>CANJKZ010000908.1:7500-607500 GCA_947471745.1 Closterium sp. Naga37s-1
CCACATCACCCAAAAACGTGTCGACTCACCTCACATCTCCACTCCATGGTGTCTACTGACATCACATCACCCAAAAAAGTGTCGACTCACCCCACATCTCCACTCCATGGTGTCTACTCACATCACATCACCCAAAAAATGTGTCGACTCACCTCACATCTCCACTCCATGGGGTCTACTGACATCACATCACCCAAAAAAGTGTCGACTCACCTCACATCTCCACTCCATGGTGTCTACTCGCATCACATCACCCAAAAAAGTGTCGACCCACCTCACATCTCCACTCCATGGTGTCTACTCACATAAGATCACCCAAAAAAAGTGTCGACTCACCTCACATCTCCACTCCATGGTGTCTACTCACATCACATCACCCAAAAAAGTGTCGACTCACCTCACATCTCCACTCCATGGTGTCTCGTCGCATCACATCACCCAAAAAAGTGTCGACTCACCTCACATCTCCACTCCATGGTGTCTACCCACACCACATCACCCAAAAAAGTGTCGACTCACCTCACATCTCCACTCCATGGTGTCTAATGACATCACATCACCCAAAAAAAGTGTCGACTCACCCCACATCTCCACTCCATGGTGTCTACTCACATCATATCACCCAAAAAATGTGTCGACTCACCTCACATCTCCACTCCATGGAGTCTACTCACATCACATCACCCAAAAAAGTGTCGACTCACCTCACATCTCCACTCCATGGTTTCTACTCGCATCACGTCACCCAAAAAAGTGTCGACCCACCTCACATCTCCACTCCATGGTGTCTACTCACATCAGATCACCCAAACAAAGTGTCGACTCACCTCACATCTCCACTCCATGGTGTCTACTCACATCACATCACCCAAAAAAGTGTCGACTCACCTCACATCTCCACTCCATGGTGTCTCATCGCATCACATCACCCAAAAAAGTGTCAACTCACCTCACATCTCCACTCCATGGTGTCTACCCACACCACATCACCCAAAAAAGGGTCGACTCACCTCACATCTCCACTCCATGGTGTCTACTCGCATCACATCACCCAAAAAAGTGTCGACTCACCTCACATCTCCACACCATGGTGTCTACTGACATCACATCACCCAAAAAAGTGTCGACTCACCCCACATCTCCACTCCATGGTGTCTACTCACATCACATCACCCAAAAAATGTGTCGACTCACCTCACATCTCCACTCCATGGGGTCTAGTGCCATCACATCACCCAAAAAAGTGTCGACTCACCTCACATCTCCACTCCATGGTGTCTACTCGCATCACATCACCCAAAAAAGTGTCGACCCACCTCACATCTCCACTCCATGGTGTCTACTGACATCAGATCACCCAAAAAAGTGTCGACTCACCCCACATCTCCACTCCATGGTGTCTACTCACATCACATCACCCAAAAAAGTGTCGACTCACCTCACATCTCCCAAAAAAAGTGTCAACTCACCTCACATCTCCACTCCATGGTGTCTACCTTCACCACATCACCCAAAAAAGGGTCGACTCACCTCACATCTCCACTCCATGGTGTCTACTCGCATCACATCACCCAAAAAAGTGTCGACTCACCTCACATCTCCACTCCATGGTGTCTACTGACATCACATCACCCAAAAAAGTGTCGACTCACCCCACATCTCCACTCCATGGTGTCTACTCACATCACATCACCCAAAAAAAGTGTCGACTCACCTCACATCTCCACTCCATTGTGTCTAATCACATCACATCACCCAAAAAAGTGTCAACTCACCTCACATCTCCACTCCATGGTGTCTACCCATACCACATCACCCAAAAAAGGGTCGACTCACCTCACATCTCCACTCCATGGTGTCTACTGACATCACATCACCCAAAAAAGTGTCAACTCACCCCACATCTCCACTCCATGGTGTCTACTCACATCACATCACCCAAAAAATGTGTCCACTCACCTCACATCTCCACTCCATGGGATCTACTGACATCACATCACCCAAAAAAGTGTCGTCTCACCTCACATCTCCACTCCATGGTGTCTACTCGCATCACATCACCCAAAAACGTGTCGACCCACCTCACATCTCCACTCCATGGTGTCTACTCACATCAGATCACCCAAAAAAAGTGTCGACTCACCTCACATCTCCACTCCATGGTGTCTATTCACATCACATCACCCAAAAAAGTGTCAACTCACCTCACATCTCCACTCCATGGTGTCTACCCACACCACATCACCCAAAAAAGGGTCGACTCACCTCACATCTCCACTCCATGGTGTCTACTCGCATCACATCACCCAAAAAAGTGTCGACTCACCTCACATCTCCACTCCATGGTCTCTACTCACATCACATCACCCAAAAAAGTGTCGACTCACCCCACATCTCCACTCCATGGTGTCTACTCTTATCACATCACCCAAAAAAGTGTCGACTCACCTCACATCTCCACTCCATGGTGTCTACTCACATCACATCACCCAAAAAAGTGTCGACTCACCTCACATCTCCACTCCATGGTGTCTACTCGCATCACATAACCCAAAAAAGTGTCGACTCACCTCACATCTCCACTCCATGGTCTCTACTCACATCACATCACCCAAAAAAGTGTCGACTCACCCCACATCTCCACTCCATGGTGTCTACTCACATCACATCACCCAAAAAAGTGTCGACTCACCCCACATCTCCACTCCATGGTGTCTACTCTTATCACATCACCCAAAAAAGTGTCGACTCACCTCACATCTCCACTCCATGGTGTCTACTCACATCACATCACCCAAAAAAGTGTCGACTCACCTCACATCTCCACTCCATGATGTCTTGTCGCATCACATAACCCAAAAAAGTGTCAACTCACCTCACATCTCCACTCCATGGTGTCTACCCACACCACATCACCCAAAAAAGGGTCGACTCACCTCACATCTCCACTCCATGGTGTCTACTCGCATCACATAACCCAAAAAAGTGTCGACTCACCTCACATCTCCACTCCATGGTCTCTACTCACATCACATCACCCAAAAAAGTGTCGACTCACCCCACATCTCCACTCCATGGTGTCTACTCACATCACATCACCCAAAAAAGTGTCGACTCACCCCACATCTCCACTCCATGGTGTCTACTCTTATCACATCACCCAAAAAAGTGTCGACTCACCTCACATCTCCACTCCATGGTGTCTACTCACATCACATAACCCAAAAAAGTGTCGACTCACCTCACATCTCCACTCCATGATGTCTTGTCGCATCACATAACCCAAAAAAGTGTCAACTCACCTCACATCTCCACTCCATGGTGTCTACCCACACCACATCACCCAAAAAAGGGTCGACTCACCTCACATCTCCACTCCATGGTGTCTACTCGCATCACATCACCCAAAAAAGTGTCGACTCACCTCACATCTCCACTCCATGGTCTCTACTCACATCACATCACCCAAAAAAGTGTCGACTCACCCCACATCTCCACTCCATGGTGTCTACCCATACCACATCACCCAAAAAAGTGTCGACTCACCTCACATCTCCACTCCATGGTGTCTACTGACATCACATCACCCAAAAAAGTGTTGACTCACCCCACATCTCCACTCCATGGTGTCTACTCACATCACATCACCCAAAAAATGTGTCGACTCACCTCACATCTCCACTCCATGGGGTCTACCCACACCACATCACCCAAAAAAGGGTCGACTCACCTCACATCTCCACTCCATGGTGTCTACTGACATCACATCACCCAAAAAAGTGTCAACTCACCCCACATCTCCACTCCATGGTGTCTACTCACATCACATCACCCAAAAAATGTGTCCACTCACCTCACATCTCCACTCCATGGGGTCTACTGACATCACATCACCCAAAAAAGTGTCGTCTCACCTCACATCTCCACTCCATGGTGTCTACTCGCATCACATCACCCAAAAACGTGTCGACCCACCTCACATCTCCACTCCATGGTGTCTACTCACATCAGATCACCCAAAAAAAGTGTCGACTCACCTCACATCTCCACTCCATGGTGTCTACCCACACCATATCACCCAAAAAAGGGTCGACTCACCTCACATCTCCACTCCATGGTGTCTACTCGCATCACATCACCCAAAAAAGTGTCGACTCACCTCACATCTCCACTCCATGGTCTCTACTCACATCACATCACCCAAAAAAGTGTCGACTCACCCCACATCTCCACTCCATGGTGTCTACTCTTATCACATCACCCAAAAAAGTGTCGACTCACCTCACATCTCCACTCCATGGTGTCTACTCACATCACATCACCCAAAAAAGTGTCGACTCACCTCACATCTCCACTCCATGGTGTCTACTCGCATCACATAACCCAAAAAAGTGTCGACTCACCTCACATCTCCACTCCATGGTCTCTACTCACATCACATCACCCAAAAAAGTGTCGACTCACCCCACATCTCCACTCCATGGTGTCTACTCACATCACATCACCCAAAAAAGTGTCGACTCACCCCACATCTCCACTCCATGGTGTCTACTCTTATCACATCACCCAAAAAAGTGTCGACTCACCTCACATCTCCACTCCATGGTGTCTACTCACATCACATCACCCAAAAAAGTGTCGACTCACCTCACATCTCCACTCCATGATGTCTTGTCGCATCACATAACCCAAAAAAGTGTCAACTCACCTCACATCTCCACTCCATGGTGTCTACCCACACCACATCACCCAAAAAAGGGTCGACTCACCTCACATCTCCACTCCATGGTGTCTACTCGCATCACATAACCCAAAAAAGTGTCGACTCACCTCACATCTCCACTCCATGGTCTCTACTCACATCACATCACCCAAAAAAGTGTCGACTCACCCCACATCTCCACTCCATGGTGTCTACTCACATCACATCACCCAAAAAAGTGTCGACTCACCCCACATCTCCACTCCATGGTGTCTACTCATATCACATCACCCAAAAAAGTGTCGACTCACCTCACATCTCCACTCCATGGTGTCTACTCACATCACATCACCCAAAAAAGTGTCGACTCACCTCACATCTCCACTCCATGATGTCTTGTCGCATCACATAACCCAAAAAAGTGTCAACTCACCTCACATCTCCACTCCATGGTGTCTACCCACACCACATCACCCAAAAAAGGGTCGACTCACCTCACATCTCCACTCCATGGTGTCTACTCGCATCACATCACCCAAAAAAGTGTCGACTCACCTCACATCTCCACTCCATGGTCTCTACTCACATCACATCACCCAAAAAAGTGTCGACTCACCCCACATCTCCACTCCATGGTGTCTACCCATACCACATAACCCAAAAAAGTGTCGACTCACCTCACATCTCCACTCCATGGTGTCTACTGACATCACATCACCCAAAAAAGTGTTGACTCACCCCACATCTCCACTCCATGGTGTCTACTCACATCACATCACCCAAAAAATGTGTCGACTCACCTCACATCTCCACTCCATGGGGTCTACCCACACCACATCACCCAAAAAAGGGTCGACTCACCTCACATCTCCACTCCATGGTGTCTAGTCGCATCACATCACCCAAAAAGGTGTCGACTCACCTCACATCTCCACTCCATGGTGTCTACTCGCATCACATCACCCAAAAAAGTGTCGACTCACCTCACATCTCCACTCCATGGTCTCTACTCACATCACATCACCCAAAAAAGTGTCGACTCACCCCACATCTCCACTCCATGGTGTCTACTCAGATCACATCACCCAAAAAAGTGTCGACTCACCTCACATCTCCACTCCATGGTGTCTACTCACATCACATCACCCAAAGAAGTGTCGACTCACCTCACATATCCACTCCATGAGGTCTACTCATATCACATCACCCAAAAAAGTGTCGACTCACCTCACATCTCCACCCCATGGTGTCTACTCACACCACATCACCCAAAAAAGTGTCGTCTCACCTCACATCTCCACTCCATGGTGTCTACTCGCATCACATCACCCGAAAAAGTGTCGACTCACCTCACATCTCCACTCCATGGTCTCTACTCACATCACATCACCCAAAAAAGTGTCGACTCACCCCACATCTCCACTCCATGGTGTCTACCCATACCACATCACCCAAAAAAGTGTCGACTCACCTCACATCTCCACTCCATGGTGTCTACTGACATCACATCACCCAAAAAAGTGTTGACTCACCCCACATCTCCACTCCATGGTGTCTACTCACATCACATCACCCAAAAAATGTGTCGACTCACCTCACATCTCCACTCCATGGGGTCTACTGACATCACATCACCCAAAAATGTGTCGACTCACCTCACATCTCCACTCCATGGTGTCTAGTCGCATCACATCACCCAAAAAGGTGTCAACTCACCTCACATCTCCACTCCATGGTGTCTACTCGCATCACATCACCCAAAAAAGTGTCGACTCACCTCACATCTCCACTCCATGGTCTCTACTCACATCACATCACCCAAAAAAGTGTCGACTCACCTCACATCTCCACTCCATGGTGTCTACTCAGATCACTGTTGTGCCAACACATTACAGTGGCACGGTCATCGCACTCCCATTCGGCCTACAAGCCTGCTCAGCTTCTGGAATTTTGTGGGGAGGTTGTTCAACACGTATTCTTCAAACCCTCAAAGTTTCAGAGTTTTTCAAGCAGTTACCAAGGCATGACAACATTTTATGTTTCAAGACTTATGGCATCCCGGAAGTGTGTGTTACTCCTTTTTGGTAACACCCGAGTTCACCATTTCGGCTGCTGACTCGTCTACCGAGATCTGATTGGTCTGAAATTCGGTCTGGCAGTCCTTTGCCCCGCTGTGCAAGTGGTCACCAAGTTTCAGAACGATCCAACATCTGAGCATTGCGTGACAGCTGCCGAAATTCACTGTTCCGTAGTCATGGTGCACTGTTGGCAGCATTTCCCTTGCCACCCTTTCATTGTTGTCATGCCAATGGTGCAGGGACAGAGAATGAGACAAGAAGTACAGGTGGTCAAGTGGGACTCTACAACCCTCCTTTTGAGAAGTGTGGTCTTCCTGGAAGCAACTTGCAAGAGGGTGCAAGTGGGAAGACAAGCTGACTCATGTTGGCTTGACTCACTATTGGTAGCCTTGAGTACAGCTCTGAACATCCAAGTGTGGTTGGCTTTGCTGACCTAGCTAGGAAGTTTCCCATTCTTCTCTAGCCTTTCTCCCCTAGGACTCAACCTTCTCTGAGTTCCCAGGATGACCCAACCCCTTATGAGTCCCCTAGGCAATGTTGTACTCACCTCTTCCTTGCATCAATGAGAATACACGTTTTTTCAGCCGAGCTTACGTTTTCGTTCACTGCGTAGTGCACACACCTCTGATAATAGCAAGTAATATACCGTTGGAAAGCAGACACCTAAGGCTAACCGCTGTCCAAGTTTCAGCCTCGTATGTTCTCGGAGCTGATCGTCACGGCGTTTTGAACAGAGGCGGTTTGAAGACGTCAGATTCTGCTTAGGCGGTTTCATGGGCATCCGCGACCCCTAAGTGGACTGCAGACTATAACAAGTGGTATCAGAGCTGTTCTACTCTGTTCGTGGGTGAAAATGGAGGCTGAAGGTTCTGCTCCAGCTGGTCCCAGTGGCAGTGGTGGCGTGAGAGGCGCTGGGGAAGCGGGAAGAGGTGTTGCAGGCGGATCTGCGCCAATGGCTTCAGTTTCAACATCAGCTAAGGATGATGTGAAGGCATTCAACCTGGAGAAGTTCTCTGGGGATGATTGGGCATCATGGAGCTTCAGGATGGAGCTCCTCTTCAACCATTATGGGCTGCTTGAAGTGATGGATGGAGAATTCAAGAGGCCTACGAGCGAAGGAGCGACCAAAGAATGGGATCGCCGGTCCAAGGATGGATTCTTCCTTCTCTCCCAATGCCTCTCATCCAACCAGCTGCACCACATCAAGCATCTCATCAAGGAAGCTGAGTGTGGTCCTAAGGCATGGAGGATATTGAAGGATGTCCATGCCCCCAGCAGCGAAGCAATGGTGGTGGTGCTCGAGCGACAACTCCATGCGGTGAAGATCAACGAGGGTGATGCCGTACAAGGAGCGTTCGATCAACTCCGGGACCTCTATGTGAAGCTCTCAGCTGCTGGTGTGGACTACCCTGAGAAAATCAAGTGCTACAAGGCTCTCTCCCTGCTGCCGGAGTCGTGGGGGCCCTTGGTGGTCAACCTTAATGGGATGAAGGACTCGTGGTCCCTTGAGTGGATTCGCGCACAAGTTCTTCAAGAGGAGTTTCGGAGGAAGGAGCTGACCGCCGCTGCCGGTGAAGGTGGAGGCTCTGCCTATGGCATGAAGGGCTTCAAGGGGCGTGGCAGCAAGAAAGGGAAGGCCAAGGAAGGCTCTGGAGGGGAGCAGCATTCGGGAGGGAAGCGTGGCAACAAGGGAGGCAAGCGGTGTGGCGGCAAGTGTTGGTATTGCCATGTGGAAGGGCACCCATGGTTCAAGTGCCGCAAGCTACCTGACGGTTGGAGGCCTGGTCAGCCATCAATTGAGGGCTCCAAGGGTGTTCATGGAGCTATGGGAGAAGGCATGGGCAGTGAGGAGGGCGAAGGAGGTGCTGGCGGATACGGCGGCATGTTCTACCATGTAGGGGAGGCGTGCCCCGAGGACATGGTTGTGCCGGCCAGCAAGATTGCTCTTCACCGCTCCTCCCATTGGGTCATCGACACGGGAGCCTTCATGACCATGACCAACCGAGAGGATCTACTGGATGAAGTTAGGCCATCAAAGGCAGCCACCGTCGTTTCAGCCACCGGCCAAGTTGTACCCGTGCGTGGCGAGGGGAGAGCCATGTTCATGGGTGCGGATGGGAGGCTTGTGGGGCTGAAGCGTGTTCTCCTTGTTCCTGGATTGTGTGCCAACCTCCTCTCTACCAAGGCCCTAAGTGAGGCAGGGATGAAGATGGAGATGTTGGGCACAAAGGTTTTCAAGGCAACTCTGGATGGGCGCGTATTGTGGGACCTCCGAGGCGGCAAGGACATGCACCGGTCCATGTGGGAGATACCGGTGCTGCCATGGAAGGAGGCGGCTGCGCGCTTGGCTGCTGGAGATGTGAGAGGAGGGCGTGTTAACCACGTGGACAATGGAGGGGGTGGTGATAACAGTGATGGTGGGCTCCTTGGGCATGGAGGGGCTGCGCTTCCAAGTGTAACTCCTAGCACGGGTGAGACGGATTGGCTCACCGCACACCGTCGCTTTGGCCACGTGGCGCTACCTCAGTTGCAGCAGCTGTTTAAGGAGGAAAGAGTCAAGGGGCTGAGGATAAAGGGGGAGCCCAAGGAGGTGGGATCTTGTGAGACTTGCTTGACCAGCAAGTTTTCACGGTTTCCCTTCCATTCGGTGGAGGGGAAGTCGAGTGACCCGGTGGAGCTCGTGCATGTGGATCTCGTGGGACCCATGAAGGTGAAGGGAGATGGTGGGGCCCTGTATTCTATGACCATGGTGGATGACAACACAAGGCTCACCTGGTCCTTTCCACTTGCAAAGAAGAGTGATGCTGCAAGGGTCATCATTGAAGAGTGGCTGCCCATGGTGGAGCGAGAGAGCGGCAAGCGGGTGAAGGCGATACGTAGTGACCGTGGTGGGGAGTTCTTGGGAGCGGAGTTCCGGAGCTGGCTGAAGCGGCATGGCATCAAGCAGCAGCTCACCACGGCCTACACCCCTCAATCCAATGGCGTGGCAGAGAGAGCGAACCGGACCATCTTGGAGGGCGGGAGAACGATTTTGGTAGACTCGGGTCTACCCTTACGGTTCTGGCCCCTCGCTATTCGCCATGCCACCGTCATCAAGAACCGAGTATTGACTCATGTGGGAGGGCAGCATTGGGTCCCTATGGAGAAATGGAGGGGCAAGAAGCCTCTGGTGGATATGCTTCGAGTCTTTGGGTGCATGGGACTCGTGCACGTCCCTAAGGAAAAGCGTGACAAGCTTCAAGCGGCGGCGGTGTGGGCTGTTCATTTGGGACTTGCACAAGGGAGCAAGGGGTGGCTCATGTGGGACCCAATAGCCAACACCATCTTCACCACCAGAGATGCCAAGTTCATGGAGGGGCTCATGTTCAAGGAGTGGTTGGAGCGAGGGAGGAGCAAGGTCACCATTCCGCTCGGAATAGAGGTGGGAACGAATGACCCACTCTTCATTCCCATCGAGTTGTCTTCGTCTTCAGAGGTAACGGAGGTGTCACATGACTTGGGAGGTGCTGAAGGGGAGGCAGCAGAGGTGGAGGGAGTGTTGCAGCAAGAGAAGGCCCCTGTAGCTGAGAGAGGTGATGCCGAGGAGGAGGTGCAGCAGCCTACACCATCCCCTACTCTTCCACCAAGGCGGACAACCCAAGGGAAGCGTGGTGCTGTCCGTGGTGGAGCTAAGGAGAGTGCAGCCAAGGAGAGGCCCAAGAGAGCTGCTCACCCAAGGGATTTCCTCAAGTATGAAAGGCTTGGGGGTCCCAAGGCATTGCTGGTCCAGGAGGAGGAAGATGATGAGGAGAAGGGAGCCGAGGGAGAGATGGAGCAGATTTGTTGCTTCGGTGTCAACTTACCTCATGAACCGGCTTCGATGGAGGAAGCACTTGCTGGAGATGATCGAGAGGCTTGGTTGGCTTCAAGGGAGGATGAGTTTAAGAGCCTCATGGAGAATGGAACGTGGACCCTCACCAATCTGCCCCCGGGAAGAAAGGCATTGGATTGCACGTGGATATTACGTGTGAAGACCGATGCGGAGGGGAAGTTGAAGAGGCGCAAAACAAGACTTGTGATCAAGGGTTTCCAGCAGAGGGAGGGGGTTGACTTTAAGGAGGTGTTTGCTCCTGTTGCCAAGGCTCCTACGCTCCGGGTGTTGCTGGCAGCAGCTGCCGTTTGTGGTTGGAAGGTGGAGCAAATGGATGTGAAGACGGCTTTCCTCTATGGCGTGGTAGATGAGGAGATTTACATGAAGCAGCCAGAGGGGTACGACGATGGGAGCGGACGTGTTTGCAGGCTCAACAAGGCCATCTATGGCCTCAAACAAGCTCCAAGGTGCTGGTATGCAAGGCTGGTGGAGGCGTTGGAGGCTCTTGGCTTCAAAGTTAGCGGGTGCGACGAGAGTCTCTTCATAACCGAGGGGGATGAGGAGAAAGTGTTTCTCCTTGTCTACGTCGATGACATTCTCCTCTTCTCTCCATCCCTGGAGAGGATCAAGGAGGTGCAAGGGAAGCTGAAGGAGACCTTTCAATGCAAGGCCCTTGGACCAGTGGGGTATTACCTTGGTCTTCACGTGGAGCGGGACGAGGTGAAGGGATGGTTGAGGCTTCACCAACACAAGTACCTTGCAGCCATGGGGGAGAGGTATGGGCTGGAGGAAGGGAGGAGTGTAAAGACTCCACTACCCTCAGGATTTCAGCTACACCTTGATGAAGAGGAGGGTGAGGTGTTGGAGCCCGAGTTGCAGCGTCGGTTCCAGTCAATGGTGGGGAGCTTGATGTATGCTTCGGTCAACACTCGCCCCGATATTTCATTCGCGGTTTCGCAGCTGGCTCGTGTGGTGTCTAGGCCCCTTCAAGAGCACCTTGATGCAGCAGAGAGGCTGGTGAGGTACTGCATGGCAACCTCAAGGGTGGGGCTGCAATATTCAGTGCATGGGCAGCTGAAGCAAAAGGGAGTGGAGGAGGTGAGCACGAAGACCGGTGCACCTGCAAGGCGTGGACACTTGTACCTCTCGTGCTTCACCGATGCTACCTGGGCAAGTGACATCAGTGATGCAACATCCCACGGTGGCTATGTATGCTGTGTTGGAGGGAGTCCAGTGAGCTGGAAGTCTAAGTAGCAAGGGGAGATAGCTCACTCATCAACGGAGAGCGAGTACATGGCGTTGTTTCATGGGGTGAAGGAGGTGGTTTGGATAAGGAGGTTGCTTGAGGAGTTGGGGCAGGAGCAAGAGGGTCCTACACCTGTGTTTTGTGACAGCCAAGGAGCAATTGCAATGGCTCGCAATGCTGTGCTCCATGGGCTGAACAAGCACATGCATATCAAATGGCATTGGGTGAGGAAGGAGGTGAAGAAGGGCACGGTCTCCTTGCACTACATCAACACTACCAAGCAACCTGCAGATTTTTTGACGAAGCGGCTTGCAGAGCATCAGCATTGGACCTGCGCCACCTTGTGTGGCATGTCCTTCAACTAAGGGAGGCAGCTTCAGGGAGCAGCTAAGGGATGAATGAGAGCACGATGAGGGGGAGTTTGTTGTGCCAACACATTACAGTGGCACGGTCATCGCACTCCCATTCGGCCTACAAGCCTGCTCAGCTTCTGGAATTTTGTGGGGAGGTTGTTCAACACGTATTCTTCAAACCCTCAAAGTTTCAGAGTTTTTCAAGCAGTTACCAAGGCATGACAACATTTTATGTTTCAAGACTTATGGCATCCCGGAAGTGTGTGTTACTCCTTTTTGGTAACACCCGAGTTCACCATTTCGGCTGCTGACTCGTCTACCGAGATCTGATTGGTCTGAAATTCGGTCTGGCAGTCCTTTGCCCCGCTGTGCAAGTGGTCACCAAGTTTCAGAACGATCCAACATCTGAGCATTGCGTGACAGCTGCCGAAATTCACTGTTCCGTAGTCATGGTGCACTGTTGGCAGCATTTCCCTTGCCACCCTTTCATTGTTGTCATGCCAATGGTGCAGGGACAGAGAATGAGACAAGAAGTACAGGTGGTCAAGTGGGACTCTACAACCCTCCTTTTGAGAAGTGTGGTCTTCCTGGAAGCAACTTGCAAGAGGGTGCAAGTGGGAAGACAAGCTGACTCATGTTGGCTTGACTCACTATTGGTAGCCTTGAGTACAGCTCTGAACATCCAAGTGTGGTTGGCTTTGCTGACCTAGCTAGGAAGTTTCCCATTCTTCTCTAGCCTTTCTCCCCTAGGACTCAACCTTCTCTGAGTTCCCAGGATGACCCAACCCCTTATGAGTCCCCTAGGCAATGTTGTACTCACCTCTTCCTTGCATCAATGAGAATACACGTTTTTTCAGCCGAGCTTACGTTTTCGTTCACTGCGTAGTGCACACACCTCTGATAATAGCAAGTAATATACCGTTGGAAAGCAGACACCTAAGGCTAACCGCTGTCCAAGTTTCAGCCTCGTATGTTCTCGGAGCTGATCGTCACGGCGTTTTGAACAGAGGCGGTTTGAAGACGTCAGATTCTGCTTAGGCGGTTTCATGGGCATCCGCGACCCCTAAGTGGACTGCAGACTATAACAATCACATCACACAAAAACGTGTCGACTCACCTCACATCTCCACTCCATGGTGTCTACTCACATCACATCACCCAAAGAAGTGTCGACTCACCTCACATATCCACTCCATGAGGTCTACTCATATCACATCACCCAAAAAAGTGTCGACTCACCTCACATCTCCACCCCATGGTGTCTACTCACATCACATCACCCAAAAAAGTGTCGTCTCACCTCACATCTCCACTCCATGGTGTCTACTCGCATCACATCACCCGAAAAAGTGTCGACTCACCTCACATCTCCACTCCATGGTGTCTACTTACATCTCATCACCCAAAAAAGTGTCGACTCACCTCACATCTCCACTCCATGGGGTCTAATCATATCACATCACCCAAAAAAGTGTCGACTCACCTCACATCTCCACTCCATGGTGTCTACTCACATCACATCACCCAAAAAAATGTCGTCTCACCTCACATCTCCACTCCATGGTGTCTACTCGCATCACATCACCCAAAAAAGTGTCGACTCACCTCACATCTCCACTCCATGGTGTCTAGTCGCATCACATCACCCAAAAAGGTGTCAACTCACCTCACATCTCCACTCCATGGTGTCTACTCGCATCACATCACCCAAAAAAGTGTCGACTCACCTCACATCTCCACTCCATGGTCTCTACTCACATCACATCACCCGAAAAATTGTCGACTCACCTCACATCTCCACTCCACGGTGTCTACTCAGATCACATCACACAAAAACGTGTCGACTCACCTCACATCTCCACTCCATGGTGTCTACTCACATCACATCACCCAAAGAAGTGTCAACTCACCTCACATATCCACTCCATGGGGTCTACTCATATCACATCACCCAAAAAAGTGTCGACTCACCTCACATCTCGACTCCATGGTGTCTACTCGCATCACATCACCCAAAAAAGTGTCGACTCACCTCACATCTCCACTCCATGGAGTCTACTCACATCACATCACCCAAAAAAGTGTCGACTCACCTCACATCTCCACTCCATGGTGTCTAGTCGCATCACATCACCCAAAAAAGAGTCGACTCACCTCACATCTCCACACCATGGAGTCTACTCACATCACATCAACCAAAAAAAGTGTCCACTAAAATCACATCTCCACTCCATGGTGTCTACTCGCATCACATCACCCAAAAAAGTGTCGACTCACCTCACATCTCCACTCCATGGTGTCTACTCATATCACATCACCCAAAAAAGTGTCGACTCACCTCACATCTCCACTCCATGGTGTCTACTCACATCACATCACCCAAAAAAATGTCGTCTCACCTCACATCTCCACTCCATGGTGTCTACTCGCATCACATCACCCAAAAAAGTGTCGACTCACCTCACATCTCCACTCCATGGTGTCTAGTCGCATCACATCACCCAAAAAGGTGTCAACTCACCTCACATCTCCACTCCATGGTGTCTACTCGCATCACATCACCCAAAAAAGTGTCGACTCACCTCACATCTCCACTCCATGGTCTCTACTCACATCACATCACCCAAAAAAGTGTCGACTCACCTCACATCTCCACTCCACGGTGTCTACTCAGATCACATCACACTAAAACGTGTCGACTCACCTCACATCTCCACTCCATGGTGTCTACTCACATCACATCACCCAAAGAAGTGTCGACTCACCTCACATCTCCACTCCATGGGGTCTACTCATATCACATCACCCAAAAAAGTGTCGACTCACCTCACATCTCCACTCCATGGTGTCTACTCGCATCACATCACCCAAAATAGTGTCGACTCACCTCACATCTCCACTCCATGGAGTCTACTCACATCACATCACCCAAAAAAGTGTCGACTCACCTCACATCTCCACTCCATGGTGTCTAGTCGCATCACATCACCCAAAAAAGAGTCGACTCACCTCACATCTCCACACCATGGAGTCTACTCACATCACATCAACCAAAAAAAGTGTCCACTAAAATCACATCTCCACTCCATGGTGTCTACTCGCATCACATCACCCAAAAAAGTGTCGACTCACCTCACATCTCCACTCCATGGTGTCTACTCAGATCACATCACCCAAAAAAGTGTCGACTCACCCCACATCTCCACTCCATGGTGTCTACTCACATCACATCACCCAAAAAAAATGTCGACTCACCTCACATCTCCACTCCATGGGGTCTAGTGACATCATATCACCCAAAAATGTGTCGACTCACCTCACATCTCCACTCCATGGTGTCTAGTCGCATCACATCACCCAAAAAGGTGTCAACTCACCTCACATCTCCACTCCATGGTGTCTACTCGCATCACATCACCCAAAAAAGTGTCGACTCACCTCACATCTCCACTCCATGGTCTCTACTCACATCACATCACCCAAAAAAGTGTCGACTCACCTCACATCTCCACTCCACGGTGTCTACTCAGATCACATCACACAAAAACGTGTCGACTCACCTCACATCTCCACTCCATGGTGTCTACTCACATCACATCACCCAAAGAAGTGTCAACTCACCTCACATCTCCACTCCATGGGGTCTACTCATATCACATCACCCAAAAAAGTGTCGACTCACCTCACATCTCGACTCCATGGTGTCTACTCGCATCACATCACCCAAAAAAGTGTCGACTCACCTCACATCTCCACTCCATGGAGTCTACTCACATCACATCACCCGAAAAAGTGTCGACTCACCTCACATCTCCACTCCATGGTGTCTAGTCGCATCACATCACCCAAAAAAGAGTCGACTCACCTCACATCTCCACTCCATGGAGTCTACTCACATCACATCACCCAAAAATGTGTCGACTCACCTCACATCTCCACTCCATGGTGTCTAGTCGCATCACATCACCCAAAAAGGTGTCAACTCACCTCACATCTCCACTCCATGGTGTCTACTCGCATCACATCACCCAAAAAAGTGTCGACTCACCTCACATCTCCACTCCATGGTCTCTACTCACATCACATCACCCAAAAAAGTGTCGACTCACCTCACATGTCCACTCCACGGTGTCTACTCAGATCACATCACACAAAAACGTGTCGACTCACCTCACATCTCCACTCCATGGTGTCTACTCGCATCACATCACCCAAAAAAGTGTCGACCCACCTCACATCTCCACACCATGGTGTCTACTCACATCAGATCACCCAAAAAAAGTGTCAACTCACCTCACATCTCCACTCCATGGTGTCTACATTCACCACATCACCCAAAAAAGGGTCGACTCACCTCACATCTCCACTCCATGGTGTCTAGTCGCATCACATCACCCAAAAAGGTGTCAACTCACCTCACATCTCCACTCCATGGTGTCTACTCGCATCACATCACCCAAAAAAGTGTCGACTCACCTCACATCTCCACTCCATGGTCTCTACTCACATCACATCACCCAAAAAAGTGTCGACTCACCTCACATCTCCACTCCACGGTGTCTACTCAGATCACATCACACAAAAACGTGTCGACTCACCTCACATCTCCACTCCATGGTGTCTACTCACATCACATCACCCAAAGAAGTGTCAACTCACCTCACATCTCCACTCCATGGGGTCTACTCATATCACATCACCCAAAAAAGTGTCGACTCACCTCACATCTCGACTCCATGGTGTCTACTCGCATCACATCACCCAAAAAAGTGTCGACTCACCTCACATCTCCACTCCATGGAGTCTACTCACATCACATCACCCGAAAAAGTGTCGACTCACCTCACATCTCCACTCCATGGTGTCTAGTCGCATCACATCACCCAAAAAAGAGTCGACTCACCTCACATCTCCACTCCATGGAGTCTACTCACATCACATCACCCAAAAATGTGTCGACTCACCTCACATCTCCACTCCATGGTGTCTAGTCGCATCACATCACCCAAAAAGGTGTCAACTCACCTCACATCTCCACTCCATGGTGTCTACTCGCATCACATCACCCAAAAAAGTGTCGACTCACCTCACATCTCCACTCCATGGTCTCTACTCACATCACATCACCCAAAAAAGTGTCGACTCACCTCACATCTCCACTCCACGGTGTCTACTCAGATCACATCACACAAAAACGTGTCGACTCACCTCACATCTCCACTCCATGGTGTCTACTCGCATCACATCACCCAAAAAAGTGTCGACCCACCTCACATCTCCACACCATGGTGTCTACTCACATCAGATCACCCAAAAAAAGTGTCAACTCACCTCACATCTCCACTCCATGGTGTCTACATTCACCACATCACCCAAAAAAGGGTCGACTCACCTCACATCTCCACTCCATGGTGTCTACTCGCATCACATCACCCAAAAAAGTGTCGACTTACCTCACATCTCCACTCCATGGTGTCTACTGACATCACATCACCCAAAAAAGTGTCGACTCACCCCACATCTCCACTCCATGGTGTCTACTCACATCAGATCACCCAAAAAAAGTGTCGACTCACCTCACATCTCCACTCCATGGTGTCTATTCACATCACATCACCCAAAAAAGTGTCAACTCACCTCACATCTCCACTCCATGGTGTCTACCCATACCACATCACCCAAAAATGGGTCGACTCACCTCACATCTCCACTCCATGGTGTCTACTCGCATCACATCACCCAAAAAAGTGTCGACTCACCTCACATCTCCACTCCATGGTCTCTACTCACATCACATCACCCAAAAAAGTGTCGACTCACCCCACATCTCCACTCCATGGGGTCTACTCATATCACATCACCCAAAAAAGTGTCGACTCACCTCACATCTCCACTCCATGGTGTCTACTCACATCACATCACCCAAAAAAATGTCGTCTCACCTCACATCTCCACTCCATGGTGTCTACTCGCATCACATCACCCAAAAAAGTGTCGACTCACCTCACATCTCCACTCCATGGTGTCTAGTCGCATCACATCACCCAAAAAGGTGTCAACTCACCTCACATCTCCACTCCATGGTGTCTACTCGCATCACATCACCCAAAAAAGTGTCGACTCACCTCACATCTCCACTCCATGGTCTCTACTCACATCACATCACCCAAAAAAGTGTCGACTCACCTCACATCTCCACTCCACGGTGTCTACTCAGATCACATCACACAAAAACGTGTCGACTCACCTCACATCTCCACTCCATGGTGTCTACTCACATCACATCACCCAAAGAAGTGTCAACTCACCTCACATCTCCACTCCATGGGGTCTACTCATATCACATCACCCAAAAAAGTGTCGACTCACCTCACATCTCGACTCCAAGGTGTCTACTCGCATCACATCACCCAAAAAAGTGTCGACTCACCTCACATCTCCACTCCATGGAGTCTACTCACATCACATCACCCAAAAAAGTGTCGACTCACCTCACATCTCCACTCCATGGTGTCTAGTCGCATCACATCACCCAAAAAATAGTCGACTCACCTCACATCTCCACACCATGGAGTCTACTCACATCACATCAACCAAAAAAAGTGTCCACTAAAATCACATCTCCACTCCATGGTGTCTACTCGCATCACATCACCCAAAAAAGTGTCGACTCACCTCACATCTCCACTCCATGGTGTCTACTCATATCACATCACCCAAAAAAGTGTCGACTCACCTCACATCTCCACTCCATGGTGTCTACTCACATCACATCACCCAAAAAAATGTCGTCTCACCTCACATCTCCACTCCATGGTGTCTAGTCGCATCACATCACCCAAAAAAGTGTCGACTCACCTCACATCTCCACTCCATGGTGTCTACTCAGATCACATCACACAAAAACGTGTCGACTCACCTCACATCTCCACTCCATGGTGTCCACTCGCATCACATCACCCAAAAAAGTGTCGACTCACCTCACATCTCCACTCCATGGTGTCTACTCAGATCACATCACCCAAAAAAGTGTCGACTCACCTCACATCTCCACTCCATGGTTTAGGGTTTAGGGTTTAGGGTTTACCTAAACCCTAAACCCTAAACTCACATCACATCACCCAAAAAAGTGTCGAATCACCTCACATCTCCACTCCATGGAGTCTACTCACATCACATCACCCAAAAAAGTGTCGACTCACCTCACATCTCCACTCCATGGTGTCTACTCACATCACATCACCCAAAAAAAGTGTCGACTCACCTCACATCTCCACTCCATGGTCTCTATTCACATCACATCACCCAAAAAATTGTTGACTCACCTCACATCTCCACTCCATGGTGTCTAGTCACATTACATCACCCAAAAATGTGTCGACTCACCTAACATCTCCACTCCATGGTGTCTACTCGCATCACATCACCCAAAAAAGTGTCGACTCACCTCACATCTCCACTCCATGGTGTCTACTCGCATCACATCACCCAAAAAAGTGTCGACTCACCTCACATCTCCACTCCATGGTGTCTTCTCACATCACATCACGTAAAAATGTGTCGACTCATTTCACATCTCCACTCCATGGTGTCTACCCACACCACATCACCCAAAAAAGGGTCGACTCACCTCACATCTCCACTCCGTGGTGTCTACTGACATCACATCACCCAAAAAAGTGTCAACTCACCCCACATCTCCACTCCATGGTGTCTACTCACATCACATCACCCAAAAAATGTGTCGACTCACCTCACATCTCCACTCCATGGGGTCTACTGACATCACATCACCCAAAAAAGTGTCGTCTCACCTCTCATCTCCACTCCATGGTGTCTACTCGCATCACATCACCCAAAAACGTGTCGACCCACCTCACATCTCCACTTCATGGTGTCTACTCACATCAGATCACCCAAAAAAAGTGTCGACTCACCTCACATCTCCACTCCATGGTGTCTACTCACATCACATCACCCAAAAAAGTGTCAACTCACCTCACATCTCCACTCCATGGTGTCTACCCAAACCACATCACCCAAAAAATGGTCGACTCACCTCACATCTCCACTCCATGGTGTCTACTCGCATCACATCACCCAAAAAAGTGTCGACTCACCTCACATCTCCACTCCATGGTGTCTACTCGCATCACATCACCCAAAAAAGTGTCGACTCACCTCACATCTCCACTCCATGGTCTCTACTCACATCACATCACCCAAAAAAGTGTCGACTCACCCCACATCTCCACTCCATGGTGTCTACTCACATCACATCACCCAAAAAAAGTGTCGACTCACCTCACATCTCCACTCCATGGGGTCTACTGACATCACATCACCCAAAAATGTGTCGACTCACCTCACATCTCCACTCCATGGTGTTTAGTCGCATCACATCACCCAAAAAGGTGTCAACTCACCTCACATCTCCACTCCATGGTGTCTACTCGCATCACATCACCCAAAAAAGTGTCGACTCACCTCACATCTCCACTCCATGGTCTCTACTCACATCACATCACCCAAAAAAGTGTCGACTCACCTCACATCTCCACTCCATGGTGTCTACTCAGATCACATCACACAAAAACGTGTCGACTCACCTCACATCTCCACTCCATGGTGTCTACTCACATCACATCACCCAAAGAAGTGTCGACTCACCTCACATATCCACTCCATGGGGTCTACTCATATCACATCACCCAAAAAAGTGTCGACTCACCTCACATCTCCACTCCATGGTGTCTACTCACATCACATCACCCAAAAAAGTGTCGTCTCACCTCACATCTCCACTCCATGGTGTCTACTCGCATCACATCACCCGAAAAAGTGTTGACTCACCTCACATCTCCACTCCATGGTGTCTACTTACATCTCATCACCCAAAAAAGTGTCGACTCACCTCACATCTCCACTCCATGGGGTCTACTCATATCACATCACCCAAAAAAGTGTCGACTCACCTCACATCTCCACTCCATGGTGTCTACTCACATCACATCACCCAAAAAAATGTCGTCTCACCTCACATCTCTACTCCATGGTGTCTACTCGCATCACATCACCCAAAAAAGTGTCGACTCACCTCACATCTCCACTCCATGGTGTCTAGTCGCATCACATCACCCAAAAAGGTGTCAACTCACCTCACATCTCCACTCCATGGTGTCTACTCGCATCACATCACCCAAAAAAGTGTCGACTCACCTCACATCTCCACTCCATGGTCTCTACTCACATCACATCACCCAAAAAAGTGTCGACTCACCTCACATCTCCACTCCACGGTGTCTACTCAGATCACATCACACAAAAACGTGTCGACTCACCTCACATCTCCACTCCATGGTGTCTACTCACATCACATCACCCAAAGAAGTGTCGACTCACCTCACATCTCCACTCCATGGGGTCTACTCATATCACATCACCCAAAAAAGTGTCGACTCACCTCACATCTCGACTCCATGGTGTCTACTCGCATCACATCACCCAAAAAAGTGTCGACTCACCTCACATCTCCACTCCATGGAGTCTACTCACATCACATCACCCAAAAAAGTGTCGACTCACATCACATCTCCACTCCATGGTGTCTAGTCGCATCACATCACCCAAAAAAGAGTCGACTCACCTCACATCTCCACACCATGGAGTCTACTCACATCACATCAACCAAAAAAAGTGTCCACTAAAATCACATCTCCACTCCATGGTGTCTACTCGCATCACATCACCCAAAAAAGTGTCGACTCACCTCACATCTCCACTCCATGGTGTCTACTCAGATCACATCACCCAAAAAAGTGTCGACTCACCCCACATCTCCACTCCATGGTGTCTACTCACATCACATCACCCAAAAAAAGTGTCGACTCACCTCACATCTCGACTCCATGGTGTCTACTCGCATCACATCACCCAAAAAAGTGTCGACTCACCTCACATCTCCACTCCATGGAGTCTACTCACATCACATCACCCAAAAAAGTGTCGACTCACATCACATCTCCACTCCATGGTGTCTAGTCGCATCACATCACCCAAAAAAGAGTCGACTCACCTCACATCTCCACACCATGGAGTCTACTCACATCACATCAACCAAAAAAAGTGTCCACTAAAATCACATCTCCACTCCATGGTGTCTACTCGCATCACATCACCCAAAAAAGTGTCGACTCACCTCACATCTCCACTCCATGGTGTCTACTCAGATCACATCACCCAAAAAAGTGTCGACTCACCCCACATCTCCACTCCATGGTGTCTACTCACATCACATCACCCAAAAAAAGTGTCGACTCACCTCACATCTCCACTCCATGGGGTCTACCTACATCACATCACCCAAAAATGTGTCGACTCACCTCACATCTCCACTCCATGGTGTCTAGTCGCATCACATCACCCAAAAAGGTGTCAACTCACCTCACATCTCCACTCCATGGTGTCTACTCGCATCATATCACCCAAAAAAGTGTCGACTCACCTCACATCTCCACTCCATGGTCTCTACTCACATCACATTACCCAAAAAAGTGTCGACTCACCTCACATCTCCACTCCATGGTGTCTACTCAGATCACATCACACAAAAACGTGTCGACTCACCTCACATCTCCACTCCATGGTGTCTACTCACATCACATCACCCAAAGAAGTGTCGACTCACCTCACATCTCCACACCATGGAGTCTACTCACATCACATCAACCAGAAAAAGTGTCCACTAAAATCACATCTCCACTCCATGGTGTCTACTCGCATCACATCACCCAAAAAAGTGTCGACTCACCTCACATCTCCACTCCATGGTGTCTACTCAGATCACATCACCCAAAAAAGTGTCGACTCACCCCACATCTCCACTCCATGGTGTCTACTCACATCACATCACCCAAAAAAAGTGTCGACTCACCTCACATCTCCACTCCATGGGGTCTACTGACATCACATCACCCAAAAATGTGTCGACTCACCTCACATCTCCACTCCATGGTGTCTAATCGCATCACATCACCCAAAAAGGTGTCAACTCACCTCACATCTCCACTCCATGGTGTCTACTCGCATCACATCATCCAAAAAAGTGTCGACTCACCTCACATCTCCACTCCATGGTCTCTACTCATATCACATTACCCAAAAAAGTGTCGACTCACCTCACATCTCCACTCCATGGTGTCTACTCAGATCACATCACACAAAAACGTGTCGACTCACCTCACATCTCCACTCCATGGTGTCTACTCACATCACATCACCCAAAGAAGTGTCGACTCACCTCACATCTCCACTCCATGGGGTCTACTTGCATCACATCACCCAAAAAAGTGTCGACTCACCTCACATCTCCACTCCATGGTGTCTACTTACATCACATCACCCAAAAAAGTGTCGACTCTCCTCACATCTGCACTCCATGGTGTCTACTCGCATCACATCACCCAAAAAAGTGTCGACTCACCTCACATCTCCACTCCATGGAGTCTACTCACATCACATCACCCAAAAAAGTGTCGACTCACCTCACATCTCCACTCCATGGTGTCTACTCAGATCACATCACCCAAAAAAGTGTCGACTCACCTCACATCTCCACTCCATGGTCTCTACTCACATCACATCACCCAAAAAAGTGTCGACTCACCCCACATCTCCACTCCATGGTGTCTACTCACATCACATCACACAAAAACGTGTCGACTCACCTCACATCTCCACTCCATGGAGTTTACTCACATCACATCACCCAAAAAAGTGTCGACTCACCTCACATCTCCACTCCATGGAGTTTACTCACATCACATCACCCAAAAAAGTGTCGACTCACCTCACATCTCCACTCCATGGGGTCTACTTGCATCACATCACCCAAAAAAGTGTCGACTCACCTCACATCTCCACTCCATGGTGTCTACTTACATCACATCACCCAAAAAAGTGTCGACTCTCCTCACATCTGCACTCCATGGTGTCTACTCGCATCACATCACCCAAAAAAGTGTCGACTCACCTCACATCTCCACTCCATGGAGTCTACTCACATCACATCACCCAAAAAAGTGTCGACTCACCTCACATCTCCACTCCATGGTGTCTACTCAGATCACATCACCCAAAAAAGTGTCGACTCACCTCACATCTCCACTCCATGGTCTCTACTCACATCACATCACCCAAAAAAGTGTCGACTCACCCCACATCTCCACTCCATGGTGTCTACTCACATCACATCACACAAAAACGTGTCGACTCACCTCACATCTCCACTCCATGGAGTTTACTCACATCACATCACCCAAAAAAGTGTCGACTCACCTCACATCTCCACTCCAGGGTGTCTACTCACATCACATCACCCAAAAAAAGTGTCGACTCACCTCACATCTCCACTCCATGGTGTCTACTCAGATCACATCACCCAAAAAAGTGTCGACTCACCTCACATCTCCACTCCATGGTGTCTACTCGCATCACATCATCCAAAAAAGTGTCGACTCACCTCACATCTCCACTCCACGGTGTCTACTCACATCACATCACCCAAAAATGTGTCGACTCACCTCACATCTCCACTCCATGGAGTCTACTCACATCACATCACCCAAAAAAGTGTCGACTCACCTCACATCTCCACTCCATGGTGTCTACTCACATCACATCACCCAAAAAAAGTGTCGACTCACCTCACATCTCCACTCCATGGTCTCTATTCACATCACATCACCCAAAAAAATGTTGACTCACCTCACATCTCCACTCCATGGTGTCTAGTCACATTACATCACCCAAAAATGTGTCGACTCACCTAACATCTCCACTCCATGGTGTCTACTCGCATCACATCACCCAAAAAAGTGTCGACTCACCTCACATTTCCACTCCATGGAGTCTACTCACATCACATCACCCAAAAAAGTGTCGACTCACCTCACATCTCCACTCCATGGTGTCTACTCGCATCACATCACCCAAAAAAGTGTCGACTCACCTCACATCTCCACTCCATGGTGTCTTCTCACATCACATCACGTAAAAATGTGTCGACTCACCTCACATCTCCACTCCATGGTCTCTACTCACATCACATCACCCAAAAAAGTGTCTACTCACCTCACATCTCCACTCCATAGTGTCTACTCATATCACATCACACAAAAAAGTGTCGACTCACCTCACATCTCCACTCCATGGTGTCTACTCACATCACATCACCCAAAAAAGTGTCGACTCACCTCATATCTCCACTCCATGGTGTCTACTCACATCACATCACCCAAAAAAGTTTCGACTCACCTCACATCTCCACTCCATGGTGTCTACTCACATCACATCACCCAAAAAAGTGTCGACTCACCTCACATCTCCACTCCATGGAGTCTACTCACATCACATCACCCAAAAATGTGTCGACTCACCTCACATCTCCACTCCATGGTGTCTAGTCGCATCACATCACCCAAAAAAGTGTCGACTCACCTCACATCTCCACTCCATGGTGTCTACTCACATCACATCACCCAAAAAAGTGTCGACTCACCTCACATCTCCACTCCATGGATTCTACTGACATCACGTCACCCAAAAAAGTGTCGACTCACCTCACATCTCCACTCCAGGGTGTCTACTCACATCACATCACCCAAAAAAAGTGTCGACTCACCTCACATCTCCACTCCATGGTGTCTATGTGAAGAAACAAAGGAATGAATGATTGAACTAGAAAGCAGAAGGGTACAAGTAGGAAACACAAAAGTGTTGTACCCTCTAAGGACTACCCCACTACAGCCTAAACAGACTATAGTAGATATAAGTTTGACACACCCCCATAGGCAAAGTGGGGGAGAACAAGAGGTCACAAGACCAGTCAAGAAAGCAAAGCAAGCTCAGGGTGGATCACAAAGTCACCACGCAGTCTGAGCACAAGCAAAGGGCCATAAGGCCAGTTCACATGCATAGTTATATAAAGGAAAGCAAACAATACAGTGAACACAACCTAGCAAGTGGAAGCATGCAGGTATAAGTATACAGAGTACAGTACAAGCAGAGTCAAGAAGTCAACAAGTGAGGCACAGTAGGTACAAGGCCTAACACAGTACAGAAACGCTGATGATCACAAGGCTGAAGTGCCTTGGTGAAAACATCAGCAGTGTTGGCTTGAGAGGCCACGTAAGCAAGACGAAGCTGGCCACGCTGCTGCAACTCTCGAGCAAGGAAGTAGCGCAGAGCAATGTGCTTCGTTCTGTGCTCCAGTCTGTGCTCCTGACACAAGGCCAGCATGGGTCTGTTGTCGACGTACAGAACTGGAGGAGAACGAGGCGCCTCTCCCAAGTCGGTCAGCAGGTAGGTGAGCCAGCGAAGCTCCTGTGCAGCCATGGCTCCAGCGTAGATCTCAGCCTCACAACTGGAGCTGAGAACAGAAGAAGAGCGGGTAGACCGCCAAGAGACAGAGCCGGAGCCAAGACTGAAGGTGTAACCCTGTGACGACCACTGCGTAGCCAAGTCGTCAACCCAGGAGGCGTCAGCGTGACCAGTGAGGACAACTCGAGCCCGTCCTCCAAGCACGAGCCCCATGGAGTGGAGATGTGAGGTGAGTCGACACTTTTTTGGGTGATGTGATGCGAGTAGACACCATGGAGTGGAGATGTGAGGTGAGTCGACACTTTTTTGGGTGATGTGATGCGAGTAGACACCATGGAGTGGAGATGTGAGGTGAGTCAACACTTTTTTGGGTGATGTGATCTGAGTAGACACTATGGAGTGGAGATGTGAGGTGAGTCGACAAATCTTTTGGGTGATGTGATGTGAGTAGACACCATGGAATGAAGATGTGAGGTGAGTCGACACTTTTTTGGGTGATGTGATGTGAGTAGACACCATGGAGTGGAGATGTGAGGTGAGACGACACTTTTTTGGGTGATTTGGTGCGAGTAGATACCATGGAGTGGAGATGTGAGGTGAGTCGACACTTTTTTGGGTGATGTGATGTGAGTAGACACCATGGAGTGGAGATGTGAGGTGAGTCGACACTTTTTTGGGTGATGTGATGTGAGTAGACACCATGGAGTGGAGATGTGAGGTGAGTCGACACATTTTTACGTGATGTGATGTGAGTAGACACCATGGAGTGGAGATGTGAGGTGAGTCGACAGTTTTTTGGGTGATGTGATGTGAGTAGACTCCATGGAGTGGAGATGTGAGGTGAGTCGCCCTTTTGTTTGTGATGTGATGCGAGTAGACACCATGGAGTGGAGATGTGAGGAGAGTCGACACTTTTTTGGGTGATGTGATGCGAGTAGACACTATGGAGTGGAGATGTGAGGTGAGTCGACACTTTTTTGGGTGATGTGATGTGAATAGACACCATGGAGTGGAGATGTGAGGTGAGTCGACACTTTTTTGGGTGATGTGATGCGAGTAGACACCATGGAGTGGAGATGTGAGGTGAGTCGACACTTTTTTGGGTGATGTGATGTGAGTAGACACCATGGAGTGGAGATGTGAGGTGAGTCGACACTTTTTTGGGTGATGTGATGTGAGTAGACACCATGGAGTGGAGATGTGAGGTGAGTCGACACTTTTTTGTGTGATGTGATCTGAGTAGACACCATGGAGTGGAGATGTGAGGTGAGTCGACACTTTTTTGGGTGATGTGATGTGAGTAGACACCATGGAGTGGAGATGTGAGGTGAGTCGACACTTTTTTGGGTGATGTGATGTGAGTAGACACCATGGAGTGGAGATGTGAGGTGAGTCGACACTTTTTTGGGTGATGTGATGTGAATAGAGACCATGGAGTGGAGATGTGAGGTGAGTCGACACTTTTTTGGGTTATGTGATGCGAGTAGACACCATGGAGTGGAGATGTGAGGTGAGTCGACACTTTTTTGGGTGATGTGATCTGAGTAGACACTACGGAGTGGAGATGTGAGGTGAGTCGACAAATCTTTTGGGTGATGTGATGTGAGTAGACACCATGGAATGGAGATGTGAGGTGAGTCGACACTTTTTTGGGTGATGTGATGTGAGTAGACACCATGGAGTGGAGATGTGAGGTGAGTCGACACTTTTTTGGGTGATGTGATGTGAGTAGACTCCATGGAGTGGAGATGTGAGGTGAGTCGCCCTTTTGTTTGTGATGTGATGCGAGTAGACACCATGGAGTGGAGATGTGAGGAGAGTCGACACTTTTTTGGGTGATGTGATGCGAGTAGACACTATGGAGTGGAGATGTGAGGTGAGTCGACACTTTTTTGGGTGATGTGATGTGAATAGACACCATGGAGTGGAGATGTGAGGTGAGTCGACACTTTTTTGGGTGATGTGATGCGAGTAGACACCATGGAGTGGAGATGTGAGGTGAGTCGACACTTTTTTGGGTGATGTGATGTGACTAGACACCATGGAGTGGAGATGTGAGGTGAGTCAACAATTTTTTGGGTGATGTGATGTGAATAGAGACCATGGAGTGGAGATGTGAGGTGAGTCGACGCTTTTTTTGGGTGATGTGATGTGAGTAGACACCATGGAGTGGATATGTGAGGTGAGTCGACACTTTTTTGGGTGATGTGATGTGAGTAGACTCCATGGAGTGGAGATGTGAGGTGAGTCGACACATTTTTGGGTGATGTGATGTGAGTAGACACCATGGAGTGGAGATGTGAGGTGAGTCGACACTTTTTTGGGTGATGTGATGCGAGTATACACCATGGAGTGGAGATGTGAGGTGAGTCGACACTTTTTTGGGTGATGTGATCTGAGTAGACACCATGGAGTGGAGATGTGAGGTGAGTCGACACTTTTTTGGGTGATGTGATGTGAGTAGACACCATGGAGTGGAGATGTGAGGTGAGTCGACACTTTTTTGTGTGATGTGATCTGAGTAGACACCATGGAGTGGAGATGTGAGGTGAGTCGACACTTTTTTGGGTGATGTGATGTGAGTAGACACCATGGAGTGGAGATGTGAGGTGAGTCGACACTTTTTTGGGTGATGTGATGTGAGTAGACACCATGGAGTGGAGATGTGAGGTGAGTCGACACTTTTTTGTGTGATGTGATCTGAGTAGACACCATGGAGTGGAGATGTGAGGTGAGTCGACACTTTTTTGGGTGATGTGATGTGAGTAGACACCATGGAGTGGAGATGTGAGGTGAGTCGACACATTTTTACATGATGTGATGTGAGTAGACACCATGGAGTGGAGATGTGAGGTGAGTCGACACTTTTTTGGGTGATGTGAGGTGATCGAGCCGCAACTCGGGTCGAGGATCCATTGGGTTATGGGGCATCCAAATATGCAAAAACAATTTCATCGTGCGACACAAATTTCTACACATATGGGATTGAATGCGCATTTTGGGCTATATGTCAAACTAACGAACGAGGATGAATGAACTATGAAACAGTTGGGTACAAGTACTAACGCTAATTGGTTCACTAACCCTAATTCGTACCCTTTATGGGCTACCCTACTATAGCCTACACAAATGTAAGCACTATAACATTCTGACACACCCCCATAGGCATAGTGGGGGAGAACAAGTGGTCACAAGACCAGTCAAGAAGAGCAAAGCAAGCTCAGGGTGGATCACAAAGTCACCACACAGTCTGAGCACAAGAAAAGGGCTACAAGGCCAAAGATTTATATAAAAGAGAACAAACAATACAGTGATCATACCCTAGCAAGTGTAAGCATGCAGGTATATATATAGATCACAGTACAAGAAAAGTCACGCAGTGAGCAAGTGAGGCAAAGTAGGCACAAGGCCTAACACAGTAGAGAAGCGCTGATGATCACCAGGCGGAAGTGCCTTGGTGAATATATCAGCAGTGTTGGCCCTAGTGGCCATGTACGCAAGACGAAGCTGGCCACACTGCTGCAACTCTCGAGCAAGGAAGTATCGCAGAGCGATGTGCTTCGTTCGGTGCTCCAGTCTGTGCTCATATCACATGGCAATCATGGCCTTGTTGTCTATGTACAGAACTGGAGGCGAACGAGGCTGCTCTCCCAAGTCAATCAGCAGGTAGGTGAGTCAGCGTAGCTCCTCTGCAGCCATGGCCCCTGAGTAGATCTCAGCCTCACAACCGGAGCTGAGAACCGAAGACGAGCGGGTAGACCGCCAGGATACAGAGCCGGAACTGAGGCTGAAGGTGTAACCCTGTGACGACCGCTGCGTAGCAATGTCATCAACCCAAGAAGCGTCTCCGTGACCAGTGAAGACAACTGGACCCCGTCCTCCAAGCACGAGCCCCATGCCTGACGTACTGCACAAGTAACGCAGTACCCTCTTCGTAGCATCCCAATGCACCTTTCGGTGCATACCGGGAGCCACGTAGAGAGCCAGGAGGCTTAGAGGGTATGCAAGGTCAGGTCATGTGCACGTCATCAGGTACATGAGGCAACCCACAAGCTCTGGGTACGGACCACTCGGCTCTACGGACTCGTGCGAAGGTGGAGCTTAGAGCGAGTAACCGGTAGGCAGAGGAGTGGACTGTGGCGAGGAGTACCGGAAGCCGAAGCGCTGAAGGACCTGGTGCACCATGTGTGACTGGGTCGAGGTGATGGTGCGCTGTGCTCTGTCCCGGGTGATCCGCGTAGCTCACCCAAGTCAGTGTAGGTGTGTCTCTTTTGCAGCTCCTACTTCACAAGGGTCAGTGCCTCAGTGTCAGCAGTGGCAAAGACCAAGTCGTCGACGTACACGAGGATGTAGAACGGCGGCAGCGAAGTGTCGGTGCGCAGAAACAGCGACGGGTCAGCAGTCGAACGAGCAAACCCAAGAGCCGTGTGTCGTCCTCAGTGTGTCGTGCCACTGGCGAGGCGCCTGACGGAGACCGTAGAATGGCCGCCGGGGGCTCCACTGGGTACCCGCCGAAAATGACCCAGTGAAGCCAGGTGGGCGGCGCAGCCAGATCTCCTCGTGCAGGCTGCCCTGTAAGAAAGCTGTGCTGAAGTCAAGAGATTGAAGCTCGTAGTCACGCTGAGCGGCGACGTGCAGCAGCACCCGAAGAGTGATCATCTTCAGGGTAGGGGAGAAGGTCTTGAAGAAGTCGACTCTCTGTTGCTGACTAAAGCCTCGTGCATCGTAACGAGCCTTGAAGACAGGCGGAGAACCCGGCGGTCGCTTCACCCTGAAAATCCACATGCCATCGACTATGTTCGCCCCAGGAGGGGGAACTGCGTCGACGTATGTGCCTGTGGACTTCCATGATGCCATCTCTGCGTCCATGGCTGTTTGCCACTGAGAGGAGTAGGGACCCGTGATTGCCTCTGCGTAAGAGCACGGGGTCGGGATGTCTGGTGCATCCGGGTCTCCCTCAGGTGCAGGCAGCATGGCCATGAGATGAGGTGCAGTAGCTGCAAGACACTCAAAGTTTTCCTGCCTGTCCTCAAGGACGTCCGTGCCAAGATCACACTCACCCCTGACGGACGGAGGACAGTCTGACATAGACTCGGCACCAAGACTAGCGTCGTAGTCGAGACGACACGCAGCAGCAAAGTCAACAAGCTCAGCTACTAGGGCAGACGCAGCAGTAGACTTAAACGAAGGGTCAGTGACAACAGTGGCTAGAAGACGTGTGAAAGTAGGACTGGCAACACGAACTAAGTCACACTCAGTGTCCGGACCGTCAGGAAGAGAGGACCCAGGAGGAGATGGCAGGGGAACTCGCAGTGGAATAGAGGAAGGACGAAGTGCCATAATGTGAGTGTCGGGGACAGGAGGAGGACGCTGACGAGGAATACGACGACCAGTGCAAACAGCGTGAACAGGCAAGGCAGGACGAGACGCAGGCTCACGACGCTCTGAAGGAGAGTCTGTCTGCTTAGTGTAAAGAGAAGGAGCAGGCAATAGGGAGTCTGGCTGTAACTGTGGCTGCGATTGGTCAGGCGGTGGACACAGTAAAGGAGGAGTAAGGCTAGTCGAAGACGGGAGACTAAGAACCTGGCGAAGTATCGAGCCAGGTGGCGGCAGAGACGACGGCAGCAGCGGAACAAAAAACGGTCGCCGCTGCACAGTGCCTCCAGCACCAGTACCGCCAGCTCGAGCACCCCTAGTGCCAGCACCTCCAGCTCCAGGGTCTCCAGCTGCAGCGCCTCCAGCTCCAGGGCCTCCAGCTCCAGCGCCTCTAGCTCCAGCGCCTCCAGCTCCAGGGTGTCCAGCTCCAGTGCCTCCAGCTCCAGCGCCTCCAGCTCCAGCGCCTCCAGCTCCAGGGTCTCCTGCTCTAGCGCCTCCAACACCACCAGCTCCGGCAGCTCCATTACCTCTAGTACGAGCACCTCCAGGACCAGCAGTTCCAGCACCTCCGATACCTCCAGCTCCAGTGCCTCCAGCTCCAGCGCCTCCAGCTCCAGCTCCTCCAGCGCCAGGGTCTCCAGCTCCAGCACCTCCAACACCACCAGCTCCGGCAGCTCCAGAACCTCCAGTACGAGCACCTCCAGGACCAGCAGCTCCAGCACCTCTGGTACCTCCAGTTCTAGTGCCTCCAGCACCAGCAGCAACTCTAGCACCTCCAAGACTAGGAGTTCCAGCGCCTCCAGCTCCAGTGCCTCCAGCGGCGGGGCCTCAAGCTCCAACAGCGCCACTCCTAAGGCGTGTGCACCGAGCAAACCACTCGGGCAGCTGCCGGGGTGAGAGAGGCTCCCGCCGCCGAGACTGCAGTGGCGAGGCAACCGCAGGACCTCCGGCAGACACAGTACCCCTAGGCTCAGCACCCCCAGATTTAGTACCAACTGGCTCAGCACCCCCAGGCTCCGCACTCTTAGACTCAGCACCCCCAGTCTCCGCACCCTCAGGCTCAGCACCCCCAGGCTCCGCACTCTCAGGCTGAGCACCCCCAGACTCTGCACCCTCAGGCTCAGCACCCCAAGGCTCCGCACTCTCAGGCCCAGCATCCCCAGGCTCCGCACCCGCAGGCTCAGCACCCCCAGACGCAGCACCCCTAGCAGCACCACCCCCAGCAGCACTAGAGCCTACAGTGACTTCGACAGGCTCAGCCAAGGGGAGTGGGTCTACCTGAGACACACCTGAGGGAGTAGGACCCTGAGGGGGGAGGGGGTCTACCGGAGGGGAACCTGGAGCAAGGAAGAGCGGTAGGGGGGGGAGAGGGGCAGCGCGGTAGGGGAAGAGACGGTAAAAAAGAACCGACTCGTCAAACGTGACGTCCTGAGAGGGCAGGACACGGCGCGTGGTGGGGTGGTAAAACTGCCAGCCAGGTGCGTCAGGGGGAAATCCAAGGAAGACACAAGGAATGGTACGGGAGGAGAGCTTGTCCGCGGAAGTATCGCGGACAAAGGCACGAGAGCCCCGGACCCGGAACACCGACGCATCGCCAACCTTCCACGTCCAACGCAGTGTAGGCGAGGTCTCCGACAAGGAGACACGAGGCCAGAGGTTGAGCTGATGCGCATGGATCATGGAGGTACGAGCCGGCAGCCTGCTTGTGCTCTTCCCTCTGTGCATTGGAGTGCACGAGCATGGCCCTCTGTGCATTGGAATGCACGAGCATGACCCTCTGTGCATTGGAGTGCACAAGCATGGCCCTCTGTGCATTGGAGTGCATGAGCATGGCCCTCTGTGCATTGGAGTGCACGAGCAACAGCTGCTCTATGCGCAGCGACCCATCCCTCAGACACGTGGCTGTGCTCTATGGCGTGTGGCATGACACGTGGCGATGCTCTATGGCATATAGCACCTCCTGTGGGCATGAGAGAGGGAGGGAGGGAGGAGGACGAGAGGGAGGACAGCATAGAGAGCATGGGTAGATAAGATGAGACGATGAGACGCCTCACATACATTCCATTGTCTGTAACGAGCGAGCACGCAAGCAACTCAACGCACCTGGTGCACGTGGTGCAGCAGCAGCTCCCTCACGATCTGCATGGCCCGCTGCTCAGGGGACTGGTCTGTGCACAGACGAGGGTCCTCCTCCCAAGGCGCCTGCACCGCCTGGTGTGTGTGCGGCAAGAGGATGGGTATGGACCAGGCATGTGTGGGAGGGAGTGAGAGAGCGAGAGATGGCTCATATTGGAACAACATGGCGGATGCAGGAGGGACGCAGGCGTAACGTATCGTGGTGTCACTTCTGAGGAATCTAAAAAAACAAGAAGGGTTGCTTGTGCACGTAACACGAGTAGACATCGGGTGTGAACGAGAAAACAGCAGCGAGAGGTGGAAGGGAGAGTGGGCAATCAGCCTCATGACCCTCAACCCTCGACCCTCCGACATCCCAAGCGCCCACTCCTACAACCCCCCAACCAACCCCCCAACCAGCCCCTCAATGCCCCTACTCCACTACCTCCCCCCATGCACCCGGCGCCCCCACCCCACCCACTCCCCACCCACTCTGCCCCCCACCCTGCGCACCTTTCGATGGAGTGGAACGTGGTGAGCTCCTGTGCGAGGGGCAGCAGCAGGCGCTTGTCCTTCACCAGGTCCACCTTCACCAGGTCCACCTTGCTCACCACCGCTATGCGCTGCTGCCCCTCCCTCCGCTCCGCCCCTACCACTCCCACCATCCGCCGCACCCGCGGGTCCGGCCTGCAGGTGTGGAGTGCGGTGGGAAGGGATGGGGTGGTATGGGATGGGTTTGTGGGATGGGGAGGATTGGTGGGATGGTTAGTTTGGACTGGGATGGGATGGGATGGGATGGAGAGAGAGGGGAACATTCTGCAATGGGATGCTTCCGTCTCTTTTCCAGGAGCAGGTGGGGGAAGTCTTGGTCCTGGACAAGAGGGAAGGGCTGTGAGTGAGGAAGAAGGGGAGAACAAGAGCAAAGTGGGGGATGACAAACAAACAAAGCCCCACAGCCAATGCTTCAGCTACAGTCCCTCTCACCACACCCTCGCACAACCACCCTCGCACCTCCTAGTCTGCCGGTGGGCATCATTCACCAGTGCCACCACATCAACCACTTCCATACTCCCCTCTCCCCTGCCGTCTTGCCCTTTTCTCCCCATGTCTTCCTCCCCTCCTCCTTGCACGCACCTTCTGATCTGCCGGTCAGGGTCAATGACCAGGGCCACCACACTGCAGTGCAGGGCAGCGGACGACGCGAGGAGGGACCCTTGGTGCTGCGATGCTGACAATGGCTGTGATGGCAGCGCCACTGTTAGCCCCGGCGTGTCGTGAAACACCTGGGAGGGGGGGGCGGCGAGAGTGTGTGAGCAGCGCACGAACAGATTGCAAACAGGGATGAATTGATTCATCAATACTCATGCTGACAGTGTTTGAGATGGCAGCGCCACTGTCAGCCCCGGCGTGTCGTGAAACACCTGGGAGGGGGGAAGGAGGATGAGCGCAAGGGGATGGGGGGAGGTGGCGAGCAGAGGGGGGAATGGAGGGGGCGAGGGAGGAGCGGAAAAACAAGGAGGGGGGAGAGGAAGGGAGGGGGTGCAGGAGGAAGACGGAGAGGAGAGAATGAGGGAGGGAGGGGAGGGGTGTATGCAGATGTGAGTCTGAATACAAATGACTCACGTGCAGCAGACTTCATTACTCTGAAGTTAACGTGTTATAAAACATGGCCGGCACACCACTGCAGCTTGAAGCGAGGAAGCACCATCCCGCTTCAAGTGTAGGACGACCTTCAAGGCGGTGGTACGTCCCAGTGAGTTCAATTCACACGCATGCGTGCCAACTCGCTGTCACCCTCCCAGTACATCGCAGCAGCGACCCTCACCAGTGCTGTGAGAGTCACAGCGAGTTCACGCTTGGCCCTCCCACTTTGGGCCTCCCACTCTGATCTGAGCCATCCACTCTGAGCCATCCACTCTGAGCCATCCACTCTGAGCCATCCAGCAAGTCCCCTGACCTCAACGGACCTCACCTCACCCCGCCCCACCATACCTCACCTCACCGCACCTCAACTGCTTCATCGCCCAGGACCGAGCAGCCAACTCTCTGTTCTTAATCATCTTGTTCTGCCTCTTCTCAAAATCTCCATAATCTTTCACTCATAGTGGAAGAGCAGTGAGAAGATCGGACGACGCTTCCTCACCTCGCATCACCTCACCTTACCTCAACCCACCGCACCGCACCCCACCTGCTTCCTCGCCCAGGACCGAGCAGCAGACTCTCTTTTCTGTTCTTGATCATCCTCTTCTGCCTCCTCTCCACAGGCGCCCCTACCCCCTCCCCACCCAGCTTCCTCCCCCTCCGCCCTGCACTCCCCCCCACGCCCCCGCTCAGAGTGTGTCCACATCCCCACTCCTCCCGCCTGTATCCGACTGCCCCCTTCCCCTCCGTTGTCACTGCCCCCCCACCTCTCCCCCCCACCCCATCCGCCGCCACCATGCCCGCCCCAGCAGACCTCCCCCAGCCCCCCTGCGCCCACACCTGCGTCCACACCTGTGCCCACACCTGCGCCCATACCTGCGCCCATACCTGCGCCCACACCATACGTAGTGGGCACCATCCCCCCACCCATCCCCACGCCTCCCCCCACACCTCCGCCCATGCCCCTTCCCATGCCCATCCCCATGGGAATCCCACCAGGAGGGGCGAGTCCCTGCACTCCCATTGCTCCCCCCAGCTCTCGCAGTGACCCCAGTGAACCCCCTCCCAGCGCTCCCAGTGACCCGAGTGATCGCCGCACTGGACTTCTGCCGCCGTAGTGAGCGCGCGCGCAGCAACCCCGCAGCCCTGTCGCGCGCGCGCGGATCTGCGCGCCCGGCGGCGTGCGCGGCGGCGAGCATGTGCGACTCCTCGGCGAGCCAGACGGATCGCAGGAAGTTGCCAATGGGCAAGGATGCGACGGCGTGCGACGGGCCTACGAACGTCGCCTGGAATTCATCGAGCGTGAGCGGACAGATAGACGCCTGCCGCGCCAGCAGCTCCGGGAACGACATGGCGCGCGGGCGGAGGGCGGAGAGGGAGCAAGGCGGAGTGGCGGAGGAGTGCAGAGGCGGGGAAGCGGCAAGGCGGAGTGGCGGAGGCGGGAAAGCAGACTGGCGCTGAAGAGCGCGAGGCATCGAATAGAAGGTGGCGCGAGAGAGGAGATGATATTTACAAGGGTATGGTGCACAGCTAACTTTCTCGATAGCTACGGCGCACTAATAAGCAGAGAGGGTGAGCGAAGAGGTTCGGCCTCTCACGCGTCTATCACAGCCCGTCCTCAACGGCTCCTCCCATTCCCCTCCTCCCCCTTCCTCCTGTCACATCGTCGCATCGTCGGGAGGGTGAGCGGCACGTGGTGATTGTAGGGACGAGGCACGTGCACACGCAAGCCAAGGGCACGAGCACGCTACGGAACGGCCTGAAGGAGAAAGAAACTGCGTATTGAAGAAAAGGAGCAAATTAAAGTAGGGGATTTTTTACGGAGGTGCGGCATACAGAGCTACGGAGCGGACCACGAATTTAAAACTTGTGTGAAGATGCGAGAGATGCACTCGAGAGGAGATGCGACTCGGGGTAGGAGGAGAAATCGTAGCGGAATGTGAGGAGCAAGCAGTTACGAACGGGTTCCTTCTGCTTTGCTGTGAGTGACTCACCTGCTCTACAACCCGATAAAGGCGGCTTCATATTAGGTACAGAGAGATATGGAACCTTTCTCACTGTATTCTCAACTCATTAGCATTGTGGCCTGGTTGTCTAGAGTGGGTTTTATATTTTTCCTTGCCCGCGGTCAGCTTGCTGACTCAATTGCACTGCCAGCTGACGCTAGCAGTGCAATATATATTCCAAGAGTCTCCACTATTCTTCCCCTCGCACTAGACATCATCAGCAGCCGCGTCGCGCGTGCTCTAGTCGCCACCAGGAGCATTTTTTCCGCCCTGGAATTGGCAGCCGCCGAAGAAACGATCATCGCCGCCCAGTGCGGTATTTACAGTTATTTTCGTCGATCGTTCCTTCTCCTCCGTGCAGCGTTCCCCGATCCGCGCGAGTCCGGACCATGGCGCTCCGCATACACCCCGCCTTGCCCCCAGCAACGCGTCTCTTAGTGAGTGTGACGTTAACGAGCGAACGCATTAGGTGGTTCGTCGGCGCTGCGGCGTTTTCGCGAGCAATGCGCGCTCCATCACATGCTGGAACGGTCGTCTTCACATGCGGCGTGGGCCGCATACGCTGCTGCGATACGAAGAATATTTCAGAACAAGAGCGGCTACGCTCCTTCTCCTCATTTCCGAATCACCTACTGTTGTCCCTCCCTCTCTCGTCTCTCGCTCCGTTCTTTCCATTCTCTCGCCCGTCTCTCCATTATCACCTGCCTCTCTTTCCCTGCTTCCTCTCCCATCCCCCACCTCCCTGTTCTCGTTCCGTTCCCCCATTCGCCAAACCCCCTCTCCCATACTTTTCCAGAATACCTTTGCCCCGCGCGCGCTTACTCTCCTCCGTTCACTCGCTAGCCTCTGCGTCCCTTCTACACACCGACTGATGCGTCACTCCGCCAAGCGCAGCGCGCTCTCCCCCGCAGGCGGACGGTGTGTCGCGCAGCTGCTGCAGGGGGCGCGGGCGAGGCGGATGTGGGGGGCGGCGCCGCTGGTGACCGCTGCAGGCGATGGCGCAGTGAGGGCGGGTGAGTGGCAGTAGGAAGGGGGGGGGGGGGTGAATGGCAGTGACGCGGGGAAGGCGGGTGAGTGGCGATGGTGCGGGGAGGGCGGGTGAGTGGCGATGGCTCGGTGAGATTGGGTGAATGGCAGTGGAGCGGGGAGGGCGGGTGAGTGGCAGTGGTCCGGGGGCGGGGGGCGGGTGAGTGGAGTGGCAATTGGAGGGGGGGCGCGGGTGAGTGGAGTGGCAATGGGAGGGGGGGCGCGGGTGAGTGGCAGTGGCAATGGGAGGGGGGGCGCGGGTGAGTGGCAGTGGCAATGGGAGGGGGGGCGCGGGTGAGTGGAGTGGCAATGGGAGGGGGGGCGCGGGTGAGTGGCAGTGGCAATGGGAGGGGGGGCGCGGATGAGTGGCAGTGGTGCATGGCCAGACAGCCTATTTTCCCAACCCGCACCGCACTCCTTGCTCCCCGTTCCCCCCTCCCCTCTTCCCCCTTCTCTCCTCACCCCATCCCTTCTTCCCCTGTCAGTATCCGCCACTCGCTTTGGTCTCTTTCGCTCGCCAGTCACCTACCCTTGTCCTCCTTCTGGCTGCATTTCTTCCCCACTCGATTCTAACTCCTCTTTCTTCCCGTTCTCGACTGTCGCCCGTCCCTCTCCCTGGCTTCCATTCCCTGCTTCCTCTCCCATCCCCCCACTCCCTGTTCTCGTTCCTTTCCTTATTTCCATAATGCCTTTGCCCTGCGCGCGCCTACTCTCCTCCGCCCACTCGCTAGCGGCCGCGTCTCCCTTACGCACCAATTGCTGCGCTACTCCACCAAGCGCAGCGAGCGCACTCCCCTGCAGGTGGAGGGTGTGGCGCGCAGCTGCTGCAGGGGGCGCGGGGGAAGCGGATGCAGGGGAAGCGGATGCAGGGGCGGCGGATGCAGGGGCGGCGCCGCTGGTGACCGCTGCGGACGATGGCGCAGTGAGGGCGGGTGAGTGGGGATGGCGCAGTGAGGGCGGGTGAGTGGGGATGGCGCACTGAGGGCGGGTGAGTGGGGATGGCGCAGTGAGGGCGGGTGAGTGGGGATGGCGCAGTGAGGGTGGGTGAGTGGGGATGGCGCAGTGAGGGCGGGTAAGTGGGGATTGTGGAGAATCACTCTACAACGGTGGTGAGCTAGACTACGAGGTTGGCACGAACTTCTAGGAGTGATGGTAGCTTTGCCTAGTTCCTTAGTGCTTGCACAATCACGGGAGAAATTAGCAAGAGGTTTCACTAGCAAAAATCGAATCCCACAAGCAATCACAAGAATGACTACATCAGGCACCTAGCAACTCTGCAGCTAGTCTGGTCGACAGACAGCACAGCATGGTCGACCGCCTGCCAGCGTTGCGTAGAGGAGCCGCACCAGCACTGTAGAAAGGCGACCTGCCAGCACAGCAGGTCGACGGTGTGCCAATGCTGCAGCAGAATGGTTGTCCAGCGTGGCCTCGTAGAAGACAGCAGTGCGCATGCTCGCAGATGCGTGCAGACGATTGGCCCGACTTGCACCGTTGTGCATCCGTCGGCTGTTGTCTGCGCCTGACGAGCCACATCGACTTCGGGATACCAACCCGAAGTCGCCTTCGCCATCGCGACCTCGACGACGTTTGCATGCTTCCGCAGAACTTGCCGAGCAGGTTACCCGGTCGACCTGGACAACCCCAAGTGCCTCTGGTCGACCACAGCTCCCGTCGAGCTACCCCTCTGGTCGACGGACCCTTTCCGTCGGCCAGAACTGTCAACTGTTGTCGACGAGCTCCCCTCGTCGACCGCTACTCACTTCTCAGGTCGACGGACTGCTCTGTCGACCTCCCGGTCGAACAGCCCCTCCTGGTCGACGGCCCATCCGTCGCCCAGACCAGTCAGTTGCAGCTGTCGAGTTCCCTGGTCGACAGCAATACCACAGCGGTCCCCTGCAGCTCGACGAAATCTGTCGAGCAGCTCTCCCACTGCGGATGGTCGGCTGCTACTCCCGTACATCCGACCAAGTCGTCGGTGTTGCCCAAGCGAGGGCGGGGCCAACACTTCACTTTCGTTAACAGGGATGGCGCAGTGAGGGCGGGTGAGTGGGGATGGTGCAGTGAGGGCGGGTGAGTGGGGATGGCGCAGTGAGGGCGGGTGAGAGGGGATGGCGCAGTGAGGGCGGGTCGGGTGAGTGGGGATGGCGTAGTGAGGGCGGATGAGTGGGGATGGCGCAGTGAGGGCGGGTGAATGGGGATGGCGCAGTGAGGGTGGGTGAATGGGGATGGCGCAGTGAGGGCGGTGTTATAGTCACAATACGCTTGAATGTGCCTAAAACGAAAGATTGAGTGCACATACGGATTTCTGCACAGTGGCTTCAAACGTTGATAACGTTCTGGTCACAGCTTAAAATGACCTGATTCAACTTGGATCTGGAGCGTCTTAACATTGCCTACAATAAGCAATTTTGATTGCACGATTTCATAAAGAATTGACGACACAGTGTCAGTTTGAACGAACGGTATTATGGCAACCACTATAGACTTAGAACACAAATTAGGAAGAGTTACGAGTTGGGAATGGCTCCCAGCTCCTACAAACCCCAACAGCCGAGGTATAGTGATGTGGATTAGTGCCAGACTGTCCCCAACCACAAATGGTCTCGAAACTACCCTCCACAAGGGCCTACACAAAGAGAAATGTTACATTACACAAAGTAATGTAACCATTCTCACTATCTTGAAGTTTACCCTTTTGGAGAGATTCGAAATCACTTGAATCCTGAAACCAAGTCTTTGGTTCTTCAAGATAAATTCTTCTTTGAGTTCTTGAAAGTATGTTGCGCACACCTGTGACACGCCGAACGTTCCACACACGACAAAATAGAAAAACGCACACGACACGCAAACGACGACGTGACACGCGACTAGCGATAACGCGCTATTGACTCGACACACACATTCAAAATTATGCTTCATCATTCACACACTATTGTAAGCATGAAATATATATGATCTCATACCCTCATAACGTAAGGCCCCGGATAGAAGCGCAGGCCTCGGATAAGCGCCGGCGGTTGTAAAAGGGTGATGGCGCTTATATCCGGTCCTCGATTATAAGCGCACCCCTGGAGGCTTACGGATTATAAGCGCACCCCTGTATTATGACACATTATCAGCGCCTCCCTTTTTTATTTCGACTATTATTATCATATCTTGTACATGCTATTTTCACTACAACATAATATTTTTCCAATTCTACTACTGTACTAAATCCTACTGATAGTTTAGCGCAACATTCGCTGACCTTCTCTAGCATCCTATGCATTCTTTTCTTCCTAGCATCTTATGCATCACCATCAACAGTGGCGGAGCCATCTTGGTCGGCCTCCCCGTCCGACTCTGGCTCCTCTACGTTGTTGCAGCAGAATCCATCTGCTGCAATCTCGTCGTCAAGTTCTACTTCACCCTTGACGGCGTCCCGCCGGTGCTGCATGCAGAGATTGTCCTGGGACCCATCCAGGGCGTTGCTGATGCCACAGGTGAGAAACGCGCGCTGAATCAACTCCTTGGGCACGGCCTTCCAGGCCTTGGAGATCCACTTGAGCGTCAGCTCTTGAGGTGGCTTGCGGATGTTGCCTGCCACACATGGAAAGACTACAGCAATCAGAAGAGGGTGGAAACAGTCTAAGCAGACACATCGTACACGTTGAGATTGAGCTCACCTCTTTCGGTCAGGCTGTCGACCCCCTCGCTCTCGAACCACTCCTCGTACAGTTGGCGGACTGCTGCTTTGAATGAGCGGTTCACCGCGACGTCAAGAGGCTGGATCTCAGAGGTGCAGCCAGCTGGTATGACGGCGGGGACGATGTTCAGCTCCCCGAATTTCGCCTTCATAGCATCAGTGAGGTGCCCGCGGTAGGAGTCAAGAACCAACATCACTTTCCTGCCGCGTACTCCGAACCTGGGGTTGACATACGGGTTCACCGTCCCGTCGAGCCACGCGAGGACACCGTCAGCGTCCATCCAACCGTTGGGATGTACGGCGACCACAACATCTGCACATCCGAACAAGGCGTACGGACAGATTAGCATCAGACATAAAAAAAATAATATCACATGCAAATGACATCGTCACTGCACAAGCTCCTCGGCTTACCGGAGGGGAAATTCCCCTTAGGAATTGTCATGCGCTTAAAGAAGACCCAAGGCTTGAGCTTCTCGCCGCTGGCGGTGCAGGCGAGCATCACCGTCACGCGTTCTTTTTGATAGCCGCCGCTGCGGATGGGCACGGAGCGGATCCCCACCTCCTCGACCGTGCGTTCAGCTGGCATCTCGAGCCAGAGTGGCGTTTGATCGGCATTAATAATCCAGCGGTTGTCGATGCCGTACTGACGGCGGGAGTGTCGCACGAACTTCCAGAAGTTCTGCACCTGTGTCTCACACTCTGCAAGGGAAGGGTGGGAGAGACAAACAAAAGAAGTAAATTAGAATTTCGAAGGTCGTAAGCAGCCATAAACGAGAGCGACAGCACAAACACCGACTCACCAGACGACAGCTTCTGGCCGACTCTGGTCTTCGCTCGGGTAGTGAGGTTCCAGCGCCGTCGAAAAGGCTCAGTCCACCTCTGAGATCCAGCCCACTTTACCTCAGGATGCAGGATCTTCATCACATCATGTGACCACTTCTGCAATCGGCCGACGGACACGGCGAGACACTTTTTCCGGTGGGCAAGAACACGTGAGTACACCTCGATCTCCATGTCGCGGTACCACGACGCCCGACCACGCCCGTGAAGGCGCTTGCGAGCCCCATGCGCACCTTCCAGCTCACCCTTCCGCGACTTCCACTCTGACAAGGACTTTCGGGAGATACCAGTGTCGCGGGACATTCTCTGCACACTCACAGCTCCGGACTCCAACTTTGCAATCCACTGCAGCTTCTCCTGGGAAGTGTAGGAGTTGCGCTTGTGCGTTGAAGGCTTGCTCCTGGGGGACGGAGGGCGGGCATCACGAATCTGTTTGGAGGGGTGGGGCCGTTTCTTATTCGGCGGGGGGAAACTAGGGACAGGCAGGTCCTCGGGAAGACCGTCGGCCGCCCACCACTCAACATCGTCTTCAGCACCAGTGGCGGATTCGTCGTACGGGCAGTCTTCCGCGTCTCCCCAGCGTGGCGACAGACCGGGGCCGGGTTCATCGTCGCCGCTGCGCTCGGGCTCGGAGATGTACGCGTCGAAAGCTGAGTACCCATGAGGGAGGAGCTGTAGAACGGGCCGACCGTTAACGACGACGATAGGCGGAGCGGGAGGAGCAGGAGGTGCAGGAGGAGCAGGAGGCGCAGGAGGAGCAGGAGGAGCAGGAGGCGCTGGAGGAGTAGGAGGCGCTGGGCGACTCTGCCACTGAGAGTAATCGCGAGTGTTGCCAACAACAGGTCGACGGCTAAATAGGATGTGAGTGCCTGGAAGGCCCGCCATGGCCTAGGCAGGCCGAGGGAAAACAATAAAACTGAAGAAAACGAAGCGAATGAGCCTCGTTTGAAACCCTCGCAGGAGACCCCTCCAACTTCGCGGCCCGGGTTCCTCTGCAGGGAAAGGGGGAAAACTGTCAAAATCCCCCCCGCAGAGGAGCTGAGGTGGTGAGGTCAATGCCTCGGTGGAGTGGAATCTTGCCGGGGATGCCAATTGCGTGGTTGTACAGAGTCGTGCCTGGCACGGCATGCGACCCTGATTGGGCAGTCGCACCCTAAACTACGTGTGCGCTAGCATGGGCCAGATTCATGTTCGATGAATCTTGCCAGGCCAGCAAGACGTGATGGGCGTGATTCCACGCCTTTTTGGCCATTTCACGCACTTTTCATGCACGGATACGAACGTTCTATATGTGGATTGAATCCTCTTTTGAAAAAAGCTTCAATTTTATGTTAAAACAATACATTTCATTTTTGCCATTTTATCAACGCCGGCGCTTATAAATTTCCTCGATTATAAGCGCATCCCCCTAAAAAACAGTGTTTTCTTATACCCCCAGAGGCGCTACTATCCGGGGGCTGACGGTACCATTCCATGCACACACTCATGCACACATACGGACAACAAGCCGAATGCAAACCGTAGGGTTGCACCAACAAACTCCCCCTCGGATTGTTGGTCTTAAGATCTGAATCTCTCAGTTCAGAGCCATCTCAGCCAGCTTGCAACACTTCCACTGCTGCTGCTCAACCAGCCTCTTCGTCATCATATCAGATGTGTGCCTTGTCGTCTTCACATTCAAAATCATGCATCATCATTCACACACTATTGTAAGCATGAAATATATATTATTTCATGTTGTCATACCATTCCATGCACACACGCATGCACGCAAACGGACAACAAGCCGAATGCAAACCGTAGGGTTGCACCAACAAACTCCCCCTCGGATTGTTGGCCTTAGGATCTTGCTCTCTCAGTTCAGAGCCATCCCAGCCAGCTTACAACACTTCCAATGCTGCTGCTCCACCAACCTCTTGGTCATCATGTCAGCTGGCTGCCTTGTCGTCTTCACGTAGTGCAACTCAACTTCACCCGCGGCCACCATGCTCCTCGTCCAATGCCATTTCACCCTCATGTGCTTCGTGAGGCCATGCAACACAGGGTTCTTAGCAAGAGCAATGGCAACTTGACTATTACAGTATAGTGGGGTAGGTCCTTGCTGCTCCTCCCCCAATTCAGCCAACAAACGCCGCTGCCACACAATCTCCCGTACGGCACGGAAGAGTGCCATGTACTCGGACTCCACCGAGCTCAATGCTTGATCCACCTGCTTCTTGCTCTCCCAAGCAGTTGGGCCTCCACCAACACAGTAAATAAACATTCCAACACTTGTAATGTCCTCTGGTTCCGACGCATAAAAAGCATCCGAGAATGCGGTGAGGAACAAACGCTCGAGTTGAACACGATCCGTGCCCTTTAGGCGCCTTTGCGCCGCCGCCGAGTATAGCAGCCCAACGGTCGATGTTTTGCCAAAATACTTGGCCACCCTCATTCCAACTGCTAACTGCTCCTCATTAAGGCATTGAACAACCCTAGCCAACTGTCCGGTTTCAAAGACGACGTCCGGTCGGGTGTTTACCGCCGCGTACATGAGGCTGCTCACCAACGAGTGAAAACGGCACCTCTGCTCTTCACCAACACTCTTTTTCTCTGGTCCCTTCACACACTTGAATCCAGAGGAAAATGGTGTAACCACATAGCCTTCACTCTGCCCAAAGTTGGCAGCCAATGCCTCCAGGTACTTTCGTTGATGCACCCGCATGCACCGCTTCTCCACATTGCGTTCAATGTGAAGCCCGAGGTAGAAGTTGATGTCACCAAAGGTCTTGCACTTGAACTTGCACTTGAACTTGTCTTGAAGCTTCAGCATCACCTTGTTATAGTCACAATAACAGGCAGGTGAGTGGGGATGGCGCAGTGAGGGCGAGTGAGTGGGGATGGTGCAGTGAGGGCGGGCGAGTGGGGATGGCGCAGTGAGGGCGGGCGAGTGGGGATGGCGCAGTGAGGGCGGGCGAGTGGGGATGGTGAGAGCGGGTGAATGGCAGCGGCGTGGGGAGGGCGAGTGAGTAGTAGTGGCTGGGGGTGGGGGGCGCGGGTGAGAGGCAGTGGTGCGGCGAGGGCGGGTGAGCGAAGTAGCTTTTCTTTTCCTTTCCTCCCTTCCGCCCTTCCTCCTTCCCCACAATCATCCTACGAGTTGTTCGTTTGAAATGCCAGGGTTCAATCCCTGCACCTTCCCCCATCGCACCCTTCCCCCATTGCACCCTTTCCCCCATCGCACCCTTTCTCCTTTCCTTGCACACTTCACCCTGGCTCACCCTTCCCCCACCTCACCCTGTGTCGGGCGGAGAGGGGAGGCCCACGGGCGCCCATGGGCTGCCAGTCCCACTGGTGATGGTCTCAAGTGCCTTCCCCCTTCCCCTTCCCCTTCCCCTTCCCTATCCTCCCCTTCCAGTCTCCGCCACTCGCTTCGGTCTCTTCCGCTTGCTCGTGTCAGGAGGGGTAGATAGCGCCACGAGCGCCCACGGGCTGCCAGCGCAGCTCCGCTCCATCATTCCCCGCTCGCACCACCGCCGCAAGGGGTACCCCTTGGGGCCGCTCGTTGATTTCACCACTTATGCTGACAGCCGTGAGTGGGGTGGAGGGACGCCACGAAGTCGGCGTCCTCCCAAAGTTGGCGCCATCCAAGTCGGCGCCCTTCCCAGGTCGACGAGCCCCGTCGCCAACCACCAGCAGAAGTCGGCCACCGGCTTCCCAAAGTCGGCGGCTTTGCAGTAGCCCCGTGCAGGTCGACTGTGGGAGTGGGGGGAAGGGGTGTGGGAGGGGGAAGGGGACTGTGAGTGAAGGGGTGGCCGCAAGGGGTACCCCTTTGGGTCCCTTGTCGACTTTGCTACAGATGTTGACGGCCATGAGTGGGTGGTTGGTAGGAGGAGGGGATGAAAGATGGGGGGTGGGGGGCGATGGGGGGGTAGTGGGTGTAAGGGGAATGGGGAGGAAGAAGTGGGGAAGAGGAGGGGTGGGTGAGCGAGGCTGGACGGGGGATGGGAGTGAGAGGGCAAGAGGAAGGAAAGGTAGGTTGAGCCACGGCGTCATGGCACACTGCTAAACCGAACTCCCTTTTCAGCCCCAACTCTTGCTCACTGCTCCCCCTCCTGTTGCCCTAGACCAGACACCCCTTCCTCCGCACGCCTGTGAGACACCATATTCCTTGCCATGCCACCACCACCTTCCCGCATTCCACCTCGCCCTCCTCTCCCCTCCTTTAGACCCCGTGTTCCTGCTATCGCCCTATGCGTGCACTCGCACAACCTCCAGTGGGATCGTGCAAATCCCCTCCCTCCCCAAGTGGAGCCTAGCTGGACTCCAAGACTCCAACTGAAGGCATCACTTCTGGAGTCGCCTTGTCAACGCCCTTCCCCCCTTCCTTTCCCTCTCCCTCCTCTCCATCCACCCTTTTAGGCCTCACCGTCCCCTGTGTTCCCCCGCAACCCGCAAACCCCCAAACCTCCTTTCCGCCCATGCCTTCCCCCCAGACCCCGTGTTCTTACTTTCCTTGCTCGGCATGCACTCGCGCAACCTCCAGTCTGACCCGCGCTGCAGCGTGGTGGTGCAGATCCCACCTCCCCTGGCTGGAGCCTGGATCCTTAACCCAAACCTTCTTTGTTTGCCTGCTCTCCCCACCACCCCCCAACCCCACTCCCCTTTCCTCGAGACCCTTTGTTCCTGCTCTCCCCTCTCGACATGCACTCGTGCAACCTCCAGACAGATCCGACCCGCGCTGCAAAGTGGCCGTGCAGATCCCTGGTTGGAGCGGCCTTGCCAACGTCCTTCCTCTCTGCCCTGTCAGAGGTCCACTGGTGATCCCCGATTGATCCTAGGGAAGGGTTACAGGCATGTTGGCCTGGGGGGATATGGGCACACTGACCCGCTACTTAACAAGCCCTTTTATCCCAATGGTCTAGTGGTTGGGATTCTGACATGGTATCAGAGCGAAGGTCTCGGGTTCGAATCCCAGTGTGTGCACTTCGGGCATCCCAGTGCGGGGGGGTGTCAGAGGTCCACTGGTGATCCCCGATTGATCCTAGGGAAGGGTTACGGGCATGTTGGCCTGGGGGGTTATGGGCGCACTGACCCGCTACTTAACAAGCCCTTTTATCCCAATGGTCTAGTGGTTGGGATTCTGACATGCCCCTCCCCCTCCATCATTTGCTCCTCCTCCAGACCTCGTGATCCTGCTCTCCCCTCTCGGCATGCACTCGTGCAACCTCCAGTCGGACCCGTGCTGCAACGTGGTGGTGCAGATCCCGGGGTGGAGTGGCCTTGCCAACGCCAACGCGCGTGCCACCAGATTCGGGGACCTCTACCCTCTGCCGCCCAGCCAGCAGGTAAGGGTAGCAGCCCAGCTCACTAGCATGCATGCATACATGCATACATGCATGCAGCAGCACGCACATCCCCGGGGTGGAGCGGCCTTGCCAACGCACGCGCCACCATCTTTGGGGATCTCTACCCCCTGCCGCCCAGCCAGCAGGTATGTTCTGTGATTGCCAACCTGCGCTTCTGTGATTGCTGCCGTCCTGCCACGTGCACTGCTGCTCTTCCCATCACCTCACCTGCCTCCATTTCCCAGCCTTCTTTCCCCCCTTAACCCCACCAGCAGTGCACAGGGAGCTCCTATATGAAGCGGCACCAGCACGGGGCAGCGCAGCAGCTTACACATCCACTCTTCTGGCAACGCCCCTTGCATTGCTGCTCCTCTCCACTGTCGCCCTCACCTCCTCTCCCTCTCCCCCTTATACGTGTTGGGCTGAGAAAAAGCCCTTAGGATCTTTGCAGGACAGAATTCAAGGGTAGGACAATGTAATAGCGGAAGCGTTTAATAAAAGTATTGTGAACCACCTTGCGCTGGTATGTGAGGGCAAAGTTGATTGATTAAAACAAAGAGATACAAGCTTTTATAAGGATACAAGGAATATGAAGAGATACGGTTAATAACCGTTTTACTGTTGCTGTTGCGGTTCGATACAGTGTCGACTCGGGCAACTGCTCAGTAGCGAGTCCGTTGTTTGTCCTTGCTGTCGCGCTGTATTTGTCAGGTCAAAGGTCGCTGACCTTTGACTTACGCGTAACCTCCAGCAGTTGTTCAACCTCCGAGGGTTGACTCGCTGATGCTTCGATATGTTTCGCTTCGCTTCTGACTTGGTGTTTCGATACGGCAGAGGCGCTTAAATCAATTGTTTCCAACAATACGCACCACTGCTTGATCCTTTGCCCCCCCACTAGCCACTCCCCCCTGCATGCTGCTCGTTCACACACAGCTGGTCAGATCGTTGTTACATTTATGTATTAACATTTATTCAGACCCTACTGTAGTTTGTGCAAGGAAATATCCTAGAACAACTAAGCATCTACCCTGGTGCGCCTCGGTAGAACTAAGCATCGACTTCAGCTTCAGAATGGACGATCATTGTAATATTTGCACTCACTTCGTGATAGCCTCTGAACAAGACAGAGAGCCAGAAACATAATCACTTTGTGACCTGTCTCATTCTATGCATCAGCGGAAGAGAATCCATACCTCTCAGTTGAAGAGAATCTTTTCCTCCAGATTAATTAATTCGACTTATACTCCCCTCGCAATAACATATCCAGTCGACGGATCACTTTCTGGAATGAGACAAGCACACGATAAAGAATCTTAGGCGAGCTATGATAAAACATAGCGAAGTTACCATGCAAATGACGTGGTACCTTTTAAGAGTATAAAAGCTTGTCCCTCTTTCTTGAGCTTGTCAATCTGCAAAGGCCCGTCCGCACGGACGTGGTAGTTAGTGCGCATGTATCAACCAATAATTGAATGCGTAGAAATTAGCTGCATCAGATACCTCTTCCTGCATCCTCGACTGCATCCTCTCGTTGGCTGCCAACTTTTCGTTGGCTGCGGACAGCTTCGCGTTCAGGTTAGACGCCTCCTCCGTTTTTTCCCCAAGAAGCTTCTCAGTATCTTGAAGCTTTGACTTCGCCTGTAGAGCCATAAGTCAGGGAGGTCGAAAAGCGTAGATCGTCTAAAACGTCCCACACGTACCACTTTCCACCCCTTGTTGGCATGCTGCAAAGAACGGAACACGGAACACTTGAGCTCGTCCATTTTGTCAGCAAGCTTGAGCTCGTCCATTTAGTCATTGCATAAGACAGAAAGGTCCTCCGGGACAGCTGAATGGTTATTGGAGGTTACTGGTGGTTCCTGAATCGGAAAAAAAAAATCGTCTTGATTTAGTCGTCCTCAGAGTAAGCAGAAAAGATGTACGATGCGAAGAAATTGCGGATTTACATACTTCTGCTGATAAATCATGACTGGCGTTAGCATATCTGTTGTGATCAACCGTTGTCAAAAGACGGCGTGACGCTGTTTGAGCTGTGCTTCCGGTCCTTGTTGGGGCTACTGATGTCCTGCTTGGGCTGGGTAGATCCTTATATCTCTTCCGTAGCTTACTATGCCTTCCACATTCCCAACCGTCTATTTGTGGCCGCTGAAAGTCACTCGTTGTTGTACTCAAAATTGGAGTGGACATATTGCCTAGGGCGATGGCAAGAGAATGCCAAGAGCATCTGTGCGAGGGTAATTTGTAGGTTTGGAACCCACGCGGGTGAAAGGTCAACGCTAGGCTTCGAGCAGCTATGACTTCCCCACCGATTTTGAAATCTGTATCGCCACATTTCCAGGACATCTGATCTGACATGGCGCGACAGATCAAATCGGTGGAAACCAATCAGGCAGAACCAAATAGGCCGAACTTGCTTCAGCAGTCTGGGTTTTGGCGCGAGGAACAAAATCGCCGACGCGGCAGTCATTGATCAGTGCTGAATCGAAACATGGGTTTCGAACACTCCTGGCGATGAGTCTTGGTGAGTCGCGGCACGTCACCAAGTCAAATAGCAACTCGCTTTAGAGAAGCAAGAGAATGAAATAGATGAAAAACGAATTATAAAAGTACTTCAACTGAAAAAATGGTTATCTATAAAAGAAAGGGTGTCTATAATCAATAACCTGTCCTTTCATTTGTGAGACTATAGGGACATGACCTTATTTTGATAAATTAATACAGATACACTGATAAAACGCACAGACACCACCGATCAATAGCATTTCGAAAGTTTTGGCTTATCGGTGATGGTAACAAAGAATGGTGCAGTTGACCAAAGTACTTAAGCCAATATTGCTATCACTCATTACACAATGCATTACATCCAAGCCTGTAAACAACATATTCCCATACGAAGGCAAAGTGCAAAGAGGCTGTCTATCGCTTCTTAGACACACCAACAGTCCGGCCGCGGCGACCAGTGGTCTTGGTGTGCTGCCCACGCACACGCAGGCCCCAGTAGTGTCGCAGCCCACGGTGATTCCTGCAGAGAGGGAATGCAGGAATGCAGTAATGCCATGGGAGGGCGAGTGGAGGGCCGCCACAGGCAGGGCAGGGAACGCACAGCAGCGAGAAACAGGATTTGATCCCATACACGCAAATTCAGTCTTGTCAGGTAAAGACAAGGTCAATCATCATCAGAGCATCAGAGCAGCAGGGGGCATTTGGGCAGTAATTTCACTCACCCCACCACCCCTGCCACCTCAACCGCCCTCTACACATCCCACCCGGTCCTCCATGGCACCCCTAACGTGATGATGGAGCACGAAACAAGATGATCATGTGGATGATGGTGTTAATGACCATGGTGTTGATGACCATGGTGTTGATGACCATGGTGTTGATGACCATGGTGTTGATGACCATGGTGTTGATGACCATGGTGTTGATGACCATGGTGTTGATGACCGTGTTGTTGATGACCATGTTGTTGATGACCATGGTGTTGATGACCATGGTGTTGATGATGGTGTTCATAATCGTGGTAATCGTGATGACTGGCCTAGCGGAGCAACATGTGAGGCGGATAAGTGGATCAGCGCAATGGACGGACCTGATCTTCTTGAGGCGCTCGAGGTCGTCGCGCATCTTCATGTCGAGTCCGTTGGACACGACCTGCGAGTAGCGGCCGTCCTTGTAGTCCTTCTGCCTGTTCAGGAACCAGTCGGGGATCTTGAACTGCCGCGGGTTGCCCACTATCACCATCAGATTCTCCAGCTCCGCCGCCGATAGCTCGCCCGCCCTGCCACCCCCCGCGCACCCGCCGCACACGCACACGCACGCGCATAGGGCAGAGGGAGGAAAGGGACGCGCGCGCATGAGCGGACCAGGCAAGCGGATGGTGATGAAACCCTAAATTCGGAATACGCTACAAAACGGTAGTTATGAGCTCGTAACTTGGGGCCGTCAAAACTGAAAATGGAATCGCATGGTGTGACACGGTACGACACTGCAAGGGCGGTGAGCGGTGCGCGTGCAACCCAATTCGGCTAACATTCTGGCCTGACACCCATGATACTGCCGGGATTGGTCGCGCAAACATGGTAGCGGCAATGCAACTTCACGATCGAGCCAGAGATATCCGCGTGAAGCAGCAAGCAGCACCAGGCAATCAGGAATTTGAAGAAACGACCAGGTGAGGCATCAGACACGACGGAGAAACGAGAAGAGCAGCAAGTTGCCAGGAATACGGAGGGCGCGAGGGACGCGGGTGATGGGGCGCGGTGGATGAGAGCGATGGGACGTGGGATGAGGTAAAACGAGAGGGCCATAGAGAGCCGACGAGTGCGACGAGTGCGAGGAGCGAGGCGAGCGGGAGAGGGAGAGGGAGAGCGGGGAATACCGCTTGTTGAGGTCGACGTCGGCCTTCTTGCAGACGATGTTAGCGAAGCGGCGGCCAATACCGCGGATGGAGGTGAGCGCGTACATGATCTTGGTCCGGCCGTCCACGTTGGTGTTGAGCACGCGCAGAATGTGCTGAAACCCCTCGTTCGCTACGAGCGCCTACCGACCATCGCAGCACACGCACGCACAGCACGCCCACGCCGCGCACCCACGCACGCGCACAGCAAGCACACGCATGCGACATGAACACGCACGCAACAAGCACGCGCACGCAACATGCACGCAGCATGTACACGCACACGCACACACCATGCACACGCACGCACCACATGCACACGCACGCAACACGAAGAACATGGACCCATTCTACTATTAGAAATTAGCGCACACCGCCTGCTCTGGTAACTTCAAACGCTATTTTTTTTTTACGAGTCGCGCAGCATCTAGAATCTGCTACCACAGGGAATGCGTTAAAAACCGTGACATGCAGCAGACCTACCATGGTGGCGGCCTGGTGGAGCGAGGCGACTAAGCTAGGAGGGAGGGAAAGGTATCGAGGAAAAGGAGCCGATCAGGCCGTGGGAGGCGCATTCAAAGAGAGCGCGGGGAAAGGAAGTTCGGTCCGATGCCCGGTGCAGAAGGGGAGGAAAGAGCTTGCACGTGGTGGTAGGCCACCGCAGCCGACTGACGACGTTCGACTGGCTGGGCACGTATTTCGCAAACCCTAGTTACTCCAGAAAGTTACAGGTCGCCAGTGTCAAAGTGGTGAAATTTTGCCTAGTTACCTTGTACAGACTTTCAAAGCTAGTCTCTTCTAAACAATACAAAACATTGCTATCTGTTATGAGAATGCCAGCCCTACATTGTTCTGAGCTTCTGAGTGTGGGGCTGTTCTTGCATTCCCGTATCTTTCAATATCAGAACAAGGAGCCGGACTGTAATTCATGGCATATTCACGCATTGCTCCATACATGCGCAGGCCTGAAGAAGCTTATAACGCAAGCTTACATCACTCAGATTAACTACAGTACATGCATGGTTCATCGCTTGCCGCCACCACCACCGCTTGCACCCTTGCCACCCTTGGGCCCTGAAGCACGTGGAGCAGCCGCCTTGGTAGAGGCCTTGGCCTGCTTGGTTGTCACCTCTGCCTTCTTGGCCTTCTTCTCATCCTTCACCTTCTTCAGCCGCTCCTTGATCTCACTGCTCCCACACACGCCCACAGATGCCGCCAGGTAAGCACAGGTATATACACACATACAGACGCATACTCATTCACATTCACATACACATACACATCACATGCACATACACACACGCACACATACACATCCGTGTACATGTGGTCCCACATGCTCCCGCCCAATATGCAATGCACCCTCCATTCACAAGCGCCAGTGCATGAGCACACATGGGGAGAAGGCGGTGAGCGCAACAGGAGACAAGGTGACAAGGGGGCAAACAGGGGTCGCAGGAGAGGCAAGCACACACGGAGAGACGGGGGGCTACACTGTGCGTTGCATTGATGCATGGGTGCAGCGGCGCACGCACAAGCTTTACCAAAAGGAAAGCAAGTGAATGCATGGCATGGAAATTAATGGCAGAGACATAAATGGCATGGGAATGAATGGCATGGGGATGAATGGCATGGGGATGAATGGCATGGGAAAGAATGGGATGGGTATGAATGGCATGGAAATGAATGGCATGAGAATGAATGGCATGGAAATGAATGGCATGGGAATGCATGACATGGAAATGAATTGGCATGGGAATGGCTCGCATGGGAAAGGCTCGCATGGGAATGGCTCGCATGGGAATGCATGGCATGAGAATGCATGGCATGGGAATGCAAGAGACGGGGCGACGGGGCGCAACTGACCGGAGCGCGGCATCTCTGGCGGCGGCGCGGACCTCGGCCTTCTCGGAGCGGCGCTTCTGAATGACCTCGAGCGACGCGCCCACGATGGAGCGGCTGTGCACCTTGGTGGCCGTGCGCTTCTTCCGCCGCACGCCCTCCGCTTGCACGTCCTGCGGGCGCAGTAAGCGGAGACAGCGGAGGCAAGAGGTGCGCACGTGGGACGAGAGAGGAGGGTGAGTCTCGGAGGCAAGAGGGCGGACGCACTGCGCGCGAGGCGGGCGACGACGCGGACGGGGAGAGGGCCTAAGCGACGGGGGGAGGACACGAAGCAGCGATACGCAGGGGCTGGATTGCGGTATGGCGCGACACAGGGACGTGTAAAGCGACATGACGACGCGCATGGTGACATGAAGACGCGCACGGGCAACACGACGACGCGCATGGCGACATGACCACGTGCAAAGCGATATGACGAGGTGGAGAAGCTTCATGACGACGCGCAAACCAAACACTGCCTAGCCATCGATGACCATTCCGACAGCTGCCTTTGTTAATTGACCCCCGCTCGCCCATTCCCAACGACATAACCCTCTCGCGCCAGTCCCTCGCTCATCTCTCCCACGCCTCTTGCTCCTAGCCGTCAGTGCCCGCTGCCCTTCATGGTCGCAACCATCTTACCTCCACCCCCAGCCATCCGCTACACTGCCCTCCCCTTCCTCCCTTCATGCAAACACCACTGCTGCTCCAGAGCCCAATATCCGCCACTCTCCTTCGCCAACCGTGCCTTTCCTCCCCCCCCCCCTCCATCCCTTCTGCCTTACTCCCTGCGCCCCTACTTCTCTACCTCCTTCCCCTTCCGAACTCTTCCCCCGCCTTCCTTCCCTTTCCGTACTCGCCTCCCCCTGCCCTCCCCCGCCGTGCCTGCTCTCTACACTATTGCTCGTCGCCTCCTCGCGGCCACGACCACGTTCTGCCTTTCATTCATCGCTCCCCGCCCGTCGACCTGCTTCAATGTTGCAACCTGCGTCGATGCTTCTACCTACTTCGACATTTCACGGGGCCTGTTCCCGCGCGACGACGCACCTTCTTGTGCTGCTTGCGGTAGATGGCGGTCCAGTCGAGCTTGGAGGGCTTGAGGCGGTTGTGGAAGTACTGCTTGCACTTGGCGTTCACGAACAGAAACACCTGCCGCCCGCCCCCCCACACGGCCCGCACCACCGAACCGTTAGCAGACTCAAAATCTAGCTAAGGAAACCACTGATAGAGACGTAAAGAGCTGGTTCTGCCGCAGAGGATATGACAACGAGATAATATGCGGGCGCGTCGAGGCAGGGAGGCACGGGAGGGCGTGGGAGGGGGTAGGCGGGAACGGGCGGTGGCGGGAATGGGGAGGGGGGACGGGAGTCGGGGGAATGGGGCGGCGGGGAGACCTGCGAGTCGGCACGGATGAAGCGAATGCCCCTCCCGGGGTAGATCTTGGCACCGCTGAACCGGCAGAGCTCCGTCCTGCCACGCAGCACGGTACGCATAATGGCACGTAGCAAACACAGCACGGCACGCAGCACGCAGCACGGTATACTCGCGGTTAGAGGGCGGAACTGGGCAGAATTTGGTGAAGTTGCTACGGGAAAGAGGAGTCGGCACATGAGGATGGAATCGCGACGTCAGATCGGAGCGAGCAACGATGTGAAGCAGGCGTTAGGGTTAGGCGGTACGGACTTGAGAACCATGGCGCTGAGTGTTGGTGTCCCAGTGGCGTTAGAGGGGCGTAAGGGAAAAGGAGGGGAAGAAAGGAGAGTAGGGGATTTGACGAGAGCTATTCGATGGCTGGGGAAAGCGAACAGTGGAGGGGGTGAGGTTCGGTGATGAGCGCAGTGCAGAGCAACAACACGAGCGACAAGAAGCATGCAGGTGGTGGTTCGCCACCAGGAATTGGTTGATTGCCCCTGCTTCGCCAAAAGATCCCCCAATTCACAATTTTACCGTCGAACCCGATTGCTTTCTAACAGATTCTTAGTTACAGCAAACTTCTATTATGATATCAAACCAGCCACCGTTTGCACAGGAACAGACAATTCTATGAAAATAATTGTGAAATCTAAAACATACAGTAATTAAGACCTGTAAAACTCCCAATCAATCAGCACCACCGCATGGAGACTGTAATGAAAACTACCTTGCCTGATCTCATTAGGCTTCATCATAAGAAGCCTCTGTACATGCCACACAGAAGTCCCACCATCAGGTAGACAGGAACACCCTAATCCAAACTTCCTGCTTCCTATTAAGCAGTGTGTACGGCCCACTGTACCCCGCATACGCGCCCGAGCTCTCATCAAACCCCATGCCACGCCGCTCCAACAATCCTTTGAGGCGCTGCAGCTTGCTGCCATACACCGCCTCCGTGGGAAATCCCCCAAACGGCCCCAGCACAGCGCGCACCACTCCGCGCGGCATCAGAACGAGCTTCACTGTCGGGTCTGTGGGCTGTGGCACGCTCTCAGGCGAGTAACGCCGCGGCACCACCAGGGATACCTCGTAGCCTGCTGCCTCGGGGCGTGGCATGGTGAGGACCGGGGCGGTGAGTGCGATGGGTTCGGAGCGCGCGTTGTGGCCGGCAAAGAAGGAGTGCAGGCGCCACGTGCCGTCCTCCACTGCCTTGTCGTATGATGCGTTCACCACTATGGTCGTCACCCATACCTAGTGGGCGGGGGGTGAGGGGGAGATGGGAGAGGGGAAGGAAAGGGGAGGGGAGGGGGAGGGACATGACGATATGGGCAGTGGACGGCGAGTGAATGGATTCAAGGAGGGAGGCGAGCAAGAATGAGGCTGTGAATGATGGCTCTGAGTGGCCTGCATCATCCCCCGCCTCACCTGCACACTCACGGTCTTTTAACATTGCAACACCCCAACCAACCACTCAACCCCAGTCACTCCCCGTTTCCCCCTATCTCCCACCTATGACCCCAAGACCCCCCTTTCTTTCCCCCCTCTCCGCTTTCCCCCTCACTTTCCCCCCTCTCCCCGCGCACCTCGTCATCGGGGTAGCTGCGCAGCTCGTGCCCCTTGCTGCGTCCGCTCACGTTGCACGCGGGGGTCTCCTCCGCCACGCGCGGCCCGCACGCGCCCGCGAACGACCCCTCGCCGTCCAGCGCCGGCACCACGAACCACCGCCCGAACCCCTCCGGCCGCGCCTCCGCCGCCCCGCCCGCCATCGCCACCGCCAGCAGCGCTACTACCAGCGCGCGCACCGCTGGTGGGGGGGACGCACGCGGAGGCGGATGAGGGCGGGGCGGTGTGGGGAAGGGACGAGGGGAAGGGGTGGGTGGAAAGGGGTGAAGGGGGAGCGGTGGGGGGAAAGGCTGAAGCGGAATGGCGGCGAATGCGCGCTGCAGGGGAGCACGGCGGGAGAGGAGGAACGGGATGAGACGATGACGACGGGGGAGGAAATCGCGACGTGCAGCCACACGCCCGTTCGTCCAGCCGCGCAGTCATGGCGACACGAGGGTGAATGGCGGACCAGCGCGAGCAAGGGCGGTTCCACTACGCATGGCTGACCTTGCATCGTGGTCGATGGCGATAAAGCGAGCGAATGCTAAAAGGCTATCGTCGCCGCGTGGCGCGGATGCTCTCCACTACGCGCGTATCGCCGCTACGCGCGTGCCGCGGCCGCCATCCGCGCAGGCAGTCAGCGCTGCAAGCAGCCGCGAGGAGACTCGCGCACCGCGTCCCGGGCTAATAGACCGCGGCCGACTTGGATTCGGACGGTGGAGGGGCAAATAATATTCTGGGCGGGCAGGAGGCGACGACCCACTGCTTGCGGGTATCGCGGACAGCGAGTGACGGGGAAGGAGCTGTTGCAGGCGATGCGTGGGGAAGGAGTGCGCGTTTGGCGCGTAGTAACTCGGCGAATCTCACTTCTGCTCTCTGGTTTGCTTCGGTTGGAAACGACGGGTTTCAAGAGTGCATATAGAAATTTACCACTGTACAATATTAGTAAGGAATCTATGTTTCTTTCATGTAAGCCATCAATTGCTACTGCCTTTCTGCAACAACACCAGACAGTGCGTCATTTGTAAAGAGCGCTGTGTGCAATAGTAGAACGCACAGATGCATCCATGATGCGGTATGGTACAGTGCAGTGCGGTGCGTTACAAGCCGGCGGGGAAGTTGTTGACCTGGCCCTGCTCCAAGACGTCCTGTCCTGCCACCTTGTATGACACCCTCAGCTTCATCACCAGTGGCTTCTGCTCCCCCACATGCAGGCATGCACACAGGCACAGGCACAGAAACAAAGGCACATAGACAGCAGCATGGTTGGGAGGAAGCTCCACGCTCTCCCTCATGGGCGTACTTGAGTGAGATGCAGCAATCAGAAGAAGCATCAAATTGCATGGCAGTGGTGCTGTGGAAAGATGGATGTGTGCAGCATCAGAGCAAGCGCACTGCCTTGCACTCTCCTCTTGTACATACGTCTCACTTGTCCATGCAACCATGCATGTGCTCACCTCGCCATGACACAACGACTGACCTGGCCATGCCACAACGACTGACCTGGTCATGCCACAACGACTGACCTGGCCATGCAGGGTGTTGGTGATGCGCATGGTCTGTGTCACGCTGCCGCTGTTGCTGGCAGGCACTACTGCCCCCGATGCCGCCTCCAGCTGCAGCTGCATGAACTGCATGAAGGGCAGACAAAGTTGGGGGGTGTGGGGGAGAAAGGAGAGGGGGGTAGGGGGAAGGGCACATGTCATGTCACCACAGTGGGATGCAATGGGCTGCCAGGGGGGTTGCTGGCTGGCACCACTTCCCTGATGCCGCCTCCAGCTGCAGCTGCATGAACTGCATGAAGGGCACTCGGACGAACGTGGGGAGTGGGGAGGAGAGGAGGGAAAGGAGCACAACAGTGGGTTGCCAAAGGGGCTGAGGGGCTCACTGCCTGCCAGGCACGTGCCAGGTGCCAGCATGTGGAAAGGTGGGTGCGGGTACAGGCAAACACACGCACCTTGGGCACGGCGGCTTGGAAGACAAAGTCAGTGAGCGGCGAGGGAGAGGAGTTGGTGTAGGTGGCGCTGATGGTGGTGCTCTGCGGGGCAGCAGGGTCCTTGGTAAACTCAAACGTGATGCGCAGCCCTCGGCTCTCCAACGCCACTATCCCGGGGAACGATGGCACTGCTACTGCTGCTGCTGGCGCTGCCGCAAAGCCTCCAAACGGATCCACCGCTGCAGATGCTGCGGCTGGGGCGAAGGGTGCTGGTGCTGGTGTGGGGGTGATGAGGGTGGGTGCTGCCCCGCCCATGAGGCCTGCTAATGGGTCTATGGCCGCAGCTGGCATGGCGGCAGGCGCTGCTGCTGCAGCTGGGGGTGCCGGTGCGTCCCCGAGGGAGAGCAGGTCCAGCAACAGGTCTGCCCCTCCTGCTGCCGGCGCTGGTGAGGGAGGGGAGAGAATGTTGTGATGGTGAAAGTGAGCTGTGAAGAGTATAATAGTGGTGGATTGCGGTGGATCGCTGGGTTGGGGAGACGCAATGCACAATGGGTTCAGAATGCCTAGCGGTTTTGAAAAGCAGCAGACAGAAGGGATGGAGTAGGGAGCACGGAGAACGGAGAGCAGAGAGAGAAAAGAGCACAGCAAAGCGAGGCTCACCGGAAGCAGCAACAGCAGCGGGAGCACTGACACCTCCCAGCAGATCCAGCAACCCTCCCGCAGCAGCAGCGGGAGCAGCAGCAGCGGCAGCAGGGGCAGCAGAGGAGTCATCAGCTGTGAGGTCAAGCAGGTCTGCTAGCACCTGAGCCTGCGCCTGGGGGGCTGCTGCCGCCCGCACCCCCCCCGCCGCCCCGCCTGCTGCCGCCGCGCCATTGGCTGACGGCTGCCCTGTTGGCGCTGCGGCCCGCGCCGCTGCGTCGGGCGCCAGGTCAGCGCGCTTGGAGCGGTACGCCACCTCATCCAGTGCTGGCATCTTGTCTGCCAACGTGGCTCTGGGGAGGAGGGGCCGGTGGGGGGAGGAGTTGGGTGCGAGGGAAAGGAGTGTGTTGTGCGTGCATGCGGGTAGTTGCAGTTGATTGTGTGATGTGTGGCGGTTGCAGCAATGAAGCAGTCCTGGGGGAATAGCATGAAGCAGACTAAATGCACTGGACACAGAGAGACATGGCACGAGGAGGTGTGAGTGCAGGCAGATGGATGGGCCAAGGCAGGCAACAACACGAGGCAAGGCGGCAGTCAGCAGTGCACAGGAGAACGCAGGGAAGCAGAGGCAGGAGGGAGAGGGGGTGGAGCGGGGAGGGAGAGGGGGGGGAGAGGGGGTGTGGGGAAAAGGGATGGGGTGCGAGGCTGACTTGATCTTGTCATGGCGGGCGAGCACGGCGCTGAACTCCACTGAGCGCTGCTGCAACTCCAACACCAGGCTGTGCCGGTGCTGCTCCTCCAACCACTTTATGCGCCTGCAGGAGGACACAGGGGGACATGCGGTGGGGAGAGGTGTGGGGCGGTACAGGGGGAGAGAATACCAGGTGAAACGGGGATTGTGTGAAGGGGGGGAGTGGGGTCATGTGAAAGGCGGAGGGAGGATATCGGTGAAGAGAAGACATAAGTGATGGGGACATTGGGCACAACTGCTGGATACACGAGAGAGCATCACTGCGAGGAAAACGAAAACAGAGGAGGACGGGAAGGAGGAGAGCTGAGAGAGAGGGTGGAGGGCGGGCAGCGAGGGGCGCACTGGGAGCAGGAGGGGAAGCGGCAGGAGAGCTTGAGCAGCGCGACGAGGACGTAGGCCTTGAGGGTGGGCGTGGCACGTGTGTCCTTCATGATGCCCTCCAGCATCTGCACCACCTCTGCCTCCGCCACCTGCTCCCCGCCCCCCCATGCACGCACGCACACGGGTGGTTCCAGGGAGGGGTGAGTCCATGCCAGGCAGGGGGTGGTGCATGGATGGATAGATTGATATGGGTGGTTGTGTGTTCTGGACAAGAGAGTGAAAATTAACGGTGCTCGAGTGTGTTCTGCCGTTGGTGAAAAATGGAGCATTGAGTTTCAGACGGTCTGGACAAGAAAGGAAGGATAGGGAGTGCGGAACGATAGCGGGTGCAGAAGAGCGACGGAGGAAGGGGTCGAAAGAGAGAGTGGGGGAGGAAGGGGTCGAAAGAGAGAGTGGGGGAGGAAGGGGTCGAAAGAGAGAGTGGGGGAGGGAGGCACCTGGAGCGGCGTTTCGCCCTGCAGAAGGCCGGTGTTGTTGACGAGCATCTCCCCATACTCGCCCAGACACCACACCGTTACCACTCCTAGACTCTCCTGCCACACCACACGGAGGGAGGGATGGAGGGAGGCGCAGATGTTAGTCAGATTGGCGCATGGCGCATGGCACATGCAGCAGGGCGGTGTTGTTGACAAGCATCTCCCCATACTCGCCCAGACACCACACCGTCACCACTCCTAGACTCTCCTGCCACACCACACGGAGGGAGGGATGGAGGGAGGCGCAGATGTTAGTCAGATTGGCGCATGGCGCATGGCACATGCAGCAGGGCGGTGTTGTTGACAAGCATCTCCCCATACTCGCCCAGACACCACACCGTCACCACTCCTAGACTCTCCTGCCACACCACACGGAGGGAGGGATGGAGGGAGGCGCAGATGTTAGTCAGATTGGCGCATGGCGCATGGCACATGCAGCAGGGCGGTGTTGTTGACAAGCATCTCCCCATACTCGCCCAGACACCACACCGTTACCACTCCTAGACTCTCCTGCCACACCACACAGAGGGAAGGGAGTGGCGAGGCGCAGATGCCCGTCAAATGGGGCGCATGGCGCAAGCAGCATGCAGCATGCAGCACGCGGCATGTGGTACTGGTAGAAGCCAGGCGGTGGTGGTGCATGCAGGCAAGGCTGACGAAATTGATTCACAAGTGGGGAGGGCCCATGGAGAGGGGAGGACGAGGGTTGGGGAACGGGAGGCGAGCGGAGGACGAGGGTCAGTTGAGGGAGGGAGGGGAGGTCAAGGGAGGGGCGGAGGGGCGGACCTGGCCCTTCCAGGAGCGCATGGCGTGGAAGAATGAGCGCACTGCAAAACCCTGCAGCTCTGGTGCGTTGCTGATGAGCACCACCAGGAAGCGGATGACGTCATCTGTTACGAACTCCCCTGCCTGGCGCTCACATGCACGCACGCACAGAGGGAGAGGAAGGCATAGGCATAAATGTAGGTACATCTGTTACTCAAGAGCACGCATGAAATGGTGGCGAGTGAGTCGAGACACAAGCACGGCCCACGGGTGCTTCTCAGTCGAGGAAGGACAAGACTAAAGGTGCACCGTGCAAACATGCAGGGTAGGCTAATAGGAGGAAAAGGGTGGTGGATGCGAGGAGAGGGGAGGGAAGCGGAGGGGAGGGGATGGGAGGGGATGGGACGGGAGGGGAGGGGGGGGCAGGGGAGGGGAGAGGAAGGAAGGGAGGGGTGGAGATTGAGGAGAGGGGATGTACCTCGGTCATGACTCGCAGCATGATCTCCACATGGTACAGCTTGCTGGGCGCGTACCTGCATGCACCCCCATGCATGCACCCCCATGCATGCACCCCCATGCATGCACACCCCGCATGCACACACCACCCCCAATGCACATGCACCAGAGCCCATGCACCCACACATCCCCATGCACACGCACCCCCCATGCACCCACACATCCCCATGCACACACACCCCCCCATGCACACGCACCCCCCATGCACACGCACCCCCCATGCACACGCACCCCCCATGCACACGCACCCCCATGCACACGCACCCCCCATGCACACGCACCCCATATGCACCGCACCCCCCAATGCATACACATGCACATGCACATGCATGGCCGGCAGGGCACAAGCACCACAGGTTAATGCTTTGAGGCGTCTCAGAAGGGCATGCCATGACACATGGCGGACAGCACAATCCGGGGTGAAGGAAGGAGGGCAGCACATGGCACACGAAACGAAACGCCAGGTGCAGGGGAGAAGGGAGACGAAGAAGGTCGGAAGGGAAAGGGGGAAGGGGGGGAGGGGAGGTTGGGCGGGGAGGGGGTGGGGGGAGGGGCATCGTTGCACGAGGGCCCAGATTTTGAAGGTCTGACTTGAAAGTGCATGGCACAACCAACGGGATGAGGGAAGGCGGGCAGCACATGGCACACAAAACGACAGGGGGGAGGGAAGAAGGGATACAAGGAGGGAGGCGGAGAGGAGGGCAAGTGAGCTTGAGGGGGAAAGGGTGGGGGTGGCACCGTTGCACGAGGGCGCAGATCTTGGAGGTGAGGTCGGGCTTGAATTCGGAGTCTGCTGCGCGCAGGTAGTCCAGCAGCTCGCGTGTGAGCGCCTTGAGATTGCCCTCGTTCACCAGCGCACACACCAGCTCCAACGCCCTCCTCCTGATCGATATGTCTGAATCCTGCTCGTGCAACCATGCGCGGGGGGGGAGGGGGGGGGGAGAAAGGAGAGAGAGCAATTAGTGACCTGTATCAGGACGTGACGGTCACTGCATGAAAGAGGAATTGACAGTGGGGTGCATGAGTGAGGGCGTTAAGGGATGGTGTGAGAAGGAGGTGGGAGGGATGTATGAGAGGGAGGCAGGAAGGATGGCGTGGGAGGGAAGGAGGGGTGATGTGAGAGGGACGCATGAGGGGTGGTGTGGGAGGGACGCATGAGGGGTGGTGTGGGAGGGGGCAGGAGCGGCGGTGCTTGCCTTGACGCATTCCACGATGGTGTTGCGGTGCCGCTGCACGGCCTGTGTGTCCACCGCCACCACCTTGATCAGCGTGTGTAACGCCACGTACCTGCCATGCCACCATGCACACAGACACACATGCACCCATGCACACACCCATGCACACACACACGCACCCATGCACAGGCGCACCCACACACCCCCCCACCCGTGCAAGGCAACACCAAGGTCCGCCAACAGCGTCCACATTAGCCCCACATGTCAGTCAACCGCCAGCAAAACTCCATGACAGCTACAACGCCAGGAGGAGATGACGGAATCAATGATGCATAGGGAGCAGGCACAGTGGAGCGAGTGTGTGTCGGGAGGAGCGGGTGGGGTCGGGCGGGGCGGGGCGGGGCGGGGCAGGGCGGGGTGGGGAGGGGAGGGGAGGGAAGGGGAGGGGAGAGGAGGGGAGGGGAGGGAAAGGGAGGGGAGAGGAGGGGAGGGGAGCTCGACACGTCAGTCAGCCGCCACCCATGAACAGCTACAGCACCAGGAGGAGATGGCAAGGGAGGAGTCAATGATGCATATGGAGCGGGCACGGCAGGTGGGGCAGGGTGGGGCAGCAGCGGAGTCATAAGCAATGAGTCAATGGCGGGCAGCGGCGAAGAGGGGGGGAAAGGGTGGGGGATGGGATGGTGTGCGCTGGTACGATACCGGATGTTGTTGTCGCGGTTGGCGAGGAAGCGGCCGAGGATGTTGATGGCGAGCACACGCAGGCCGCCAATGGCCTCCACGCCAAAGATGGTGTGCACACACTCGTACAGGATGGCGTTGCCCGTGTTCTTGTTCGCCTCCGTGTTCGTCGCTACCTGTAAAAGGGGGCACCCCACGCAAGCGGGACGGGGAGAAGAAGTGCAGAGGATGAGAGGGTGAAGGGCTAGATGCTGTGAGGATGAAACGTGGAGGAGTGTAGAATATTGAGACTGGACAACAGTGGATGATACGGCAGTGGGGGAGGTGATACATGCGCAACGATGTCTCTACCTGCGCGAGGATGACTCTACCTTCGCCAGGGTGCGTCTACCTGCAGCAGGATGTCTGTACCTGAGCGAGGATGTCGCTCATGATGTCGCTGGCGTCGGGGTCGCCCTTGCCGAGCATGCGGAGCAGGCGCAGCACGCGGATCTGCAGGAAGGGGTCCGTGATGCCGCCCACGTCGTACTCGGGCGCGTACCCGCTCACCACCAGGTTCTTCAATATGCGCACCAGCACAGGCACTTGCTGTTGGGAGGGGGCATGGGAAGGGGAAGGGTGGTGGGAGAGCAGAGAAGGAGGAAACGCGTCAGTCAGCCTGTTCATGGCGAGCAGTCAAGTCAGCATCAGCTACTTCACAAGGGCTGACACGTGGTATCAGTAAGCTTGGCAACATCCTCACAAGCTCCACTCCTTGAGCCCCCTTTTAGTGGAGAAACTTCATCAGCAGCGAAGGATGGGAAGGGCGGAAGGGGGAGATCTGACCTTGCGGAAGTAGTCGAGGGCGGGGGGGTGTGTGTCGCAGAGCTGGATGGCGAGCTTGGTGCCGGAGAGCAGCACGCCGTGGTGTTTGTCCTGCAGCAGCCCCGACGCCGGCCCCAGCAGGTACTCCGCCAGGTCCGGCACCTTGCGGATGATGCGCACCGAACACAGCGCCGCCTGAACGCAAGAGGGAGAAGGGGGTGGGTGGATTGGGGGAAAGGGGCGGGGGGGTGGGTGTGAGGAAGCAGGGGATGAGTGTCGGTCAGCAGAGATTCTAGCAGAGGCCGGGGTGAGTGGCGGTGGTGCTCCAAGAATCACAACAAGCAACCTCGACTGCACGCACGCGCGCATCCCAGTGGCAGTCCGGGCGTGAGTGCAGGCAGGATTTGCGTTGCGGAGTCACCTTTTTGCGGATGTAGGAGTTGTTGCTGTTGAGCAGGCGCTCCACCTCGGGCGCCAGGTCCCGCGCCATCTCGCTGGAGCAGATGTTGCCCAGCGCGCACAGCGCCAGCCCGATTATGAACTGGTTCGTGTGGTTCAGGTCGCTGCGGGAATGGGGAAGGAATGGGGTGGGGTGGGGTGAGAAGGACGGACGATGGGAGCAGGGGGAGGGAGCAGACGGAGGAGGATGCGAGGTCGTTGGAGAGGGGAAGAGAGCGACCCATGATCGTGAACTGGATCCAGAGAAAGGAGGACGTGGGGTCTTTTTACTGCATGCACACCTGTTGTGCGAGAACCATTCGCGAATTTGGATGATCACGACACGTGAATGCGAATCCACAGTGCGGGTCCGACAAATTCGGTGTGAGGGGGAAAGGCAAGCAGCAACGCTTACTTTTTGAGGGAGTTGGTGACGAGCATGAGCACCTCCTGGCGCTCGTCCAGCAGAACCATGAGCCCCAGATACCCGATGCGCTTCTCCGGGAAGCCCGGCGACGCAATGAGCTTCAGGCACTCCATCTGGCCGAAGTGCGTGGGGTAGCCCAGCATGTGGATGAACATCAGCTTCGCCACGTTGCGGTGCCGGTACTCGATGTCGTTCTCCTTGAACGCTGTCCGTAGATTCGCGCATTCCTTCGCGATCACCCCTCGCTCCTCGGCCGCTGTCTTACACGCACGGACATTCCGGATCATGTCCCTGAAACGCCGAGCAACAATCGTTCAGGATAACTATAGGATCGAGATGCGTGTAAAAATGAGGCATTTTGTCATATAACCTGCGAAAACGCATTGATTTGCACGGAACTAACCTCAATCTGGTCCCTCCGAGCATCATCGTGACGGCTTTTTAATTTACACGTCAAAATGGTCTTGGTGATGCCACTGACGGCAGGAAAGCACTAAACAATTTAAGGGATTCAGGCACAGCCACTGCTACGTCCCCAGCCGGGCCTAACGATATGGAGATGGATCAAACAGGATGATTGCGAACCACCGGGAGGATCCTAACAAGAGCCTATGCCGTACGAATGGAGTCAACTAGTGACCTTGGGAATGGCTTCCGTTCTGAAATAACCAAGGTACAGTGCGAGCGGAGACACAACCTGGTTTGGTGTGCTCGACAGGCGGGAGAAACCCATTTTCCCGCAACGGACTTCCAAGGGAACATTGAAGACAGGATCAAATTCGCGTTACTGACAGTTTCGTGAGTCAGGATCATGTTTCTTACATTGGAGCCAGGATCATATTCGCGCTACCATTCCAAACAAATTCCGTTATGTGCCAAAAATGACACCTAGAAAGGGCTACGGGCCTAGGGCTAACAACAAGAATTTAAAGTTGTACAAAAAAAAACTAACACATACACGAATATGGTTCAGGACTTACAATCCAAAAGAAACCATATTAGCTAATAAATTTGTTCTATAAATATTATATAACTGTTACGGGTGCAATGAATCGAGGTAGCGAGGATTGCACTAGAGTGTTCAATGAGTACCAAATATGAGTGAAGGCATGAGCGAATACTTATACACTAAAATGTGCAAACGGTAACGCGGTGCGTGCGAGCTAGCTAGTGCTACGCTGGCGCGAGGTTCGGGCTAGTCCCGAAGCGTAGGCCGACTCGGCTGCTCCAGCAGTGCGAGGTTTGGTGAAACAGTGCGCGCGAAGTTGGCGAAGCCCCGTTAGCAGTAACGGGTGAACAACGGTTGTTGCTGTACGCGATGTGGACGGTCGCGGTAAGGAATAGCGAGAAAAATCCTTACACTACCCCCCCCCCCCCCCCCCCTCAAGAAGCCCCCTCCGCTACGCGAGTGCGTGTATATCGCGGAAACCCCTGCTCCTCAGGTACACTTGCAGGGCAGGGTCGTTTTCGATGTTGGCCAGGGGCACCCAGCTATCCTCAGTTGGCGTGCGGTCCTTCCAGCGAACGAGGAACTCGATCCTCTTGATGCCTGTGGGGTGGCGAATCAGATGGATCGTAATTTTTTCGGGCTCGATGATCGGCTCCGATGCAGGGCGAGTCATGGATGGCGGGCGGTGACGAGGCAGTTGGCTTGTGCTTGGGATGTAAGGGCGAAGCAGGCTGACGTGAACTGTAGCCTGGTCCCGAGCTGCTCCCAGAGGTTCTTCCAGAAGTTGCTGCTAAACTTCGTGTCGCGGTCGCTGATTATCGCGGCTGGTATCCCGTGCAGTCGAACGACGGCTGCGATGAACAGGCAAGCGGTTTCTTCGGCTGAGATCGATTTCTTGCACGCAGCGAAGTGAGCCATTTTCGTTAGTCTGTCAACGACGACCATAACCGCGTCGTTATCCCGAGGGTTCAAAGGTAACCCCGTGACGAAATACATGGTAACTTGCTGCCAGGCGCGCTCGGGCGGTGGAATTGGCTGCGATTGATCCGGCTTTCTCTTTCGCGAGCTCTTCATCACCTGACACGTAGGACACGAGCCCACGTGGTGCTGTACGTCAGTCAACAGCTCCGGCCAGTAGTAATACCGCTGCAGTTGCTGTCGCGTTTTTTCTACCCCGAAGTGGCCCGAGGTAATCCCGTCGTATGCCTCCTACAGTAACAGTTCCCTCAGTAGTGAGTACGCGGGTACCCAAATGCGGTTGGTGCCTGTTTTTACGTAATAGACTCCCTTAGCTTCTGCCAGTTGCTGTGAATTTTCGGTCGTGAAAAATGGGTCGGTGCTGTATCCGTGGGTGAATAGGCCTGTTAACAGTGGGTTGGTTTGGGCGAGTAGGATGGCGTGGAGTTGGGCGGTAGGACGTCTGAGTGCGTCGGCGATGTTTGATGCACCTTTTTGTACGTGACTGTGTAGTGGAAGTTGGACTCCAGATAGTCCAACCAGCGGATCTGTCGCGGGTTGAGATTCGGTTGGGCGCGGAGTTACTGTAGTGATCGGTGAACTGTCCATACTGTCACGTCGGCGCTAGTCAGGTAGCATCGCCACACTTTGAACGCGTTGTCAGAATGTGTAGCTTGTCTAGCCTGCAGTGGGGTACTCTATAGTGAGTACGGCCCCTTAGGGTTTCCTATATGTATCCACCTGCTTGCTAGTGCATATTCTCCTTTGCCTATTTTCTCTTGCCTAGCTAGCTAAACCCTAGCTATGGCTCCTCATTTCTCGTACACTTCTCACATGGTATTAAGAGCTCGTTCGATCCTAACCTGTGGGCCCACCCTAAGCTTCCGCTGCTTTCGTGTCTGTCGCGCGCCCCGTGGCGCGCGACGCTTTTTTTTTCCCGCCACGCGCTCAGGGCGCGCGGCGGTTTTCTGCCCGCCGTGCGCCCCGAGGCGCGCGGCGGTTTACTGCCTCACGCGGCGCCCTGGGGGCCTGCGCGCTGCCCTGCCCGTCGCCCGTCGCGGCGCCCTAGGGGTCCGCGCGTTGCCCTGCCCGTCGCCCGTCGCGGAGCCCTGGGGGCCCGCGCGTCGCCCCCCCATCCCGTCGCCCGTCGCGGAGCCCTGGGGGGCTGTGCGTCGCCCTGCCCGTCGCCCGTCGCGGCGCCCTAAGGGCCAGCGCGTCGCCCCCCCCTCCCGTCGCCCGTCGCGGCGCCCTAGGGGGCCGCGCGTCGCCCCTCCCGTCGCCCGTCGCGGCGCCCTGGGGGGCCGCGCGTCACCCCTTCCGTCGCCCGTCGCGGCGCCCTAGGGGGGCCGCACGTCGCCCCCTCCCGTCGCTCGTCGAGGCGCCCTGGGGGCCCGCGCGCCGCCCCGCTTCCGCTCACACGCCGCCCCAGCTGCTGCCCGCGTTTCTGCCCTGCGTTGGGGGTATGGGGGTGACGAGTATGGGGGTGGCGGGTGTGTGAACCATCCCCTCCTCCTCCTCCTCCGTCTCCCACTGCTGCAGCTGCCGCTGAGGGGGGTGGGTGTGTGGGAGCCGAAGGAGTGGTGCTAGGGGGGTGTCGTGGGAGTGAAGCTAGGGGTGCAGCAGGGGGTGTGAACGGGAGTTTTGGGACAAAGGGGGAGGTTGAAGGGGGGTGGCCGCCGTGAAGCCAGCAGCTCCAGTCGCCCGTGAGACCGTTGCGCCAGTCGCCCGTGAGCCCGTCGCTCCAGTTGCCCGTGAGCCCGTTGCTCCAGTCGCCCGAGAGTCAGTTGCTCCTGCCGCTCGTCTAGCCGCGGAGCCAGTTACTCCACTTGCCCGTGTGCCAGTTGCTCCAGTTGCCAGTGTGCCAGTTGCTCCAGTTGCCCGTGTGCCAGTTGCTCCAGTTGTGCCATGTGCCAGCAGCTTCAGCTCACTACCTCCTCTCCTCTCATAGTCCCTCCTCCTCCACACTTGCCCTCTGTGATAGCTTCTAGCTTTGCTTATATTTGTGAACTATAAACTGCTGCTTGTTGTGCTTATCATACCCCACTTTGACTATGGGGGTGTGTCAGAATGTGTAGTTTGTCTAGCCTGCAGTGGGGTACTCTATAGTGAGTACGGCCCCTTAGGGTTTCCTATATGTATCCACCTGCTTGCTAGTGCATATTCTCCTTTGCCTATTTTCTCTTGCCTAGCTAGCTAAACCCTAGCTATGGCTCCTCATTTCTCGTACATTTCTCACACGCGTGCACGATCGCCAGCATTTCGCGGTCGTGTATCGGGTAGTTGCGTTCGGGCGGGTGCAGCTTGCGGGACTCGTATGCGATTGGCTGGAGGCCATTCCCGAAGTCCTGCAACAGTACAGCTCCCACGGCGATGTCACTTGCGTCGGTGACGAGCTCAAACGGATGGTGCGGATCTGCGAAGTAAAGCACGGCCGGCGTGCACAAAATTTGTTTGAGGGCCGTGAAGGCAGCTTGCTCTTTCTCCCCCCATGTGTATTCAACCCCCTTCCTCAGCAGGTCGGTCAACGGAGCAGTCAACTTCGCCATGTCGGGGACGAACCGGCGCACGTAGTTGACGAACCCCAAAAGGCTCTGCAACTCTGTCAAGTTCGTCGGCGCGTGCCACGCTTGAACCGTCGCGATCTTCTTCGCGTCTATTTCCACTCCTTCAGCTGAAATAATGTGTCCCAAAAACTCCAGTCTGTCCTGTAAAAACTCACGCTTAGATGCTTTCGTCAGTAGGCGGCTCTCACTCAATATTTTAAAAACTGCTTCAATGTCCTGTAGGTGCTGTGCTGTGTCTGGGCTGTAAATCAGTATGTCGTCGAGGTACACGATGACGCACTTATCTAAAAGCGGGTGGAAGGCTTCGTTCATGGTCATTTGAAAAGTTGCGGGGGCGTTGGTCAGTCCGAAAGGCATGACGGTGTATTCGAAGGATCCGTAGCGTGTTCGAAAAGTTGTTTTCGGGCAGTCGGGTGGGTTGACTCGGATCTGGTGGTAGCCTCCTCGAAGGTCAATTTTCGAGAAAACCTGGGTTGTGCGCAGTTGGTCAAACAGTTTCTCGGCTCGTGGGATGGGGTAACGGGATTTGATGGTAACCCTGTTCAGTGCGCGGTAATCAATGCACATGCGAAAAACCCCGTCCTTTTTCGGTGTGAACAGTATCGGCGCTGCGAAGGGTGACGAACTTGGGCGAATGAACTCCTTCTCGAGCAGGTAGTCTAGCTGCTTCCTCAGTTCGTCCAGTTCGGGTTGGGTCAATTGGAACTGTCGTAGTACTATCGGCTGTGCCCTCGGTTCTAGCTCTATCCTGTGGCCGTGCGACTGCTGAGGTGGCAGTCCTGTCGGCAGGTCATCCGGAAAAATCCCACTGTACTGCTTCAGTAGTGCTGCCAAGTCATCCGGTACGTCTGCTAGCAGTTTTTGTAAATCCCCCCTTTTGTCTGCTGCCTCGGCTTCCCGAATGTCGACCGCGTACACGTCAGCTCCTGCCGCTACGGCGCGTTTCATCGTGATTGCGTTGATACGCACCGACCAAGACCCCGGCGAGCCCCAGCGAGGTAAGGCGATGTTGTTACCGTTCACTCGCACGGTGCATTCACTCGTTGTCCAGTCGATTCGCGGATTGTGTCGTCACAGCCAATCACGGCCGAGTAAAATGTCGGTTCCGTCGAGGGTTGTCGCGAGCATTTCCTGGCTAAACGTGAAGCTACCCTCGCATCGAATCCGAACCCGGTCTACGCGTTCCCGTATCGCCAGTGGCGTGCCGTCAACCAGTCTTGCGTCAATCTCAGGTAAACATCTGTCCTGTGGCAGTCTCAGTTTTCGTGCCATGGCGGTGTTGATCAGGCTGTGGCTGGCTCCTCCGTCTACGAATATTTTAACTAAGTCTGTCCCAATTTTCCCGCTAAGCAGTATGGGGCTGTCTACTGTAATACCCTCCTTATTCGGCCGGGTGTGGGCGATTGCGTGAACCGGCACAATCACTCGGTAAGGGTCGGTTGGGTCGGGCGAGCGGCGTGACCTGTCAGTAGAGGGCCCGTCTGCTACTGACTCCCAGTGTTTCCCTGCTGCTTGGTCTGTTTCTGCTGCTCAGCTTCCCCCTTTCCCTTAGCGTTTTCCGGGCATTCGCTTTTGCGGTGTCCTAGCCGATTGCACGCGAAGCAGCGCCCATTGAACGGTGCGGCAGCGGCATTCGCGGCGACGGCACGTATCGTGGCGCCCTCGTTCGTCCCACGAGATCGATGTCCCCAGTTGTTGTTGCTTCCGTAGGACCCCGGCCTCGGTCGAACTTCTCCGCCATGGCGAGAATTTCCTGGAAGTCAGTGACGCCGTGGAGCTGAATTTCTTGGGCGATATCATGCTTCAGGCCGCCGATGTAGCGGTCGATGCGCTCGCTTTCGTGCATGTATCCCACTTGCTCACACAGCGCCAGGAACCCGCTAGTGTAGTCTTGGACGGAACCGAGTTGGCGCCAAGTGCGGAGCTTCTGACGCGCTGCGATCGAAGCCGCAATTGGCTCAAATCGAGCGAGCAGACCTGCGCACCACACGTCCCACGTGCGATACTGGGGCACCTCTACGAAATACGACGGTGCCAGGGTCCGGTTTGTCCTTCCCGTGTCGGTAGACTCGCGTAGTCCATCGGCTTCGTGACGATGACGCGCCACCAGTCCATGGCGGGTCCTCGCAGCAGCGACACGGCGCAGCGAATCTTCGCCGTATCCTCCGAAACGTAGTTGGCGTAAAAAAATACGTTCAACGTGAACAACCACGCCTGAACGGTAGGACCACCCCGTTGACGCGTGTCAAAGCATGGCGGACGCTGCAGCTTCAGCGGCATCGGTGACGGCAGTGCCGAATCATTGGTCGGTGCCGAAATTGTGACGCGAGGCTGGCTCCTGGCTGCATTCGTCGCTTCGGGGTGTGTCGTGCCGTGGTCGTCGTCTCCGTCGTGGCGGACGACGCCATCACTGGCCGCGCTCGAGGGTTGCCCCAAACTTCCGTGCTGTGATGCCAGTGGTGCAGGTTGTCCCAGAGTGCCAGGTGCTTGTGATTGTGCTTGCTGTGCTCGTGCGACGTCATTTTGCAAGGACGTGCGTTCGGCCGTCAGTGCCGCGATTTCTTCAGAGCTTTCGCGGAGTTGTCGCAGTAGCTCGTTCAAACGGTCATGCGTGAGCGTCGTGATGTCGATATGTTCAGCCATAACGAAGGGCGTCGGCTCAGCTTAGTCTAGGCGCAGTCGTGGCTGCACGCGTTTACGAGAGAACGCGAAGACTGCGGCTCCTAGGTGCTAAGGGGCGTGAGTCCCTTAGAGTGAAAAATCAAAAGTTGATTTCCTGGGGTGCGGAGATGCACGGTCCGAAAGAAAGTAGCTCTGATAACCAAGTGTTACGGATGCAATGAATCGAGGTAGTGAGGATTGCACTAGAGTGTTCAATGAGTATCAAATATGAGCGAAGACATGAGCGAATACTTATACGCGAAAATGTGCCAACGGTAACGCGGTGCGTGCGAGCTAGCTAGTGCTACGCTGGCGCGAGGTTCGGGCTAGTCCCGAAGCGTAGGCCGACTCGGCTGCTCCAGGTTTGGTGAAACAGTGCGCGCGAAGTTGGCGAAGCCCCGTTAGCAGTAACGGGCGAACAACGGCTGCTGTTGTACGCGATGCGGACGGTCGCGGTAAGGAATAGCGAGAAAATTCCTGACAATAACAGACAAAACTGCTTCAATACAAATGATGTGTAGTCATTCTGGAAAGTCTATGAATTTAACAAGGAGAATAGGTTGGGGTAAAAATGCGCTCTATATATTAGCCTTGGTATGAAGTTGTTCGTTTTATCTTCTAATGTGCAGTTGAGTTACTCATAAAGCTGGTAAACAATCTCAGGCGGGAGGAAATTCCCCCCTCTCACCATTGACCCAGCCCGAGGGTCATTTTGAGCTAGAAATACAATTTCTTGTCTGCCCACCCACGAAATATCGATTCGTGCGTGGCAGGAACAAAACTTTTGACCCACGCGATGCGCGCGAGGCACAGGATTCGTGCTCCCGCACATGCCGGGGCGCGATCTTAATGCCAGGAACAAGTCGCGCTCGCGGGGGCTAAGATGAGAGGGGCGAAATGCGCAATTGCTATCACGCAATGCAATGGATGTGAGAGGAGGTGCCAAATGCGTCAAGTGAAGGCAAGGCAGCCATGTTGGCGCTCCTGAAAAAGTGGACAAAGCAATCAAGGTTGGAGAAACCCAAGGTTATGCGGAAAGAATAGGACGGTGAGCATAGGAAATTGGTGGCACACAAGGACTAGAAGCAGTTCAGCTCTTTCGTAACTCGAGTTGCGATGTTGACGTGAGCTCACGCTGACACCAACAGTGTGACTACGACAGCAATCAACCTCTTCCATCTGAGTGCAACAAGAGAGCGACTTGTAGCATTTGCCTTTAGACGCCGCTCGGCGCGTGCACGAGCGCGGCAATGGAGTCGGAGGGAATTTCTCGGCACGAGATGGAGATGAAGGCACTCACCGACAGCCTCTCGCGAATACGACACCTGCGCAAGAAGCGATCTGGCCTTGATGCCGCCCCCTCCCCTGCCGCTATTGCGCACCCTCCGCCTTCTACTCCCTCCACTGCCGCTGCCACAGCCTCCTCCCCCTTCGCCTCCTCCGCCTCAACCCGCCCTTTCTTCCGCCACACCAGGCCTGCCCCCCCCTCTTCCGCGCAATCCTTACCACCTCCCACCGCCCGCTCAGGTTCCTTGCAGCTGCGCGCGGAGCAGAGCACGCCGAGCCACTGGGACGTGCGCTCGTGGCTGCCCGAGGGCCTCGCGGCCACCAGTCAGCCGACGCCCAGCGCATCGCGCGACGACGCGACGGAGCAGAGCGCGTCCGCCCGCGGCGACGAGAACGCGGCGAGCGAGGGGGGAGAAGGCGCGGCGAGCGAGGGGGGAGAAGGCGCGGCGAGCGAGGACGTGCTGCGGGCGAACGAGCGGCTGATGATGCACGTGGCGGCCTCGCGATGGGCGTCGCAGGGCGCCGCCGCGCAGGCGAACGCGGAGCACAGGGCGCCCTCGCCCCCGCGCAGGGCGCACGACGCGGGGGAAGCGGACGATGAACGGTCCGATGCGACAGCGCGGTTCCATGTGGCGAGCGGAGCAGGCTTGGCGGAGTCGCGCGGAAAGGCGGAGATTTCTGGCTACGGAGGAGGGAAAGGGGAGGCAGAGGGGGACGACGAGGGAGAAGCAACGAGCGGGGCAGGAAACAACGACGGAGAGGCGGAGAGTAGGGCGGAGGGGAGAAAAGAAACGCTGGTTGGTGCTGGCGGGTGGCGGTCAACGCGAGTCACCGAGTTGGAATCGGAGGACGATAGCTGGGACGCGCCAGACCCAACGAGCCGCGGACTGTTCGGCGGCGGGTCAAGCGCGTTCTTCAACCCCCTCGCGGACGACGTGGCGCTCAACCTGCGCCTGTCGCTCGACGATGATGAAGATGAGGACGAGGACGACGAGGAGGAGGAGGAGGAGGAGGAGGAGGAAGAGCGAGACGAGGAAGAAAGTTATATTTACTTTGAGGGCGCAAGCGTGGAAACCGGAAGCCGTGGAGGCGATTCGATTGGAGTGTCGGCGGCCGGCAAGTCCGGCGCGAGCTACGATCGGGCTGCCGATTCCGGCTCGGAGGGCTGGGGAACGGGAGGGGGAGGCGTGGGTAAGGAGCGAGGTAGAGGCGGAAGGAAAGAGGCGAAGAAGGCGGGAGGCGCGCGGATGGCGGCAGCGCGGCGGGAGTTGGAGGAGCAGCGCGCGGTGGTGGAGCGCAAGTGGCGCGAGAGCCAGATGGAGATGAGGCGAGCCGCGCGCATGGCGACTGCACTCAAGGCCACCATTGACTCCATTGACTGCGTTGACTCGCCCGCCCGTGCCACCGTGCCTGCCTCCCTCCCTGCGCCGCTGATTGCGCCTCATCACGGCTCACTTGCAGCCCTGCCTTCCCCCGCCCCCGCTACTGCCGTTACCACTGGTGCGCCTGCTGCGCTCGCTCTCGCTGTTGCTGCGGATGGGGGCGGCGCGGGCGGCCGCAACTTGAGTGACACTGGCGGGGATGGCATGAAGGGGGAGATCGCGGGCGCGCGCAACATGGGATGCAGCAGGCGCGCGTTAGTAGAGGCGCGGCGGCTGCGGGAGCGGCTGGAGGGGCTGATGCGTCTCATGGAGGCGCAGGGGAAGGCGGGCGCGGGCGGAAGCAGTGGCGCGGAGTGCGCGGAGTCGGAGGCGGAGTCGAGCAGCGCGTCGTCGTCGCACCTGTCGTGGGCCGCCAGCAGCTCCGTCTCGCGCGGAGCCAGCAGCTCCGGCGGCAGCGGCGACGGCAGTGGCGGCGATGCGACATGGCTGCTGAAGCGCAAGATACTGCGCGACGCGGGCGAGGTGAGATGCGGGCGAGGTGAGATGCGGGCGAGGTGAGATGCGGGCGAGGTGAGATGCGGGCGAGGTGAGATGCGGGCGAGGTGAGATGCGGGCGGTGTGTCTATCACTCGTGCCGTGCAGTGCACTTCATTCGCCATGCCTGCGCGCTATTTCCGCCTGCTCCTTCCTGACCACCACCGCGCTCTGCGCTTGTCCTGTCGCCCCCTCACAATCCAACGGCTGCAGATGGCTCATCTTGAGCGCACCATGGCTCGTATCGCTGCTGACGTGGCAACGACCAAAGACGTGTCAGCGCGCATGGAAGGCCACGAGGCAGAGCACGGGGACGGGGGAGACGGCGGGGAGAGGGGCGGCGCGGAGACAGAGGCGTGCAGTGGGCAGAGGAAGAGGGAGCGGGGCGACGGGGGTGGCGAGGGCGGCAGTGCGGGCAGTGATGGCACCCTGGCCGTGCTGCAGGTGAGAATGGGATGTAGGCCTGGGGGCAGGGAATGCGCTCGTGTTAGCCGTGCCACCTCCCTTGAATTATCTCACTCTCTGCCCTCTGCCACTCTCCGCATTCCCGCTCCCGTGTGTGTCATGCTTCTCCCCTTCTCTTTCCATACCTCGCCCCTCAAACCGCCTATCCCCCCACTTCCCCCCAGGCTCTGGCGGCGCGCATGGAGGGGGAGGTGGAGCGGGTGCGCGAGGAGCAGGAGGCGTGGCGGCAGCGCGCGGCGGTGGCGGAGGCGGAGGCGCGGAGCCTGCGGCGGCAGGTGCAGCAGCGCGACCACGCGGGGGACGCCATGTCAGCGTCGCTGCGCGCTGAGCTGGACATGCTGCGCGCCAGCAAGGAGCGCACGAGGCGGCGCCAGCTGGCGGAGAGAGGCGCGTGGCGGCGGGCGGCGTACCAACTGCGCGCGGCCATTGGGGGAGAGCAGCTGGCGCAGATCCGCGAGGTGGGGGAGGACGGGGGAGCCGGGGGAATGGAGGGCGTGTGGGAGGGTGGCAGGGGCAGCATGCTTGCTTTGGATGGCGACGTGCAGTGGAGGGGGGAAGGGGAAAGAGTTGGGGGAAGTGTAGGCGGGGGAGAAGGCGGAGAAGGGGGGAGGGGGATGGAGGCGTTGACTCGCGCGCTGGCGCTGGTAGTGGCGACTGGCGCAACGGGGGGAAGTGACGGGGAGGAGGAGGGGGGAAGTGGAGGGGGAGACGGGCAACTGGTGGCAGTGCGGCGAATTGCAGGTGCGCTGGTGCAGGGAGTGGGGGAGGAGAGAAGGGAGGAGAGAGGGGTGGAGTCTGCAGAAAGGGCGGAATCAGGAAAATGCGGAGGTGGCACACAAAGTGGAGGTGCAATGGAGGCAGCAACAGGAGAGGGTGGAGGCGGATGGACGGCACAAGTAGCGGAAGAACGAGCGCGCGAGGGGGAGACGCAGCAGAGGCAAGGGGAAGAAGAGCAAGGGAGGCAGCAGCAGCAGCAGGCAGAGGCGGAGGGAGGCGGAGTTGGGGTGGGAGAGAAGCCGGAGGGCACCCTGACGGTGACAAGTGAACGGATTCAGGTCCTCCCGCCGCCACCTTCCGCCCTCGCAGCCCCGCCCGCACCTCCTCCCGTGTCACCAACAGCAGCAGCAGCGCAAAGTGCCGCAGCAGCAGCAGCGGTGGTGGTGCCGCAGCTGCCAGCGCGGCGAGTGGCCGCGCCAGCGGCGCACAGCAGGAAGAGCGGGGGACCCGCGGGCATGCATGTGGTGGACGGCGCGCAGGGGGGCAAGCCGCGCTCGGGGAGGCGCGTGGGCGCGCGCAATGGGGAGGCGCGGAGCAGCAACAGCGCTGCAGGGGCGATTCTGAGGCGGAATGGGTGGGAAGAGGAGAGGGGAGAGGTGGAGAGAGGAACGGAAGAGGTGGGGCGAGGGAAAGGTGAGGGGGATGGGGAGAGGAGAGGGAAAGTGCGGCGGGTGGGGAGTGAAGGTGAGGCGGTGAGGAATGGGAGCGGGAGAGAGAGAAGGGATGCAGGGCAGAGGAACGGGGGAGAGAGGAAGAGAGGCGGAGAGGTGAGGCGAGGAGGGGAGGGAGGGGAGGAGGGCCGTGGCGACGCCAGCCGTGCCGCCTCTCGTTCTGATGGCTCTGCTGCGGGGTTGCACGCAGGGGGAGGCGAGGTGAGGAGACGTGCAGAGCGGTGTGAGCAGGATGAGGGGGAGGGAGGTGAGACCGCTGGGGTGAGAGGAGAGGGTAGGGACGTGGGAGCAGGCGAGGGGGGCAGTGAAGTGGTGGCAGGGCTGGTGTGGGAGGTGGCGCCAGTGCTTGACAACGAGTGGGTTGAGAGTGGTGCAAAGGGCCCAAGAGGGTTGGCGGAGACAAAAGATGAGGGTGAGAAGAGGAATGGCAGGGAGGCGGTGGCAGCGGGGGAGAGGAAGAGTGGGCGGAGTGTCGAGAGGGAGGAGGAGGTGGAGGTGCGAGGGAGCGAGCAGGGCGAGGGGCAGGGTGGGCGGCGGCAGCAAGAGGCGCACATGGCAGTGCGAGAGCGAGAGCGGGAGCGGGCAGTGGAGGGGGGGCTGGCATTGGTGTCACCGTTGGGCGCAGAGGAGCCGTTCCAAGCGGACCGTGCATCACATGGGGAGGGGCCAGTGGGAGCGCAGTGGATGCGGCACAGTGCTGACAGTGCTGCTGCTGCGTTGCCCCGTGGTACTGCTGCTGCTGCTGCTGCTGCTGCATGCTCCAAGAGCCACGAGTGGCATGCACCCACCCCCCCTGCATCCCAGCACACACACTCCCCCTCGCACACCTCCCCTCCAGACGCCTCCTCCTTCTCCTTCCCCTGTCTTCCCGCCTCCCCTTCCTCCACGTCCCCCTCCTCCCCCTCGCTCTCCCCTCATCCCCTGCTCATCCCCCGCGCCCACACCCACTCAATGGGGCAGCGCCCCCCGCCCATCCTTCCCCCACCCGCCCTCCCCCCCCCAACTCTCCCCCCGCGCCACCATACGAGCCACCCGCCCGCCCAGCACCTTCAGACCACCCCGCAGCCTTGGTGGCCGCAGCACGAGGCACAGGAGCGACACGTGGGGAGCAGCAGCGAGCAGCAGCAGGCGGGCAGTGAGCAACAGCGGGCGGGCAGCGAGCAGCAGGTGTCAGATGCGGGCAGTGGGTGTGTACCCTCCTCCCTGCACTGTCCGCCCCACCCTGAGTGGTCTCTGCACCCCCATGACCGGCCTGCTGGCTCCTTCTGGTCCCTGGCAGGCGGCACTGCTGCAGTGCAGAGCGGTGCAAGGGAGTGGAGCGAGGTGGAGAGCAGTGGCAGCAGCAGCACTGTGCAGGGCGGGGGGCGAGATGGTGCAGGTGGGTGTGGTGGCGAGGGTGGTGGTGGGTGGAACGCGGGAGGGGTTGGGGGAGCAGGGAGTGGAGGAGGGAGTTGGGGAGGGAACCACCAGCAGCAGCAGCAGCAGCAACAGCAGCAGAGAAGGGGGTTGATGGGCATGCTGTGGCGCAGTGGCAGTGGAAGCAGGGGCAGGGCCAAGGTGGGCGCGGGTATGGCAGGGAAAGGAGCTGGCACGGGCATGGGCATGGGCATGGGCATCCCACGGTCGCTCAGTGATTCATGGCGGTCCACCAGAGTGGCACCACTAGCGCCCACTGCTACTGCTGCTGTGTCCGCCAGGGGTAGTAGTGGTTATGGTCATGGTGGGAGTTATGATGGTGCCGGCAGCAGTGGCGGTGGTGGGGTAGGTGGAGGAAGGAGCGTGTGGGGGGCGGCAGGGACGGGGGAGAGGCGCGAGGGGTGGGAGGCGCAGGGGGAGGGGTGGGGGAGGGGCGTGCAGCAGGGAGAGGTGGGGAGCGGCGGGGGCAGCAAGCGGGGGTTGGGGTTGGGCACTCTGAGACGACTCATGTCCCGTGGTTAGGGGCAGAGGAGGTGGTGAGAGGGGGCGAGCAGAGGTAGAGTGTGGGATGCTGCTGCTGGCACTGTCGTGCTGTGCAGTGTACCACATGCAGCAGGTGCTCACAACAGTAGTAAAGGACAATAAAGCATGTGTGTCGTGCTATTCTGCAAATGAGGGCAACCGTGCCATGGTATACTACAATGATTTTAATAAGGTCCTCACTATCCTGGCCTGGGCTGTTTGTACTGTGCAGAAAGTTTTAGCAAAATCGTGCAGCTACCTACCACAAATCACATCAGAGTGTAAGCATTCCTTGAAAGGACCGTGTGACCCCAAGGTGATTGTGGAGTCGAGAGTCAAGAGGCCTTCCAATCCATTTTGCCAATACAGGGCCCACTACTACCACACTCCACCGGCCGCACCAGCCTGCTACGCTCCTTGGGAAGGCCTGGTCTGTAGGACTGCCTGCCTACAGACTTGACAAGCGCCCGCCCACTCGCCCGCCCCCCTTAGTGTGCCTGTGTTGGTGCTCCACAGCACGGGCCCGCTGCTATGAACCACTCGAAGCTGGGAGACCTCACCTCGCAACAGTACCCGCATGTTCCCCTTCACCCCCAGCCGTGCGCATCACCTCATTGCCCCCTCCTTGCCCTCATCGCCCCCATTTACAGCATTGCTCTCCTTGCTTGCAGTGCCCCCATTGCCGTCCGCGCTTGACTGCTTGCGCGAGTCGAGGAAGAGAGTGACGGGGCCGCTGTTGGCTATGTGCACCTGCACGTCCAGCACGAAATGAAAGAGACATGAGGAGGGGGGGCATAGGGAGGACAGGTGGGGGGACGGCAAGCATGGTGGGAGGAAACGGGGTGGTGAGGCATCCACAAAGAGGCTGGCGCATTCAAAAGGCCATGACATGGCAACACACCAATGGGCCTGCCTCACACCGAGAATGCACCATTCTATCCTTGCGCCACACCACACTATGCTCATCCCTGACGCATGCCTATCCCCCCACCCCTCCTACCCCACCCACCCCCCTTATGCCCCCCCTACCACCCCACCCTCACCACCCCCCGCTACCACCCACCACCACCCACTGACCTCCATCATGGCGCCAAAGATGCCGTCTGCGGTGGATGGGCGGGCAGTGCAGAGGCGCGCACAGGTCAGGGAGGACACGGGGTGACAGAGGCACACACGCGCGCACACAAGGGAAAGTTGAGCACGCAGGCATGTGCAGACGAAAAGCATTGAGAGCGCTGGTTGCAAGGGAGAGTGCGGAGTGAACGGGACAGAGCAGGGTGAAAGGAAGAGTGCGACACAAAAAGCGTGATCATGGGGGGTGGAACGAAGTGATACGGCTTCTAGTCTGTGTGTGCGGGATGCAACTCACCCCCCCAGCCTTCTCGCTATGCCGCACCTCCCTCACTCTTACCGCGGGTGGTTGGGTGAAGGCATGGTGCACGCACTAATATGATATGTGAGTGGATTGAAGCAGCTTGCCTTTGACACGGTCGGGGTGGTAGGCCCGGCGCACGCGGTGCACAAGATCACTGTAAACGGCGCTCGCCCTGCTGGGGGGCTTTTGCGTCGACTCAAAGCTCGACTGAGGAAGCACCCACCTTTGACACGGTCGGGGTGGTAGGCGCGGCGCACGCGGTGCAGGAAAGCGTCATAGAAGGCGCTGGCCTGCTGTGGGGGCATGGCGACGTGGAAGTCGATCTTGTTACCCTTGGGCTGGCCGTATAGGGTGAACTGACTCACTGCCATGGGCAAGGGGGGGTAAGCAAGAGGAGACACTTGGGTTGCCAATACAGCGTAAACTGATGCTAACACGCCATGTCCAGCTTGTTGCCCTTGGGCTGCCCGTATGTTTTTTGAGAATTCTCAAAAACATACGCTGCCCCTACAGCGTGAACTGACTCACTGCCTCGGATGATTGGGGGGGCATGGGCGCAAGGTGGGGGAGAGGGGTGAGGGGCGAGGGATGACGGGGAAGCGAGTGCGAGAGGAGTCCCTTGGGCTGCCCGTACATACAGCGTGAACTGACTCACTGGCGCACCCGAAGGGGGGAGGGCATGGGCGCACGGGGGCATGGGCGATTGGGGTGAGGGGCAGTGGGGGGAGCGCGCGGAGATCCTTGGGCTGCCTGCACCCTGTGATCCGACTGAATGCTGCGCCCCCACCGGGCAAGGCGTGCAGTAGAGGAAGTGAGAAGAGGAGAGCGATGTGAGGGGCGAGGGTGATGGGGGAGTGAGGGGAGCGGGCGGGAGGGCATGAGGAGGGGTGCGGAGAGACGTGGCGCAGACAGGTGAGGGAGGCGGAACGGGCGGAGAGCAACCAGTCATGTTCACCACTGTGCAGGGGGGTGGTGGGCGTGCACGGTGGGGGTGGTGGGGGTGGTGGGGGTGGTGGGGGTGGTGTGGAGAAACATACGGAGGTAAGCGGCGCACGTGTAAGGGCGGGTTGGGTGGGTGGGAGGGTGGCAGGTGGAGGGGACGCACCTAGCAACACCTCGTAGCCTCGTTGCGACACCTGCATGCGCAGAGAGGCGGGCAGACACAAGATACACACACAGGTGAATGGGTGGGTGCAAGTGGTGCTGCGACATGGCTGACACACAGATGCATCATGCTCCCACCCCAGCCTCTCCTGTACGCACGTGCACAACATCACATACCACTCACTCCCACGCCCCTGACTCACACTCTGGTCCCAGGCCTTGCCAGTCTTCTCATTGGGCCACAGGCGCAGATTCAGTATCTTGCGACACCTGCGCGCCATGAGTGTGAGATGCCGTGCAAGAGTGCATGCGAGCAGGGCCACGGATTGTTGGGGCGAGGGGATGATTGGAAAAAGAATTCACGCACACGGGCATGGGCATGTACCACTGCCACTTGCACACCCACACATGCACTTGCATCAAGGCAGCATAGTTCCAACCCATCACTGCTACCTGCAAAACAAACCCCTTCCATTATCGCCTACCTTACCATCTCACAGCCCACAAATCATTGCCCCCTTCGCCCTCCAATCATCACCCCCCCCTCCCCCCCCCCTCCGCTCACATGTAATCGCAGTCCTGCTCGCCGTCCCCCGCCATCACCCCCACCAGCACGCACAGCCCCGCGCCGATCTCCGCCACCACGCGCCCCTCCACCTGCGCGCGCCCCGCATGCCGCACACGGGGAGGGGGAAGGTGTCGCACGGACGGATCAGGGTGGCGGGAGGTTGGCGGATACGGTGGAGGAGAGGAAGGGCGGGAAAGACGGGGCGTGGGGAAAGGGGAAGGGGAAGAGGGTCAAGCGCTGGAGAGGAAGGAAAGCGGAAGCGGAGCGGGAGGGGAGCCTGGACGTGGCAGCAGCGGGCGCACCTCGACGCGGGCGGATGAGACCCGCTGGAAAACGGCGCGCATGGCGCCCCGCCCGCTCCGTCCGGCCCGTCCGCCTGCTCCGCGCCGCCTGGTGCACGCAGCTTCGTGGAGGAGCAGCGCGAAGGCCGTTGTTGTGGCACTGGCGGCTATGACGCGTGACGAGGGGAATGCAGCCCCAGTACTACTACTCGTCCGTGCTCCTCCGCACCACTAGGGATTCCCCTGCGCCTTCTGCGACAGCGAGGTGCTACCACGGCCTAACCGCCATCGCGCGTCTTGGTCTCACGTCGCACAAGCGCATTTCGCTTCGTGGTGCTGATTGCGGCGCATTCTTAATATGATCAACTTCGCTGTAAACTACCTCCATAAGGTCTGGTTACTAGATATATTGAATTCATTACAAAATGTACATTCAGACAAGGCAGTGGGTGTGGAATATATAAGCACACATCTCAAGCCATCCACAGCAAGCGCCGCACGCACTCAGACTTAGCATCCTATAAATAATGCATCACAGCAACAGCTGGGTGCGATATGCGGCGACATAGCTTGAAAGGGTCCCTTCAGACATCTTGAAAGTAAGTGGGCAGGCATGGGGTGGCACAGGTGTGTCGTCATTGCTTGTAGGGCCCCGTGTAGCGAACCCAGAAGGCAGCACCGCCGCCCCTGCCCCTGGCAGCAGCGATGTGATCGTCTACGTAGAACCAGGTGAAGAAAGGGTCCTTGCTGCCCGCCTTGCCCTCCCCCGGCACCCTCCCCTTGTCCTCCTCCTTGCCTATCCCCCACTGCCATGTGCCCACGGGGTGACGTGTGTGTAGTGGGGGAATGGGAGGGTTGGGAACATGCAAGGGATGACTTTTGAGTCGAGTCGAAAGCACGGGTAGCAGGCAAGCGAGTGACGAGGGAGTGCAGGAAGCAGAAAGTGGGGGCAGCAGAGAGAGAGGGAGATGTGCAGGAGGCAGCGGCAAGGCTGTGGGACGCAGGGAGTGATGGAGACCAGGGCGGGCCCCAAAGCCATGAGTGTGGCTACACGCTCCCCCACTTGCCAGGCTGACCTGGAAGGGCGGCAAATTTACCTGGAAGGGCGGCAGGCTGACCTGGAAGGGTGGCAGCGGGCCAAGCTTGAGGGTGAGTGTGTGGAAGGTGAAGGCGAGGCGGCGAGCAGTGAAGCCCATGGGGCCCTGAAAGGTGAGGTAGCCCACCGGACCCAGGAACACCCCGTTCTCTATCTCCATCGCCTGGTGGGGAGAGAGAGGAGGGGAGGGGGATAGAGGGGATGGGAAAAGAGAGGAAAAAATGGGAAGGTGGTGGTGTTACCTGAAAGGTGACGTAGCCCACCGGGCCCAGGAACACCCCGTTCTCTATCTCCATCGCCTGGTGGGGAGAGAGAGGAGAGGAGGGGGAGAGAGGGGATGGGAAAAGAGAGGAAAATATGGGAAGGTGGTGGTGTTCCCTGAAAGGTGACGTAGCCCACCGGGCCCAGGAACACCCCGTTCTCTATCTCCATCGCCTGGTGGGGAGAGAGAGGAGAGGAGGGGGAGAGAGGGGATGGGAAAAGAGAGGAAAATATGGGAAGGTGGTGGTGTTCCCTGAAAGGTGACGTAGCCCACCGGGCCCAGGAACACCCCGTTCTCTATCTCCATCGCCTGGTGGGGAGAGAGAGGGGAGAAGAGGGGAGGCGCGGGGAAGAGAGGGGGGAGAGATGAGAGTGGGAGGAGAGGGGAGGGGAGGGGAGACGAGGGGAGAGGAGGAGAGAGGGAAGAGAGGAAAGGGGGAAAGGGGGATGGTGTGGCAGGGATGGTTGACGGGACATGCAGTTTGAGGGGTGGTAAGAGGTGGAGGGATATAGGTGGGGTGCACGGAGACAAGGGGGTGATGGGGAGGGAGGGAGATGGGGTGTGTGGAGCAGCTTAATGGGGGAGGAATGAAATGAGGCGATGATCGTGATGGCAGGCGGATGAGAACAATGGTAGTGCCGAGGAGGAATGGTGGGTCGCAGCAATAACAAGTGAAAGCATGAGCGAGCGTGGCAGCAGCAGGAGTGCGGGCGGGCGGGGGGCTCATGGTGGCATCGAAACGTTGGATGGCGGGGATGGGGAAGTACGACCCTGTGCCCTCTTTTCTGGGAGTCGACTCAAAAGTGGGGGTAACTCACAGTCGCATCGAAGCGTTGGATGGCAGGGATGGGGAAGTATGACCCTGTGCCCTCCCCGCCCTTGGCCGCCTTGCGCACCTGCTCCCGGAGCAGAGGGGACAGATGGGGCACACGGGGGGGCACGTGGCATGAGGAGTGGGAGAGAGGGCATATGGCACATGGCATGTGGGAATTGGTGGGGTTGCAGCACACCATGGCGCCACCATCCACGCACGCACCCACCGCCCCGCACACTCACCTCACCGCTACCAGCGGTGAACACCAGCTGCCACATGTGTCCAGGCGATGCCGCCCCTCCCAGCGCCGCCAGCCATGCCTTGCTCTCCTCCGCGCCCACCTTGCGCGTCTCCAGCCGCCGCAGAGCCGCAAACACCGCCTCGCCCTTCACCTGCTTGCTGCGCGCCGCCTCCGCCAGCACCGCCACCGCCGCCTCAATCTCCACCGCCTCCGCGCCCGCGTCTACCGCGCCCGCACCCGCGGAAGCTGGCGTGCGGGAGGGCAGAGAGGAATGGTTGGTTGAGCAGGGCGGCGCAGGAGCGCGCTCACGCGGGGCAACTAGCAATCACAGAACGCAGCCGGAAAGGAGACACGCTCGCCCGCACCACATGCGCAATGCATGAAGGCAGGGGCACGCAACCTACTGGCGCGAAAGCGCAATCCACGGGAGCGTGCCGCTGTTTTCTCTGCGGCTACCCTACGACGTACCAGTGACGACTACGCACCGCCGCGCGGCCACCGCTGAAGGCGCCCTCATGGCGGAAAGTCGGCTCACGCCCGCACCGCGTGGCACGCGCGCACAGCGCGCCGACAGTGACGGAGATTGCGACGAGGGCGCCCCCCAAAAAGGGGACGGGCGGCAAAGAGCGAGCGGTTGGGCCATGGCGTTCGACATGGAGAGGTGGCGCGGTGACGAAACGACACGTGGCTGGTGGTTGCTGGATTGCGCTGAAGTGGAACGAGCGTGTGAAGTGTATGTGTCGAGTTGTAGTGAATTGGGACGCTGTGAGAAAGGCAGCATCAGCCTCTTTCTTTGCACGGGCCTATGGCGAGGACAATTACTAAATCTTATAACGAACTCAATACAGCAATTTCATTTCAACCACCGCTTGAACCTATTTACAAATAACGGAAGCGAGTGTAACGCTGGCGCATTAGTGCCCCATCCTTGAGCATGCCATGCGCGCTCGCTTCAGCGCGCCCGGGGCTTCTTGCGGCGCAAGGGGGCGGGCAGCAGAGGACCCATGGCAGCACCGTGGGGGTCCCGTGCACAAGGTGCAGAAGGAGTAGAAGAAGCTGGCTCCAATGAGGCAAGGGTGAGAGACTGGTCGCTGTGTGATGTGGGTACATCAACCATCGCACCACCACCCCCCTTGCTCCCTCTCTCCGCATCCACCCCTTCCCTCCCTCCAACCACCTCCTCCCCCATCTCTCTACACCCACCCCAAGCACCAGAGACCTCATCCCTTGCCAAATCGCCCCCCATCTCTTCCCGTTCCACTCCTCCCGTCTGCTCCATCCACAGCTGTTGCTCTTCCTCTCCCCTTTCCTGGCCCCCTGCCTCCGCCACCTGCTCATCCCCGTGCTGCTCCTCCCCCACACAGAACCCCCCTCCATGCAGACGCGCGTGCATGGAGTCACGTGATACACCCCCCTGCCCTGCACTTGCTGCACCCGTATGGGCTTCAGCAGAGGCATGAGGAGGGGAGGAATGGGAGGCACGGCAGGCATGCAGGAGTCCTTGCTGTTGCTGTGCGACGACCTGTTGCTGCTCTGCCCCATGGGAGTGTTGCTGCACCATCCACGTGCTCCCCTCACTCTCACCTCTCCCACCTGCCTGCCCTGCTGCCTCACACTTCCCTGTGTCTGTGAGCACGCCAGTGAGCGTGGCAGTGGCTGCACCTGTGCCTGTGGGAGAAGTGCGCTCTGGGCGTGCAGGGCGTGCAGTGAGAGGTGAGGGCAGGTGCTCCCTGGGATCAAACATGGCGTCATCACCATCGCTATCGCCACCACCACTAGCACGGCTCCCACTGCTGCATTCATGCGAGTCACTCAAGGCAACCACATCACCACCCAGCACAGCATCGGAGCTTCCAAGCTGCAGGCGCGGCCGCTTCGCCTCACGTATTGGCTGCATCCTCACCGCCGCGCCCGTTCCCCCACGCTCAGCCGCACCCCCCTCCATACCACCCTCAGCCCCTCGCGTGCTGCCATCACCTGTGCTCTGTTCTGCTGCCCCCCCCTCCATGCCCCTGCCATGCCTCTTCTCTTCCCCAGACTCGCCTGAGGATGCCCACTCGCCCTCAGCATCCTCCGCTGCATCTCCCTTTTTCCTTCTTACCCCACGCCCTCCATTTCGCCCCTTTCCCCTCCCCCTCCCCCTGCCTCTCTCACTCGCAACACCCCGCCCTCTCCCTCGCCCTTTCCCTCCTCGCCCCTTCTTCTCCCCGCCCGCAGCAGCAGCAGCACCCTTGGCTTTCCCACGCCTCACACCAGTCGCCCCACCACCACCACCACCACCACCAACTGCTGCCACACCATCCTGCTCCCTGCCACCAGAAACATTCCCATTGCCGGCAGCACCAGCTGCACCAGCAGCATCGGCAGCATGAGCAGCAGGGGCATGAGCAGCAGGGGCATGAGCATCAAGGATATCCTCGTCTGCATCGTCCTCCTCGGGTGCAGTCACCCCCGAGGGCGGCAGCATGAGGTGCCGTGCAGCGCTGCCAGCGATGCCGGTGACGGCCCGCTGCACGCGGCGCGATCGGATCTTGGCAAAGCGCTGCTTGAATGAGTAGAACGCCTCCAGCCGCTGCTGGGCCTGGAAGGTGTGGTGGGGGGAAGAAGGGATGGGGGGAATGGGAGATGGGAGATGGGAGATGGTACAAGAGAATCCGAACGGGGGTTTGTAAAGCAGCATATGGGCAAGAAATCCCGAATGTGCGAACAGTGATGGTGGCACGGCTTGCAAGCACACCTGGTACAGCGGCATGGCATGAAGCATGGCATGTGGCATGGCGTGGAACATGGCATGCAGCACAGCATAGCACAGCATGGCATGGCATGGGGGAGCCTACCTGGCGGGAGGAGGCAGCCTTGACAACTGGCAGCAGCAGCGCATCCGCCTTCTCTGGCGCCATGCCCAGCTTGGCCACACACAGCCTGCCACGTGGCATGCAGGGACAGGCGGACGGGAGCACGGACAAGGTTTGACAGGAAGAGCAGGAGAAGACGTCATGAATGGAGGAGGGATACGAGAGACAATGGAAGGGCAATCCAAGATGGAGAGAGACGACAAAACAGGAGTGAGGGTGGGCAAGGGAAGGTGGGTGGAGAGCCAAGGAATGAGGAGGGTGGGAGGCAGAGAGGAGAAGAGGCGGAGAGGGAGGGGAGAGGGAGGGGAGAGGGAGGGGAGAGGGAGGGGAGAGGGAGGGGAGAGGGAGGGGAGAGGGAGGGGAGAGGGAGGGGAGAGGGGGGGGGGGGCGCACTGGCGCAGAGCAGGGAGGTCAGGCGGGTGCCAGGAGGGAGGGGCAGTGCTGCGATCCACATGGGGGCGGTTGAACGCCGCTGCCACCGCTGGGCTGGGGAAGTTGCCCGGCACCACCCACTGCCTCCTCACCCCCGCCTGCCAAGGGTGGGGGATGGTGGGGTGGGGTTGGGTGGGGTGAGGTGGAATGGGATGGGATGGGTTGTATTGAAGGGGATGGCAGTGGTGTGGCAGGGAATACAATCAAATAAGAGGGTGCAATCCACGTTCCTCTGCAAGGCAAGGCGCAAGCAAACATGGAAGACGAGGACAGGTAAGATACAAGTGACGAAGAACGTCAGGAACACGCACTCACATGTGTGGCTTCAAACTCTCGCCTCCGTGCCTCAGCCAGCGCCCTCCTGGCCTCCCGATCCTCCTGTGAACCTCCCTTGCCCTGCTCCTCTCCCTTCCTGCCACTCCTCTCTCCCTTCTTGCCACTCCTCTCTCCCTTCCTGCCACTCCTCTCTCCCTTCCCCTTGCCACTCCCTTCCCTTTCCATTCCCTCGCCTTTCCTCCCGTTACCCTTCCCCCTACCTCCCTCACCCTCCTCACCCTCCTCACCCTCCTCCTCCTCATCCGACTCCTCATCCTCCCACCACCCATCGTCATCCTCCCACCCATCAGCCCCGTCCACAGCACCGCCCTGTGCACCACCCTCTGGTCCCCCAGGCAGCAGACGGGCGAGGGCGGCAGCATGGGGCGAGTCAAGCCAGTGGCGGAAGCGCTGTAAGCCACGTGCACCCGGAAATGCGTGAATCACCTCGATGGCATTCACCACTCCAATGCCACTGCCAGAGGAGGGTGGAGGAGACGCCATGCGCACAATGGGCACAGGGCCGCACAGGGGCGGAGACATGGGTGAAGGCGAGGATGAGGTGCGTGGCAACACCCACAGCCCCTGTGCCATACCTTGAAAGCACCACCGTGTGCGCACCTGATGCCGGGCGTGTAGTCACAACCCAATAGCATGGCCATACGCACGAGGTGCCTCTTGCTGAGCCCCAGCTCCCTCTGCACGTCCTCAGCGCGGTACACCTCCACGTAGTGGCGATCAGAGAAGAGGTGGCGCCAGAGGGTGGGCGCGCCGAAGAGCAGCGCATCACAGTCGTCTGAGACGACCGCGTCCACCACGCCGTGCTGCGCCAGCCATGCACACTGCGCCTCCGCCTCCATTGGGGCTATTATGTACGGCACCCCGCACTGCTGCAGCAGCTCCTGGGGGAACGAGTTGGGGAGAGACAGAGGGAAGGGAGGCGTGAGGGACGGGGCGGGGGGGAGAGACAGGGAAGCGAGACGTGAGGGAGGGGTGGCGCTAAGCTAGAGAGTGGGAGCACCGAAGAACAGCGCGTCACAGTTGTCCGAGACGACCGCGTCCACCATGCCGTGCTGCGCCAGCCATGCACACTGCGCCTCTGCCTCCTGAGGTGCTATTATGTACGGCACCCCGCACTGCTGCAGCAGCTCCTGGGGTGGGGGGGAGGGGGGCGGGGGAACGAGGGGCGGGGAGAGAGACAGAGGGAAGGGAGACGTGAGGGAGGGGTGGTGCCAGGCCAAAGGGTGGGCGCACCGAAGAGCAGCGCGTCACAGGCGTCTGAGACGACCGCGTCCACCACACCGTGCTGCGCCAGCCATGCACTGTTGGTGCTACCATGTATGGCACCCCGCACTGCTGCAGCAGCTCCTGCGGGAAAGCGTTGGGGGGGAGAGGGGAGAGACAGAGGGAAGGGAGACGCGAGGGAGGGGGCGAGGAGGGAGGGAGCAAGGAGTGAGGGTAGAGCTGATGTGGGGCAAGAATGTTGGTTGGGGATAGAATGAATGGCAGACGGGTGGGAGGAGAGGTGATGCAGTGATGGTGCCCCCACCTGCACCTCAGCCAGCATCTCGGAGGTGACAGAAGCAGCATCCCGCTCATGCGCCCTCTTCTGCTGCCTCAGCCGCCGCCCTTCCCTCTCCACCCGCCCACTCTCCTCCTCCCACCTCCTCCTCAGCGCCGCCTCCTCCTCCTCCCACTCCCCCTCATCCATTTGCTCCCCCTCCTCCCGCTGCTCCCCCTGCTCCTCTTGCCCATCCTGCTCCTCTTGCTCCTCATGCTCGCCCACAGCCTGCTCTGCCTCCTCCTCCTGCACGCTCAAACGTGGAATGTGGAGTCAGAGGACAGCACACCCACCAGCAGCACGACGGGCACTGCCGCAGACAGGCACAGAGCGTGGAGAAGTGGGAGGTGGAATGGATGGACAATCAACTATAGATGCGTGCGTGGGTGCAAGACACATGGCTCACCTGCACTTGTCGCTGGCCCTCCTCCATCTCCTCTCGCAGCCTCATCGCTTCCTCCTCCAATGCTGCTCTCTCCTCCTCCACCTCATCCGCTCCCCCCTCCCCTCCCTCCACTGTCCCCTCTCCCTCCCCTTCTCCCTCCCCTCCACTACCCCCCACATCCTTCACAAAATCCACTGCACCCCCACTCTGTGCCTCTACCCTCCTCCCCCCCATGTCCTGCAGGCTTCTCCTCAAAGCCTCTGCCACCTGCTCCTCCTCCCATGCACGCCCACGCCTCTGCTCGCCAGCAACAGAGCCTGTGCCTTTCTCGTCTGCACGGGTCGGGGCAGATGGCACTGCAGATGCAGAGGCCGAGGCAGGGGTGGGGGCAGCGGTAGGGGCATTGGCAGCGGGTGGGCCAGGTTGGGAGGATGGGGTGGGGGTAGGGGCAGAGGGCGGGCCAGGTTGGGGGGATGGGGGCGCCTTGCTTGGCTTTATGTGCTGCACTGTGACTGGTGCTTCCTCCCATTCCACGTCAGCTTCCATGTCCACGTCAGTATCACTTGGCAAACCCCTTTCCTGCACATCCCTCTCTGCAGCAACCCCTCCCTCTCCTCCCTTGACTTCTCCTTTAACTGACTGCGGCGCCTCCTCTTCCCCTTCGCCATCCTCCCACTCCACATCCTCCTCCTCCTCCTCCTCCTCCCCCCATTCCTCAGCATCCGTTCCCATGACGTTCCCAGGTGCCGAGATGGCAGCGGCTGGCAGCGTGGGGACTGCTGCAGTGGCAGGAGCAGCAACCCCACCGACCGTGCTTGGTGTGGCGGTGCTTGGTGCGGCGGTGCTTGGTGTGTGCTTCTGCGTTGCTGCTGCTGCTCTGACCTTCCCCGCAGCAACGAGCATGGCAAACAACTCATCCTCATACTCACCTCCTTCTCCCTCTTCCTGCTCTTCCTCTTCCACTCCCTCACCTTCCCCCAACCCCCTTCCCTTCTCCTTCTCGTGCCTTCTATCTGCTCCTTTAAAACCCCTTCCACACACACTACCTGCTGCCCCACTTTCCCTGGCAACAGCAGCAGCAGCCACCATCCCATCCTCCCACTGCACCTCCTCTTCGTCCCCTCCTTCCCGCTCTTCACCCTTCCCCCCCACGCCCTCACTCCCCTTCATCATCAGCCCTCCTCTATCCCTCCCCTCCTCGCCCCCATTCCCCGTGCCCATCGCCCTCTCCTTCTCCCGCTCGCGCATGAGCACCAGGTTCCACTGCAGGTCGCGGGTCATGCGCACACCCATGCCTCGCACGCGGCTCACGTGCACCCTGCCCTGCTCGTCCCGGTATGTCTGCACACTCCCACCTCCCGTTGCGCCTCCTGCCGCCTCCCCCTCTGCTGCCTCTGCTGCCTCTATTTCATCGCCATCAGCAGCATTGCCTGCTGCAGCGCTGCCAGCAGCAGCATCAGACCCACTGCCGCCAAGAGGAGAGGCATCACGAGCAGCAGCAGCAGCAGCAGCATCTGTGCTGGCAGCACTGGCATCTCTCTGTGTTGGTTGCGCCGTGCCTTCCTCTGCCACCAAGGCCAAATACGCCTCCTTCACTGCCTCCCCCTCCTCTTCCGCCCCTCCCAACCCCGTGTCAATGTCTCCACTCACTCCACCCGCCCCATCCCTCACCCCACCAGCCACACCGCCCTTTGCCTCTCCAGCACCCTCCCCCGCCTGTCCCCCCGGATCCTCCCTCCGCCTCCCCCTCCCCCAGCTCACCGCCTGCTGCAGAATGCCAGGCAGCTGCAGCAGCCCCTCCGCGCCCCCCTGCCCCCTCCCTCCCCCCCAGGAGAAATCCCGCAAACCGTCCCTCTCACACTCGTCGTCCACCCCCTCGTCCTTTTCCCCATTCATTTGCTTCACCTTGCCATTTCCCCCTCCTCCCCTCCTCTCCCTCCAAGCTTGTTTTCCCGTCCACCGATGCCCCCAGGCGCCCTTCCCCCTGCCCCTCCCGCGCAACCCCCTTCCGCCCCTACCCTGAGCGGGTGCTGGTGACAGTGGGGGCAGGCGCCGTCCTAGGGGAGCATCACTGCAGGCAAAGGGGGACCGGATCAGAACGAGCGGGCGGAGGGGGGTAGGGGAAGATGGCGGTTGATTGAATCATTGAAGAGATGGTAGAATGAACAGCACTCACCCACTGGAGGCCACAGTGGTGCCTCCTATAAATGAACCCAGAACGCCCTCCCTTTCACGTCCCAAGGCCGTACACCCGCGCCCTGCCCCACTCACCCCGCGCCCTGCGCCACAGAGGAAGTAAAGACAAACTCCCTGCCCGCCTCCGATGCTATCCGCCCTCCCCCAACGCCCCCTCCACTCCCCCTTCCCACCCCCACTCCTTCCTCCGCCTCTGCTGCTCCTCCTGCTCGCCCAGCCAAGCCCACGCCAGTCACTTCCCCTCCTGATGCTCCCACTGCTGCCGCGGCAGCAGCAGAAGACGAACCAGGGGCGGAATTCGGAAGGGTTGAAGCAGCAGCGGCAGCAGCGGGGGCAGAGGCAGCGAAGGCAGAGGCGGCGGCAGAGCGCACGGAGTCAATCTGGCGGCGCATGGCAGCCGTGCGCAGATAGGCGCCCACCTGCAGCGATGAGAACGCTGCTGGCGCCTGGTGGAGGAGACGGCGGTTGGGGGGGAGGGTAGAGGGGAAGGGAGGGGGAATGGGGGGAAGGGATAACACAAGTGAGGTGGAGCATATTATCCCGCACCGTACCTCATTCACATGTACCCACGCAACCAGCTTCGCAGCGATGCGGACCGTCACTTCTTCATACCGTCCCCACTCCCATCATGATCAGCATTCCCAAGCCACCGTCTCTTGCTACCCACTCCCATCATGATCACCCCTCCCTCTCGCCTTGGCCGCCTGCTCTCACCTTGGCCGCCTGCTCAAACTTATGGCGATTCTCAGCCACCAGCTGTTCCCGCATCTGCACACGCGCAGTACAAAAAAGGGGGGAGGGAGGAGGGGAGAGAGCAGCGCAGCATGTTGCAGCAGCAGGGGAGTGCGAGAAGTAGAAACGTCTAATGACAGTAGGAGAACACAGGGAAAGGCCACATCATTACTTGTAGCGCACATGTGGCCAACATCAGCTGTAGCACACACTCGCATTATCAGCTGCAGCACACACCTGCACCATAAGTTGTAGCTGCAGGGAGGGTGGCAGCGACGCCAGCACTGCCGGGTCAAGAGGTGCGCCTCCCCCAGATGCCACCTCCGGCTGGTGCACCAGCATACATGGGGCATGGGGAGGGGGAGATGGAAGCTCATTTCATATAAATGGTAAGTTCAATTTTTTTACTCTGATCCAATGACAGAGGCATGTGCGGACAGGCAGAAAGTCATGCATGGAAGGAAAGGAACGGAAAGAGGCATATGAGCATGAAATGCATGCCCGGAGCCATGTGCTAGGAGGCACGTACATACCAGGAGCGCCATAGCCTCTTCAGTCAAGTCGTCCTCATCACTGCTCTCGTCGCTCCCACCATCACCCCCCTCCATTCCCACTGGCCCCCTGGCCGCCTCACCACCGCCAGCACCACCAGCAGTAGCAGCAGCAGCGGCAGCGGCAGCACCGGCATCACGGGAGGTGCCTGCCACATCTGGGGCAGCACCAGAGGCGCCCGCGGATTGCTCTGCCCACTCAGCTGCCAGCGATGCTGCCAGGCTGACAGCAACAGGGTGAGCATAACGAAAGAGAAAAACAGAACGGCACAGTGAGGAGAGATGCAATGAGGCAAGAAGGGAAGCCGGACGAAGACGAGAAAAAAGAACAAGTACAAGTATGAGCTTGAGTTTCGGGGGGAGACGTACAGAGCATCTGCGTGTTCCTGACCCCTCCTCAACTCCTCCTCACCGCCGCACTGCCTCTCTGCTGCCATGGCTCCTTGACTGCCTCCCCCTCGCCCCCCGATCTCCTGCCTCCCATCGCCCACCACTTCTTCCACCTTCTCCTTCCCCTTGCCGCCTCCCCGCGCTCCTCCGCCCCCCCTGCCCGCCGCCCTCCCCCTGCCCCTTTGCTGCATCTCCTTTGCTGCCTCTTCCAGCTTTCGCAGCCGTAGCTGCCATAAGCACAACACAACGCAAGGCAGGCGAGGAGGGTGGATGGAGCGGAGAGGAAGAAGCAACTACAAGCTAACGGAAAATGCAAAAAGCAACAGTTTATCCACGATCGTCGAAATTTGATTCCTTCTTACAGCAACTGCAAACCCCTCCACCACCTCCGTTGCCCCATTGACTAAAGCCTCTCTGTCTCCCGTCATCTGCGACCCCCTTCCCCCCTCCCCCCATCCCCCCATCCCCCACTGCCTGCGCGCACCTGGTTGAGCAGCAGCTTCTCGGCCGTCCTGCGCAGGTTGATCTGCGCGTTCTCCCGCTGGCGGCGGCGCGCAAGGACGGTGCGGCGCTTGAGCGCAGGCGTGGCGCCGTCGAAGACGATGAGCGGGCGGATGCGCAGGAAGAGCAGCTTGCACACGCGCCGCAGGAAGCCCAGCAGGTGCGCGCCCGGCAGCAGCTCTCCGCGCTCGTCGCGCATCGCCTTGAGGAACTGCACCAGCCATATGCTCGCGTCTGATCCGCACCAGGAGGGGGGAATGGGGGAATACGCGCGGTTATGACAGGCGACTGAGCCGTTGGCAGCGAGAAACGCGGAACGGAGGAAGGGCACGGTTGGAAGAAACAAAACTCGCAACGGATCTTAATTGGGTGGAATTCATAACAGTAAGCTTGCGTTCAACAAAGGAAATAAGGAGTACCGCAAATCAATGTATGCTCACGTCTAATGCCAAAAGAAGTCACGGCGAGAGCATTTCCCTTTTAATAGGATTTTGTAAGATGATGCAAGCCAAAGATCAGAATATCCGCCTTTCTATTCACAAACTGATAAGCGCTAGAGCAGATTCAACGTGAGTCATGCACGACGAGACGATGGAAATTTTCACCACAGCCGTACTGCGCAGTCCTACCACACGAATCCGCTCGAGCGGAACGTACCGACGGCTACAGTCTTATTCGCAAGAGCCTCAACGGACACGCGTCGGCCCACCGGCGCCAGCAGCTCCCACAGGCCCTGCACTCCCATGGCTGCTACGCACACGGGCTCAGTTTCTCACGCTCAACCTGCGCGACCTCGCGTTTACTACTCGTAAGATCGCGAGCAAACCGCTAGTCAGTTGCAGTCAACATCGCTGCATCGTTATGTGACCGCTGGTCCAAGAAACCTGACCGTTCTCACTGAGTTCAGAAATCAAAACTCAGAGTGCGGGCATCTTCACTTCAGTTCTCTCCTTGGCGTGCTCTTTATGGTTGGCATTGCCACAAAAGCAAGCGTGCTTCTGACGCTCGAGGTGGGGGCAAGTCATATCATCCTGTGGGGGCAAGAGCAGATCCGCGAATTCTGCAGGCGAGGTCTGTGTTACTACTTTCGTGCTCGTGAAAGCAAACAATTAGCTGTTGGTTCCTTTTTGGAGAACGCAGAAGAGTTACAAAAGACCAACTCTACAGTAGTGGCCTCTTTTGTCAAACATGACTCACTCCCGATCGATTCCCAACATTTCAACAACGCGCCACGATCTTGTTTTTCCCGTGAATTAATCCTGTGTTTCCTCTAGTTAATTCGTAATCTCTGGTTTTTCCTAGCTAATTTCTACGCGCCAACGCCGACTTGCCTCCCTGTGAGGCTAAATTCTTCGTGTTCAGTTCATTCACTGTGCACCGCAATCGCGTTTCGCACGTGCGGGCACGATTTGATTCGGCGGTGCTCACTACACTTCCCCTCACTTCCATCCCCCTTCACTCTCTTCCCCCTCACTTCATTTCCCCTCACTTGTATTCCCCCTCACTCAATTTCCCCTCACTTCTATTCCCCCTCATGTATGTCCCTCTCACTTTGTTTCCCCTCACTTCCATTCCCCCTCACTCTCTTCCCCCTCACTACATTTCCCCTCACTTATATTTCCCCTCACTTTTTTTCCCCTCATTTCTGTTTCCCCTCACTCTATTCCCCCTCACTTTATTTCCCCTCACTAATGCTGCCCTTCATGTCAAACATATGTATATCTATGTTATATTTTGGGTAGGCTTAGTGGGGTACACACTGTGGGGTACAACCCCTTAGGTTCATTCTCTTTGTACCAACCCCCTCGATAGTCGACCTCTCATGCATAGCTTCTAAGATGGTATCTAGAGCATAGGTCTTTAGGACCTAAGATTAGGGCCCACCGATTACTGCATTACCTCACCTACGGCCTTGCCTGCCTTGCCTGCTGCCCGCGCGCGCCTCGGCTGCACGCGCGTGGCCCTTTTTTTTTTTTCCCGTGCGCGCCACCTAAGCAGCCCGCGAGCAGCCCGTTTTCGGCCCCGCGCGCCCCGTCAGCCACCCGCGCAGCCTGCCGCCGGCCCGCGCACCGTGTAAGCCGCCCGTGCGCAACCCGCTTAGGCCCTGCGCGCCGCGTCCGCCGCCCGTGTAGCCCGTTTTAGGCCCCACGCGCCGCGCCAGCCGCCCACGCAGCCTGCCGCCAGCCCGCGCGTCGCCACGAGCAGCCCGCAGCTGCGCGCGCTGCCCGTAGCCACGTGCGACCTGCAGCCTCGTGCAGCAAGCCGCCTCACGCAGCCCTCAGGCCGCTCCTGCCTGCCGCCTACCTGCTGCCTGCCTGCCTGCCTGCTTGCTACCTGCTGCCGCCTGCCTGCAGCCTGCCTGCTGCCTGCCTACTGCCTGCCTGCTGCTTGCTGCCTGCGGCCGCCTGCCTGCTAGCTGCCTGCTGCCGCCTGCCTGTCGCCTGCCTGCCTGCCTGCTTGCTGCCTGCTAGCTGCCTGCTGCCACCTGCCTGTCGCCTGCCTGCCTGCCTGCCTGCTGCCTGCTGCCGCCTGCCTGCAGCCTGCCTACTGCTTGCCTGCTGCCTGCCTGCCTGCTTGCTGCCTGCTGCCGCCTGCCTGCAGCCTGCCTACTGCCTGCCACCTGCCTGCCTGCTACTTGCTGCCTGCTGCCGCCTGCCTTCTTGCTGCCTACTGCCGCCTACCTGCCGCCTGCCTGCCTGCCTGCTTGCTGCCTTCTGCCGCCTGCCTGCTTGCTGCCTGCTGCCGCCTGCCTGCCGCCTGCCTACTACCTGCCTGCTGCCTGCTGCCTCCTACCTGGTGCCTGCTGCCTCTGCCTGCTGCCTGCTGCCTGCTGCCTCCTGCCTTAAGCCAATATGGCGACGCCTAACGTTCTAGCGTTCGAGCCTGACGGTCGTCCCATCGAGTTCACTGTGTGGTTAGACGATCTCCAGCTGTTCCTTCTGACTGATGCCAAAGAGGGTGTCTCACTGTTCGATTACGTCTCTGGCACTGCCGTTACTCCTGCTGCTGATGCTCCTGCTCTAGAACGCTCCCAGTGGCAGACTCGTGATGCTGCTGCACGCCTAGCTATTAGGAACCACCTGCCGATTACTGAGCGAGCGCATTTCAGCCAGCACAGAACTGCTAAGACACTGTACGACGCTGTAGTTGCGCGCTACTCCTCCCCGGCCACTGCAGCCATAGGTCGACTCATGCTACCGTACCTGTTCCCCGATCTTTCCTCGTTCACCACTGCTGAGGACCTAGTTTCTCACCTACGCGCTACTGACTCTCGCTTTCGTGCCGCCCTTTCAGCCGAGTTCTGCACCGCAACCCCCCCCCCCCCCGATGTACTTCACTCTCTATTTCCTCGTCACCCGCCTCCCTGACACTCTTAGCTCTGTCAGGGACCACTTCCTAGCGCTAGACCCCACCAATCTCACTGTCGACGACTTCGAGAAGCACCTCCTCGCAGCAGAGAAGAACATCCTCGCTGTAGGTGCTGCTCGTGGCACTCCTCGCTCTCCCCTCTTTGAGGGGTGCTCCCCCTCCCCTCTCACCCCCTCCTACGCCTCCGCAGCTGCTGCTCACGACTACCTTGGTGCTGAGGGGGTCGGAGCTGCTTCCGCTCCTAGTGGGAAGCGTTGCAGCGGCAGGGGCGGCAGGGGTGGCAGGGGCGGTGGGGGTGGCGGTGGAGGTGGCGGTGGTGCAGGTGGAGGGGGAGGTGGAGGTAGTGGGGGTGGTCGTGGGGGTGGAGGCGGTGGAGGTGGTGGTGGGGGCGGCGGAGGCACTGGGAGCGGTGGAGGGGGCAGCAGCGACGGTGGGGGAGGAGGGAGCGGTGGTGGCATTGGTGGTCAGGGCCAGCAGCAGCCGCGGCAGCAGCAGCAGCAGTAGCAGCATCAGCGTCAGCGCCAGACCCCCACTTCCCAGCAACTTCTTGACTGGTATGCCGGGCGTGGGGCTTCTGGGGGTCCTGGACGCTGCCCCTATATCATCCGCACAGGTCCCCGCGCTGGTCGCCAGTGCACAGGTTTCCACACTGAGCAGCGCTGCTTCGCTCGGCTTAGCGACGCCTGGCGCGCCAAGTTTCCTGATGCTCCTGAGTTCCCCAACTGGGCAGACTTGCTTAGGCGTGATGTACCTATCTTTGATCTTTACTATGAGGCAATTCTTGCTGCTATGTATGCCTTGTCTGTTAGTGCTGAGGGTGACCGCTACTTGTGTGTGCCGCCGGATCCTGGTATAGCCCCTGGTATAGCCCCTGCAGCAGTAGGTGCTTGTGAGTCTGCTCCCCTTGGTACTGCGCCTGCACAGGCTTTGCACACCTTTACACTTGACTCTGGTGCTTCCCGCTGTTTCTTTCGCGACAGTACCACAGTCACTCCCCTCCCTGCACCTGTTCCTGTCTCACTGGCTGACCCCTCTGGGGGCCCAGTGCTTGCACGGTCTTCCACTGTGCTTCCGTGTCCGGCGATCCCGTCTGGTGAGTTGTCTGGTCTCCACCTCCCCTCGTTCTCTACGAACTTGGTGAGTAACGCTGTCCTCCAGGATGCGGGGGTTGACACCTTCACCCCTGGCCGGCAGCGTGTGGCGATTTGCACGTGCTCCCAGACTGGTCGCCACCTGGCCACGTTCGCTCGTGCGCCAGGGTCCAGTCTCTACACCCTCACCACTGCGTCACGCTCCACCTCTGTGTCTCCCCAGTTGCACGCGTCTGCTCAGGTAGCTACACAGTGTGAGTGTCGCCGGCTGTCGCACGACACTCTCCTGTGGCACCACCGCCTTGGTCACCCCTCCCTGCCTCGCCTACGCAGCATGCACTCCCGCTTCTTGGTTTCTGGTCTTCCCAGGTCTCTGCCTCCCCTCCCTCCCTCGCCTGCGCCGCCCTGCATTCCCTGCATCGAGGGGCGGCAGCGCGCCGCTCCTCACTCCTCCTCGTTCCCTCCCACAGAGGCTCCACTGCAGACTCTCCACCTGGACGTGTGGGGCCCAGCCCGCGTCCGTGGACAGGGCCACGAGCGGTACTTCCTGCTGGTTGTCGACGACTACACGCGCTACACCACGGTCTTCCCCTTGCAGCGCAAGGCGGATGTCCCTGATGTTTTGATCCCCTGGATCCGCGCTACTCGTCTCCAGCTCCGCGAGCGGTTCCAGTCGGACTTTCCTGTCCTGCGTCTGCACTCTGACAGAGGTGGTGAGTTCTCCTCAGACCTCTTGGCAGCCTTCTGTGCGGAGCACGGCATCCGCCAGACTTTCACGCTTCCGGCCTCTCCGCAGCAGAATGGGGTTGCTGAGCGCCGCATTGGCTTAGTCATGGAGGTCGCTCGTACCTCCATGATCCATGCGGCTGCCCCCCATTTTCTGTGGCCGTTTGCGGTCCGGTACGCCGCGCATCAGCTCAACCTTTGGCCCCGTGTCTCCTTGCCGGAGACCTCGCCCACACTACTGTGGACGGGGAAGGTTGGCGACGCGTCGCGTTTCCGGGTCTGGGGTGCTCGTGCCTTTGTCCGCGATACCACCGCGGACAAGCTCTCCCCTCGCCCCATTCCTTGCGTCTTCCTTGGCTTTGCCCCTGACGCGCGTGGCTGGCAGTTTTACGACCCCGCCTCGCGCCGTGTCTTTGCGTCTCAGGACGTCACCTTTGACGAGTCGGTCCCCTTTTACCGCCTCTTCCCGTACCGCACTGCTCCTCGCCCCCCCCCGCCGCTCTTTCTCGCCCCAGGTCCTCCCCAGGTAGACCCCCTCCCCGCGCCAGGTCCTGCTCCTTCAGGTGTCTCTCAGGTAGACCCCCCTGCGTCTGCGCCTGTTGAGGTCACTGGTGACTCCGGTCCTGCTGCGAGTGGTGCTGTCCCGGGGGGTGCGGAGCTTGGGGGTGCTGAGTCTGGGGGCGCTGAGCGTGTGGAGCCTGGAGGTGCTGCGTCTCGGGGTACTGCGTCTGGAGGTGCTGCGTCTGGGGGTGCTGAGCCTGTGTGTGCGGAGCCTGGGAGTGCTGAGTCTGGGGGTGCGTTGCCTGAGGGTTCTGAGACTGCTGTTACGCGGTCTCCTTGGAGTAGCCGTCTTTGTCCGCGTGTGCCCCTCACCTCTCAGCACAGCCTTCTTACAGGGCAGCCTGCACGAGGAGATTTGGCTGCGCCACCCTCCTGGCTTCACTGGGTCGTTCCCTCCTGGTACCCAGTGGAGCCTCCGGCGGCCGGTCTACGGTCTCCGCCAGGCGCCACGTGAGTGGCACGACACACTGAGGACGACACTTGCGGCTCTTGGGTTTGCTCCGTCGACTGCTGACCCGTCGCTGTTTTTGCGCACCGACACTTCGCTGCCGCCGTTCTACGTTCTCGTGTACGTCGACGACTTGGTCTTTGCCACTGCTGACACTGAGGCTCTCGCCCTGGTGAAGTCGGAGCTGCAGAAGAGACACACGTGCACAGACCTGGGTGAACTGCGCAGCTACCTTGGCTTGCAGATCACCCGGGACAGAGCACGCCGCACCATCACACTGACTCAGTTACACATGGTACAACAGGTCCTTCAGCGCTTCGGTTTCACCTGGTCCTCAGCACAGGCCACTCCTCTGGCTACAGGTCACTCGCTCTCAGCTCCACCTTCGGACGAGTCCGTAGAGCTGAGTGGTCCTTACCCAGAGTTAGTGGGCTGCCTCATGTACCTGATGACTTGCACTCGTCCTGACCTTGCGTACCCTCTTGGCCTTCTGGCTCGCTACGTGGCTCCTGGTCGGCACCGAAAGGTGCACATGGATGCTGCCAAGAGGGTACTACGCTACTTGTGCAGTACATCGGGCATGGGGCTCGTGCTTGGAGGACGGGGTGACGTTGTCCTCACTAGTCACTCACAGGGTTACACCTTCAGCCTTGGCTCTGGTTCAGTTTCTTGGCGTTCTACACGCTCGTCTTCAGTTCTCGGCTCCAGTTGTGAGGCTGAGGTCTATGCCACAGCCATGGCTGCACAGGAGCTTCGCTGGCTCACCTACCTGCTGACTGACTTGGGAGAGCAGCCTCATTCTTCTCCAGTGCTGTACGTCGACAACAAGGCCGCCATTGCCTTGTGTCAGGAGCACAGACTGGAGCACAGAACGAAGCACATCGCTCTCCGTTACTTTCTTGCTCGAGAGCTGCAGCAGCGTGGCCAGCTTGGTCTTACCTACGTGGCCACTCGGGCCAACACTGCTGATATATTCACCAAGGCACTTCCGCCTGGTGATCATCAGCGTTTCTGCACTTTGTTAGGCCTTGTGCCCACTCTTCCTCACTTGCTGTAGGCTTTGTTTGTACCATGATTTATATGTATTCCTGCATGCTTGTTCTTGTAGGTAGATTTCACTGTACTGTTGTTGTTACATATATATCTCTGCATGTGAGCTGGCCTTGTGGCCTTCTTGCTTGTGCTCAGACTGCGTGGTGACGTTGTGATCCACCCTGAGCTTGCTTTGCACTTCCTGACTGGTCTTGTGACCCTCTGTTCTCCCCCACTCTGCCTATGGGGGTGTGTCAAACATATGTATATCTATGTTATATTTTGGGTAGGCTTAGTGGGGTACACACTGTGGGGTACAACCCCTTAGGTTCATTCTCTTTGTACCAACCCCCTCGATAGTCGACCTCTCATGCCTAGCTTCTAAGACTTCACTCTATTCCCCCTCACTTTTTTTTCCCCTCACTAATATTACCCTTCGCTCTATTTCCCCTCACTTCCATTCCCCCTCACATATATTTCCCCTCACTCATTTTCCCCTCACTTTCATTCCCTCTCACTCCATTCCCCCTCAATTCATTTCCCCTCACTTCCATCCTCCCTCACTCTCTTCCCCCTCACTTCATTTCCCCTTACTTGTATTCCCCCTCACAAAATTTCTCCTCACTTCCATTCCCCCTCATCCCTTACGACTAGGGGTGCACCCTCTGCTGGACCTGGAGAGCCTGGGACGGACCCTGTTACTTCTGGTGGTGCTGGCTCTGGGGGTGGTGCGACTGGTTCTTTGGAGAGCGGTCCTGGGGCTACCACCGCTCCGGACACTACTCGCCCCCCCCCCCCCCCACCCCTATCCGACCCGGCACCAGGCCCGTGTTCGTCGTGCCCGTGAGGAGCAGCTGCAGTTGGAGCGAGAGGAGAGAGAGTTGGAGTGGCAGCAGCTGGAGCTACAGCGGCTGGAGGAGCAGCAGCAGCAGCAGCAGCAGCAGCAGCAGTAGCAGCCGTAGAAGCAGCCACAACAACAAGAGCAGCAGCAGCCGCCGCAGCTGGAGGAGCCGCGGTTGCAGCCGCAACAGGAGCAGCAGCAGCAGCCACCTCCTCCTCCTGTCTCTGGTCTTCGGACCCTTGGTCTCCCCTCTCCCTCTCCTCCATCCTCCCCCTCTCCTCCCGTCTCTAGTCCTCCGCTTCCTCCTCCTGACCCCTCCCCAGCTATTTTCCCTCCTCCTCTGCCCCCGTTGTCCCCTCCTCTTTCTCACACTTGGCCTTCGCGTCACTCTCCTCGTGCTCGTCCCTCGTCCCCTGTTCTCTTCGATCACCTTCGTACTGCCTTGTTTCGTTCTAGTCCGCCTCGTTCGTCTCCTTCTTTACTTCCTTCTCCTCCTGAGTCGGCTCTCACTTCTTCCCTCTCTACTCCTGTCACAGACTACTACCGCACGTACCGTCCTGTTCTCTCTCGTGTTCTTGCCTCTCTTGTTACCGACCTATGTGCTTCTCTGTCCTCTGTCTCCGCTCTTACTACCGCAATCACTGAGTTTTCCTCTACTCGTCGCCTTGACTACGCCACCAGTCTTGTGGCTGCTCCTCCTACCAGTTCTCTGGCCGTCGGGGGTGAGTCTGCCCTTGGCTGTGACGCCCTAGAGGACAGGCAGTTTGAGCTAGAGGTTGGCAGCCGCTTCCCCTCATCTATGTGCCACGCTGCTCGCCCCTGAGGGAGACCCCGACGCACTTGATATACCGTCTCCTCGCACTTACGCTGAGGCAGTGTCAGGGCCTTGGGCCTCTTAGTGGAGAGTTGCCATGGACTCAGAGATGGCCTCCTACAGATCCACAGGCACCTACGTCGACGAGGTTCCCCCCCCCTGGGGAGAACGTAGTCGATGGCATGTGGATCTTCAGGGTGAAGCGGCCATTGGGATCTCCTCCGGACTTCAAAGCGTGCTATGTGGCTAGAGGTTTCAGTCAGCGCGAGGGAGTTGACTTCTTTCAGACCTTCGCGCCTATCTTGAAGATGACCACTCTTTGGGTGTTACTGCACGTAGCAGCACAGAGAGACTACGAGCTACACTCTCTCAAATTCTCCACTGCCTTCCTTCAGGGTAGCCTACATGAGGTCTGGTTGCGTCATCCCTCTGCCTTCACAGGCACTTTCCCTCCTGGGACCCAGTGGAGGCTGAGGCGACCGGTCTACGGTCTCCGTCAGACTCCTCATGAGTAACATGACACCCTTTGTTCTACCCTGTCTGACCTCGGTTTCCAGCCGTCTTCTGCCGACCCGTCGCTGTTTGTTGGTCGTGGCTCCATACCGTTCTTTGTACTGGTCTACGTCGACGACCTGGTTTTCGCCACTGCTGACAGGGTTGCTTTGGCTGACGTGAAGCACGAACTGCAGAAGAGACACGCTTGCACTGACCTTGGTGAGCTGCGCCACTACCTTGGCTTGCAGATCACCAGGGACAGAGCCGCTCGCACCATTACACTCTCACAGTCACACATGGTGCAGCAGGTCCTTCAGCGGTTCAAACTTCAGCACTCCACCTTACAGCGCACACCTCTTGCTGTTGACCACAGACTCAATGGACCCTTTCCTGACGAGCCGTTTGAGCCTAGTGGTCCCTACGCAGAGCTTGTGGGCTGAATCATGTACCTAATGACTTGTACTCGCCCAGACCTCGCCTTCCCTCTCAGCATCCTTGCTCGCTTTGTTGCGTCAGGGAGACACCGTCCAGTTCACTAGACAGCTGCTGTGAGGGTGGCGAAGTACCTAGCGACGACATCAGGTGTGGGGCTGGTTCTTGGAGGGCAGCAGCCTGTTGTACTTACTGGACACTGTGACTCTTCTTACGCTGACGACGCCGAGACTCACAGGTCTACTCAGAGGTAATGCTTCAGCCTGGGCTCTGGAGCTGTTTCGTGGAGGTCCACGCGTTCCTCCTCGGTCTCGACCTCTACCGCTGAGGCTGAGATCTATGCTGGAGCCATGGCTGCACAGGAGCTGCGTTGGTTGACCTTCTTGCTCACCGACCTTGGTGAGCGGCCGAGCTCTGCACCGACCTTGTTCACTGACAACAAGGCGTCGATTCTCCTCTGTCGGGAGCCGCGACTGGAGAGCAGAGTGAAGCACATCAACGTCAGGTACTTTCTTATGCGAGAGTTGCAGAGGCGTGGACAGGCTCGCTTCGACTTTGTTGAGTCTGAGGCCAACACTGCAGACATCTTCACCAAGGCGCTTCCGCCTTGTGACCACCAGAGGTGTTGTGTGCAGTTGGGTCTCGTTGACACAGGTTCTCGCCTTGCGTAGTCTTGAGTTCTCTGCTTGCTTTGTTTGTACGCTTTATATATACCTCTGTGAAATCTTGAACTAGCCTTGTGGCTCTTTTGCTTGTGCTCAGAGTGTGTGGTGACATTGTGATCCACCCTGAGCTTTGTTGCTTTGTGACGGGTCGTGTGACCGTATGTTGTTGGTTTGCTTGACACCCCTCACTTAGGCTATGGGGGTGTTGTCAAACATATATGCTATAGTCTATCTAGGCTGTAGTGGGGTAGTTCTTATAGGGTACAACACTTTTAGGTTTCTTACATGTACCCACCTGCTTGCTAGTTCAGTCATTCATTCGTTCCATATTCTAACATAGTATTCTGAGCAGGTTCTCTCGTGGGAACGTTTTTTTTAGGGCCCACCACGAGAACTTTTTTTTTCCTGCCCGAAGCGCGCCTCGCGCCCGCCTTACCTGCGCCGTCGCGCGCCCTTCCCTAGCTGGCCCGTCGCGGCCCTGCCTCAGAAGGCCCGTCCCGGCCCCTAGATGCCCGTCGCTGGCCCGTCGCCACGCGTCGCGGCCCTGCCTTAGCCGACCACTGCGGCCCCGCGCTCGCCCATCGCTGGCCCGTCCCGGCCCGACCCGGCCCGTCTCGGCCCGTCTCGGCCCGTCCCGGCCAGTCGCCGGCCCGTCCCGGCCCGTCGCCGGCCCGTCCCGGCCCCCTTTGCCGCCCGTCGCCGCCCGTCGTCGGCCCGTTCGCCGCCCGTCGCGGCCCGTTCGCCGCCCGTCGTCGGCCCGTTCGCCGCCCGTCGCGGCCTCTGCCCTGCAGCCGCCCGTCGCGGCCTCTGCCCTGCAGCTGTCAGTCGCGGCCTCGACCTGTTCTCTGCCCGTCGCGGCCTCTGCCCTGCAGCCGCCTGTCGCGGCCTCTGCCTTGCAGCCACCCGTCGTCGGCCCATTCGCCGCCTGTCGCGGCCCTACCCTGCAGCCGCCCCCTGTCGCGGCCCTGCCTAGCTGCCGCCCCAGTCGCGGCCCTGCCTTCGCCGCCCGTTGCGGCCTCTGCCCTGCAGCCGCCCTGTCGCGGCCCTGCCCTCAACCGCCAGCGGCGGCCCTGCCTTGCACCCGCCCCTGGTAAGCACCCGCCCTGCCCTGCCGCGCCACGCCGCCTGCTGCCGCGCCGCACTGCCCGGAACCGAGCCGCGCCGCCCTGCCGAGCCGCGCCGCCCCACCGAGCCGCGCCGCCCAGCCGAGCCGCGCCGCACTGCCGAGCCGTGCTGCTCCTCTGCTGCCACTACTGCTACTTCTGCTACTACTGCTACTGTTGCTCCTGCTGCTACTGCTGCTACTGCTGCTATGGCTAGCCCTACTGTTCTCACATTTGATGCTGAGGGGCGTGCAGTTGACTTTGACGTGTGGGTTGACGACCTGCAGCTCTTTCTTCAGTGTGACTCTAAGGATGGGTTATCCCTTTTTTATCACACGTCCAATGTCTCTACTGCTCCTGCTGCCACTGCTGACAGTACGGTTCGCTCGTAGTGGACCACTCGTGACGCTATTGCTCGCCTTGCTGTTCGTAGTCACCTGCCCCCTGCTGAGCGTGCGCATTTTGGCCAGTACAAGACTGCCCAGCCTTTGTACGACGCTGTAGTTGCGCGCTACTCCTCCCCTGCCACTGCTGCCCTCAGCCGCCTCATGCTGCCGTACCTTTTCCCTGACCTTGCCGCCTTTGCCACAGTTGCTGACCTCATTACTCACCTCCGCAGTAGTGACGCCCGCTACCGCGCTGCCCTTCCCACTGAGTTATGTGCCAAGAACCCCCCCCCCATGTACATCACTCTTTACTACCTAGTCACCCGCCTCCCTGACTCCCTTGCTTCAGTCAGGGACCACTTTCTCTCCCTTTGCCCCACCGAGCTCACTGTCGACCTGCTAGAGGAGCGCCTCGCTGCAGCTGAGAAGAGTATCTTAGCTGTAGGTGCTTCTCGCGGCGACCGTCGCACCCCTTTCTTTGAGGGGTGTTCCCCTGTCTCCCTTCTCCCCTCTGTTGCTTCTGCTGCTGCTGTCAACCTCGTTGGCATTGAGGAGGTCGGGGCTGCGTCTGCTCCCAGTGGGAGGCGCCGCAACAGCAAGGGCAAGGGGAGCAAGGGTGGTGGAGGGGACGGCGGGGGCGGCGGCGGAGGCGGTGGAGGAGGCGGAGGGGGTGGCGGTGGAGGTGGGGGTGGTGCTGGGAGTGGGGGCTTCAGTGGCAGCGGTGGAGGTGGTGGAGGCAGCGGCGGAGGTGGTGGAGGCAGCGGCAGCGGTGGTGGAGGCAGCGGCAGCGGTGGTGCTGGTCGAGGTGCAGCCGCGCAGCGTGGAGGCTTTGGTGGTGGCCAGCGCCAGCAGCAGCCGCGTTCCCGTGAGACCCCGTCGGTTCAGCAGCTTCGTGAGTGGTACGCTGGGCGTGGGAGGTCTGGGGGTGCTGGTCCCTGCACTTACGTTCTTCGCACCGGCGGGCGCCGTGGGGAGACGTGCAGGCTGCCACACACTGCGCAGCGCTGCTTTGGTCGCCTGACTGACGCCTGGCGCGCCCAGTTTCCTGACGCTGTTGAGCTCCCTCACTGGGGTGATCTGCTTTGGCAGAATGTTGCTATCTTTGATCTTGATTTTGATGCTATCCTTGTTGCCATGTATGCTTTGACTGATAGTGCTGACGGTGACTGTTACCTGAGTGTCCCGCCCGACCCGGGCATTGAGGCTGCTGCTCTAGGTGCTAGTGCGTCTGCTACTCCAGGTACTGGTGAGTCTGGTGCTTGCACACTTTCACACTTGACTCTGGTGCTTCGCGCTCCTTCTTCCGCGACAGCACCACACTCACGCCACTCAGTCGGCCTGTCGCAGTCTCCCTGGCTGACCCCTCTGGGGGCCCAGTCCTTGCGCACTCTTCCACGGTTCTACCGTGTCCTGCGGCCCCGTCGGGCTTGCTTTCGGGACTCCACCTCCCTTCGTTCTCTACGAACCTGGTGAGTGGAGCTGACCTCCAGGACGCGTGGGTTGACCAGTTCACCCCTGGAGGTCAGCGTGTGACCCACTGCACTTGCTCTCGGACGGGCCGCCACCTGGCCACATTCACCCGTCGGCCTGGGTCGAGTCTGTACACACTGACTACTGCGTCTCCTCCGGTCACTGCGTCTGGTCAGGTAGTCGCGTCTAGTCAGGTGTTTGCTGCCGCGTCCAGGTCTAGTCCAGAGTCTGCCCCCTGCTCGTGTCGTCCTCTGTCGCACGAGACTCTCCTTTGGCACCACCGCCTTGGTCACCCCTCCCTGCCTCGTCTTCAAGGTATGGCCTCCCGTACCCTTGTCTCGGGTCTCCCCCGGTCCCTCCCTCCCCTTCCTCCGGGGCCTGCCCCTACCTGTGTTCCGTGTGTCGAGGGCCGGCAGCGCGCCGCTCCTCACTCCTCCACGTTCCCTCCGACGGAGGCTCCCCTGCAGACTCTTCACATAGACGTGTGGGGCCTAGCCCGCGTCCGTGGACAGGGTCACGAGCGTTACTTCCTGCTGGTCGTTGACGACTACTCGCGTTACACCACATTCTTCCCCTTGCGCAGCAAGGGTGAGGTCCCTGAGGTGTTGATCGACTGGATCCGCGGTGCCCGTCGTCAGCTCAGCGAGCGTTTCGGCTCGGACCTCCCTGTTCTGCGTCTGCACTCAGACAGAGGTGGTGAGTTTTCCTCCGACCTTCTGAGGGCCTTCTGTCGTCTGGAGGGCATCCGCCAGACGTTCACGCTTCCGGCCTCCCCACAGCAAAATGGGATTGCTGAGCGCCGCATTGGCATGGTCATGGACGTCGCTCGTACGTCCATGATCGATGCGGCTGCTCCCCATTTTTTGTGGCCGTTCGCGGTTCACTACGCTGCGCATCAGATCAACCTTCAGCCTCAGGTCTCCTTGCCGGAGACCACACCTACTCTGCAATGGACGAGGAAGGTTGGCGATGCGTCTGTCTTCTGTGTCTGGGGATCTCGAGCTTTTGTCCGCGATACTTCAGCGGACAAGCTGTCCTCCCGTGCCGTTCCCTGTGTCTTCCTTGGCTTCCCCCCTGACGCACCCGTGTGGCAGTTTTACCACCCCACCTCGCGTCATGTTTGGCCTCTCAGGACGTCACGTTTGACGAGTCGGTGTCTTACTACCGTCTCTTTCCCTACCGCACTGCCTCTCTCCCCCCCCCCGCCCCTCTTCCTAGCACCAGGTGCTCCTCCGGTAGACCCCCTCCCCCCTCAGGGTCCTGCCCCCTCAGGTGTGTCCCAGGTAGACCCTGCAGAGCTGGTCGAGGTAGCTGTCAACTCAGGTGCTGCTAGGGGTTCTGAGCCTGCGGGTGCGGGGACTGGGGGTGCTGAGCCTGGGGTTTCTGTGTCTGAGGGTGCGGACCCTGGGGGTGCTGAGCCTGAGCGTGTGAAGCCTGGGGGTGCTGAGCCTGGGGGTGCTGAGTCTGGGAGTGCTGAGCCTGGGGGTACTGAGCCTGAGCGTGCTGCGTCTGGAGGTCCTCCGGGTGTCCCATCGCGGCGGGAGCCCCTCTCTCCACAGCAGCTTCGTGAGTGGTACGCTCGGCGCTGTCGAGGTGCTGCTGGTGCTGCTGGTGCTACTGGTGCTGGAGGTGCTGCTGGAGCTGCTGGAGATGCTGCTGGTGCTGGAGTTACTGGAGGTGCTGGTGCTGTTAGAGGTCCTGCTGGTGTTGGAGCTGCTGGAGATGCTGGAGCAGCTGGTCCCGGAGGTGCTCGTACTGGAGGTACTGGAGCTGCTGGGGCTGGTGGTGCTGCAGGAGTTGGAGCTGTAGGTGCTGGAGCTGTTACTACTGGAGGTGCTGCTGGAGCTGGAGCTGTTGGAGGTACTGGAGCTGGTGGTGCTGTGGGAGTTGTTGCTGGAGACCCTGGAGCTGAGGGTACTGGTGCTGTCTCTGCTGTTTCAGGAGGCGCTGCGCGGCCTCGGCAGTACTACATTCCGCTCCTTCAGCAGGTTCTTGGTCTCCCGCCTTCTCCTGGTCCTACTCCTCCTTTACTGAGTCCACCGCCTGTCCAGTCCCAGTCGCAGTTACAGCCGACCTCTCCACTGCCTGGTCCTTCTCCTTACTCGGGACCGACTAGAAGTCTTACGGAGCGTCGTGAGCCTGAGTCGCGTCCTATGTCGCCTGAGTCTCGTCCTGCGTCACCAGAGTCTTGTTCTGCGTTACCTGTCTGCACTGTTCGCGCTGGTCGTCGTGTTTCGCGTCCGCGTCCTCCTCCTGTCCCTGGCACTCACTCTATGACACCGCGTCCTTCCACTGCTCCACAGCGTGTCCCTCTGCCGTCTCCTCTTGCGTCCTCTCTTCCTGACGGTCCGGACCCGGAGTTTGACTCCCTTCGTGCTGCTAGTCCTACTGTCTCGCGCTTTCTGGCCACTTCTGTCACTGACCCTTTGTTTGAGTCCACTGCTGCGTCTGCTCTCGTTGCTGAGCTTGTTGACTTTGCTGCAGCCTGTCGCCTAGACTTCGCCACTAGTCTTGTTGCTGAGTCTGCGTCTGCGTCTGTCTGTCCTCCGTCCGTCGGGGGTGAGTGTGCTCTTGGCACGGCCGTTCTTGAGGACAGACAGGAGGAGTTTGAGTGCTTTGCCACTGCTGTACCTCATCTCGTGTCCATGCTGCTTGCCCCTGAGGGAGACCCGGATGCACCAGACATCCCGACCCCACGCTCTTACGCAGAGGCGATAGAGGGTCCCTACTCCTCTCAGTTGCAGGCAGCTATGGACGCCAAGATGGCTTCCTGGAAGTCCACAGGCACCTACGTCGACGAGGTTCCCCCACTTGGGGCGAACATCGTCAGTGGCATGTGGATCTTCAGGGTGAAGCGCTCGCCGGGTTCTCCGCCTGTCTTCAAGGCGCGTTACGTTGCACGTGGCTTCAGTCAGCGACAGGGAGTTGACTTCTTCCAGACCTTCTCCCCTACCCCGAAGATTACCACTCTTCGGGTACTGCTGCATGTCGCCGCTCAGCGTGACTACGAGCTCCACTCGCTTGACTTCAGCACAGCCTTCCTACAGGGCAGCCTGCACGAGGAGATCTGGCTGCGCCGCCCACCTGGCTTCACTGGGTCGTTTCCTGCTGGTACCCAGTGGAGCCTCCGGCGGCCAGTCTACGGTCTCCGCCAGGCACCCCGTGAGTGGCACGACACACTGAGGACGACTCTTGCTGCTCTTGGTTTTGCTCCTTCCACTGCTGACCCGTCGTTGTTTTTACGCACTGACACCACTCTGCTACCGTTCTACGTTCTCGTGTACGTAGACGACCTCGTCTTTGCTACTGCTGACACTGAGGCACTCGCTCACATGAAGTCTGAGCTGCAGAAGAGACACACGTGCACAGACCTGGGTGAGCTGACAAGCTATCTTGGCTTGCGGATTACCCGGGACAGAGCACAGCGCACCATTACCTTGACTCAGTCACACATGGTGCAGCAGGTCCTTTAGCGCTTCGGCTTCACGTACTCCTCGCCACAGTCCACTCCTCTGTCTACCGGTCACTCGCTCTCAGCTCCACCTTCGAACGAGTCTGTAGAGCCGAGTGGCCCGTATCCAGAGATTGTGGGCTGCCTCATGTACCTGATGACTTGCACACGACCTGACCTCGCATACCCTCTCTGCCTTCTGGCTCGTTACGTGGCTCCCGGTAGGCACCGAAAGGTGCACTAGGATGCTGCGAAGAGGGTGTTGCGCTACTTGTGCAGTACGTCGGGCATGGGGCTTGTGCTTGGAGGACGGGCTCGAGTTGTCCTCACTGGTCACGCAGACGCCTCCTGGGTTGACGACTTGGCTACGCAGCGGTCGTCACAGGGTTACACCTTCAGCCTTGGCTCCGGTTCTGTCTCTTGGCGGTCTACCCGCTCGTCTTCTGTTCTCAGCTCCAGTTGTGAGGCTGAGATCTACGCTGGGGCCATGGCTGCACAGGAGTTACGCTGGCTCACCTACCTGCTGACCGACTTGGGAGAGGCGCCTCGTTCTCCTCCAGTTCTGTACGTCGACAACAAGGCCATGCTTGCCTTGTGTCAGGAGCACAGACTGGAGCACAGAACGAAGCACATTGCTCTGCGCTACTTCCTTGCTCGAGAGTTGCAGCAGCGTGGCCAGCTTCGTCTTGCTTACGTGGCCTCACAGGCCAACACTGCTGATGTTTTCACCAAGGCACTCCAAACTTGTGATCATCAGCGTTTCTGTACTGTTCTAGGCCTTGTACCTACTGTGCCTCACTTGCTTACTTCTTGACTCTGCTTGTACTATACTCTATATACATATACCTGCATGCTTACACTTGCTAGGTTGTGTTCACTGTATTGTTTGTTCTCCTTTATATAACTCTGCATGTGAATTGGCCTTGTGGCCATTTGCTTGTGCTCAGACTGCGTGGTGACTTTGTGATCCACCATGAGCTTGCTTTGCCTTTCTTGACTGGTCTTGTGACCTCTTGTTCTCCCCCACTTTGCCTATGGGGGTGTATCAAACATATATGCTATAGTCTATCTAGGCTGTAATGGGGTAGTTCTTATAGGGTACAACACTTTTAGGTTTCCTACATGTACCCACCTGCTTGCAAGTTCAGTCATTCATTCGTTCCATATTCTAACAGGTGTGTCAGACGTTCTAGTCTTAGTGATGTGTGTCATATGGGTACAATAGTTAGGGTTAGGTTTATGTACCCCAACCAACCTTAGTCAAACAATCCTTCTGTTCTTGACGCCAAGAATAGCAGAAAAGTGGCCAAAGTAGGGCCTCTTGTGTCGCAAAGTGTCGAGCCTGAGCCGCACCTAGCCCTAACCATTTTCTTTGCTCACCTAAGCGCTTTGTCAGATTTACCACAAAATGTGACGGAATTTTGTTTGCCGAGACCTAGGGGAGGAGCGTTCCGTCAGCTCTACTATTGCCCATGGGCAGAAAACAAACGATTATGACTTTTTGTTCTAGACACCTTTTCATTGAACGACCAGTCAGTCTTCAGAAAGCAATGGTGCAGAAATGTTAAAACCCCGACGTTATATCCTTCGAGAGGCGTAAACCCTAAACACGACGTCACATGGTGTTTAGAGTTGATGCCTCCTCGTCTACGGTTAAGAAAACAATGCAGGACCATTTTGCAGCCAGGGCCCAAATTTCAAGGGTATTTTACCCTTTTTGCCTTGCTCATAGGCCACTTTTTGGCAGTTACCCTTTTCAAATCAGGGTATGCAGATTTTTACCCTAGTGCAATCAGAATACGCTTAAAAGTACTCTTGTAGCTTTTCCAGTTACACTGACTGTATCAGGGTAGGGGTTCAACTACCCTTTTACCGGAACTTTTCCGTACCGCGGATTCCGCCACAGTCCGCGCCACGACGAAATGCTCCACGGTCCCACTGGACCATTTGTTGGATACACCCACTGGCGCGCCAACGTACATTCAGGGCGGATGGCACCGCACACCTACGATTGGTCCGTTGAGCGACATTGAAGCCAACGCACCCAGTTTCCGTGCGTCACGCAACATCGCGCATTGCCAACGGAGGCAAATTGCGCGCCAGGTGGGGTACGTGCTGTCGTTTCCACCACCTGGCAGTCACTGTGGCCTTGCAGCCATTGCCGTGCAGTTCCCTACCAGCGAGGGAACCTTGCTGCCTGAGGCGCCTTGGGCTTTGTGATTCCCGAGGGGTCTCTCAGGCTCTTGCCATTCTCTCGTTTCCCTCTCGTTTGTTGTTCCGAATGCCTGCCTCTGAGCCTGATCCGCCTGGTAGCACCAGGAACGGTCTCTCCGTTCTCGGTGTGTTACCTCGGCTGGCTGAGAACTATAGCGTCCCTATCTCTCAGCCTGCGCGTGAGCCATCCCCTGAATTTCTTGTCCGCACCGTTTTCCCGTGCGAGCGTTCGGCCTCGCCAAAGTCCCGGGAGCCACACCCGTCTCTCGAGCTTGTTCCCGATGGCGGCGAAGGCCCGTCGAAGCCGGCCACTACAGCCCCGTCCACAATTAGCTCCGCGCCCGCGAAGCGACAGCGTGTGGGCGTGACATACAAGCAGCAGAGGCTCTGGGGCGCCCCTCCTCCACGACAAGAGGCATCACCGCCACGCCGTGCTGCTCCTGCTCAGCCGAAGCCTCCAACCGCTTCTGCAGAGGCTGAGTATGAGTTGGTAAAAACGACTTTCGATTCGCAATGGTCAAAGAAATTCAGTTGGCTGCGCTTAATGCGCATGACTAACGGCAGGCCGTCATTGAAATGTGCCATCTGCATCAAGCACGGGGATCCAAACGCGCACACTGCCTACGGCGTCAGAGGTGAGGGTGCCCGAGACATGCAGCTAGGGAGCATCCGCGCGCACACATCAAGCAGAGCCCACAAGCAGGCCTTGGAAAACGAGGCCAAAGCAGACGCGGAAAAGGCGAAGCAAGCCACACTAACAAGGTGGCAGAGCACTGATGCAGCTACACGGCACATCATCCGCTGCCTCCACCTCGCGCTCTTCATCTGCAAGGCTGACGCGCCAATAGCAATGTTTGTTCCTTTGTGCTGGTTTCTGGCTAAGGAAGGACTGCCGGACCTTCCACCGTCTGGAGGGTACGGCGCCTACTACACCGAGTAAGTGCGGGTTCGTGGCGCTTGTGTTTGTTCCGTGACTCAAGCTGACCAGATGCTACTGCAACTTGTGTTCGTGTACCATGTGTGTTGTCCTCGCAGCTACGGATTCAAAGAGATGCTGCGCGCAACCTCCACTTACCTTCAAGAGACTCAACGCGGCCACCTTCTGGAATCCCCATATATAGGGATTCTTCTGGATGAGAGCACCGACCGGGTGAATGGCAAGCACCTGATACTGTATGCGACATTCTTCAAAGGGGTAACTCCGGTAACGGAGTTTTTAACTCTCATTACCGTGGACCGTGCCGATGCGGCCTCGCTAACCTCCGCTGTTGTGCAGTACCTTACAGGAATCGGGGTGGATCTCCAGAGGATTTCTGGAATATCTACGGACGGGGCGAGTGTGATGACCGGCAAGAACAACGGTCTAGTCGCGAGGCTGCGACTGCGCATACCACACCTGGCTTCAACTCACTGCGTCGCTCACATGTACGCATGTTGGATTCTGAGTTTTTTCCAGCACAGGATCAGTGACGCGCAAACCGTACTAACATGCTCCAGTTGAATGCGCAGGGAGGCATTGGCAGCTAAGGATGCGGCGGAGGCAGTCCCCGAGCTCGGCATGGTGGACGACGTGGTGCGTGCCTTCTCCGAGCACATCGGCCGCAGCAGCGTGGACTACACCAAGTTTCAGAATCTCCAGCGCGTCTACTGCCAGACGAATCTGGAGGCGCAGGGCATAAACGACGTGCGCTGGCTCTCCCGTGGCGAGGCGATCCAGCGGTTCCTTGACGTTCTGCCTGCCGCCATTGTCGTGCTGAAGGACTACAAGAAGGACTTGTACGAGGTAGTCACCTCGTTCAAGTTCCACTGGCTCATCCGCTTCCTCGCGGATGTGCTCTGGGAGCTCAACCAGCTCAATCTGCGCTTTCAGCAACGTCAGGTAACCAACTGACAAGCACAGTTGTACTTACACGCACGCCTACAATGCTCTTTCTGACCGCATGTCTTATGTGTGTGCAGGTGGACGTCACCCTCGTGGCGCACCTTGTACAACAGACGCGGATGCGCCTGAAGACGCGCTACTTCGACAGGTCCCCTGGTCACTTTTTTGGCAGCGGAGAGAAGATGCAGCTGCCTGACTTCATCAAGGCTCACCAGAAGATGGATAAGCGACAGATGAAAGCGGAAGGCGTGGACGCGGACGGCAACGCCGTCTCCTTCGAATTCACCCTGCACGAACGCCCCCTGCCAGGCCATGAGACAGACGGTGATGTAACCGCGTGCTTCGAGCTTTCGCTCAAGTTCATCAGCAAAGTGGACGCGGAGCTGGAGTGGCGCATGCGCGACCTCAACCTCCTCGAAGGCGCCAAGCTGTTTCGTACGGCGTCGTATGTGGCCGACGACACCCAGCGGCTGGAGTCCTTCAGGAAGTGGCTTGGCCAGCTCCACAAGCTGTACAACCACAAGCTGCCTGGTAAGCGTGTTTGTTAGATGGGGCGGGTATTAGTGATTGACTTGCGTAAACAGCTTTGCACCAGCTTGTTTCCCATCGCGCTTGTTGCTACTCATCACCCGGCCCTGTATTGTGGACTAATGCCTCCCAATCCTACCCGTATGTATGAGCGTCTGCCAATGATCATCCCCTTCCGCACTACCAGGGTTCGACTACAAGCGTGCCGGCCAGGAGCTCTGGATGTTTACCTCGACCATGTTCTCCCAGCACAACGGCGAGGAGTTTCATCAGGCGCTGGGGAACATGCTGCGCGACGAGGCGTGGCGTGCGTCGTTCCCCAACATCGTCCGGATGTGGCAGTCTGTCGCCGTGCTACCACTGAGCACGGTTGAATGTGAGCGCGGCTTCAGCAAGCAGAACCTGATCAAGACGTGGGACCGCGGCAGCCTCGGCGACACAAGCCTTGAGCACCTGATGCGGTGCTCCCTCCTGCAGTACGACATTGACTGGTATGAGGTGGTCGCCATATTCCGCGGGGAGAAGCTCAGGCGATCCACCAAAGACTTCTCCGGCATGAAGGCCAGCAGCACTAAGCAGTTTGCAGACGAGGCAGTTGCTAGTGCAGCAGATGTTGATTGACTAGTGTCTTCTGTAGGGCCCTTTATTTAACTTGGTTGGTAGTAAAGCTTGTAGGTGCAGTGCAGAACACTTTAGTGATAACTAAGTAATTGTTGTAGTAGTACAATCTTATGCTTAGGAAGGAAACAGTGTACGACATATATTATCCTGCCAAAATCAGTGTACCAAAACTTTTAGGCTGCTACAATCAGTGTACGAGAAACTTTACCCTACCAGTCAGGGTACGGAGGGGATGCCACCCTGATTTGAAGGAGTGAGCTAAAACCTATTTTGGGCCCTGTTTGCAGCAGGGCCTGATAGTTAAAATGTAGATATTTGTTAAAAGCAGGTACAGATGTCATCATCTCTACACACACCTTACATAGATCTGGTCCAATCTATCTCATTTGGAAGCCACCGGTTCAGTTTCTAGTTTTGAATGTGTGGAGCAGAACCACAGTACGGTACCGCATGTATAGACCAGCTACAGCCCAGCTACAGCTCATCCCTAACATCTGAGTCCACAGCTTTGCTCTTCTTTGACTTGCTCTTCTTCTTTTTCTTCTTAGATGCCTTCTTTGCTGCCTCCACCTCTGCTGCCTTCCTGGCTGCTTCCTCCTCTGCCTCCTTGTCGGCCTGCCATGAGAGGAAAGAGGGAGGGAGGAGAGGAAGGACCGGGGTGAGTGAGAGGTGAGGGATGCATGAGCAAAGAGATCACTGAGATGGCATGGCAACATGCTGACCTTCCATGACAAGAGGGGTGAAAGGGCCACCATGCGCTGACCTGCAGAATCTTGTGCTCCTTGGAGGCGACGGCATCGGCGTCCTCCACCTGCTCGCTCATGATATCCGCCAGATCAAACTCCTGCCTCGTGTGGATGGTGCAGTGTACACGCGTGATTCCATGAGATGACATGCGTATGAGGGCACATGCGAAAGAGGGGACATGCGGATGAGGGAGATTAAGGGGAAATGGGGGTACCATTGGGTGCGACCGGGTGCGAGTGGAGTGAGATGGTGTGGAAAAGCGAAACAGATGGTCCGACGGGCACATGGAACCAAGGAAAGACAGAATAATATAGAGGATCACATGCAGCAGCAGCAGGCAGCAGCAGGCACCCACCTCCTCTGCGATCGGCTCTGGCTCTGCTGCCTCCTCTGCTGCCTCTGCTGCCTGGGAGGACTCCACTGAAGGGCCCGGCAGGAACGATGGCAGGTGCTGGTGGAGGGAGGGAGTTGAGGGTAGCAGTGAGGAGGGCGGTGAGAAAGGTGAACGTGGACAGGTTGACTAGGTTGACTAGGTTGACTAGGATGACTAGGATGACTAGGATGACTAGGATGACTAGGATGACTAGGATGACTAGGATGACTAGGATGACTAGGATGACTAGGGTGGCTAGGGTATGCACGGTAAGCAGAACAGGCTTTGCTGAGAAGAGTAAAAATGGATTAGTTCCACTCACATCGAGAGCGAAGGTGCGGATGCAGCCGGCAAGCAGCGAGTCGAGAAAGGCGTCGAGGATGGGCGGGGAGAAGGCCTCTGGCAGCGCGGCGCAGCGCATCTTGTGCGTGCTCATCCTGCTGGTTCACCCCTAGCAGGGGGAGTACTCACATCAAGAGCGAAGGTGCGGACACGGCCGGCCAGCAGCGAGTCGAGGAAGGCGTCGAGGATGGGCGGGGAGAAGGCCTCTGGCAGCACGGCGCAGCGCATCTTGCGCGGGCTCACCACCACCGCCGTCGGCAGGTCCTGCTGGTTCACGCCTAGCAGAGGGAGCACTCGAGATGCCAACGCCTTGTGCCGCCCGACGTCCAGCCACATGAAGACAAACTGGCCGCCCCGCAGCCACTTGGCTGCGACCCGCTTGAGCTGGTCGAGAGGGGAGTCGGTGTTGAAAATACCAATCACACACAGCCTGCAAGCAGGGAGAGGTAAGGGCGAGGAGAGGTAGGAGAGAGGAGAGTTGAGCGAGAGGAAAGGTGGGAGAGGGCAGAGGTGGTAAGTGCGCCTGCCACAGCATTTGGGGGTGCCCAGTGTGCAAGGGAGGGAAGGCATGAAGCGAAGCAAGAGGAGTGTCGCCTGGCAAGCAAATAACATTCAAGGGTTGGTAAGCGCAGCCTAGAACATACCGGTTGGAGTCAACACATTCTGTCTGAAAGCCATCCTCCTGCCCCTCCTTGCCCTCCCCCAATGCCACTATCTCCGCTGTTGGTGCTGCAAACTGCCGTGCTGTGGCCACCAACTGGGACAGTGAGGAGAAAAGAGGGAAGGGGATGGGCACGGGTGGAGATATCATGTGGTGCCAGCACAACCACGTATCATTTGGTGGCATGTGACATGTGCAGCTACCTGCCACACCCCACCCCCACCTGCATGAGCTGCAGCGCTACAGTGTGGTTCCCCACCTGCACCCCACATCCCCCCACCCCACCTGCACCCCACATCCCCCCACCTGCATGAGCTGCGGCGCTACAGTGTGGTACCCCACCTGCACCCCACATCCCCCCATCCCACCTGCATCGTGCTTGGCATGTGACATGGCAAGAGCTGCATGACATACAACCCCCCACCCCTTACCTGCATGAGCTGCGGCGCCACAGTGTGGTACTTGAGCGGGCCGGGGAAGTCGCGCACTGTCAGCTGCACCTCGCCCTCCCTCCCTGGACTGGGCGCCGGGAACATTATCGACATCTTCTCAGCGGTGCAGAGTGGTGACGATGGGTGGAGAGGGGAGGAGAGGGGTTTATGAGGGGGTGTGTGAAAATGTGGGGACTGGAGTGATAAGGGGACGATGACATGTGTGTACAAGGTGTGAGATGAGAGCAGTGGATGAGCATGGTATTGGATGTGCTGGCATGGATGCAGCACAGGGCTCACATGCACACAGAGCACTCACGTGGGGGAACTTGGCAACTTTGAACCGAGCAACAACCTTCTTCTCACTCTCGTGCACCTGGTGGGAGGGGTGGAGGGGATGCAAGGTATGTGGGGGGAAAGGGGCGTGAGGAGCACGAGCAGATTGAAATGCCACAGGTTAGTGTAGGAGTGAGCAGTGAACAACAGGGACCATGGAGCAACACCAAGGGATTACGGGGTCGAACAGCGAGCAGTCCAGGTATGTTTGTGGTTGCAGGGCAAACACGCTTAGTGTGAGGTGCGAATGAGTGACTGAGAAATGAAGGAATAACACGAGGAGGCGCACGCACCAGGGAGCAGGATAGAGCAAGGAAGCACGCACCAGGGCGAAGGAAGCATCTTTGCGAAAGGTGGTGGAGAGCACTTTGTACATGCCAGGTGTATCCCTCTTATTCGTGAACAGAAACACCTGACAAGGGTGGGCGGGAAGGGCAGCGCATGCGTGGGAGGCATGAAAGACATGTGTGGGTGGGAGGGAGGGATGCAAGGGCATGGGGACGCATGGAGGCGAAGCAATTGCATCGAGTCAGAAGCGGTATGGCACGGCTGGCCCTCCACACTGGAATCACAGCACCCCCACCCTGCTTCCACCCCACCCTGCCCTCACCCCTGCCCTGTCCCCATGCCCACCTTGGGCTGCAGCGGGTTGGTCTGAGCGAAAACCTCGAGCGAGTCAGCAGTGATGTGGCGCACAAAGGAGTCGGGGGCCAGGGCGTACACCGCTGCTGTCATGGCCTTGAGGGAGGATGCCAGGGGCATGCGCTGGTGGGGAATGGGGGAGCAGGTGGGGGGGGGGGACGGGGGGTGTGACCTCGAGCGAGTCAGCAGTGATATGGCGCACAAAGGAGTCGGGGGCCAGGGCGTACACCGCTGCTGTCATGGCCTTCAGGGATGCCGTTAAGGGCATGCGCTGGTGGGGGATGGGGGAGGGGAGGGGTTAGGAGGGATGGGGGAGATAAGGGAAGGGCTCAAATGAGTCACAAAGGAGTCGGGCGTGAGCGCATACACCGCTGCTGTCATGGCCTTGAGAGATGCCGCCAGGGGCATGCGCTGGTGGGGGGTGAGGGGAGAGAAGGGGGGTGGGGAAATGGGGTCGGAAAGCCGTCATTGCACGCCCAGCATTACAACAATTCTCTAAGGAAGCTCTGAAGCGCAAAAAGGTGTCAAAACACGCTCAAGGGCCAGTGTATACACCCTGCTCTCAGAGAGGAAGTGAGGGGCATGCGCTGATGGGGGGTGGCTTTGGTGGGGCCGGGGAAGGGTAAGGGAAAGCAATGAGGAGAAGGAATGAGAAGGGGTGAGAAAGGAACTCGCATGTTGACATGGCACAGACAGGTGGGAAATGGCACAGACAGGTGGGAAATGGCACAGACAGGTGGGAAATGGCACAGACAGGTGGGAAATGGCACGACAGGTGGGAAATGGCACAGACAGGTGGGAAATGGCACAGACAGGTGGGAAATGGCACAGACAGGTGGGAAATGCACAGACAGGTGGGAAATGCACAGACAGGTGGGAAATGGCACAGACAGGTGGGAAATGGCACCAGACAGGTGGGAAATGGCACAGACAGGTGGGAAATGGCACAGAAGGTGGGAAATGGCACAGACAGGTGGGAAATGGCACAGACAGGTGGGAAATGGCACAGACAGGTGGGAAATGGCACAGACAGGTGGGAAATGGCACAGACAGGTGGGAAATGGCACAGACAGGTGGGAAATGGCACAGACAGGTGGGAAATGGCACAGACAGGTGGGAAATGGCACAGACAGGTGGGAAATGGCACAGACAGGTGGAAATGGCACCAGACAGGTGGGAAATGGCACAGACAGGTGGGAAATGGCACAGACAGGTGGGAAATGGCACAGACAGGTGGGAAATGGCACAGACAGGTGGGAAATGGCACAGACAGGTGGGAAATGGCACAGACAGGTGGGAAATGGCACAGACAGTGGGAAATGGCACAGACAGGTGGGAAATGGCACAGACAGGTGGGAAATGGCACAGGACAGGTGGGAAATGGCACAGACAGGTGGGAAATGGCACAGACAGGTGGGAAATGGCACAGACAGGTGGGAAATGGCACAGACAGGTGGGAAATGGCACAGACAGGTGGGAAATGGCACAGACAGGTGGGAAATGGCACAGACAGGTGGGAAATGGCACAGACAGGTGGGAAATGGCACAGACAGGTGGGAAATGGCACAGACAGGTGGGAAATGGCACAGACAGGTGGGAAATGGACAGACAGTGGGAAATGGCACAGACAGGTGGGAAATGGCACAGACAGGTGGGAAATGGCACAGACAGGTGGGAAATGGCACCAGGTGGGAAATGGCACAGACAGGTGGGAAATGGCACAGACAGGTGGGAAATGGCACAGACAGGTGGGAAATGGCACAGACAGGTGGGAAATGGCACAGACAGGTGGGAAATGGCACAGACAGGTGGGAAATGGCACAGACAGGTGGGAAATGGCACAGACAGGTGGGAAATGGCACAGACAGGTGGGAAATGGCACAGACAGGTGGGAAATGGCACAGACAGGTGGGAAATGGCACAGACAGGTGGGAAATGGCACAGACAGGTGGGAAATGGCACAGACAGGTGGGAAATGGCACAGACAGGTGGGAAATGGCACAGACAGGTGGGAAATGGCACAGACAGGTGGGAAATGGCACAGACAGGTGGGAAATGGCACAGACAGGTGGGAAATGGCACAGACAGGTGGGAAATGGCACAGACAGGTGGGAAATGGCACAGACAGGTGGGAAATGGCACAGACAGGTGGGAAATGGCACAGACAGGTGGGAAATGGCACAGACAGGTGGGAAATGGCACAGACAGGTGGGAAATGGCACAGACAGGTGGGAAATGGCACAGACAGGTGGGAAATGGCACAGACAGGTGGGAAATGGCACAGACAGGTGGGAAATGGCACAGACAGGTGGGAAATGGCACAGACAGGTGGGAAATGGCACAGACAGGTGGGAAATGGCACAGACAGGTGGGAAATGGCACAGACAGGTGGGAAATGGCACAGACAGGTGGGAAATGGCACAGACAGGTGGGAAATGGCACAGACAGGTGGGAAATGGCACAGACAGGTGGGAAATGGCACAGACAGGTGGGAAATGGCACAGACAGGTGGGAAATGGCACAGACAGGTGGGAAATGGCACAGACAGGTGGGAAATGGCACAGACAGGTGGGAAATGGCACAGACAGGTGGGAAATGGCACAGACAGGTGGGAAATGGCACAGACAGGTGGGAAATGGCACAGACAGGTGGGAAATGGCACAGACAGGTGGGAAATGGCACAGACAGGTGGGAAATGGCACAGACAGGTGGGAAATGGCACAGACAGGTGGGAAATGGCACAGACAGGTGGGAAATGGCACAGACAGGTGGGAAATGGCACAGACAGGTGGGAAATGGCACAGACAGGTGGGAAATGGCACAGACAGGTGGGAAATGGCACAGACAGGTGGGAAATGGCACAGACAGGTGGGAAATGGCACAGACAGGTGGGAAATGGCACAGACAGGTGGGAAATGGCACAGACAGGTGGGAAATGGCACAGACAGGTGGGAAATGGCACAGACAGGTGGGAAATGGCACAGACAGGTGGGAAATGGCACAGACAGGTGGGAAATGGCACAGACAGGTGGGAAATGGCACAGACAGGTGGGAAATGGCACAGACAGGTGGGAAATGGCACAGACAGGTGGGAAATGGCACAGACAGGTGGGAAATGGCACAGACAGGTGGGAAATGGCACAGACAGGTGGGAAATGGCACAGACAGGTGGGAAATGGCACAGACAGGTGGGAAATGGCACAGACAGGTGGGAAATGGCACAGACAGGTGGGAAATGGCACAGACAGGTGGGAAATGGCACAGACAGGTGGGAAATGGCACAGACAGGTGGGAAATGGCACAGACAGGTGGGAAATGGCACAGACAGGTGGGAAATGGCACAGACAGGTGGGAAATGGCACAGACAGGTGGGAAATGGCACAGACAGGTGGGAAATGGCACAGACAGGTGGGAAATGGCACAGACAGGTGGGAAATGGCACAGACAGGTGGGAAATGGCACAGACAGGTGGGAAATGGCACAGACAGGTGGGAAATGGCACAGACAGGTGGGAAATGGCACAGACAGGTGGGAAATGGCACAGACAGGTGGGAAATGGCACAGACAGGTGGGAAATGGCACAGACAGGTGGGAAATGGCACAGACAGGTGGGAAATGGCACAGACAGGTGGGAAATGGCACAGACAGGTGGGAAATGGCACAGACAGGTGGGAAATGGCACAGACAGGTGGGAAATGGCACAGACAGGTGGGAAATGGCACAGACAGGTGGGAAATGGCACAGACAGGTGGGAAATGGCACAGACAGGTGGGAAATGGCACAGACAGGTGGGAAATGGCACAGACAGGTGGGAAATGGCACAGACAGGTGGGAAATGGCACAGACAGGTGGGAAATGGCACAGACAGGTGGGAAATGGCACAGACAGGTGGGAAATGGCACAGACAGGTGGGAAATGGCACAGACAGGTGGGAAATGGCACAGACAGGTGGGAAATGGCACAGACAGGTGGGAAATGGCACAGACAGGTGGGAAATGGCACAGACAGGTGGGAAATGGCACAGACAGGTGGGAAATGGCACAGACAGGTGGGAAATGGCACAGACAGGTGGGAAATGGCACAGACAGGTGGGAAATGGCACAGACAGGTGGGAAATGGCACAGACAGGTGGGAAATGGCACAGACAGGTGGGAAATGGCACAGACAGGTGGGAAATGGCACAGACAGGTGGGAAATGGCACAGACAGGTGGGAAATGGCACAGACAGGTGGGAAATGGCACAGACAGGTGGGAAATGGCACAGACAGGTGGGAAATGGCACAGACAGGTGGGAAATGGCACAGACAGGTGGGAAATGGCACAGACAGGTGGGAAATGGCACAGACAGGTGGGAAATGGCACAGACAGGTGGGAAATGGCACAGACAGGTGGGAAATGGCACAGACAGGTGGGAAATGGCACAGACAGGTGGGAAATGGCACAGACAGGTGGGAAATGGCACAGACAGGTGGGAAATGGCACAGACAGGTGGGAAATGGCACAGACAGGTGGGAAATGGCACAGACAGGTGGGAAATGGCACAGACAGGTGGGAAATGGCACAGACAGGTGGGAAATGGCACAGACAGGTGGGAAATGGCACAGACAGGTGGGAAATGGCACAGACAGGTGGGAAATGGCACAGACAGGTGGGAAATGGCACAGACAGGTGGGAAATGGCACAGACAGGTGGGAAATGGCACAGACAGGTGGGAAATGGCACAGACAGGTGGGAAATGGCACAGACAGGTGGGAAATGGCACAGACAGGTGGGAAATGGCACAGACAGGTGGGAAATGGCACAGACAGGTGGGAAATGGCACAGACAGGTGGGAAATGGCACAGACAGGTGGGAAATGGCACAGACAGGTGGGAAATGGCACAGACAGGTGGGAAATGGCACAGACAGGTGGGAAATGGCACAGACAGGTGGGAAATGGCACAGACAGGTGGGAAATGGCACAGACAGGTGGGAAATGGCACAGACAGGTGGGAAATGGCACAGACAGGTGGGAAATGGCACAGACAGGTGGGAAATGGCACAGACAGGTGGGAAATGGCACAGACAGGTGGGAAATGGCACAGACAGGTGGGAAATGGCACAGACAGGTGGGAAATGGCACAGACAGGTGGGAAATGGCACAGACAGGTGGGAAATGGCACAGACAGGTGGGAAATGGCACAGACAGGTGGGAAATGGCACAGACAGGTGGGAAATGGCACAGACAGGTGGGAAATGGCACAGACAGGTGGGAAATGGCACAGACAGGTGGGAAATGGCACAGACAGGTGGGAAATGGCACAGACAGGTGGGAAATGGCACAGACAGGTGGGAAATGGCACAGACAGGTGGGAAATGGCACAGACAGGTGGGAAATGGCACAGACAGGTGGGAAATGGCACAGACAGGTGGGAAATGGCACAGACAGGTGGGAAATGGCACAGACAGGTGGGAAATGGCACAGACAGGTGGGAAATGGCACAGACAGGTGGGAAATGGCACAGACAGGTGGGAAATGGCACAGACAGGTGGGAAATGGCACAGACAGGTGGGAAATGGCACAGACAGGTGGGAAATGGCACAGACAGGTGGGAAATGGCACAGACAGGTGGGAAATGGCACAGACAGGTGGGAAATGGCACAGACAGGTGGGAAATGGCACAGACAGGTGGGAAATGGCACAGACAGGTGGGAAATGGCACAGACAGGTGGGAAATGGCACAGACAGGTGGGAAATGGCACAGACAGGTGGGAAATGGCACAGACAGGTGGGAAATGGCACAGACAGGTGGGAAATGGCACAGACAGGTGGGAAATGGCACAGACAGGTGGGAAATGGCACAGACAGGTGGGAAATGGCACAGACAGGTGGGAAATGGCACAGACAGGTGGGAAATGGCACAGACAGGTGGGAAATGGCACAGACAGGTGGGAAATGGCACAGACAGGTGGGAAATGGCACAGACAGGTGGGAAATGGCACAGACAGGTGGGAAATGGCACAGACAGGTGGGAAATGGCACAGACAGGTGGGAAATGGCACAGACAGGTGGGAAATGGCACAGACAGGTGGGAAATGGCACAGACAGGTGGGAAATGGCACAGACAGGTGGGAAATGGCACAGACAGGTGGAAATGGCACAGACAGGTGGGAAATGGCACAGACAGGTGGGAAATGGCACAGACAGGTGGGAAATGGCACAGACAGGTGGGAAATGGCACAGACAGGTGGGAAATGGCACAGACAGGTGGGAAATGGCACAGACAGGTGGGAAATGGCACAGACAGGTGGGAAATGGCACAGACAGGTGGGAAATGGCACAGACAGGTGGGAAATGGCACAGACAGGTGGGAAATGGCACAGACAGGTGGGAAATGGCACAGACAGGTGGGAAATGGCACAGACAGGTGGGAAATGGCACAGACAGGTGGGAAATGGCACAGACAGGTGGGAAATGGCACAGACAGGTGGGAAATGGCACAGACAGGTGGGAAATGGCACAGACAGGTGGGAAATGGCACAGACAGGTGGGAAATGGCACAGACAGGTGGGAAATGGCACAGACAGGTGGGAAATGGCACAGACAGGTGGGAAATGGCACAGACAGGTGGGAAATGGCACAGACAGGTGGGAAATGGCACAGACAGGTGGGAAATGGCACAGACAGGTGGGAAATGGCACAGACAGGTGGGAAATGGCACAGACAGGTGGGAAATGGCACAGACAGGTGGGAAATGGCACAGACAGGTGGGAAATGGCACAGACAGGTGGGAAATGGCACAGACAGGTGGGAAATGGCACAGACAGGTGGGAAATGGCACAGACAGGTGGGAAATGGCACAGACAGGTGGGAAATGGCACAGACAGGTGGGAAATGGCACAGACAGGTGGGAAATGGCACAGACAGGTGGGAAATGGCACAGACAGGTGGGAAATGGCACAGACAGGTGGGAAATGGCACAGACAGGTGGGAAATGGCACAGACAGGTGGGAAATGGCACAGACAGGTGGGAAATGGCACAGACAGGTGGGAAATGGCACAGACAGGTGGGAAATGGCACAGACAGGTGGGAAATGGCACAGACAGGTGGGAAATGGCACAGACAGGTGGGAAATGGCACAGACAGGTGGGAAATGGCACAGACAGGTGGGAAATGGCACAGACAGGTGGGAAATGGCACAGACAGGTGGGAAATGGCACAGACAGGTGGGAAATGGCACAGACAGGTGGGAAATGGCACAGACAGGTGGGAAATGGCACAGACAGGTGGGAAATGGCACAGACAGGTGGGAAATGGCACAGACAGGTGGGAAATGGCACAGACAGGTGGGAAATGGCACAGACAGGTGGGAAATGGCACAGACAGGTGGGAAATGGCACAGACAGGTGGGAAATGGCACAGACAGGTGGGAAATGGCACAGACAGGTGGGAAATGGCACAGACAGGTGGGAAATGGCACAGACAGGTGGGAAATGGCACAGACAGGTGGGAAATGGCACAGACAGGTGGGAAATGGCACAGACAGGTGGGAAATGGCACAGACAGGTGGGAAATGGCACAGACAGGTGGGAAATGGCACAGACAGGTGGGAAATGGCACAGACAGGTGGGAAATGGCACAGACAGGTGGGAAATGGCACAGACAGGTGGGAAATGGCACAGACAGGTGGGAAATGGCACAGACAGGTGGGAAATGGCACAGACAGGTGGGAAATGGCACAGACAGGTGGGAAATGGCACAGACAGGTGGGAAATGGCACAGACAGGTGGGAAATGGCACAGACAGGTGGGAAATGGCACAGACAGGTGGGAAATGGCACAGACAGGTGGGAAATGGCACAGACAGGTGGGAAATGGCACAGACAGGTGGGAAATGGCACAGACAGGTGGGAAATGGCACAGACAGGTGGGAAATGGCACAGACAGGTGGGAAATGGCACAGACAGGTGGGAAATGGCACAGACAGGTGGGAAATGGCACAGACAGGTGGGAAATGGCACAGACAGGTGGGAAATGGCACAGACAGGTGGGAAATGGCACAGACAGGTGGGAAATGGCACAGACAGGTGGGAAATGGTGCATGCTCGTGGGAAGGCGGCCCTACGCTTGGCGGCGCACTGGACCAATGTCAAAGAACTTACCTTACGGTGTCATCATTCCCGGCATGTGAACTCACATCAGGTTCGTTCTCCTCCTTGTCGTCTCCCAAGGGGAAGAGCAGCGCCTCTCCACACGGCTCCTTCACCCCGTACTTGCTTGCTAGACTGGGGGGGGTGGAGGGCGGAGGGAGGGAGGAGGAGGGACAGGAATGAGCAAGGGAGAAAAGGCAGAGATTGGGAAGGGGAGGAAGAGCAAAGAGCATTAGCAGCAGGTGCCAACGAGCATTCCAAGTAGTCTGCTGGGCGACAGGATAGGGAGAGTGTGGCGTGCGAGCAGGGCAGGCACAACGATTCAATGGCCTTACCTCTTGGCATCCTCATCCGTGTGCATGTCCACCACTCCCACAAAGATCTGCCATGCAGACAGGGGGAAGGAAGGGGGAGGAATGGGGAGGAGGAGTGAGGAGGAAGAGCAGAGAGTGAGAGCCTGTGGGCATGCACTTACCATGCTGCTCCCATACCATACCATCCATGCCCAACAGCATGTCATACAGAGAGAGTAGCATGCCACGCCATGGGATAGTGGTCGGTTTAAGCCCATGCCTTACCATGCCTTACCATGCCTTACCATGCCTTACCATGCCTTACCATGCCCACGAGCTCCTCTGCTGTCTTCTCAAACTTCTCCTTCACCTCCCTGCACTCTTCTGCACCACACTCAGCAGGCGACAATGTCACAGAGGCGTGGCACAGAGGCGTGGCACAGAGGCGTGGCAGCGAGAAAGGGAGAGAGTGAGAGAGTGAGAGAGTGAGAGAGCGAGAGATTGAGAGAATGAGAGAGTGAGAGAGTGAGAGAGTGAGAGAGTGAGAGAGCGAGAGATTGAGAGAGTGAGAGAGTGAGAGATTGAGAGAGTGAGAGAGTGAGAGAGTGAGAGAGTGAGAGAGTGAGAGAGCGAGAGATTGAGAGAGTGAGAGAGTGAGAGATTGAGAGAGTGAGAGAGTGAGAGAGTGAGAGAGTGAGGAAGCGCATGCACATCTCAGCAGCAGAGGGGCCGAGTGCCATCATCTTGACCTTAGCACCAAGTGAGAGAGCGCCAGAAACAACAACATCGCGCTCACCGGCAGAGGAGGTGAGAGCAACCATCCACATCTCCTCGCGCTGCAGCACCTGGCTGCTCACATTCGCCGCCCTCATCTGCCGCACCCACCGCGCCTGACTCTCCTCCCCCGCCGCCCCTGCCCCACTTGCATCTGCCCCGCCAGCTGTCGCTGAGTCAGCGGCTGGCTCGGCCGGGGCGGCGAACTGCTCGAGGAAGGCGGCGATTGGCTCGGGCTTGAGCGGGCCTTCGTAAAGCTGCCTGGTTCCGTCCGCCTGTTGTGAGGAGGTGGGAAGTGGAGGGTGGGGGGTTTGAGTTGACTGAGAGCGATGCTGATCAGCAGTGAGGTGGCACCATGGTTTGGTTCATTCAAAAGCGGGCCTTCGTAGAGCTGTCTGGTGCCGTCCGTCTGGTGTGAGGAAGGGAAAAAGTGGAGGGTGGGGGGTTTGAGTTGACTGAGAAAAATGAGGGTAATTCCCTCAGGTGGCACCGCCTTTGGTTGACTCAAGAAGCGGGTCATTCTAGAGCTGAATGTTGGCGTTCACCTGGTGGGGGGACGAGGGGGTGGGGACGAGGAGGGGGGTGGTGAGAGAAGTACGGGGGAGGAGAAGAAGAAGGAGCAGCAGAAAGGACGGGGGGAAGCCATCAATGAGGGTCATGGGGGACAGGGGCTGAAGGGAATGGATGGGGCGAGTGGGGCGAGGGTTTATAAATTGAGGGTTGAGCTGGAGAAAGCGAGGTGAGAGCAGGGGGGGACATGGTGAGGCAGAAGGGTGTAGTGCGGAAGGGAGAGATGGCATGCGGAGTAGTGCGGTGGAGTAAGCAGAGGGGTGTGAGGTGGGTGTGACATGGGTGTGAGGTGGGGTGCAGGGTACCTTGTGCAGGAAGAGCGCTGGGAAGGAGGCGGCGCCAAAGGATGCCGCCAGAGCCTCATCAGTCGACTTGGCCTGCGCAAACACCAGCCGCTTCCTGCCATGCCGCATGTGCCAAGCCACGCCATGCCATGCCACCACGTCACGCCATACCATGCCACACCACGCCACGCACCATGCCGTACAAGACACGAAAGTGGGAGAGCCCCAGGAAGGGCAGGGAGAACGATGGCGATGAGAGGTCAGCTCATGAGAAGGAGAGATGGATGGAAGGTGAGGTGGCAGTGTGGGGAGGTGGCAGTGCAAGGCAACAGCAGTGAAATAAAAGAGGTGAAGGTGCACCTGAATTGCAGCGAGAGAGCCTTGAAGAGTGGCGTGACGGCAGGCTTGGTGGAGAAGAGAACCACCTGGCGGGCAGGAAAGACGGCAGGCAGAGGAGATGGCGGGCAGGGGGGCCGACATTGGGGAGCAGGGGGACACGAAGCAGTTGTGGTGCTGGGCCCTGGTTGCAGAAGGTTTGTGCCTACCGCTGCTGCTATGGCACGTCTGATTCTACTAAAACGTGCACGTGGCTTTATTCTGTGAGTGCTGCTATGGGAGCAGTGCGGCAGAGGCAGTGGAGGTTTGAGACGTCTCAAAACTTGCGGCAGAGGCAGTGGAAGTGGAGTGAGAAGATGCAGGAGTGGAAGGGGAGGGCAGGAGACATACGAAAGGAGAGGGCGGGAGGGATAGCAGGGCGGGAGGGATAGCAGGGCGGGAGGAGTGGAACCTTGTTGAGGGTGGCGTTGGCAGCGAGGAAGGCGTCTGCAGAGGCGCCTGAGGAGATGTTGACCACCAGGTCGTGGGGGAGGGCGGCTGGTGGGAGGGCGGGGAGAGCACAACAATTCACATGGCAGGAAGTGCGGGACAGGATGGGAGAGGCAAGCGGGTGGGAAGGCGTCAGCAGAGGCGCCAGAGGAGATGTTGACCACCAGGTCATGTGGTAGGGCGGCTGGTGGAGGGCGGAGCGGACAGGATGGGATGGCAAGGGGGTTGGGGGGAGACGAGGAGAGGAGGATGGGGAGGTGGGAAGACTAAATCTCTGGAGGGCAATGGGGACGTTAAGTGGTGTGGCACGAATGAAGTTGACGGCATGAATACGCCGTGGGCGCGCCAATATGAGTTACGAATGGCTGTACGACTTGAGAGCGTAAGCAAGGTGCGAGGAGAGGCAGGGTATGAAGAGGGAAGGCACGGTGCGGGGAAAAGAATGCTCACCAGTGGCGAGGCTGACGAGCGCCTTGGCAGTGTTGTCTCCAGTGAACATCTGAGGCGCGTCCTTGTGTTGTGTGCTTCAAGTCAACTCAAATCACATGGGGAACGGGGATGCGAGGCAGGACAGGAGCTCACCAGTGGCGAAGCTGACGAGCGCCTTGGCGGTGTTGTCTCCAGTGAACACCTGAGGCGCGTCCTTGTAGCGCTTGCGCGTGTACGGGTTGGCCTTCACCTCCCATGGGTACAGCTGAAGGGGATACGAGGGAGAGAGGTATGCGCGTGAGAGGCGAGAGAGCGAGAGGAGAGGGGAGGTGCTGGTGCTGGTTGTGGGGAAGAGGAGGCAGTGGTGGTGCGAAGGCAAGACAGGACACGAGGCTGGACACGAGGCTGGACACGAGGCTGGACACGAGGCTGGACACGAGGCTGGACACGAGGCTGGACACGAGGCTGGACACGAGGCTGGACACGAGGCTGGACACGAGGCTGGACACGAGGCTGGACACGAGGCTGGACACGCTAGTCAAAGAGCCAAAGGCATCTGCCTCGGCAAATGTTACAGCGTGTGTAAGTAACGCATCCCCTCCAGCCCCAAACTCTCCCCCTGACTCCCCTCTCGATGTGGGTGAGTAAAGGCAGTGGCACTCACCCTAAATGCAGGCAGCTCCTGTTGTCACATGAGGGAGGAGAGGATGGGAGAGCAGAGAGGGGGGAAGAAGAGGTGACGGGAGGGAGGCATGCATGAACATAGCGGAACACAGGGAGAGAGACTGAAGCAAATAGGGGAGTGAGGTTAATGGAGGAAGAACGAGCAGAGAGCAGAGATGCATAGGAAGAAAGGAATGCTGGTGGAAGGAGGAACCATGGTTAGGCAGGCGCGTGGAATAAGATCAAGCCCTTATGCTTTGCACAGCAGCACAGAGCTGTGGATAGGAGGGTGGAAAGTGCAGCACGCACCTTGATCTGCGCCTGCATGCACACGTCCGGCGCTTTGTTGCAGTTGATGGCGCCCACCTGATAGGACTCAACGGAGAGGGATGCAGACACGCAGACACGCAGAATGCAGACCGGGTGAAAGAGGGGGAGCGAGGTGGGGGAAAGAGGAAGCGATTTGAATGGCAGGGGGGAAGAGAAAGGAAGGGGTAGAGGTATGTAGAGGGGAGGGAGAGGGGGTAAGAAAGAGGTGGACGACTAACCCTGGCATGTGTGTGTCACCAAAAGACTTCAATAGTGTGACTAAGAGACACCACCCCTGATGAGTCCCATGCCCTCTCATCAACCACACGTCCCCGCATGCCACCCCGTTCCCCCCAAAGCGCCCCACCTGCACTCCCACCCCCCCCACACATGTGCACCTTGACGAGCCCTTTGAGCGAGTCGGCGACCTTGGCGACCTCGGGCGCGAACTGCATGCATGGCTCGCACTTGTCCTGGTGGTACTCCACCTGGTGAAGAGGGGGGGGACAGACCAGTAAGGAAGGTGAAGGAGAGGGGAGAGAGTGGTAAGGGCGGTTAGGGGGAGCGAGCGAACTGCATGCACGGCTCGCACTTGTCCTGGTGAAACTCCACCTGGCGCCACGCACAAAAGGGGGGAGACGGGAGAGCGTGGTACGCGCGGGGGGCGAAAGGGACAACGGGAGGGGAGGAGAGGGTTACAGAGGCAATGGAGTCCCGAAAGCAACGATATCCCGGCATGGTGCAGCGAGTAAAAGAGAAGAGAATGAGGAGAAGCGAGGAGACGAGGGGCGAGGAGGGGCGAGGAAGGGTGAGGAGGGGTGAGGAGAGGTGAGGAGAGGCGATGGGAAGAGGGGCGTACGAGCCAGACGGCGGGTTGACCGAGCACTTGGGAGGCGAAACTCTCCGAGTCCAGCGATGCCACGTTGCTGCCGCACAGACGGGCGGAGGGGAGAGGGCGGGGAATGGGCACGGGGACAGTGCGGGGCGCATGGAGTTATATGGGGGGATATGAGGGCGGTATGGCAAGAATGAGCAGAGACGAGCGACGGAGAGGGATGGTGGCCAAGACAGCAACGAGCCAGAGTCGCATTCGCGCGTCGGGATTAGTCCGCTCATTTCAACAGATGCGCGCTTTTCAGCTGATACGCGCGTTTCAAGCGATGCGCGCATGCGATTGGGATGACGAGGCGGCGATTTACCCGTCCGGCGCGAACATGGCGGCGGCGAGAGCGACGAGGCGCAGCGCGACGGCGAACGCGGCGAGCAGCTTCGGCGACATGGAGATTCGACAACGAGCCGCCATGGTTGCGACCATGAGTGCGACAACTCACACGGCGACCGCGACTATCGCAATCGCGAACAGGTTAATGCGGTCGCAATGATCGATCAGCGACAAAGGCGAAAGCTGCGATGGCAGTAGCAGTCCAATCGGTGGGCGAACGTGATGAGGGCAAGCAGTGGTGACTGAAAGATGAATGCAGGCCGCGAGTGAGATGGATGCATTGACAGGATGGGGGAGTACGCTTGGCGGGAAACAATGGAATTTGCTTCTGGAATCAGTGAAGTCTGGAGCTTTGGGATTGCCTTGGCTTGGAGAAGCACCTTCTGGAAGCGCTGGGGGACCCGGTTTGACTCGGAGATTTGTACGCGTCATTGAGAATAAAACCAAAGCTTTTCTCAATCACCCTACAAAACCCGCGTCACAATACATTTCATCAACTGAATGTGAAACTCTTTTGCAATGTGACGTGGCCGCGAGACAGCCACGAAGCGTGGCATTCGTATAAGCACTAACCTCCTCCTGGTTCTGTGTCAGTTACTCAGCACTCTGTTCCATCGAGTTGAGAAAGAGCCTCACGAACGGCATGATCGCCTGCAGAACGCCACCCGCTTCACGCACCGCAACCGTGCCGCGCGCTGTGCACCACTGCTAGCCCCAGCAGCATCCTACCCGCCTCGCCTCCTCACTACTCCCCACCATGGCCGCGTGGAGCGCCGGCATTTCCGCCGACTTGCTCGGCGGCGCCCTCCTGCCTGCTGCGGATAATGGCGCCTCACGACCCCTCGGTATTGCCGATCGTCGCTCGCCTCCCAGTTGCCGACATAGTTTCTGCTCGTCGCCCCTTCCCAATTCCGCTCTGTTTTCACCCGGCGCGCGCGATTCCCCTGGCGTGTCCTGCCTCGTGTCGGTCCGCGCGCCACTATTGCGCGTCCGCGCGATCTCCGCGTCCGCCGCTTCCTCCAGCGATACGGACGGCCCAGATCTCTCCCCACGGCCGTCCCTCCCTGATTCGACGCCGCGCGCCGTTTTAGATTTCCCGCCGGCCGAGGGATTTGGGGAGGAGCTGACGAAGCTTCTGACGATGCTTCCAAGGAAGGTTCGCGACGTTCTGCAGCGACATCCGGCCGTCCATTCGCTGGTGGAGGTCGTTCTCGATCTCGGCCGTCGGCCCGTCGCACGGTTCCCCTTGGGCGACGTTTTTCTGTGCGAAGAGGTGGTAACCGCGGGCGACATCGAGTACTGCGTGTCGCAGGTAGCGCCCTCATTATCTCCCTCTCCGCCCGCTTCCGTTCCCCTCGCCATCTCTCTCACAGCATGCAAGCACCCCACCCCCCCTTGCATGCACGTCCCTTCCACGTCCCTCATTGTCTCCCTCTCCTCCTGCTTCCGTTCTCCTCCCTGCCTTCTTCCCTCGTCCCCTTCTCCCCCCCTTCCCTCTCCCCCCTTTCCCTCCGCGCAGGTCGGGGAGTTCGGCGCGGACAACCGCGCGGGGATAGACCGCACGCTGCACCGCATCAGCGCGATCCGCAACCGCGCGGGGAGGATCATCGGGCTGACGTGCCGCGTGGGGCGCGCGATTTCGGGCAGCGCGGAAATGGTGCGCGACCTGGTGGCGGGGGGGGAGTCCGTGCTGCTCATGGGCGCGCCGGGCGTGGGGAAGACCACCGCCATCAGGTAACGGGGGAGAGAAGATGGGGCAATGGGGATGGGCGTGAGGCAGAAGACCTCCGCTATTTGTGATAGAGAGGAGGGGATGAGAAGAGGGGGTGATGAGGATGGGCGGGGGAAGAGCACGGCCAGCAGGTATGGGAACCACTTTACTGCCTCAAGACATGCTACCTGCCCCTTGCCCCATGCCCCTCACTTCACACCCCATGCCCCTTCCTCCCTGCCTGCCTACCCATCTTGGTATCAAACAGAGAGGTGGCACACATACTGGCGGACGAGTGCATGAGGAGGGTGGTGGTGGTGAGTACTAGCACTGAGATCGCCCAACACCGTACGCCTTGTGTTCCATGCTCCATGCCCCATGGCCCCCATCCTTCATTCAAACAGGGAGGTGGCGCGTATATTGGCGGATGAGTGTGCAAGGCGAGTGGTGGTGGTAGATACGAGCAATGAGATCGCAGGCGATGGGGACATTGCCCATGCCGCCATTGGCTCTGCACGGCGCATGCAAGTGCCGCACGTGGAGCTGCAGCACCAGGTGGGCTGGGCGACAGCACCAGGTTGGGAATGTTGGGAGCACTGGGTGGGCAGCAGCACAGTAGGTGGGGGATACAAGCAATGAGCGCGTTGGGGACATCGCGCATGCCGCCATCGGCTCTGCACGGCGCATGCAAGTGCCGCACGTGGAGCTGCAGCACCAGGTGGGTGAGAGTGTGTGTGACAGCATGGGCAGTGGAGAACCTTGTTTGTGCCACATGCCCAGCAGTGGAGATCGCAGGCGATGGAGACATCGCCCATGCTGCCATCCGCTCTCGGTGCTGCAAGTGCCGCATGTGGAGCTGCAGCACCAGGTGGGCTGGGCGGTAGCACCAGGTGGACGGTGGACTGGGCGGCAGCATTAGATGGTTGAGGGGGTGGCACGTCAGCACCCAGGTGCGTGAGTGTGTGTGGCAGCAGGGCTGGTGGAGAACCAACCACGGGCCACGTGCTCTGCTCTTTTCTCTCTGCGACAACCCCCCTCACCCCTCACCTTTCCCCCGACCAACCCTCTCCTACACCAGGTGATGATAGAGGAGGTGGAGAATCACATGCCCCAGGTGGTGATGATCGCCAGATTGGGTCGGAGCTGGGATAGTGTGTGCAATGAATCACTTGTGCTGCCACATCCCTCCACCTTCCCCACCAACCCCCCCCCATGCACCCCTGCATCAGGTGGTGATAGAGGCGCTGCAGAACCACATGCCACAGGCGGTGATTTTTAATGATATCAGGACGCAGCTGGGATAGTGTGTGTGCAGTGAATCAGTTGTGTTGCCACATCCCTCCACCTTTTGCCTCCCACCCCACCCCCTCTTCCCCTGCACCCCGTTGCACCAGGTGATGATAGAGGCTGTGGAGAATCACATGCCCCAGGTGGTGATAATCGATGAGATTGGGTCGGAGCTGGAGGCGGCAGCAGCGGCCACGATAGCGCAGCGGGGCGTGCAGCTCATCGCCACGGCTCATGGTCGCTCGGTGGAGAATCTTGTCAAGAACCCACACCTGCACACACTCGCAGGGGGCGTGCAGGTATGAGAGGGGTATAGATGGGGCAGCAGAGAGGTGCAGGTGGGGCTGGAAGCGGCAGCAGCGTCCACCATTGCACAGCGCGGCGTGCAGCTCATGGCCACGGCGCATGGACTGGACGGACGTTCGGTGGAGAATCTTGTGAAGAACCCGCACCTGCACACACTCGCAGGGGGCGTGCAGGTGGGTGCAGAGGGGTGCAGGTGGGCTGAGAGGATTTTTAAGCACCTTGTTGTCAAAAACCGCACCTGCTCTCGCTGACAGGGGACGTGTGGTTGGGTGGAGAGGGGTGCAGGTAGGTAGTGCAACAGACGTCCTTCTCTCACTCCCTCACCCTCACTCCTCCCCTCTTTCTCCCACATACAGACAGTGACGCTGGGAGACGAGGAGGCGAGGAGGAGGGGCGTGCAGAAGAGTGTGATGGAGAGGGGAGGCCCGCCCGTGTTCCAAGCGGCAGTGGAGATGCACTCGCGTGGCCGCTGGACCGTGCACCGCAACTTGGCTGCCACTGTCGATGCTCTGCTGTCAGGTAATTCATCCTTCTAGAGACGTTTCAAAGGTTGTTCCAAGCAGCAGGTGAGATGCACTCCCGTGGCCACTGGACCGTGCACCGCTGCCTTGCCGCCACTGTCGATTCTCTGCTCTCAGGTGACCGATTGTTATTTGGGGGAAGGCGGAGTATGACTCTGATCACTGACTTGCTGGGAGGCTTTGGAGTGCGTACGGATTTGCACATCGTTCTCCACACCTCTCCACACCTCTCCACACCTCTCCACACCTCTCCACCCAACTTTCTTGTAATCCCTACTGCTCCTCTCATCCTTTCCCTCCCATTATGTGTCCTCGCCACTGCCCCTCCCCCATGGGGTGCCGCACAGGCAAGGCACCGCAGGTGGAGGTACGGGAGATGGGGCAGCACGGGGAGGTGTGGGTGGATGGCGATGCTGCCACTGCTGTTGGTAGCACCGGCAGAGGCAGCAGGGGCAGCAGCAATAGCGGCGGTGGTGGTATCCCTGGCGCCAGCAGCGGCAGCGCTGGCACTGGCTTGCCGCAAGTGGGCTCATGGAACGAGCAGGGGTGGCAGAGGCTAGGGGGTGAGGGAGCAATGGGTGTGATGGGTGTGAGGGAGTGGGATGCAGCACAGCCCAGGGGGGGCGGTGGCAGGCAAAGTGAAAGATTCAATGCCGTACGGCCCTCCCATGCACCATCGCCCTCAGCAGCGGGGAGAACAGCCGCCTCTCCTTTGGGCTTTGCCTCTGGCGGCGGCAGCAGCGGGGAGAGCAGCGGCAGTGACACAGACAGTGAGGGCAGCGATGTTGATGTTTATGGCGATGGTGGTGGTAGTGATACTGATGGTGGTGGTGAGCAGTGGGGGAGGTCTGCCATGTGGTGGGGTGGCATGGCCAGCAGATCCACCAGCACTGCTGCCGGCACGACTAGCAGCTCTGCATCCATCGCCGCATCATCATCATCTGCTGCAGCACCATCACCATCCTGGTCTCAAGGAGGCAGCATGCCTGCTGCCCTCTCGGCGTTCGCCCAGGCTACGCGCTCCGACAACTCAACGCTGCTCTTCCTCTACCAGGTGTGGGCCTGTTGTGTGTGCATCACCATCATCAGCATCATCAGCTTCAGCTTCAGCATCAGCATCAGCATCAGCATCAGCATCAGCATCAGCATCAGCATCAGCATCAGCAGCATCAGCATCAGCAGCATCAGCATCAGCATCAGCATCAGCATCAGCATCAGCATCAGCATCAGCATCAGCATCAGCATCAGCATCATCATCATCAGCATCAGCATCAGCATCAGCATCAGCATCAACATCAGCATCAGCATCAGCATCAGCATCGCATCAGCATCAGCATCAGCATCAGCATGCCGCTACTGACTGACCGCACTCCAACTGGCTGTTGTCTATGAGGCGCCTTAAGCGCCTTAACAACACACTCTACCTACGTGTCTCCATTTGCATAGGTATCAGAGGAGCACGTGGAGCAGGTGGTGGAGGTGATGGGGTTGGCGCCACTCATCACCCTCACCACGGACATTGCAGCAGCAGACGCCGTGCTGGCACTGCGCTCCAAGCTCAAGGGCAATGCGTGGCTGCGCGGGGTGGCCAAGTTTCGCCACCTCCCCATCTATGCTGTCAAGGTGGGCTTTAGTGAGGGGTGAGGCAGGGTCAAGAGGGGTGAAGCAAGATTGAGAGGTGCTGGCGCTGCGCTGCGTCCCAAGCTCAAGGGCAATGCGTGGCTGCAAGGGGTCGCCAGATTTCGCCACCTCCCCATCTATGCTGCCAAGGTGGGCTCGGGCGCTCAGCAGAGGGGTGAGGGAGGTTGGACAGGGGTGAGGGAGGTTGGACAGGGGTGAGGGAGGTTGGACAGGGGTGAGGGAGGTTTGACAGGGGTGAGGGAGGTTGGACAGGGGTGAGGGAGGTTTGACAGGGGTGAGGGAGGTTGGACAGGGGTGAGGGAGGTTTGACAGGGGTGAGGGAGGTTGGACAGGGGTGAGGGAGGTTTGACAGGGGTGAGGGAGGTTGGACAGGGGTGAGGGAGGTTTGACAGGGGTGAGGGAGGTTTGACAGGGGTGAGGGAGGTTTGACAGGGGTGAGGGAGGTTTGACAGGGGTGAGGGAGGTTGGACAGGGGTGAGGGAGGTTGGACAGGGGTGAGGGAGGTTTGACAGGGGTGAGGGAGGTTGGACAGGGGTGAGGGAGGTTTGACAGGGGTGAGGGAGGTTGGACAGGGGTGAGGGAGGTTTGACAGGGGTGAGGGAGGTTGGACAGGGGTGAGGGAGGTTTGACAGGGGTGAGGGAGGTTTGACAGGGGTGAGGGAGGTTGGACAGGGGTGAGGGAGGTTTGACAGGGGTGAGGGAGGTTTGACAGGGGTGAGGGAGGTTTGACAGGGGTGAGGGAGGTTTGACAGGGGTGAGGGAGGTTTGACAGGGGTGAGGGAGGTTTGACAGGGGTGAGGGAGGTTTGACAGGGGTGAGGGAGGTTCTACAGGGGTGAGGGAGGTTTGACAGGGGTGAGGGAGGTTTGACAGGGGTGAGGGAGGTTTGACAGGGGTGAGGGAGGTTGGACAGGGGTGAGGGAGGTTTGACAGGGGTGAGGGAGGTTGGACAGGGGTGAGGGAGGTTTGACAGGGGTGAGGGAGGTTTGACAGGGGTGAGGGAGGTTGGACAGGGGTGAGGGAGGTTTGACAGGGGTGAGGGAGGTTTGACAGGGGTGAGGGAGGTTGGACAGGGGTGAGGGAGGTTTGACAGGGGTGAGGGAGGTTTGACAGGGGTGAGGGAGGTTTGACAGGGGTGAGGGAGGTTTGACAGGGGTGAGGGAGGTTTGACAGGGGTGAGGGAGGTTTGACAGGGGTGAGGGAGGTTGGACAGGGGTGAGGGAGGTTTGACAGGGGTGAGGGAGGTTGGACAGGGGTGAGGGAGGTTTGACAGGGGTGAGGGAGGTTGGACAGGGGTGAGGGAGGTTTGACAGGGGTGAGGGAGGTTGGACAGGGGTGAGGGAGGTTTGACAGGGGTGAGGGAGGTTTGACAGGGGTGAGGGAGGTTGGACAGGGGTGAGGGAGGTTTGACAGGGGTGAGGGAGGTTGGACAGGGGTGAGGGAGGTTGGACAGGGGTGAGGGAGGTTTGACAGGGGTGAGGGAGGTTGGACAGGGGTGAGGGAGGTTTGACAGGGGTGAGGGAGGTTGGACAGGGGTGAGGGAGGTTTGACAGGGGTGAGGGAGGTTTGACAGGGGTGAGGGAGGTTGGACAGGGGTGAGGGAGGTTTGACAGGGGTGAGGGAGGTTTGACAGGGGTGAGGGAGGTTGGACAGGGGTGAGGGAGGTTTGACAGGGGTGAGGGAGGTTTGACAGGGGTGAGGGAGGTTTGACAGGGGTGAGGGAGGTTGGACAGGGGTGAGGGAGGTTTGACAGGGGTGAGGGAGGTTGGACAGGGGTGAGGGAGGTTTGACAGGGGTGAGGGAGGTTTGACAGGGGTGAGGGAGGTTTGACAGGGGTGAGGGAGGTTTGACAGGGGTGAGGGAGGTTGGACAGGGGTGAGGGAGGTTTGACAGGGGTGAGGGAGGTTGGACAGGGGTGAGGGAGGTTTGACAGGGGTGAGGGAGGTTGGACAGGGGTGAGGGAGGTTTGACAGGGGTGAGGGAGGTTGGACAGGGGTGAGGGAGGTTTGACAGGGGTGAGGGAGGTTTGACAGGGGTGAGGGAGGTTTGACAGGGGTGAGGGAGGTTGGACAGGGGTGAGGGAGGTTTGACAGGGGTGAGGGAGGTTGGACAGGGGTGAGGGAGGTTTGACAGGGGTGAGGGAGGTTTGACAGGGGTGAGGGAGGTTGGACAGGGGTGAGGGAGGTTTGACAGGGGTGAGGGAGGTTTGACAGGGGTGAGGGAGGTTTGACAGGGGTGAGGGAGGTTTGACTGGGGTGAGGGAGGTTTGACAGGGGTGAGGGAGGTTTGACAGGGGTGAGGGAGGTTGGACAGGGGTGAGGGAGGTTTGACAGGGGTGAGGGAGGTTTGACAGGGGTGAGGGAGGTTTGACAGGGGTGAGGGAGGTTTGACAGGGGTGAGGGAGGTTTGACAGGGGTGAGGGAGGTTTAAGAGGTGCCGCATGCCCATCTATACTGTCAAGGTGCCACCTGCCCATCCATGGAGATCGAGACATACTACGTCTTTCCAGCACACGTCATTAGAGACTCACTTTCCATAGCATTCGTCCGACCCTCTGTCCCTGCATATCATGTCTTCAGCCTGTTCCCACAATGCTGATCACTCGCCTCTCTCTCCTCACATGCTCACCGCGTCCCCCCCCTACACTGTGTGTCCCTTTCCAGGCAAACACGGCCTCTCACGTGGTGCGAGCCCTTCGTGCCATTCTCAACCTCCCCACCCTCGCCTCTCTCCCCTCCCTTGCTCAACGCCTCCAGCCCACGTGTACTAACCTTCTCGTCCCTTCACCCCCCCACCCCTGGTTCCCTCCCTCCCCAGGCCAACACAGCATCGCAGGTGGTGCGGGCTCTCCGTGCCATCCTCAACCTCCCCACCCTCGCCTCTCCTCCTCCCTCCTCCTCCTCCTCCTCCTCCTCCTCCTCCTCCTCCTCCTCCTCCTCCTCCTCCTCCTCCTCCTCCTCCTCCTCCTCCTCCTCCTCCTCCTCCTCCTCCTTCACCTCCTCCTCTGCCTCCTCGTTCTCCACCTCCCCGCCTGGCTCTTCCCTCGCTGCTTCTCTTTCTCGCGACACAGCCCTTCCCGCCCCTGCTGCTGTCCTAGCCACACCACCAGACCAACTTTCAACCATTCAAGATGAAAGCAGTAAGAGTGGCGATAACAGCAGCGGCAGTCGCAGCAGCAGCAGCAGCAGCAGCAGCAGCAGCAGCAGCAGCAGCAGCAGCAGCGGCAGTTGGGTGGATGGGGCTGGAGAGGATGAGGGGGCAACAAGAGGGGCTGGCGGAGGTTCATTGGAGGACGAAATTGATGCTCTTGAGGTGAGGGCCATGGGATGATGGCGCTGTTGACTGCAGTGAGTCAGAGGCATTCCGTCGTGCCCAGCAGCTACATCTCGTGTGCTCCAAACGATTACAGTACTTGGATGTGGTTCCCCCTCACAGTGAGGACAGTGAGAGCTCCCTTTCCTCCCTTGCTCCCCTCGCTCCCTTTCCCATCCCTGAGGAGGCTCCCATCCCATCCAATGGCGGCAGAGAAAGCGTGGCTGGTGCATGGGCCGGCCATTTGTTTCCTGCGGATCCCTTTGCTTTGTGACTCTTGCTAATCAGTTTTTCCGGCTTTCCCATCCTCCCCGCCTGTTCCATCCTGCCTGTCTGTTCTATCCACCTGAGGCACGGTTTGCAGCAGAGAGCATGATGGGGAGCGCAGCACAAGCAGTGGACCTGCTGCCCTATCTGTCTGTTATCTCCCGTTCGATCTGACTGATCTCCCCATTCAACCCGCCCGTCACCCCCCAGGAGGCACGCATGGCAGCAGAGAGCATGATGGGGAGCGCAGCACAAGCAGTGGACCTGCTACCACGCACCCCCCGCATTCTCTCCCTGCAGCTGCAGCTCATCAACGACTACCCCCTCTCATGGCAGTACGCTGGCTCTCCCCCCACCCGCCGCATCCGCATCCTCCCCCTCCCTGCCTCTGCTCGCTCGGAGCTTGCTCCAGCAGCTCGCTCAGACCTTGCCCCAGCTGTCACTGGTCGATCCGATTGCCCTGTCGGTGCCATAGGTAGTGTTGTTGACCCCAGTGCAGCGATTGATGGAGATAGTGGGGATTGGCAGGGAGAAGAGGGAGGTGAAGACATGGTGGGACAGAGAGGTGGAGCGGAGCAGAGAGGTGGATGTGTGGTGGAGAATGTTGCAGCATCTGGGTGGACTGTGGTTAGTCTGCCGAGGAAAGTGAGCTGATTGTGAAAGATGTTACGTTACAAGAGGATATGCGGGGAGAGGAGGATCAGAGAGGAAATCAGAGAGGAAGTCGTGTCGTGAAGAACGCACCAACACTTGGGTGGATCGTGGTCAGTTTGCCCAGAAAAGTGTGAGCTGGTTATGAAGAGTTACCATGTTCTTCAAAATCAGAGTTATGTACATTCTTACAATCAAATCTATGTCACATCATAGAGTACGAACCGCCACTAGGGATTCACCCACAAGATGGCTCAAGCCATGCTCTTTACGGCGCTCCCCATCCTAATATAGCTTCAGTGTCACTTGCTGGTGTCAACGCCTTTGGACTGCAGGGCCTCATCGTCACTCTTCTTCATCGTTGACTGCCCTCCCTTGCTCCTCCCTGACCACACAACGGAGAGCATACAATAGTTGAGGATTTTTTATACTACGGACTGTGCATGACGGATGAAGGAAAAAAGCACGGTTCACCCTTTCAGAGCAAAAGCTTCGCCCACGCCTCACCTTGAGCCAGGTTGATTTGAGCTTCCAGGGACTTGCCGCCAGTTCCCCCCTCCACCACCGTCTCGCCTTCCTTCACGCGCCCCTCAAGCTCCTGCGGTGCAACAAGAGCGTCAGCCGCGGAAGGAATGCGAATCAGTCCAAGCCAAGCCATCACCGCAACGAGCAGACTCGAGAGGACGTCAGACCAGAGACGTTGAACGATCCTTCGCGGGTTTCAGGGCAATAAAATGCAAGTTGAATTACCTTTTTCTCTTCTGCTGAAGCCTCTCTGACCTCCTGCGCCTTCTCGTACTTGGAAGCCATGACAAGCAGGATTGGTAGGGAAATGCGATGATCAAGATGCTTGGGGAGAAATTTGAACGCCTACTTCTTGCGATGGCCATGACGAACCATCCTTCTCGCCTCTATATACGACATCGCTTCGCTTCTATCCGACTCCGCGTACGAGTCAATCTGATTGCTGGAATGCGGTTCGAAGCTGGGCTGGCAGCCATAGCTTCTCTGCTGGCGTACATAGGGAATTCCACGTCGCATCTTGATGGTGCATGATTGCGCGTGGATTTGTGCGAAATTGTACTCGTTTTGTACAAACTCGTTACTCCTGCCTTCCGTGCACGTATTTCCTACGTGCTCCTTCGCCTCGCCACAACTTCTTATTATTGCAAAGTGACCAACACCGGATTCATCAGTGCATGAGTTCCAACCTCAATGTGGTGGTACCACTACATCAAACAACAGAGCATCATCTCATATTCACAGGAAAATGCCTCCTACTGACTGCCGTTCCATATGAAGCGCTAGTTGGATTTCTAGTTGGGTTGTATACGGTGTGTCATGTCAGGAACATTCTTGCAACGTTGGCATGCTTGTCCAGAAGCTTCTGAAGTCTGTTTGTGCACCATTTCAAGCTGGAAATCCACACTTTAGTGGCACATCCTCAAGGGCACACTGGAGCTGACTATATTATAACACTAAGTCTGCTGAATGCTGTACTATATCACCTTGTTGAGCGAGCAACCGGCAAGCAGGATGGCAATCAGCGCTCAAGCTTGCTGACTAGGCTGTCAAGAGGAGGTAGCTCGTTGATGAGATCCGCCCAGTCAGGCATGCCCTGCAGGGAGAGAGGGAGAGTGAGAGTGAGGGAGAGTGAGAGTGAGTGAGAGCGAGAGTGAGGGAGAGGACACAAGCATTAGTGGACAGAAGCTACAGCGACAGAGGAAACCATGAGAGGATGGATCGCGCATGATCACAGGTGAAGTCAGCCGGGGAAAGACGAAATTGGACCAAGTAAATAAGGCAGCAGCAGAAGCGGGCGGCGACTCACAGTGCCTGATTTCCTGACTCGGCCGTCCAGTCGCAGCACGATGAAGGCATCGCTGCCCTCCACCACCTTCTCCGCCTTCTGCTGCGACCGCACCCATCTGACCACAGGCGCCATGCCATGCCATGACATTTAACGGACATGCCGTACCATGTGTGATAAACGATTTCCAAAGGTTCCCAAAAGGGAGGAGGAGAAAAAGGGGAAAGGATGAGTAGTGTACATGATTTGGTCGGTTGAATCATGATAGCATGCACATGCAGGCTCGTAAACAAGCTCTGTGTGTACGTGTGCATGTACAGCATAATCATGTGCTTTCCCTCTCACTAATCCCACTCCCTCCTGTCCCCCCCCCACTCACTGGTTTCCCTGCCTCCTTGGCCCCTCTGCCTTCCCAACTCACTGCCCTCCATGTCCCCCCCAACTTCCCTGTCCCACTACCCCCTCCATCCCCAACAAACTCACTGGTCCCACTCTCCCGGTGACACAAATTCAGCCTTGAGCCGTCTGTCTGCCTCAGCCACTCTCTTTGCTGCCGCCTCCCCCACCTTCCCCGCTCACTGTCACCCCCCTTCCCATTCCCCATCCCACTCACTGGTCCCATTCCTTGGGAGACACGACTTCAGCCTTGAGTCGTCTGTCCGCCTCTGCCACTCTCTTCGCCGCCGCCTCCCTCGCCTTCTCCTCAAACTCCTCCTGCCACTCGCACTCGGGTGGTTGGGTGGACCACGATGAGCGGCAAGGAGCAGGCAATCAAGGGGCAAACACTTTCACACTGCACTAAGGAAAGAAGGGAAGAGCGAGGGAACCCAGGGAACAGAAAACAATGAAACAAACAAGTGAATGCCCCAGTCAGCTAAGCTCAGACTGAAATCCAGCTGCAGTTGCTGCACTTTAACAAAGCACCAGTCGCTACTGCTGCATCTCACCAGGGATTCCAGTGTGGCAGCAGGCTTCTTGACAGCAGCAAACCCTTTCTTCTTGCTCTCCGCCAGCACACCACCGCCCTTGCTCTGCAGCACGGGCACGAGCAGCACGCCGCGCTCCTGCAGCTGCTTGCGGTACCCCTCTGCCCGCTTCATCGCCTGCTGCACCGCCTCCTTGCGCCCCGACAGAATCACCTGCACGCACACAGTACGATCAAGAATTCTCAAAACCGACTTCCCTCCGCGCGCTTCATCGCCTGCTGCACCATCTCCCTGCACCCCGATAGAAACACCTGCACGCACACAGCACGGCAGGACAGGACAGAGCAGGGCAAAACTGCAGCTCCAGTCCCCACAAGCTGGGACTGCAGCTCCAGTCCCCGAGCTGGGACTGCAGCTCCAGTCCCCAAGCTGGGACTGCAGCTCCAGTCCCCACAAGCTGGGACTGCAGCTCCAGTCCCCACAAGCTGGGACTGCAGCTCCAGTCCCCACAAGCTGGGACTGCAGCTCCAGTCCCCACAAGCTGGGACTGCAGCTCCAGTCCCCACAAGCTGGGACTGCAGCTCCAGTCCCCACAAGCTGGGACTGCAACTGAAAAGTCATCGCCTGCTGCACCGCCTCCCTACTCCAGCGTCTCAGCTCCACCACCTTGCCCGACTGCAGCCAGAGAGGCAAGCGAGAGAGAGAGAGAGAGAGAGAGAGAGAGAGAGAGAGAGAGAGAGAGAGAGAGAGAGAGAGAGAGAGAGTGTGTCACAGCCCCCACTCAAGCACCCTCTTTCCATCGCTCGCACTCACCGGGCGTGTGGTGCCTCTGAGCTGCACCAGCTCCACCACCTTGCCCGATTGCAGCCGGAGAGGCAGGCGTTAGGGCGTGATACAGCTCACTCACCCCCGCTCAAGCACCCGCTGCCCTTTCCACTCTCACTCACCGGGCGTGTGGTGCCTCTGAGCTGCACCAGCTCCACCACCTTGCCTGACTGCAGGCGGAGGGGCAGGCGGGAGAGCGTCTCGTCACGTGACACGCGCCCCATCTGCTCTTCCTCTCGCCGCTGCTCCCACAGGTACAGCCCCACCATCGCCGCCCCGCCTGGAGGTGAGGGGAGGGGAAGGGGGTAGACGCCAGGCAGGAGATCATCAGGGAAAGAAGGAGAGAAATGAACGCAGATAAGCCCGCATGGAAAAAGCTCCATGAAAACACTCAGCTCACCCCCATCCTCTCTGCCCTCTTCCTTCATCTGCAAGACTGCAACCTCCATCACCACTCTTCCACGCACCCCAGCCTCAACCAGTCTGCACCTCGCAGCACCGCTCTTCATCGCACAGCACCCTCACCTCCCAGGTCAATGGCCAGGTTGCCACTAGTGGTGAGCAGATCTGGGGCGTCCACCCCTCCTTGGACGGCCAGGATGAACCGGGGGATGGTGATGACGGTGGCGATGCCAGCAGCCATGCCCAGCGCCACGTACAGGAACCTCCTCACTCCTCTGAACGGCGCCTGCACCTCTGCTATCAGCTTCAAGTCCCGCCGAAACTTGCCGCCCACTTCCTCGCCGCCCTGCCTTGCCTGGAATGGGAGAGGGGGAGGAGAGAGCAGGAAGGAAGGGTGGGCAGTGTCCCGCACATCAGCTCTTATCCAATCCTTTCCCCCCCTGCAATCTTCTCCTTGTGCTCTTTCAGTCCGGTTCTCTCTTCTTCTCCCCCTTCTCATCCCCTCCCACTCTATGGTACATGCAAGCATCACCACACCCAAGTCTGTTTATTTTCCTCGCCTAAACTCTCTTCCAAACCCCGGTGCGCCTTTACAGTGTCTCCCTATCCAACCTCCACTCACCCCCCTCCACTCACCCCCCTCCACTCAACCCCCCATCCACCCCATCCATTGCCCCTCACCTCCTCCTGAAGCGCTCTGAATTCCGGCATGGCGCGGAACGCCGCCATATCCGGGTCGCTCAGAATGACGCTGAACTGCAGCCCGTACCGCAGAGCCTCGCGCAGCGCCTCCTGCGCCTGCACGCCTTCCTCCCTGCACGCGCCACGTCACCCGCGCCACGTCAGGTCATGGTATAATCGCACTCGAAATCCAATCATCTGGCCGCGTGCGACCAAAGAAATGCTTAATGCGGAAATCCCAGTGCCACTAGCTCTATTAACTTGCGAATTTACGTTATATGGCCCTGGCGCTACCTGAAAGCATGGCAGCACGCCTTGTTATAGAGCGCGGCCTGCGCTTCTTCCTCGGAGGGCTTCATCTCGAGCGCCATCTCGAACCGCCTCAGCGCGTCGCGGACGCGCCCTTTCTTGTACAGCTCCAGCCCCTGATTCACCGCCTGCTCCGCGCTTCGCGGGACCGCCATATCCGGGGCCGTCCCCGCAACCGGCGCTGCTCCGTCTCCCCCGTCGCTGGCTTTCGCCCTGACGCTCAGAGCGACGCCCTGTACCCGCCACCAATGGCGCTCTCCCGCGCTTGTTCAGCTGCCCGTCCGCACTCTTCGATTGCTTTCCGGGCAGCCAGAAGAGCATCGTCACTAGATACAGTATCATTGCAGTCTGTGGTGCTCCTTGAGTAATGCGCCACTGCAGCCGCCAGCCTCTCTCTCTCCTGCTGCAACCGCTCGTTCAGAATCTGCTGCTGCTCACACTGTGTCTGCAGCGCTGCCAGCATCTCACTCTCACTCATCGCCACAGCCGCAGCCGGCACAGAACCACTAGACCCAGTCGCTGCACCGGCCATTGCCGCCGCATTACCATTGGTTGCAGCAGCACCGTTAGCCCCGGCCTCCCCTCCAGTCCCCTCCGCTCCACCAGCCTGCCCGAGACTCTCTCGGCACTCTTGCAAAGACGCCTCGCATTTCGCCAACTCAGCTGCAGCGGCAGCGTCGGAAACAGAGCCACTGAGTTCCCCTCCTCCTCCCCCTCCTCCCCTGGTGTTGTTGCTGATGTCGGCGAAGGTTTTGAGATCCTCGGCTTTGATTGGCCCCGAGTGATTCGCTTTAAGCCGCGCGATTTCGTCCATAAGCGTGCGCACCTCGTCGCGGAAGAGCTGGCGCTTCGCCGTGCGCAGCTGCTGCTTCTCGATCTCCGCGCGCAGCTTCCCAAGCACCTCCTCCGCGCTCTCCCCCGGCCGCGGTTGCGCCGGCTGCTGGTGGTACCGCGGGAGCAACAGGGACGCCGCGGAGTGCGCTGCGACGTGCGCGTCGGTGGCGGTGTAACGGAAATTGTAACCAATCTCCACGGAGAGGAAGGCGAAGCATGCGAAGAGCGCGAAGATGAGGAGCGAGCGAAGGTTCGTATGCGACACGAGGCTTGACAGTGCCGACGCCATGATAGGCTGAAATGTCGCGACAAACAGATGCCTTTATACCAGCAACTTCGAGATCATCGTGCGGCGCTCAAAGAAATACCCATGCTGGTCCTAACATGCAAAATGTTCTGGCGTATTTTGGATTGTATGGCAAGTGGAGCTGTTGGGTGCGCGGGGAAGGTGAGTTCTGTTTTGTGACCTAATTGCCAAGCCAGCACAAACGCAACTGAACCATCTCACACACGCGAGTGGATGTTGGAGGAACAAAATCAGGTGAGCTGTACCCACTGAGTAGTATGTGGCATTGCTTCACTCTTTGACAAGAGACTGGGCATTTTTTGCCTCTCCTCAACTCATCCATTCGTTCACTTCAGTTGTAGGGGGCACCTTCACATTCTTGGTTTCAGCCTACATCCTGATTAATTCGGATCGTCACACTGGTGCTAGGGAACGTGTTTCTGCAATCGTTGCATAACGTCGCATATCAAGTAACTTGACGCACAGCAGCCATGGGCGACCGCACGGTCCACGTCGGCAATCTCGAGACGTTCGTGAACGAGAGCACGCTCTACCTGCTCTTCTCCCAGTTCGGCACTGTCACCAACGTTCGCCTCGCTGGGTAAGGCATGATGATGCATTTGCTGTGCTTTGCATTTTGTTCAGCTGCGCTAACAGCAGTCAGACTTCAGATCTACGGACTGGATATGCCACTGTGGTTTTTTATTAATCGATTTAAGCCTTCTTGAACATGTCCGTCGTCCTGTTGTTTCTTGCTCGTACTTCTGCGAATTTCTGCTACCATTGTTTATTTTATCCTTTCCCGCTTCTTGCAGTGACCCTAAGATGCAGACGCGGTACGCGTTTGTGGAGTTCAATGATTCCGTTATGGCGCACGCAGCGTGCTTGCTGGACGGGCTACAGGTCGGCTCGCGCAATCTCCGTGTCTCGCTCTCCAAGCCATACGCCGGGGTACGCATCGCTCTTCCATGCCATCTCCTCTTGTATTTGTCTCGCTGGCGTTCTGTTTCGTATTGCGTCCATCGTGAACCCAGCGTACTCTCAAGCGTAGTGCTCGCACTCAAACCCAATCTCTATGCCCAATTCTTGCCTCTGTTCTAAGATCGGTCTTAGCTTCCGTTCTTCTTGTGCCTGGGCATGACAGAAAGGAGCGGCGTCAGCAGCCGTGCAGAACCCCTTAGCTGCGCTGATGGGCGGCGCGGGACTGGCAGCGACACCCGCCGTGAGCGCTGCGCCTCGGAAGCGGTCCACCGTGGAGGATCAGGAGCGCATTTCGCGGACCATCCACGTCCGCAATGTCGACATCCAGGTCAGCTGGAGTTAAAAGCATTGCTTGCTTGTATTTCTGCGACGTAGCCTGCTTAGCGTCCTTATTGATCGTCATCGTATCCGCTTTTCTTACTTCAGCATATATCTTCCTCCCACCTTTTCCCCTTCCGCACGTCGCTTCCCCCGTCAGATCACGGAGGCGATGCTGGTGGAGTATTTCGGCGTGTGCGGGACCGTGACGGCCGCGCGCACGGCGGGCACGAACAACCCCCGTACGGCGTGGATCGAGTTCGCCGCGCAGCAGTCCGCGCTCGCCGCGCTCTCGTTGGACGGCCAAGTCCTTGCCGGGCAGACCTTGAGGTAGTTTCGGGCAGACCGTAATGTTGTTTCGAACGCACGTTGACGCTAGAGTAGTCGTTTTAGCCTGCAGTCACACAAGCATAGCGATATACCTTGTGTTGCCCTGCCCCGCTGCACATCACCCCTCAACCCTCCCACCCTGTGTGTCTCTCCCTTCCGCCTCCCTCTTTCCGCTTGCTAACAGAATCTCCCCCAGCAAGTCCGCCATTCAGACCAACGCGCTCTCGCAGCGCAACGCGCCGGCGCCGGCGCTGCCGACCATGACGCCCGCCATGATGATGGCCGCCGTCGCCGCGCCGCAGAACATCGTCAAAGTGCAGGGCATCCCCGCTAAGGTGTGCCTCGCTGTCCCGCTTACCAGCTACATCCTGCGGTTACTGTTCATTGCTTCTATTTGCACGTTTCTTCTCTCCGCGCATCTCCCTTCCCCCTCCACGCATCTCCCCCCTCCGCGCATCTCCCCCCTCCGCGCATCTACCCCCTCCGCGCATCTCCCCCCTCCGAGCATCACCCCCCTCCAAGCATCGCCCCCCTCCCCGCACTTCTCCGCTCCGCGCCTCACCTGCTCTCTACTCCCGCCCCTTGCGTCCCGACGCCCATCTTTCCCGCCCGACCCTCCCTCCCGCCCTCCCTCCCGCTCTACCCTCCCACCCTACTCTCCCCGCCCTGCCCTTCTCGCCCCTCCCGAAGCCCACCCACCCCGTGGTTCCCCCGTTGCGTGTGCGTGCTGCCGTGTGCCGCCCAGGCCTCGGAAGCGGACGTGCGCACTCTCGTGGAGGCTCGCTGCGGCCACGTGCGCTCGATCATCATTGTGCCCGTGCCAGGCCCGCCGCCTGAGGAGCCGGGCAAGGAGAAGGGCGAGGGCGAGGAAGGGGGCGACGGCGAAGAGGGTTACAAGGGGCCGACGAAAATGGCGACGGTGGAGGTGGAGGATGCAGAGGCGGTGGCGAAGGCGCTTGAGCTGAACGGCACCAAGTTCATGGGCGCTACCATCTCGTACGTTCTCCCCTGCTGCCCCTCCGCCCCCCGGACTTGCCGTTTTGGCTTTGTTGCTGCTGTGCTGTTTGTTACCCTTTCCCTCTTCCCCCCTTTATCTCCCATTCTCCCCTCCCCTCCCTTCCCCCTTTCTCTCCTTCAACCCTTGCCCCCTTTCCCCCTTACCCTCCTCTCCTCTTTTTGCCCTGCTCGTCCCTCCCGCCCCCGTCCTTCCCTGCCCTTTCCCGCCATCCGCACTTGTATCCCGTATTTCATCCTCCCTTGCAGCGTTGTACTCGCCATGGCACCAACTGCTTCATTCTTCCTGGCAGCACCTTCATAACCCATTCTTTTCTTGCATCCAACTCCCGTACCCTCCCCTTCATTCTTAACACACCCCCTTTTCTTGGCTCTTGCGCTGTTGTGCTGCTTCCGCTGCCTCTGCTCCAACACCTGCTGCCATCCTGCCGGCTTGCATTGCTGCTGCTGCCGCCGCCGCTGCCGCCTCTGCTGCTGCTGCCTGTCGCTGCGGCTACTGGTGTGGGCGGCTGCTGCTGCTACTGCTGGTGCTGCTGCTACTGCTGGTGCTGCTGCTGGGTGGTGTGCTGGTGAGCAGGGTTGAGAAGGTTGAACCCCTCCCGCCCGCCCCCGTGCCCGCCCCTTCGTCCATCCCTCCTGCAGCCTTCGCCATTCCCGGCCTCGACCCCTCTCTCCTCGACCCCTCCCTTCTCTCCGATCCCACCTTCCTAGCCGCTGCCACTGCAGCTGGTCTCCCCACCACCGCCCTCCCTCCCCCGCCCCCTCTACCCCCCAACACACAACCCACCATCGTGGCATCTGAGACTGGCACTGATGGCACCGCCACAGGCACAGACGCCACAGCAGCAGCTGCAGCATCGGCAGACGACCGGAAAGACTCTCACGGTGGGTTGCCGCATCCCCATTCCCATGGCTTGGCTTGCCCGTGTCTGCACGGCAGGCAGTTGTGTTGTAGTCACTGCATCTTGACTTGTGATGTGTGGTACGTTGGCTATATGGGTTGTCAATCTACCTCTTCATGTGTGGTGTGGTGTGGTGTGGTATGGTGTGGTGTGGTATGGTGTGGTGATGCAGGGTCGCACAAGCGCTCGGCGGATGACACTGAGGGGGGAGAGAAGCGCGCACGCCATGACTGACAGGCCATGTAAACACCAATTGGGTTCACTTGGCCTCGAAACCTAACCTTTCTTTGCCAACACACCATGGCCACTACTTTCTAGGCTATTTCTGCCATCTATAGTCTACACCCTGGGCTAGGTGGTCACCACCTACAGATTAGCTTCAGTGGTTGTCTGGTTCTAGCATTTCAGATTTCCTTGGGTTGGGTGTAGTGTGGAAGTAGGCTTGTAGGATTCATATCTCACACATCAGGTGTGGAAATTGATGAGCAGGTTCAACTGTTTAACCCAAACTAGAAACTGCATGAGGTGTCATATTCATGTCTTTGCAGTGTCATGGCTCTGTCTTGCATAATCAATCCTGGGTGCTAGAATGGGCAGGCTGCTGGTGGCATGACATGACTGGCTAAAAAAGGGTTTTTGGCAAACCCAAGCTCACACAATGGTGGAAGTTACACTGCAAAAGCTTTGCCATTAGAAGAGCACCTAACACACCAGCAGGGAACTTGCCTCCAAAGTCTCCTTACTTCTGTCTCAACCAAGAATCATCCCCTCCAGCAGCAAACTCTGGCGCTTTAGGCGGCGGATTAGCAGCAAACACATCGTGCTTCTCACCTCCACTCACCCCGCCACTGCTGCTGCTGCTGCTGCTGCTTCCACCTTGAGCGCCCTTGTCCCCGCCTGCGCCCCCCCAAGAGAACCATCCTCCCCACCCTGACGATGTGCCACTTTCTGATGCTACCGGACCAGTCTGTACTGCTGCCGAGCCAGATCCAGAGCTGAGTTCTACGTTCGGCAACGTCACAGCGCCACCAGCGCCGGGGCTGACTAGCTCAGGTTGGGTAGACAAGGTAGGGGCGGCGGCAGCGGGAAGGGCGGCGGGTTGGACAACCACGGGCATGCTCATGGGCTGCTCGATATGCGCGGGGGGAGGCTCGTCGCGCGGGGGAGGCGGAAGCGCGGAAGTCATGCGGTTGAGCATGATCCCCGCGCCCTCGATCAGCCCCAGCAGCACTCCGCCGAACACGGCGGACTGCAGCGCGGATCGCGGCCCCGCGCGCAACTGGAGGAAGCCGCCGGTGAGGAAACCCGCGGCGATGGAATTCCAGGGGTCTTCCTTCTGGCGGAGATACACTAATGAGCAGTCGAACGTTGAGAACAGCCCGCCCCACACCGCGAAGCTTCCGCCAATGCGCGGCGCGTTGATCCGCACGGCCTGCGTTCCGCCGATAAGGCGCTCCCCGCGCGGAGAGTTCTTCGCCCCGCGGATGAAATGCCACGCGGCGCCGCCCACCGCGCCCATGCTGAACGCTCCGCCTACGTCATCGAGGATTCGATCTGGGCACGGCTCCCGGCCGTACTCCCCCGCCATGTGCTTTTAAGGAGGTCTGTGGAAACTGCTTACAGAAAGGCACGCGAAGGCGTTTCGATCCGGTGAGGTGGTGCAAAGCGGCAGATCGTGGTTTCTCGCTACAATACAGGCGGATCCGGAATGGAAGAGGGTACGCGCGATAAGCGATGGCTCGTAACGAAGCGGCGCCACGGAACGGGATAAAGGCGGGGGAGCGGGAGGGGTAGGTGGATGGACTATCTCGAAACGGAGGCGGCTGGTGAAGAAGAAAGACCCAGATGGTCTACCATGCAGTGAACGAAAAGGGGACATGCAAGTCGTATAAGCTGCTAGCTGTGTTTCAGGATTCTCGAGTTTGTGGGGTGGCCGCGGGGTTGGGAGGAAGGGATGGATGGAGTAAAGGCAGGGGAAAGAAGGGATGGGAGTTGGCAGTCACAAACCCGAGTTCGCCTATATCGGGTTCAGCTTCTTTGGTTGGCTGCGGTAAATTGGGAGAGGTTGTGGGGTGTGCGCCGACTCCCACTGTATCGCGGACACCACGTCAGCCAAACAGTTCGTCATACACTCGTCCTTCATTACGGTAAGGCTTACCTCAATTGAAGTAGAGAGGAAATTCTCTTCATACTACATTCTTCTCGCGCTGTTAGCATTCAAGAACATACCGGTGTATGCTTTTCTGAGTGTGCATGTGAGATAATGGGTTTTTTCAAGGGGAGGTGCAGCTTGAACGCCATTGGCGGGACACCAGAAGGCGCGGTTCGCGAACGGTGCTCTGACGATTTGCGAGCGAAGCGAGGCCCTCTGACGACACAACCAAGAGAGTTTCCCGCAAATTCTACCACAAGATGTAGAAGCACGAGACCTAAATGGACGGCCACGATGTTAACAAGATCTTCAATTTTGACCAGAGATGTGAGGCGGGGCGAGAAGGCAAGGACACTGCATTCCCCAGGCGCTTTGCGCGCCTGTCGCGGGATGGCGCCTGCTTCGCATCCAATGCTCGTTGGGAACATCTGCAGCAGCAGGCATAGAAAACGGGACGGGAGAGCACAAGAAGCAGCATAGGATGCTATGGAACACCACTACCATCACAGCTGTTCTTGAGTTCTGTCTGGTAGCGGCTTCTCCCACTACCATAACCCCATGAGCAGTGCCTGCGTGTGCTCACCATTGTTTTCTCTCCTTCGGTCTGGTGTCTCTCTTATGGCATCCCACCACTGCAGCTGTTGTGGAGCAGTTGTCACCGTTTCAAGACACTGATCCCCACATTGTACTTTAAGTTGTTCGCATGCGTACTATGCAGTGAGTTGTTGCTCGGTCTTAATTACTGGCCAATCCGATTCGGCCGAGGCGCGTACCTCAGAACGACACTGCTGTGACAGGTGTCGGTGATTCTGAACTCACGCCACCATTAGACTCCACCCAATCAACGCAACGTTGATTATTTCGCTGACCAGTAAAATTATGCATTAGGACCGTGATTAAGCAGAACTAATATACGCGGCCATGGACGCGGCCTCGACGGCAGCCTTTCAGGGTAATCTAGAGGACAAATCCCGAGAGGAGATCAAGCGGCTGTGTCGCCAACTCGGCGTCAGCAGCCGAGCAGCGACGGTGGGTGGTCGATCTGTTGCCTAACACACGGCTGTTGCTGCTTGTTCTGATGCCCGCCGTGCTTTCCAAGTAGTGCTCATTTTTGTTGTCACCAAATCAGTTTACTTCATTATCAGCGAAGATCTGCCTTTGAAACAACACGCCCTCGACCTATTATCTTTCGCATCCTCCCGATTTCACCATAATCCTCCCTTGTTAACCTTGCCACGCACCCTCCATCCCTCGTCTCTTCGTCCAACCCCCGCCGCTTTTCTGTTCTCCACGGCCATGAACAGACGTCGATGCTGGTCGCGAGAATCAGGGCTCGCCTCCACGCCTCAGCTGCTCGGGGTCCCGCACCAAGGTTGGCCTTTCCCACTCCCTTTAGTTTCCCGCCTGTTCCGTTTCTCTCTTTTCCCGTGTCCGCAGCAGCTCCTAATTCCACGGGTCCATGCACTTCCCTTCCTCCTTCCCCCATTGCCGTTCCTTCTTCGTCTGTCCACCGTTCTGTTCGTCTTCCCGCCCTCCCCTCACCATCCACTTCCTGTTTCTCATGTCTCGTCATTCCCGCTTGGTCAGCAGCAGACCTTCTCTTTGCGACAATGACGCATCCATCCACAACGAGCCTCACGCCGAGCCTCGGAACGAGCCTTGGAACCAGAGCAAGATTTCGAGTCAGCCGCAGGAGAAAACGCGCACTTCTCGGCTGTTCGGGGGGCTGATTCGGCGCTGCAGCCCTGCGCGCAGACACGAGAATGCGCAGACGCCACAGAAGCAGCCGCAGCAACCACACCAGCAACAGCAACAACAGCATCAACATCAGCATCAGGGGCATCAGGTGTTGCAAAATCAGCACAGGAAAGAGGCAGGCGGAGGAGCAGCAGGCAGGGCCGCCTGTGCACAACCGTCCGTACCGTATGCTCGCACGACGGATCCGTCTGTTAGAGAGGCGGTGGCGCGTGCTTATAGTGAGGTTGCTGGTACGTACGCCAGCTCGATCCATTTCGGCGGTAGTGCTGCGAGCGAAGGGTCCGAGGAGGTGGCACAGGAGGTGAGGGGACACGTGGCAGCGGAACGCGACGAACACGTGGTAGAGCAACGCAAAGGACACGTGTCTAAAGACGGACACGTGGCAGGGGAAGGCAAAGGACACGTGGCAGCAGATGACTTGATCAAGAGTGACAAGGGAGTGCTGGGCGTGAGTGGGAGGAGCAAGGCGGTGAGGAAACCGAGGGAGCGGGTGGGGCCGGAAGTGGAGGAGTCGAAGCGGCGGATTCTCGCGGCGTTCCTGCGAGACATGGACGGCGCCGACAAGCCCGCCGGCCACGCGGCGAGCCCCGTGCAGGTTAATCGGCCGGAAGAAGAGAGGCCGTCGGGGGAGATAGAAAGTGGTGATGTTTATGATGAAGGCAAGGAGAGTGGGGAGGCTATGGGCGGTGATGAGATGATGCAGGGCGGGAGTGCGGCGAGGGGTGTAGTTGACTGTGAGCCTTGTGACAGTGTCGATGAGCACTGTAACGGGGACGAGGACGGCGAGCTCGCGGGCGGCGAGGAGCACGTGTATCACAGCGAGGATTATAATAGCGAGGATGAGTTGCACGGTGATGGGGACGAGGCGGCGGATAAGAGCGACGCGCCAGTGGATCTCGAGTCGCTCGTGGCCATGAGCGGACGCTCGCAGCTCACGGGCATGGCCGGCGCGCTAGCTGGGAAGACGAACCGGGAGTATGAACAGGACGAGGCTGCGCTTCAAGCCGATGCTTCTGGAGATGCTGTTGCCACTGATTCTCTCGCTGAAGCTACCTCTGCAGCCATTAGAACCGATTCGCTCGCCGCGAAGGCGAACAGCGCCAAGGCGGAAGGACTCGCGGACGCGAACGCGCAGGGCGGCGCTCCCCTGTCCGTTCCGCCGTCTCCCGTTCCCCCCGTCGCCTCGTCGTCCCCGTCTGGTTCCTCGAGCGACTCGCTCGCGCACTCCACGCCAGCCGATTCGATCGCCATGATCGCCTCCAGCTCGTCCGGCGACGATTCCGGCGACTCCCCTACCAGCGACACTCGGACGAGCGACTCCCGCTCCAGCGTCATCCCCGCGATAGGAAGCAACCGCCGCGTCGATCCCGCGGAGCCGGCGGAAAGCTATTTTGCCGCTGCGGACGGCACGGCGGTGGGCGGAGGAATGGATTCGGGGGATGCGGGGGGAGTGGGGGAAGCGGACGGCGCGGAGAGGGGCTTGGGGAGAGATGAGCTGGAGTCTGGGAAGCTGGATGTTGACGTGAGCGGTGCTGACGTGGCGGATCCTGTCGAGATTGAGGCGAGCTATGACGAGGGTGGCAGTGGGAGGAGGAGCAGGAAGCGGTGGGGCGATTGTGCGCCCGCGGGGAATGAGGGATGGGGTCGCTCGCTGTGGGGCGGGAGTGGCGCGGCGGAAGGAAAGGAGTTGGAGGGGAGTGCGGGCGGGGGAAGCTTGCGCTTGAGATGGCTGGTACTGGAGGAGGGAGAGGAGGGGGAGGAGGAGGACGGAGAAAAGGAGGAGGAGGAGACGGGAGAGGAGGAATGGGTAGGCGAGGGGGATGTGGGGGTCGATGCAGACGGGATGTACATCGAGGAAGCGGATGAGAGAGAGGAGATAAGGGACTTGGAAGGAAAGTTTGAACCGCATACATCCCTGCTCCATGCTCCCACCGCCTTGCCTTCCCTCTCCATACCTTCACCTTCTGTTCTCTCGCCCTCCGTCCCCTTGCCCTCGCCGGCCCCCTCACACGAGGCCACTCAAGAAACGTCCCAACCCACTCTGCAGCACCAAGCTCTGCTGGGATCTCCCCAGCCTTCCATTCACCTACAGCCAAACGATGCCGACGAGTATCACCCTCTGCAGCCGCCCATGCAGCTGCCCGCCGTGCCCTCCCTGCACAGTAACCTCTCCTCCATCAAGCGCCGCCTCTCCCCGCGTGTTCGAAAGCCTACGCGTTTCCTCACCGCCTCCCGCCCCCTCACTCCTCCGCCATCCACCAATGCCACTGCTGTGGTTGCTGCAGCTGGCGCCGGTTTGTGCGGTGCTGTTGCTGGTGCCGCTTCCCCTGCTGGTCCTGCTTGTGGCTATCCTCCTCCTTATTCTGCTGCTGCTGCTGCTGCTGCTGCTGCTGCTGCCAGTGCGGCTGCAGCTGCCGTGCCTCTAATGACCGCAGCGTCAGTGCCATTACAGGCACCCTCTCATGCTTCTGCATCTGTGCCATTACAGGCACCCTCTCATGCTTCTGCGTCAGTGCTTGCATCATCACTACCATCGCCACCTGCGCCACAAGCATTTACAATTATGTCCGAGTCCCATCTCTCCTCTGCCGCTCCTTCTGCCGCCGTAACAGCTCAGTCAACGTCCATCTGTCGCTCAGTCTCATGCTCGTTCCAAGGGACGGCGCCTGCCAGTGCCACCCATGTGATCGATCTCGAGGAGTGCTGCCAGTCCGATGAATCTCGGCCGTCGGATGAATCCAGGCCGTCAACTGACTCGATGTGGTCAGCTGAATCCAGAGCGTCAGCTGAATATGAATCGTCAGTTAGAACTGATCCGTCAATTAAGACTACGGTGTCAGCTGAATCTCGGCCGTCAACTGAATCTCGGCCGCCTGCTGAATCTGGACCGTCAGTTGAATGTAGGCCATCTGTTAAATCTGCACCGTCAGCTGAATCTCTGCCACCAGCTGGATCTGGGCCGTCAGAGGAGGTACCAGCGACTGAGGAGAAGGCGATAAACGGTGGAGATAGCACTATCGCGGGTGCTTCTGGTGTGGCTGTACACAAATGTGACTATAACGAGAGGTACGGTCCTATGGAGGCCAGCGCAGAGAGCAGGAGCGATGATGGTGTGAGCAGTGAAGAGGAGTTGAGCAGTGAAGGGTCTGGGATGACTGGGAGGGAGGGGGAAGAGGGAGAGTTCGACTGGGCTGGATGGGGCGAAGAGGGAGTGGATGAGAGAGGGGAGGAGGGAGGGGCGGAAACGGAAAAGGAGAAACGGATGGATGTAAAGGAGGAGGGTAAGGTGGAGGGAAGGCAGCTTGTTTCTGTGGATGGCAGCAGAGCAGCAGGTGGCTGTGACACGATGCAACACCCTTCTAATGAAGAGGCGGAGATGGAGGACGGGAATGGGGGTGGGGATAGGGATGGGGATGAGGATGTGGGCGGAAACGAGGATGGAGATGAGGATGAGAACGGGGATGAGAACGGGGATGAGGCGGAGCGTGTGTTTATTGAGATGGTGGGAGGGGAGGGAGTGGCGGCTGGGCGAGAGTGGGACAGGGCGAAGGGAGAGGTGGAGAGGGAGGAGGAGAGTGCAAGTGGTGAAGTGAGCGTTGGTGCGCGTGGCACTGCGTTCTCTTCTCCGCCACTCGCAACTTCCCCCCACCCGCTCCTCTCAACGCCAGCTGCCATTTCCTCATTCTGCACGTCCCTCCTCTCCCCGCCTCGCCCTCTCTCCTCCGCCCTCCCTGGTGCTGGCGCGGGAGGAAAACTAACAGCACCAGCACCAGCACCAGCACCAGCACCAGCACCAGCACCAGCACTAGCAGCAGCAGCAGCAGCAGCATCAGCAGCAGCAGATGAGGCTACGTCTGCTGAGGCTGTAGCTGGTTCATGCAGAAAGGCGGTTATTGAGAAGCAGGAGGAGGTTCAGCGGGAGGCGGTTGGGAGGGACGGCGAGATTTGCCTGCAGGAAGGCGTTGCCTTGGCTCGTGGTGGCCAGAGCGGGTGCTCTGGGGGAGGCTTGACAGCGAGATGTGCGAGTAGTGGAGGTGATGCAAGTGAGGTTGGTGGGAGAGAGGGCGTTGCAGGTGAGGGTGTAGAGGGGAGCGAGGTGAGCAGCGGTGCAGAGGGGTGGAAGCTGGGGGCAGGCGGGGATGAGGAGGAGCAAAGAGGCGAGATGGAGGGGAGGGGAAGAGCTGAATATGAGGAAAGGCAGAATGGGGAAGAGCCAGCGAGTTCGGACGAGGTGACTGAAGAGTGCGAGGGCATGCAGGAGGAATGCGAGGGCGCGCAGGAGGAGTGCTCCAGCGACGCAGAGGCTGTGCGTGAGGTTGGCGCCAGTGCGGCCCTGGCTCTGCAGGGCTCACAGGGGACGGGTGAGGGAGGCGAAGAGGCAGCTGCGGAGGCCGCAGCAGCAGCAGCAGCAGCGATCGCATGGGGAACCGCCTTTGGGGTTGACCCTGCAAGTCAGGAGCACGAGGAATGGAGAGGGAGGCGGCAGGGAGAGGACATGTTTGAGGAGATTAGCGCCTGGGGTGCTGTCTCTGGGGTTGTGGGCTTTGGTAGCAGCCAGCCAGGTAGCAGCCAGCCAGGCAATAGCAGCAGCAGGTTGACGCCTGCTGTGTCATGGAAGCATGCGATCCGACCGTTCACTGCCAGTCCGTCACTCAGCCTGCTTGATAACCCCCTCCTCACTGCTCCCGCCGTCCCCGCCTCGTCTGCAGCTGCTGCTGCTGCTGCTGCTGCTGCTGCTGTTGTCGCTGCTGAGAACGCCAATGCTGCCACTGCCCCTGGCCCTGTCACTGCCACTGCTACTACAGCCGCAGCAGGTGAAATGAACCCCTTTCGCCCCCCTGTGCGCCGCCTTGTTCCCTCTGCCTCCTCCCCCGCCCTCCTACTAACCTCCCTTCAAATCAACCGCCCAGCCTCCCCCTCCTCCTTCCCCATCCGCCCTCCCTCCCCCAACGACCCCACTCGCCCATCCGCTCCTGGCCCCTACTCCTCCCATCCCTCCTCCCCCACTGCTTTCTCCGCCCATCACAGCCGCCCCTCTTCCCCCACCTCCGCGTATGCCAGCCGCCCGTCTTCCCCCACATCCGCGCATGCCAGCCGCCCCTCGTCCCCCACCATCCCCCTGCCCGACCGCCCATGGCTGAAAATCTCCCTCCGCCGCAGCCTAGAGCGCGCCCAAGCCGCCCAGCTTGCAGCCGCCGCCCTGGCAGCGGTTGAGAGGGCGGATGGTGGTGCGGAGGGGGAAGGGGCGGAGGGTGTGGCAGCAGGGGAGGGGGCGGGTGGATATGGAATGGGGAGCGCGGATGGCATGGGTATTAGAAGTCGTGGGGAAGGAGGAGTGGATGTGGAGAGGCGAGAGCCGGAGGAGAAGCAGGAGAAGCAGGGGGAGGAGAATCAAGAAGAGGAAAAGCAGGAGGAGAAGCAGGAGAATGATAAGCAGGGGGGAGAGGGAAAAAACGATGTGGTGAGTGAGTGCTACCTTGATGCTGACACACGCTCAGACCCTTCAGTACAAGAGGAGTGCGGTGGCACATCTGCCTCTACCGACATGTTCCACTCCACGCAAAAAGCCAGCCAGAGCACCAGTGCTGCTACTGCCAGTGCCAGCGCTGGTGCTGGTGCTGCCATCGCTGCTACTGGTGTTGTATCTGGCACCCCTGTTGCTGACCTGGTCCCTGTGGAAGAAGCTGCAGCTGTAGAGGCTGCTGAAAGCACAGCTGCTGCTGCTGCTGCTGATCCAATCGTTGCCAACAACCCCATGGCTCATCCCACTGAGGGAAACCCGATGGGTACCACTGGCGTGGCAGCAGGTGGCAGCGTGGCAAGGCAGCACTGGCATGTGAGCAGTGTGGTGGGGACTGCGATGGGCAGTAGAGGAGCGCGTATGGAGGGCAAGGACAGCCGTGTCAACAGCAAAGCCAGCCACGTGGAGAGCAAACCCGCCCACGTGGGTGCTCAGGCTCGCCCTCACACTGCCCTGCAGCGCACTCCTCCCCCTTCCGCAGGTGCCCCCACAGGTGCTCCCGCAGGGGGCCCATCAGGTGCTCCCACAGGCATATCCAATGTGCACGCTGCACAGGCGCACCCAGGTGTGAGGGAGAGGCAGAGCCCACTTGCTGCGCCGGTTCCTGCCATGCCTCGTCTGCCATTCAAGATCTCCACCAGGAAGGGCTTGGGCTCTGCTGCTCAGAATGCCACACCTCCTGCTGTTGCTGCTGCTGTTGCTGCTCCTCCTGCTGCCTCTGCTGCTCCTCCTGCTGCCCCTGCTGCTGCTGCTGCTGCTACCCCTCGTGCTCCTGCTGCTGTTCCGGTGGCACAGCAGAAGGCACAGCGTGGCACCACAGGCATGGGTGGTACCGCAAGGGCAGTGGGAAGGACAGGTGCAGTGACAGGAGCAGCAATGAGGAGAAGTGTGAGCGGGACAAAGGGTGGGGTAGGAACGGGATGTATGGTAGAGATGGGAGATGGCGTGGGAGCGGGAGGAGGGGGCGTGCAGGGGGAGGCAGTGGCGGAGGTGGAGGAGAGCTGTGGCTCATGCAGCATGGCCAACAGTGTGAGGCACAGCCCGGGGGCGAGGCCCCACCCCAGTGCGAGGAAGCCTGACAGTGTGACACAGAAGAGCCCAGCAGCAGGGCAGAGAATGGCGTGGAAGAGGCAAGAAGGTAAGGCCACGGCAACGGGAAGGCAGTCTGTAGCTGCATCCGCTGCAAAGCGTGGTGGTTCTGCTTCAGCTTCTGCGTCTGCCTCTGCTGCCGCCTCTGCTTCGGCCTCTGCAGTAGCAGCAGCTGCTGCCGGTGCTGGAGGTGTGAAGCGAGTGTCAACTGTCGGAGTGAAGGGGGCTGGAGGGGCAGCAGCAGCGGGGGCAGCAGTGGCGGGGCGGTCTAATGGAGCGGAATCGGCTGTGGGTGGGTCAGAGACTTGCGAGGAATGGAGCAGCTCAGGTAGCAGCTTGGGGAAGGGAGGGGCGGGCGGAGCGGGAGGAAGAGGAGTAGGTGCAGCAGGGAGCAGGCAGACGGCTCCAGAGAAACAGCAGCAGCAGCAGGTTTCAGTGTCTGCCTTGCATCAATCACAGAACTCTGCAATGGTGCAGCAGCAGCAGTTTCTGCAGACGCTGGCGTTCGGGCCAGAGTGGGTAGCAAGGAGGCGGGAGAAGGAAGAGCAGATGCAGCAGCAGAAGCTTGTGGCAGAGAACAAGGGGCAAGCGGCAGGGGGTGGTGGCAGTGGCGTGCATCAGCCGTTCAGCCGGCCTTTGTTTGGAGAGAGGAACGTGAGTCCACTGAGGAATGCAACACCAGGGGCTCAAGGTGATTCCAGGACACAAGCACAGGTGCAGGCACAGGTCGAGCAGCAGCAGCAGCAGCAGCAGCAGGGAGTGGTTTCCGCAGGAAAATTGCGTCCATTTGAGAGGAACTTGTTTCATCAGACAAACCCCATGACCTCACACGGCTTCCCTGCTCCTTCTCCTGCTGCTGCTCCTGCTGTTCCTGCTCCTCCTCTTGCTGCTTGTGCATCCAGATACTCGTCTGGGTCTGCTGACGCATCGCCCCGCCATCCGCCACCTTCCAACCCCTTCCTCCAGAGCCCACTCCACTCACTCGCCCCCAGTAGCGCTGCCACCAGCACCTCCACCCCGCCTCTCTCCCCCCGCGCTCCATCAGGCCCCTCTGCCAACCCTGCTCTCCCTCCTCCTAGGTCCAACCCCACGTCTCCCCGTGTCTCTGCTATGGGTGCTACTGCCGCGTCTCTCTCCCCGCCCCCCTCCCCGCGCTCCTTCCATGTGCTGCAATTCGCCATGGGGGGCTCTCCCAACGCCAGCCCCATGCACCCTCTGGCGTCCTCACTCTCTGGTGCTGCTCGCAGCCCCTCTGTGGGGCCCACTCCCTCTGCACCCCGCAGCCCCACAGTAGGACCCTCCTCTCTTGCACCTCGCAGCCCTGCTCGATTGCCTGCAGTTCCTCATACCTCTCCTGTTCCCGCGCACCCAGCTGCACCGTTTCATACTCCTGTGAGTCCACGTCATGGTGGCGGGGCTGTAGCTCCACCCACCCCTCCACACCCTTCACAACAGGCGATGCTGCGTGCGGGTTTGCACACTTGTAACATGCATGGGGACGCGTTCCTTGCGCCGCCCACTCCTCCACACTCAGCACATCAAGGCATGCTACAAGTGGGTTCGTATGGTTCTAGTGTGCATGGTAGCATGCCCCATGCAGGCATGCGTGGCAGCATAAATCAGGGTGCCATGACTGGCAACCTCCAGCAGCCAGGCTACTATGTGCAGCAGTATGTGCAGCCAGTGCCACTTCAGCAGCAGCAACAGCAGCAGCAGCAGCAGCAGCAGAGCCCATACCGCAACCGCCCGTGGCTCCAGCAGGAGAATCGGCAGCCATTCATTGCAGGGCCCAGCCCCAGCCCACCCCGTTCGCCCTCCCCTCACACCACTGCAGCCATGCCCTTTGTCTCCGGACCCAGCCGTAGCCCTGCCCGCACCCCTCCTGCCTACCACACGCCACCACCAGCACCAGCAGGAACACTCGTGCCTTCTCCGGCTGGCTACATTGGCAGTCCAAGCCGTTGCCTCTCCCCTGTGCCCTTCTGCCCTTCAGGCAGCCCAATGCCTGCTGCTGCCATGTCCCCCAATGCTGCCGGCTCTGCCAGCCCTGCTGGTGCAGGCACTCCTGACAAGGCCACCACGTCTTCGCGCTATGCCTCCCCTCTGCCTGCTCGGGGCCCGGTGGGGAGCATGTTTTTTGCAGGGCCCAGTAGAGGCAGTGCTGCTGCTATGGTGGCTCGGAGGAAGCTGGAGGCCAAGGCTGCTGCCGCTGCAGCTAGTGCTGCTGCTGGTGGTGTTGGTGCTGCTGGTGCTGCTGCTGGTGCTGCTGTTGGTGCTGCTGGTGCTGGCGGTGGTGGTTGCGGTGGTGGTGGTGGTGCGCAGGGGGGTGATGCGGTGGGACAAGGGTCAGGAGCAGGGGTTGCAGCAGTGAGGGGAGGAGTGGGGATAGTGGGTGGTCCAGGGGCAGGAGGATCAGCGGCGAGTGTGGGAGGAAGTGCGGGAGGTGGTAAGGCAGTAGCAGCACAGGTGGCGGGTGGAGGGGTGCTGACGTCATCATCGGCCATGAATGCACGGCAAGGATTCCCTGGGGGGGCAATTGCTCCAGTGAGTGTGCCTGGTACCGGTGCAGTGCCATGCATGGGCCCTTCTCCTGTCAGCAGTGCAGCAGTGAAGGAACCGCATGTCGCTAGGGTGGCACAGAAGCAGATTTCCAGTCATGCAGCTCCGCCAAGTGGGCCTGTGGTTCCTCCTCTTAGCAGCTCCGCCGCACGCATGTGGTTTGGTGGTAGCAAGTAGTGGTTAAGATTGTAGATGAAACTCTAGAGGTTAACAATATCGTACGTGAGCAGCGAATGAGAATGCGTGGTAACATTAGTTCTGAAGGTTCTCAAGGCGTGGAGTGATCCTCACAAGTTTATTAGGCGGTCACATTGGTTGAGGTTTGTTATGTTAGGAGCTCATTGAAATTTATGAGATTTATGCGTTATTTACCTCATCTCTGTTTCTTTGTACCACAGTATCCTTGAGCAAGCCCCCTTTCGGAGCTTAACGATGCATGGCTAACGAGGTACGCTGGCTGTTGAGCTAAGGGCATCTGGAAGCTGCTGATTGGCTGTGTAAACGCGTTACCGCCTGTCGAGGTGAAGATCTCTGCGAGCCAAACCAAACTTCTTTCGGCTGGAACCTGTACGGAGCAAGTTCGACTGTGCCGAACCAGGCCAACCACCTGCAGTGCCCCCAGACATAGACGCCCAGGCAATCGGACCCACACCAGGGCCCAAATTTCAAGGGTATTTTACCCTTTTTGCCCTGCTCATAGGCCACTTTTTGGCAGTTACCCTTTTCAAATCAGGGTATGCAGATTTTTACCCTAGTGCAATCAGAATACGCTTAAAAGTACTCTTGTAGCTTTTCCAGTTACACTGACTGTATCAGGGTAGGGGTTCAACTACCCTTTTACCGGAACTTTTCCGTACCGCGGATTCCGCCACAGTCCGCGCCACGACGAAATGCTCCACGGTCCCACTGGACCATTTGTTGGATACACCCACTGGCGCGCCAACGTACATTCAGGGCGGATGGCACCGCACACCTACGATTGGTCCGTTGAGCGACATTGAAGCTAACGCACCCAGTTTCCGTGCGTCACGCAACATCGCGCACTGCCAACGGAGGCAAATTGCGCGCCAGGTGGGGTACGTGCTGTCGTTTCCACCACCTGGCAGTCACTGTGGCCTTGCAGCCATTGCCGTGCAGTTCCCTACCAGCGAGGGAACCTTGCTGCCTGAGGCGCCTTGGGCTTTGTGATTCCCGAGGGGTCTCTCAGGCTCTTGCCATTCTCTCGTTTCCCTCTCGTTTGTTGTTCCGAATGCCTGCCTCTGAGCCTGATCCGCCTGGTAGCACCAGGAACGGTCTCTCCGTTCTCGGTGTGTTACCTCGGCTGGCTGAGAACTATAGCGTCCCTATCTCTCAGCCTGCGCGTGAGCCATCCCCTGAATTTCTTGTCGGCACCGTTTTCCCGTGCGAGCGTTCGGCCTCGCCAAAGTCCCGGGAGCCACACCCGTCTCTCGAGCTTGTTCCCGATGGCGGCGAAGGCCCGTCGAAGCCGGCCACTGCAGCCCCGTCCACAATTAGCTCCGCGCCCGCGAAGCGACAGCGTGTGGGCGTGACATACAAGCAGCAGAGGCTCTGGGGCGCCCCTCCTCCACGACAAGAGGCATCACCGCCACGCCGTGCTGCTCCTGCTCAGCCGAAGCCTCCAACCGCTTCTGCAGAGGCTGAGTATGAGTTGGTAAAAACGACTTTCGATTCGCAATGGTCAAAGAAATTCAGTTGGCTGCGCTTAATGCGCATGACTAACGGCAGGCCGTCATTGAAATGTGCCATCTGCATCAAGCACGGGGATCCAAACGCGCACACTGCCTACGGCGTCAGAGGTGAGGGTGCCCGAGACATGCAGCTAGGGAGCATCCGCGCGCACACATCAAGCAGAGCCCACAAGCAGGCCTTGGAAAACGAGGCCAAAGCAGACGCGGAAAAGGCGAAGCAAGCCACACTAACAAGGTGGCAGAGCACTGATGCAGCTACACGGCACATCATCCGCTGCCTCCACCTCGCGCTCTTCATCTGCAAGGCTGACGCGCCAATAGCAATGTTTGTTCCTTTGTGCTGGTTTCTGGCTAAGGAAGGACTGCCGGACCTTCCACCGTCTGGAGGGTACGGCGCCTACTACACCGAGTAAGTGCGGGTTCGTGGCGCTTGTGTTTGTTCCGTGACTCAAGCTGACCAGATGCTACTGCAACTTGTGTTCGTGTACCATGTGTGTTGTCCTCGCAGCTACGGATTCAAAGAGATGCTGCGCGCAACCTCCACTTACCTTCAAGAGACTCAACGCGGCCACCTTCTGGAATCCCCATATATAGGGATTCTTCTGGATGAGAGCACCGACCGGGTGAATGGCAAGCACCTGATACTGTATGCGACATTCTTCAAAGGGGTAACTCCGGTAACGGAGTTTTTAACTCTCATTACCGTGGACCGTGCCGATGCGGCCTCGCTAACCTCCGCTGTTGTGCAGTACCTTACAGGAATCGGGGTGGATCTCCAGAGGATTTCTGGAATATCTACGGACGGGGCGAGTGTGATGACCGGCAAGAACAACGGTCTAGTCGCGAGGCTGCGACTGCGCATACCACACCTGGCTTCAACTCACTGCGTCGCTCACATGTACGCATGTTGGATTCTGAGTTTTTTCCAGTACAGGATCAGTGACGCGCAAACCGTACTAACATGCTCCAGTTGAATGCGCAGGGAGGCATTGGCAGCTAAGGATGCGGCGGAGGCAGTCCCCGAGCTCGGCATGGTGGACGACGTGGTGCGTGCCTTCTCCGAGCACATCGGCCGCAGCAGCGTGGACTACACCAAGTTTCAGAATCTCCAGCGCGTCTACTGCCAGACGAATCTGGAGGCGCAGGGCATAAACGACGTGCGCTGGCTCTCCCGTGGCGAGGCGATCCAGCGGTTCCTTGACGTTCTGCCTGCCGCCATTGTCGTGCTGAAGGACTACAAGAAGGACTTGTACGAGGTAGTCACCTCGTTCAAGTTCCACTGGCTCATCCGCTTCCTCGCGGATGTGCTCTGGGAGCTCAACCAGCTCAATCTGCACTTTCAGCAACGTCAGGTAACCAACTGACAAGCACAGTTGTACTTACACGCACGCCTACAATGCTCTTTCTGACCGCATGTCTTATGTGTGTGCAGGTGGACGTCACCCTCGTGGCGCACCTTGTACAACAGACGCGGATGCGCCTGAAGACGCGCTACTTCGACAGGTCCCCTGGTCACTTTTTTGGCAGCGGAGAGAAGATGCAGCTGCCTGACTTCATCAAGGCTCACCAGAAGATGGATAAGCGACAGATGAAAGCGGAAGGCGTGGACGCGGACGGCAACGCCGTCTCCTTCGAATTCACCCTGCACGAACGCCCCCTGCCAGGCCATGAGACAGACGGTGATGTAACCGCGTGCTTCGAGCTTTCGCTCAAGTTCATCAGCAAAGTGGACGCGGAGCTGGAGTGGCGCATGCGCGACCTCAACCTCCTCGAAGGCGCCAAGCTGTTTCGTACGGCGTCGTATGTGGCCGACGACACCCAGCGGCTGGAGTCCTTCAGGAAGTGGCTTGGCCAGCTCCACAAGCTGTACAACCACAAGCTGCCTGGTAAGCGTGTTTGTTAGATGGGGCGGGTATTAGTGATTGACTTGCGTAAACAGCTTTGCACCAGCTTGTTTCCCATCGCGCTTGTTGCTACTCATCACCCGGCCCTGTATTGTGGACTAATGCCTCCCAATCCTACCCGTATGTATGAGCGTCTGCCAATGATCATCCCCTTCCGCACTACCAGGGTTCGACTACAAGCGTGCCGGCCAGGAGCTCTGGATGTTTACCTCGACCATGTTCTCCCAGCACAACGGCGAGGAGTTTCATCAGGCGCTGGGGAACATGCTGCGCGACGAGGCGTGGCGTGCGTCGTTCCCCAACATCGTCCGGATGTGGCAGTCTGTCGCCGTGCTACCACTGAGCACGGTTGAATGTGAGCGCGGCTTCAGCAAGCAGAACCTGATCAAGACGTGGGACCGCGGCAGCCTCGGCGACACAAGCCTTGAGCACCTGATGCGGTGCTCCCTCCTGCAGTACGACATTGACTGGTATGAGGTGGTCGCCATATTCCGCGGGGAGAAGCTCAGGCGATCCACCAAAGACTTCTCCGGCATGAAGGCCAGCAGCACTAAGCAGTTTGCAGACGAGGAAGTTGCTAGTGCAGCAGATGTTGATTGACTAGTGTCTTCTGTAGGGCCCTTTATTTAACTTGGTTGGTAGTAAAGCTTGTAGGTGCAGTGCAGAACACTTTAGTGATAACTAAGTAATTGTTGTAGTAGTACAATCTTATGCTTAGGAAGGAAACAGTGTACGACATATATTATCCTGCCAAAATCAGTGTACCAAAACTTTTAGGCTGCTACAATCAGTGTACGAGAAACTTTACCCTACCAGTCAGGGTACGGAGGGGATGCCACCCTGATTTGAAAGAGTGAGCTAAAACCTATTTTGGGCCCTGACCCACACTGCTTCCTAACAACCACAATAGCTCGGTTTCGGTTCGGGATTCGCCGACTGTGTACTCTAGTGGTTTGGTGGTCCCCCGTTTCGCGCACCCCAAGGTTCAGGTTCGTCAGTGGTTTCCCCCCAGAAACTCGCTTTGGTTTGGTCCTTCAGCTCAGTAGCAGGTGTGTTTCACCACCATCAGTCAGTGCCGCTTTTCCGTTCCATTGGTCCTGTTTTTGAACTGGCAAGAATTGCTGCTCGCTCTTCCCAATCGCATTTACAGTTGCAGGGAGCAGTAGGCAGGCATCTAGACTCAGACATTCCTTCCCCTCGTCGTCCGTTCAGCTGTCGCTTGGACCTTAGAATCAGGGGATTTTAGTACTCCCGGAAATTGCCGGGACCATGGAGCGGAGACCACCTACGTTATCGCCTAGTTCGCCGTCCAAGTCGCACGGTCGTCGCAGTCGGCCGTGGTACATCCAGCTGCTCGGCGAGCATTTCCAAGGAGCGTACCTCGTCGTGGGCTTCCTCGTAGCATCAGCCGTCTTCACGATCCTGCCGGCTGGCTATCCGCGACCGTCGCCGTTAGATACGGCGTCGTCGACTGTCGGCGACAGCCATGCAATCTTCTCTGGCGTTCAGAGGTTAGCATAAAATATCGGATCCACTCTCGAGGCGTTTATCATTCGTACACACCCCTATTCCTGGCTTCCTTCTTGACCGATTCCTCTCATTAATATCTCAAAGCCTTTGTCGAGCGTTGTATTTTCAGCCGTCAATTCTCGTATTTTCCGTCGATTCCGTGACTCGTGTTTGCTATCCTCATGACGGATCGAGGTCCTTCGTGACCTAATGCATATCTCGCTGTTTACGTAGCTTCTTTTCATCGTTGCCTCACTGTTCCTCGCATCGATGCTCTGTTATGCCTTATCAGCTCGGCCGTGAGCCTCTACCATGCGAAGACGCCGGATCATCGCTTCATGGGAAAGATTCCTCTCGGCATTCGCCGCACGCCGCTGCGAATCGTCGTTACTGGTGAGAATTGCGGTCATGGGTATGGGGTAGTCGAGCTCGAATCGTTCTCGCGCTTCACGTTAGACACATAGTTCTTACGAGGTTTACAAGATTTGCTAGTCGACCTACACGTGTTCCGTGGGTATGGGTTACGGAATCTTAGTAGTAAGACGTGCTTCGCAGTATGCGCGTAGTTTGGGGAAGGTTAAGAAAAAATCGTTAGTCGAACCATGCCTGATTGGTTCAAGGGTATCGGAACCCGAGTAATAAGACATCCAGGAGCCAGAGAAATAATTGGAGATTGAGACAATTAGTTAGTGGCTTATTGCATGGGTGGATGTGAGTTCAGGATTGTTGGAAGCCCGACCGTGTTCTTCTTGGCCTCAGATTGTTGCACGTGGCAGCTTGTACCCATCATACATGGACAGAACGGAATGCTAGTGGATGTGGACGGAATGATTGTGGACGGAATGATTGTGGACGGAATGATTGTGGACGGAATGATTGTGGACGGAATGATTGTGGACGGAATGATTGTGGACAGAACTGATTGTTGAGCGCATGGGCCAACTGTATTAGTCAACCTCCTGCTTCCCCTCCGTCCCTTGCTTCTCCCTCTCCTCCCTTGCTCATCCCTTTGCACCGCATCCCACTCATCTAGCCTCATCGTATCTCCCCAGCATCACATCTCACTAGCACCGTGTCTCTCCCCAACATCTCATCTCCCCACCCCACTGTTTAGGCTCTCCCCAATGTTCATATCGCCCCAGTGTCTTCCCTCTTCACTACTCATTTCGACCACGTGATTGTGGTGGTCAAGTTTTTATCCCCCTCCCTCTCTTCCCTTCCCTCTGTCCTCTATACTCCACCCCTCTCCACCCCGCTCCTCTCCCCAATGCGTCAGGCGGGGCGGGGTTCGTGGGGTCGCATCTGGTGGACAGGCTGATGGATCGGGGCGACCACGTGATCGTGGTGGATAACTTGTTCACGGGGCGCAAGGAGAACGTGCAGCACCACTTGGGCAACCCGCGCTTTGACCTCATCCGCCACGACGTCGTTGAGGGGCTTCTGCTCGAGGTCGACCAGATCTACCACCTCGCCTGCCCCGCCTCGCCCGTTCATTATAAGCACAACCCCATTAAGACGATCAAGACCAATGTGGCGGGGACGATGAATATGCTGGGGCTGGCGAAGCGAGTGGGCGCAAGGTTCCTGCTGACGAGCACGAGCGAGGTGTATGGGGATCCGTTGGAGCACCCGCAGACTGAGGAGTACTGGGGGAACGTGAACCCCATTGGTGAGTACTAGACAGTGGATATAAGATTTAGTGGTTGTTGAGTGTCTCACGGAGGGTGTGGGTTTTTAGTTGACTCAAGAAGCGAGTGGGGGCGCGGTTCCTGCTCACGAGCACCAGCGAGGTGTATGGGGATCCGCTGGAGCACCCGCAGACGGAGGAGTATTGGGGCAACGTCAACCCCATCGGTGAGTTGTAGACCTTGAATTGTTCAAGGGCTGAATGGTTCAATTCCTCTTGCCAATGTAATTGTCAGTTCCCAGCTTGCGCGCATTTTCATCTCCATTTTCCTCTCCCCTTCCCCCTCTCCTCCAAACCCCTCTTTTCCCCCTCCTCCTTCCTCCTCCCCCACCTCCATTCCCACCTCTACTACCCTATCCCGTCTGTGCTGTACCTCCATCCATGTGCTAACTGTCGCATGCATGCAGGGGTGCGCAGCTGTTACGATGAGGGCAAGCGTGTGGCAGAGACATTGATGATGGAATACCATCGCGCGGGTGTGGATGTGCGCATTCTTACCACATCTCTCAACTCATTCCATCCACATGCTCTGCTGTGTTGTCACACCCATCGTTATATATGCATGCAGGGGTGCGCAGCTGCTATGACGAGGGAAAGCGCGTGGCGGAGACGCTGACCATGGACTACCACCGTGGGGCGGGCGTGGACGTGCGCATTGCACGCATCTTCAACACGTACGGCCCGCGCATGTGCATCGATGACGGCCGTGTTGTCAGCAACTTTGTGGCTCAGGTGGGTGGGTGGGTGGATGGATGGTCCAGTGGGTCGGTGGGGTATGGTGGGTGGGTGGGTGGGAGCACAGTGGGCCCGGCGTGGATGTGTGCATTGCGCGCATCTTCAACACGTATGGCCCGCGCATGTGCATCGATGATGGCCGCGTTGTCAGCAACTTCGTTGCCCAGGAGGGTGGATGAAGGGTTGGGTGGGTCGGTGGGTGGGTGGGTTGGTGGGAGCAGGGCTGGATGGATGCGTACCGGGCCAGGGTGGATGTGCGCATTCAATGCATCTTCAACACGTACGCCCCCTCCACACGCACCCAACCCCTCTCACCTCCCTCACTCCAGGCGCTGCGCAAGGAGGCGATGACGGTGTATGGCGATGGCAAGCAGACGCGCTCCTTCCAGTACATAGACGACCTGGTGGAGGGGCTCATGCGCCTCATGGACGGGGAGCACGTGGGGCCCTTCAACCTCGGGAACCCCGGCGAATTCACCATGCTGGAACTCGCTGAGGTGAGCTGCCTGGCCCCTGCCTGAACTTGCTGGAAAGAGCACTCTTTCCAGTACATAGACGACCATGAGGTGAGCGCACTCAGCGTCCTCCTTCCAGTACATAGACGACCTGGTGGAGGGGCTCATGCGCCTCATGGATGGGGAACACGTGGGGCCGTTTAACCTGGGCAATCCTGGAGAATTCACCATGCTTGAAGTGGCTGAAAAGAGCTCAGGAGTCCCCTCAACCACGCTCCTTCCAGTACATGGACGACCATGAGGTGAGCTGACTCACCGCGCTCCTTCCAGTACATGGACGATCGGGTGGGGGGGCTCATGCGGCTCACGTGAGCTCACCGCAGGTGAGGGTCGACGCTCTATCTATGCGAGTTGACGCTCTATCTATGTGAGTCGACGCTCTATCTATGTGAGTCGACGCTCTATCTATGTGAGTCGACGCTCTATCTATGTGAGTCGACGCTCTATCTATGTGAGTCGACGCTCTATCTATGTGAGTCGACGCTCTATCTATGTGAGTCGACGCTCTATCTATGTGAGTCGACGCTCTATCTATGTGAGTCGACGCTCTATCTATGTGAGTCGACGCTCTATCTATGTGAGTCGACGCTCTACCTATGTGAGTCGACGCTCTATCTATGTGAGTCGACGCTCTATCTATGTGAGTCGACGCCTCATGGACGGGGAGCATGTGGGGCCCTTTAACCTCGGAAATCCTGGGGAATTCACCATACTTGGCAGAGGTGAGCTCATGTTTTTTCTTGACCTGGTGGCTTTTGAGAGTTTTGTGAGAATCACCATGCTCGAACTGGCCGATGTAAATTCATCCGCAACACAGCACAGCACATCCGCAACACAGCACAGCATATCCGCCTGGCTTCGCCGCTTGCTCCCCACTCTCCTCTTTGTAACTCCCTCCTGTCCCCATCCCCTCTTCCTCCCTTCCCCACATAATCATTGTCCCCAGGTAGTGTGTGAGGTGATAGACAAGACGGCGGGCATTGCCGTTCAGGAGAATTCAGCCATCCTGCCTTGGCCCCCCGCCTCGCTCACTCCCTCTTCTCTAACCATTCTCACCCCTCTTTCTCCCACCAGGTGGTGAGGGAGGTGGTAGACAAGTCAGCCAGCATAGCCTTTCAGGAGAACACGGCGGACGATCCACACAAGCGCAAGCCGGACATCACACGCGCCAAGGAGCTGCTCGGGTGGGAGCCCAAGGTCGCCCTGCGCCAGGGCCTGCCCCTCATGGTGGAGGACTTCCGGCGCCGGCTGTTTGGAGATGTGAAGGAGAGCCGGCAGAGCATTACTGCTCAAGAGGAGGCCAAGTGAGGGGCTTCTGCTTGGTGGTGGTGGTGGGGGGTGGTGGGGGGGGGGGGACGGGAGGTCGCGCTGCGCCAGGGCCTGCCCCTCATGGTGGAGGACTTTCGGCGCCGGCTGTTTGGGGATGTCAAGGAGAGCTGGCAGAGCATTACTGCTCAGGAGGAGGCTAAATGAGGGGCGTGGGAGGTGGAATGGAAGGGGATGGGGATGGGGATGGGAAGGGTGTGGCCTGGTGTGATATGACACTTGACTTTTGCTGACATACTGTTGTAGTGATACAGGTACCTCAATGTAGCTTTATACGTACCTAGCGTACATGGCATCACCTTAGATTGGTTACGAAGTGCAGTGCCCGAGTCTGGCCCCTGAGGCCCGGCCTTCAATACTAGCTTGGAACTCCTGAAAAAACTCCAGGAAACTGGAACATTGTATGGCGTTCAGCACACAAGCACACATAAAACCTTTCTCCACTCCACATGTTGATGAAATAATGTAACCAATATCAGTTATTGCCCCCAGACCAGTAAGCAGCCTGTATATCCCTCCATCACCTTCCCTTGTAGGTTACTCTGTACTGGCTTGGCTTTTGAGTCGACAAATTAACCTAGTTTGTTTGTCCATGCACCACCTCCTGTAGCACCAGCTGCAGGTCTCTCGTGCGTATCGGCTTGGCCAGGAACCCATCCATCCCTGCATGCGCACACTTGTCCCTCTCATGCTTCAACACACTCGCTGTCAGCGCGTAAATAGCCGACCGCTGCTGCGCTTTCACACCCATCTGCTGCTGCTGCTGGGGAGCCAGGCTTGTGTCAACGTTTCCACCACACACCCCCTGTGCGTCCCTCCCTTCTTGTACTGCTTCGCCAGGATTCGCATCTCCCACCGCTCCCGCCTCAGCGGTGTGAGGGGTGGCCTGCAGCCGTCGGATGTGCGTGGTGGCTTCAAAGCCGTCCATCACTGGCATCTGGCAGTCCTGTAAGGGCAAGCACGAATGGGTCAGCAGGGGAGGGGGAAGAGTTAGGCAGGAGAAGTAACAAGTCAATGCAGCGGGGTGAGGGAGGCCCTGCAGCCGTCGGATGTGTGTGGTGCGCTCAGAGCTGTCCATCACTGGCATCTGGCAGTCCTGTGGGAGCAAGCACAGATCAGGAGGACATGAGGGGAGAGAGTGAGGCAGGAAAAATGACAAGACCATGCTGCAGTGTGAAAGTGTGCCTTGCACCCGTTGGATATGCTTGGTGGCTTCTGAGCCGTCCATTACTGGCATCTGTCAGTCCTGTAGGAGCAGCATGCATGGGTCAAGACGGGGATGTACCATGGACGAGAGGAAGTACATGGTACGAGAGGAAGACATAAGAAGCAAGGAAGCACAGAACAAGGCATGAGAAGCAAGGAAGCACAGAACAAGGCATGAGAAGCAAGGAAGCACAGAACAAGGCATGAGAAGCAAGGAAGCACAGAACAAGGCATGAGAAGAAAGGAAGCACAGAACAAGGCATGAGAAGCAAGGAAGCACCGAACAAGGCATGAGAAGCAAGGAAGCACAGAACAAGGCATGAGAAGCAAGGAAGCACAGAACAAGGCATGAGAAGCAAGGACATGCGGTAGCATGAAGATGATGTTGTAGTTGGTGGAATAGAGAATAAGAGAAAGACAAAATAGGAGACCATGGACTGACCATGAAGATGATGTGGTAGGTAGTTGGTGGATAAGAGATGGAGAGAAGCACCGAAGCAAATGAGGGAGCAAGTGGACTGAACATGAAGATGACGTGGCGGTTGGTGGACTGACCATGAAGATGACGTGGTAGTTGGTGGAGCGGCAGGCCTCCACGGCCTTGTGCCCATTCTCTGCCACGTCACACGAGACTCGCAGGTTCCTCAGCAGCTGCACCACCACCATGCGGTTCACCGCGTTGTCCTCCACCACCAGACACCGCAGCCCAGAGAAGGGGCCTCCCTCCCTGCCACTCCCACCTTCACTCCCAGCAGAAGGAGCAGCAGTTGCAGCAGCAGCACCACAGGCACCGCCAGAAACACCAGCCGAGTCCCTGGATCCTCTGCTTTTGCTCTGCGTCTGACTTGTCCTCATTACCCCCTGTCTCGCACTCAAGCCGCCTCTCCTGCACCTGAGGCGTCCCTCTCTCCCTTTCTCCGTTGCATCCCCCTCTTGCACCTCATCTCCTCCTCCACCTGCTTTTACACCATCCCCTCCACTCCCCTCCTCTTCTCCCTCCTTCCCTGGTCCCCTTGTACCCGTTGCCCTCCTGCTCTCTCTCTCACACCCACACCCCCCACCACCAGCAGAATGCGTTTCTTTCTCCTCCTGCCCCTCCTCCCACCCTTGCTCCTTCTCCTCTTCCTCCTCCTCCTGCTCCGCCTCTTGCCTCTGCTGCTCCTGCCGTTGCCGCTCCTCCTTCTGCCGCTGCTGCTGCTGCACCAGAGGGTCATCAGCAGGCATTAACGGCATCGCCACCACATCAGGCAGCGAAGCACTACCCACAACCTTCAGGTCTGCCTCCTGCCCGCTGCAAGCAGGGGGGGCAGACGTAGGAGTGAAGGGCAGGGAGAGGGAGAAGGTGGAGCCGTGGCGGGGGGAGGAGGCGACGGAGATGCAGCCCCCCATGAGCGCCGCGAGCGAGCGACAGATGGAGAGACCCAGGCCCGTGCCGCCGTGCTTGCGGCACGACGAGTCGTCCACCTGCCGGAACGGCGTGAACAGCCGCCCCAGCTGATCCTCTGGTATCCCCACACCTGTGTCCCGCACATCTATCCTCACCCATACCGCCGCCTCGCCTGCCTCTGCGGGTTGTTCTTCTTGCGCTGCTCCTCTCTCTGTGTGCATCTCTTCAGAAGCAGGATGAACGGGCACTGGCTCCTCCTTGCATCGCTGGGCGCAGTGCATGGCGTTTTGTTCACATGTAGCCAAGGGAGCTTCTCCTCCTGCCAAGGGACCTTCTCCTCCTGCCAAGGGAGCTTCTCCTCCTGCTAATGAGCATCCTCCTGCGGCAGCTGCTCTGGCCAGGTCTCCCCCGTCCTCCTGCCTTTGCATGTCCCTCTGCTTCATACCCACTTGCCCACCTTCTATCCTCTCTGCCCCACGTGTACCCACCCTCTTTGCTTCTCCTCCTCCTCCTCCTGCTGCTGCTGCTGCTGCTGCTGCTGCTGCTGCTGCTGCTGCTGCTGCTGCTGCTGCTGCTGCTGCTGCTGCTGCTGCTGCTGCTGCTGCTGCTGCTGCTGGTATCTCCCTTGTTCCTGCTTCCCTTGCTGCTGCTTTGGCGGCTTCTTCAGGATAGATCATGCGCCGCCCTACTGTTCTATCTGCCCCTCTGGCCAACCCTCCCCCCTCACTCACCCCTGTCCCACCACCCAAGCCAGTCAATACAGCACCCCCAGCCACCACAGCAGCATCGGCCCGAGCCAGCACGGCCCCGGGAGCATTCCACGAGGCTTGGCATGTGTGACGCACCCCACTCTCTTTGCCGGCTCCTTCACCTCCCCCTCCCCCACCCTGTTCTCCTTTTTGGACCTCCCGGCCTCCCCCTTCCCCCTCACGTCCCCCACGCCCTCTCCTACCCCCAGCACTCAACCCACGACCCCCGCCCCCATGGCACCCGCCCACACGTGCGCGTTTGGCAGGAGGGGCTTTACCCACCGACCCCTGCTGCACACCCATCAGCAATCCCTTGATGCCCCCTTCACCCGCCCGGCATGTCTTCTGAGTCGCCTCACAAACCACCCCTTGCTTCCCCTCACAGACCCTTTCACCTGCCTGATAAGGGCCCTCGCTCACACCCTCGGCCAGGGCGCTCAGGTGGGTGGCAGAGTGGCACGTGTGGATGGGTGCTGCTGCTGCTGCAGGGAAGGAGAGGGATGATCCAGGGAGAGGGGAGTGCAGTGGCGGGGTGTGCGGCGCTGCAAACGGTTTCGGAAGTGGCTCAGAAATCAGCCCCGGGAGCGGAGGGTGCAGTGGCAGGGTGTGCGGCGCTGCTGCTAGCACTGCTGCCTCCTCTTGTGCCTCCACTTGTGCACGCTCTGCTCGCTCTCCCTCTGCCCCCGCTGCTCCTTCAGAACAAGCAGTATCAGCGGCGGTGGCAGTGGCAAGGGGAGGAGGGCCATTGGTGATCTCAGGCTCAGCTTTGGACGGCCCAGATTCGTCGTTCAGCAGCTGCGTATCTGGTGAATGCGCTTCTACTGAATGTGCTTCTATTGAACTCGCTTCGAGTGCGTATGTGCTATTTGACTCTCCCTTCTCTGAATGAGGCTCAACCAGGCTTGCAGCAGCAGGGTTGTGAGTACCAACGAGGTTGTGAGTAGCAGCGACAGTTTGAGTAGCAGCAGAGCAGTGGGTAGCTGGAGCAGAAGGAGCAGAAGGAGCTTCGACTGGTGGCAGTGCTGAGGGCAGGTGTGGCTTGCTCTGCAGGTATACTTGCACCTCCACCTCTCCCCTGCAGGGGTCACGCAGGAAGGGGAAGAAGGGGGAAGCAGCAATGAGAGAGCCGGTTTAGGGCTCTGAAATGCTGCAGACGTCCCACTGGCCCACCACCACCACACCACACACATACCCAACCACACTCATCCACCCGCCACCCACACGCCAGCCAAACACTCACCCACCACCCACGCACCAGCTCACACTCACTCACCCACGACACACATACCCACCCACCCTATTACTCTCCCTTAACTGCACACTAAACACCCATCCACCACACACGCCACTGCGAGCACGCAGCACTGTGTGCACACACCTGTCGGTGAACTTGATGGCGTTGGAGAGCAGGTTGAGCAGGTTGAGCAGGTTGAGCAGGATTCGTGACCTTTCCTCCAACCGCGCACTCGCACTCATCTACCATACTCCCTCCAACCGCGCACTCGCACTCATCTACCATACTCCCTCCAACCGCGCACCACACCCATCCACCACACTCCACACCTGTCGGTGAACTTGATGGCGTTGGAGAGCAGGTTGAGCAGGATCTGCCTCACCCCATCCCACCACACACTCACACCCGTTCACACTCCCTCAAACCGTGCACCACAACCATCCACCACTCCACTACACACCACTGTGTGCACACACCTGTCAGTGAACTTGATGGCATTGGAAAGCAGGTTGAGGAGAATCTGCCGCACTCGGAACTGGTCTCCCAGCACACATGCTGGCACGCCCTCTTTCACACGGCTGTGCAGCTGTGAGAAAGGCAAAGAGGGAAGAGAGCGAGGGGGGTGAATAGTGGGAGAGAAGAGAAGGCGTGGAAATTGAAACACATGCAAGATGAAGCATGAGTGCTTGTGCCCTTTTGAAGGCCTGACAGTATCACCGTCTTTGTATGACTGTACTGCTGGTACCTCCAGTCCAGGGGACCGTCAAAATCAGGCTACTGTCCGCAGTACAGCACACCACATGCATGCACCGCACCACACCCACTCAAAAACCGACAGAGCTTTCACAAGCCCCTCCACCGCACTCGATCAAGCAAACAACCACAAAGGAAAAACTGACCGCACTGCACCGCTTCCCATCCTTTGGTACCCACCTTGAGCCCCTTGCCGTCAGCAGCGGTGCGAACGACAGCAATGCACTGAGACAGAGTCCTCCGTAGATCAAACGGGTTGCGGTCCAATACCAGCGCATGCGCCTCCATCTTGGTAATATCGAGCACATCGGATATGATATGAATGAGGGCCGTGCCGGAGGAGGAGATGACGTCGACGTAGGAGCGCTGCTGCGGGGTGAGGGGGGTGCGGAGGAGCAGCTCGGCGACACCGATGACGCCATTCATGGGGGTGCGCAGCTCATGGCTCATGTTCGCCAGGAACCGGTTCTTCGCCTCGCTCGCTGCCTCGGCCGCGTCTTTGGCGGCTCGGAGCTCTTCCTCCTTGCGCTTGGACTCGGTTAGATCGTGCCACACAGCTAAGAGGCATGACTCGCCGCCGATCTCTACGATCTTCACCTTCACCTGCGCGTGGGTGGAGAGCAGAACAGGTTTTCTATAATCCTTTAGAAACAGATGCGCAAGTGCATCAGGCGCACCGCTGCGTAACAAGAAGAGATGTATGAGCTCCTCACCTTCACCTGCGGGCCCCTCATACTACCTGTACAATGAGCTGCATGCACACAATAGCCACCCACCCACCTGCAGCATCATGGGGTGCCCGTCAGCAGTGAGGTGGCACCACTCAAACTCCACCACCTCGCCACTCATCATCCTTCCATGCATGCCCAGAATGGTGCATGGTGGGATGCCCTTCAACACCCATCTACCCCTTTTCTTACATCCATCCCTGTGTCACTACCTGCAGCATCATGGGGTGCCCATCAGCAGTGAGGCGGCACCACTCAAACTCCACCACCTCGCCACTCATCATGCGCCCATGCATATAGCCTCCCGTGACCGCCGCCCGTCAGGCTGGAAATCGGGGCTCATCTTGGCCACTCGGACGTTGGCCAGGGCGTCGGTGCCTCAAAGGCCCGTCATATCATACTACCTGTACGTAGAACTGCGCTCACAACAGCTGTCAACCCACCCACCTGCAGCATTATGGGGTGCCCGTCAGCAGTGAGGTGGCACCACTCAAACTCCACCACCTCGCCACTCATCATCCGCCCGTGCATGCCTAAAATCGCCTCCCGGGACCGCCGCCCATCAGGCTGGAACTCGGGGCTCATCTTGGCCACTCGGAAGTTGGCCAGGGCGTCTGCTCGGCTGCGGAAGCGCATCAACCGCACCGCCGCATCGTTGCACTCGATGAGCGCCATGCTGCTGGAGAAGACGAGGATGGGCTCCTGATGGGGGGTAGGGAGGGTGAGTGCGTGGGAATGGGGGTGGTTGGGTAGTTGGAGACAGCAGGGAGAGGGGAAGGAGGGGTGGCACATTGAGGGGAGCGCATAAGGGGTTCACGTGGAATCGTGTGGTGGTGTTGGGGAGGGCACAAACACACCATGGAGAGCTGGTAGATGGCATGGAACTTGGCGTGACTCTGGCACTCCTGACTGTTGAGTCGGCTCAAAACTCACAACATGCAAGGGATGGCAAGGCAAATTCATGGCATGGCATGGCACGGCATCGCACCATGGAGAGCTGGTAGATGGCATGGAACTTGGCATGGCCCTGGCACTCCATAAGCGTCGCCTTAATCTCCTCCACCACCCTCATCGCCTCCTCCAACGCACTCTCCTCCCCCTCCCCATCCTCCCCTTCCTCCATCTCCTCCCACCCCTCCCCCTCCTCTCCCTCTATTCCCCCACCCGCGCCCAAACCAGGCATGGGCGGGGGAGGAGTCTCGTCAGGGGGATAGGAGGGCCAGAAGTGGTCAGGATAACCGTCCGCCCGCCGCCCCACTGCCTGTGTGCGCCGCCTCCCCCTCCGCCTGCGCCGGTGCTGGTGGGGAGGCTTGAGGGGCGGGGGAGCAGGTGCTGTGGGGGCGCTGGGGCCGGCGTGGGCGCTGGGGGCGCTGGGGGGGGTGTGGGCGCTGGGGGTTGTGGGGGCGTTGGGTGCGGTGCGGGCGCTGGGGGCGCTGGGGTGATGGGCGCATGTGAGGTGCTCTGGGGGGAGCCTGGAGGAGCTAGGGTGGCTGGGGTGGCTGGGGTGGCTGGGGTGAGGGGCGGCGCTAGCAGCATTGGGAGGGGTGGCAGCAGGATTGTGAGTGGCAGGAGCAGGAGCAGAAGCGGCATGGGGCACGGCAGCAGCAGCAGCAGCAGCAGCAGCAGCAGGCGGATGGGACGGGCCAGCACCAGCAGCAGGGGCAGCAGAATCAGCGGGCGGATGCGGCGGGGGCGCATGGGGCGGGGGCGCATGGGGCGGGGACGCATGGGGAGGGGGCGCATGGGGAGGGGGCGCATGGGGAGGGGGCGCATGCGGCGGGGGCGCATGGGGAGAGGAAGGGGGGCGGGCGCCGTAGTGTTTCTCAACAGCGTCCCCCCATGAGACGGGGTCGGGGGGCTTCACCTGCGCCAGGTTGGTTGCCAGCTCCGCACACGCTGTGGCGTGCTGCAGCAGCTGCGCCTGGAGGGGTGGAGGGGAGTACAGGATGGTGGCGTTGGGTTTGTATGGACTCAAAGTGCATGAGGCAAGGTGGGGGGCTTCACCTGCGCCAGATTCGTTGCCAGCTCCGCACATGCTGTGGCGTGCTGCAGTAGCTGCCCCTGGAAGGGTGGAATTGAGTAACGAGGGAGGGACGCAGAAGGGTGCAGAGGGGTGCAGAGGGATGCAGAGGGGTGGTTTGTGTGCTGACTCACAAGGACGGAGTTCTGGGGGCTTCACCTGCGAAAGATACCTCACCATCTCTCCTCATACGCCGTCGTGTGCTGAAAGAGCTGGGGAACGGTGGGAGGAGAGAGTGGTGGAGAGAGGTGGAGGGCGGTGAAGAGAGGTGCAAGTAGGCATCTGACGGAGGAGCTGAGACAGAGTATGGGAAAGCGGTCAGCCGCAGGGAGAAACCAATCGGTGGAGAGCGGTGGGGCGTACCTCGTAGGTTTTTCTCGTGGAGATATCGTGAAAGAGACAGAGAAGCCAGGAGGCACCACGAGCACATGCACATGCACATGCACATGCACATGCACCATGTTGCTCCATCAATCCATGAGTGCATGCACATGCGTCACAGCTCGGAGCTGACCCATTCATCCCCTCCGCTGCTCTTCCCCTCCCCCTCTCCGCTCCTTCCGCCCACCTTGCGCCGTCCTCCCCCCCTCGCCCCCTCCCTTCCTCCCCCAGCACGCCCATCGCTTCTGCGGGATGCAGCAGCCCAGAAGCGGCACTATCAACGCGCCACGCGCGCATTTCGTACCATCTGAAACCACTGCTATTGCTGCTACTGCTGCTGTTGCAGTTGTCACCGGTTCCGCCCCTTGCATCTTTTACACGTGCTGCTGGTACATGTGCTCCTGCTGCTGCAGCCTGCATCAACCGCACGTCCACACACCGTGCTGCTCTGAGTGCTCCTCCTGCTCCTGCTCCTGTTGCTCCTCCTGCTCTTTCTGCTGCGGCTGCGGCTGCGGCTGAGTGTGAGAGCGCATGCTGCAAGAGCACAAAGCAGCACACATAGAGTCATGCTTTCAAGCGGCAGCGGGTACAAGAACGGTGGGTACAAGAACGCACACGCCTTGACACCCTCGCTGTCACGACTCACACCTTCACTCTCCACTCCTACCTACATTTTCTTGCCAACACTCTACTCTCCTGTTGTACTGAGGTGGCTTTTGGATTGACTCAACCGTCATACCTTCACGCTCTTAAAAATGCTATGGGGTGGGGTGACTTTTGGGTCGATTCAATTCAACTGCCATACCTTGACGTTCCCAATGACTTCTTTGACGCGCTTAAATATATATGGGGTGACTCTTGAGTCGCCTCAACCGCCATACCTTGACTTTCCTGACGTCATCCTGGTGGATCAGCTCCAGCAGCGACCTTCCTAGAACCTTCCCTTGCGCAATACTCCCGTCCTCCTCACTTTCCCTCGCCTCCCCCTGCTGAGGCAACTTGACGGTCACTGCCGGCCACCCGCCAGACTCTTGCCGCGGCTGCCGTTCGGCCGTTACTGGCGGACTCGCATCGCCGGCAACAGTGCGAAGGAGCGCGGCGCTGCGCACATGTGACGAAGATGCGGGAGTGGGGAAGGGGGACGGAGGGAGTGGGTGAAGACGGGTAGGGAAAAGGCGGAGTAGGAGGCATGTTGGGACGAGAAAGGGTTGGGAGAGGGAGGCGCGAGGACGGAATAAGCAAGAAATGCGGGTGAGGGAGCGATGGAAGCGACAAGATCGGAATAGCAGCCATAACCGAAACTTTTCACGCAGGGCCCGTCAGGCCGTTGAGGAGTACATTTTTCGCGCAGTGCGCGACAGGGGTTGCAAGATGAGTGAGTCTACTCCTATCGTCTTTCGCGTGTACCTGCATTGCACGATGCGAAAGTCTCTTGCGGGAGAAATGAGACAGGCGGGGACCGCCGCGAGCACGAGATTAAGGAGCGAAACTGCTGAAGTAGAGGATTCGGCGAGTGCGATTCGACAACATTCGGGTCGCAGATTGAGACGCGCTTCGCTCGGAACGCCGTGCTTGCTGCTGTCAGTTGCGAAACCGGCTACGGCTCCTAGCGACATAATTCGCGAAAGACGTAGTTAATGTCGTGTATACGTGGTAACGATACCACGAGAGACGTCGCCTCGACGTGCGTGCGACACGCACATTATAAAGTGACCTACCTAGTCTGTGTTGTTGCCTCGGTGAATCAGGCATGCTTCACTGATTGATTCACTCACAACACAGATGCTCATATGAAGAAGCATGACACTGCCAGCAGCACACTTTTTGTTTGCAATCAACTCCTAGAGGTTCATTCTGGTACACAACGGTGTAAAACAGTGGAGCCTAGAAACCGTTCCCAAACGTGATGAACCGTAGAAAACCGCGTTATACGAACCCTAAACGAAAATGTATGACCTTGGTAATTCATTGCTGTCCATCGTGAAGCAACTGACGTAACTGAACAGGAACCTTGAACATCACACCCGCGAAGAAACGACGAGAAGCTGACTGGTGGCGGTGGCAGGTGTTCAGACAAATCTGGTGGGTGGGTGTGGGTGCGAATGGCTTGTTCCAGGCGGATCAAACGTGTTTGTCGGGGTCCGTGAGTTTGGATGGTGGGGGGAGAAGCTTCATCATTGGCAGCCTTCCGCCAAGTGTGCTGTGCTGGCACTTGTGCTTGCCAGCATTGCTTCTCCTCCGCCTTTTTTGTTCTGCTGATGCCCCCACCCCATTGTGTTTGGAGAACAATGGGAGGACCCTCCCGGAATATCCCAGCGGAAACGGGTCTTCAAGCCTGACGACCCGTTGACGACTTGACGACATACTGCCCCGGGCAGAAAAAAAACTAAAACCCTATCGGATGGCATGCCATCAGAGGGAGGCATCAACCCTAAATCCATGCCTCCCTGTGTTAAGGGTTGATGCCTCCCCAGATGCATGCCCAAATGGGTTTTTTTTTTTTCCCACGGGCAGGCGGACTCGCTTGTCCGCTGAGATATATTCGGCGGAATATCCCAGCGGAAATGGGTCGTCAAGCCTGACGACCCGTTGACGACTTGACGGCATGCTGCCCCGGGCAGAAAAAAACAAAAACCCTGTCGGATGGCATGCCATCAGAGGGAGCCATCAACCCTAAATCTATGCCTCCCTGTGTTTAGAGTTGATGCCTCCCTGACCAGATGCATGCCCGAATGGGTTCTATTTTTTTTCCCTAGAGCAGCGAGCTCCCCCGGGCGGACTCGCTTGTCCGCTGGGATATATTCGGAGGAATATCCCTGCGGAAACAGGTCATCAAGCCTGACGACCCGTTGACGACTTGACGACATGCTGCCCCTGGCAGAAAAAAAAAAAGTAAAACCCTGTCGGATAGCATGCCATCCGAGGGAGGCATCAACCCTAAATCCATGCCTCCCTGTGTTTAGGGTTGATGCCTCCCTGACTGGATGCATGCCTGAATGGGTTTTATTTTTCTTTCCCGCGGGCAGCGAGCTCCCCCGTGCGGAGTCGCTTGTCCGCTGAGATATATTCGTCGTCAAGCGCATACGCGTAGCGCAGCGTCGCACGCCCAGGCCAGACCTGTCCGTCCTTCCCCACAGCGCTGTACAGTGTGCAATCCAAACTCGGTTTTTTCTCCCCTGGCCACTAGTGTACGAAGAAAGCTACCCAGCAGCTCAAACGACAACGAAGCCAAGTAGGAAACTTCATCTCTAGTTCTTTAATAACTGTATCCAATCAGCACTTTGCATCTGAATTGTAGAGTGTAAGGAATTTTCCTAATTCCTTACTGAGGCACGCTGTACGCGTACAATTCCAACTTTTCAGAGTTCAGGCTCGGTCCGACGACCTCGCCTTCCGGACGTCCCTCGCGTTGCCTTCGGGTTTCCCAACACCAAACCTGCACCCCAACCATCTCGCGACTCCGCGACCTCGGCCTAGCTAGCCTTGCTATATTATGCCTAGGCCTCGTTGTGTTCTCAGTACTTGTAATCACTTATACGATATTGCATTCTGCGCACTCTTCTCTCGTACAACTCATAACACTTGGTATCAGAGCTGCTTTCATAGGTTACCCACCACTTTCTGGGGTAGTTTTAGTGCAAGGGTGCAATAGACTTGGTGGGCTGCAAAGCGGTCGACTGAGAGATAGATACGATTATCTCGCTCCGACTAATAGCGTTTGCGCCTTCATCAAAGTCAGAAAAAATCGTTGTTAACCCGCTGCCCGTTAGGAGGAGCCTGAGAAACATGAATCAGGCCGAGTTTGACCGTTTCATGCAGGACTTTCGGGCGATGCAATCCAGCATGCAGACTATGTCTGGCGAGTTGGAGCGCCTGAGGGTGGAAAACGCCGAACTACGCCAGGCGCGAGGTGAAGCGCGCCAGGAGTCGCCCGTCGTGGATGAAGCAAGTAGCAGTTCGTCACTCAACGAGAACGTGTTCAACGAGCTGGATGGCTCGATTGATGCTGAAGATGAGTGGGCGACACGACAGCAACAGGCACGAGAAGCGCCAGGGCAGCAACAACAGGAACGAGCAACGCCGAGGCAACAGTCGCAGACTCTGCCACGACAGGCACCAGCGACAATTCCGGCGATGGCTTCGGTGGCGCCCTCAGTGCATGCAGCGGCAACAGTCTCAACAACTATCAAAATAAATCCGACAAACCCGCCCCCGTTCAACCCCAGCGACAAAACCGTCACTGTGTCTGCGTGGTTGTTCGACGTGGAGGTTTTCTTTAATGCTGAGCAAATTGCTGATGATGTCACTCGCATTAATTTTGCAGTGTCACTGTTACGCAGAGCTGCGTTGGAATGGTGGAAGCGGACACTTTTGACAGAGGGGACTTCGGCAGGGATATGACGTGCGAACGACGGGACCTGGACATCTGTCACGCAACGAGCAACTACAATCTTCGGAGTGGCTACGATACGCGCATAGACGGAGTGGGGCGCCGTGCTGCGAGCCAGATTCGAGCATGTATCCGCCTCGGATTCTGCTCGCATGAAGATGCGTGCCTGGAAGCAGGTGACATCGGTCCAAGACTACACAGCAACATTCTGCACTTTGGCCGACCAAGTGGACGACATGAGTGAAGCGGAGCGGCTCGACAAATACGTCGCAGGCCTCAAATACGAGGTGCAGTATGAGGTGCGACGAACGAGGCCACGCGACTTCATCGATGCCGTCCAGCTGGCCGAATCAACGGACGCGCTGATGCAGTGGGCGAGAATGAGTTCCTGGGAGGGCACTCAATTTCGTGGACTGCCTCGCCAGCCCACAATCAACGGTGTGGATGCGCCGAGACGTGCACCAAACACATGCTTCAACTGCAACCAATCAGGCCACTGGAGGAAAGACTGACCGAAGCTGAAACAGGGGAACAGGAACGACGGAGAGGGGTCGGGAAAAGAGACGAGTCAGTAGCAGTCGGGCCACCTACTGACGAGACCCCGTCGCCCGACAATCACCATCCACACCGAGTAGTGGTACTGATACGGGCTATCGACCACAATCGGACGAATGAAGTGGATGAACACTTGGATCACCCTGTGCTGGTCGCGAGGAGGGTTAACGACTACAAAATAAAACTTTTCGTTGACGGTGGGGCGAGCCACAGTCTCGTCAACCTGGCAACGGCAAAAAAAATCGGAGTTAGGCTGGACAGGTGTCTGCCCGAGATTGACGCACGACTGGTGGACGGGACACCGCTCGCGATCAAGGACGAGGTGCGACGAATTCGGATGAAGTGTGGCGACAATTTCGGGTTTTCCATGAAGATGCTGGCGACGATATTGGACGGTTGCGATGTGCTGCTGGGACGAGATTGGCTACAGCGATATAATCCGACGATCGACAGGACGACGGGAGCAATCACGGTGCTGAGCAACAAGGGGCGCGTGACACTTCTGAAATGGACGGAGCCGGAGCCAACGACGACTCGTGTCAACGCGATAACGCTGAAAAGAGCGATAAAACAGGGAGCGCAAGGCTACGCCGTACAGCTGTATGAGGTGGTTGCGTACGAAAAAATCGCCGACATTGACACGCTCTGCGCTGCTTTACCAGAGGACGTGGCGAGCATAATTCGGAGGCATCCCGAAATTTTCGCGGATGACCTGCCTGACGGGCTGCCACCTCAGCGACCAGAAGACTACATGATCGAGCTAGAGCCAGGGGCGCAACCAACTGTTCGGCCACAGTGGCGGCTCAGCCAATCGGAGCTCGACGAGTTGCGGAAACAACTGGATTATCTGCTTTCGAAGGGTTTTATCCGGCCGAGCATGTCACCATACGCCGCCCCGATACTATTCACGCCGAAGAAGGACGGAGGTCTGCGCATGTGCATCGACTATCGAGTGCTGAATCGGATCACCATCAAGTCACGTTACCCGATTCCGTGAGCGGACGACCTGCTGGATCAGCTTCGCGGGGCTCGCTTCTTCTCGAAAATCGATTTGCGAGGTGGCTACCATCAAATTCGCGTGTTCGCCCACGAATGCCCGAAGATTGCGTTTCACACCCGTTACGGCAGTTACGAGTACACGGTGACGCCGTTCGGGTTGACGAACGCGCCCTCGACCTTCCAGCTCACCATGAACGGGGTGTTTCGGGACATGCTGGACAAAAAAAGTTATCGTCTACCTCGACGACATCCTGGTGTACATCAAGACTCGGGAGCAGCATTTACAGGATTTAGAGGAGGTGTTCCGGTGCTTGCAGCAGAACCGACTGATTACCAAGGGCTCTAAGTGTGAGTTCTTACAGCCGGAGCTGGAGTTCCTGGGGCACGTGGTTTCAGGGGAGGGTATTAAAATTGACCCTCGCAAGGTGACGGCAATTTCAGAGTGGAAGTCGCCCACGAACATCACGGGGTTGCAGAGTTTCCTCGGCTTCGTTAACTACGTCCGACGTTTTGTACCGAATATGGCGGGGGTAACCAGGCCGTTAACCGACCTTCTGCACAAGGGCGTGCAATTTCTTTGGGGGGAGAGAGAACAGTTGGCCTTCGACGAGCTGAAAAAAAAATTGAGTTCACTCCTGGTACTTCGGCTGGCAGACCCATCTCGACCGTTCGAAGTCGTTACGGACGACAGCGATTTCGCCGTCGGCGCCGTCCTTCTACAGGATTTCGGCAACGGGCTGCAACCAATCGCGTACGAGTCACGGAAAATGCAGCCGCCCGAGCGCAACTACCTTGTACACGACAAAGAAATGCTCGCCATCGTGCATGCATTTCGTACCTGGCGCTGTTATCTCACGGGAGCCGACGTCACGATTAGGACAGACCACAAGTCACTACAGTACATGCGCAGCCAACCACAACCCAACTTGCGACAAATCAGGTGGCTCGATTACCTCGAGTCAAACTTCAGCTACACCATCACATACAAAAAGGGCGCCAACAACATCGCAGACGCCCTGACCCGCCCATCGATGCAGACCGCAACAGTACTAATCGCCCATTCTAATCCTTTATTGGCAGGATTATTCAAGCACGGCTACAGGACCGATCGCTTCTTCAGGACGAATCAACACCAACGGGTCACTACGGCGCATGGGAGTTATTACCTAAAAGTCGGTACTAACCGAGTTTGGGTACCTTCCTACCGACCCTTACGAGAACTGCTGACACAAGAGGTTCACGACTCCAACCTCTCCGCGCATTTCGGCGTCGACAAAACATTGAAGTTTCTGCAGCGGAATTACTACTGGCCCGACATGGCATCGGACGTGCAGCACTACGTGTCCGCCTGCCCGACCTGCCAAGCGATGAAGTCATCACACCAACGTCCAGCTGGATTGCTGCAGCCCCTCGAGCCACCCGAACGTCCGTGGCAACATGTGACGATGGACCACGTCACCGGACTACCACCTGGCGCAAGTGGCAACGACTTGGTGCTGGTCGTCGTTGACCGATTAACGAAGATGGCGCATTTCGCACCATGCCGCACGACGATCACAGCCGAAGAAACAGCGAAGCTCTTCATCTCCGCCGTCGTACACCTACACGGGTTACCTTCGGCGATCATCACCGATCGAGATCCGAAATTTACATCATACCACCCGCAAACCGACGGACAGACAGAGAGGACAAACCAGACGATTGAGCAGTTGATTCGCACGAACGGCCCCAACATCACCAAGTGGGAGGATTCGCTCCCCATGCTCGAGTTTGCGTACAACAACGCACCGTCTGCGACGACTAATCTGTCGCCATTCTACCTCAATTACGGGATAGACCCCATGGTACCCTCTTCAACGACCCCCAACAACCCGGTACCACGGTCACAGCAGTTCGACTCGAAACTCCAAGCAGCCCGCGACAAAGCATCGGAATTCATTCGGAAGGCTAATACCGTTGCCAGCCGCTACGCTAACAGACATCGACGAAACTTACCCTTCCGTGACGGGCAGATGGTCCTTCTGGACACGAAAAATCTGCGTCCCCGCTACGTGAGACCTTCCCGCATCATTCGGATGTTGACCCCAGTCATGGCGCAACTTCTGCTACCGGACGACTGGAAAATCCACGACGCCTTCCGTCAGCCTGCTCCGCCATTACGTGGCTCCGTAACCATCCGACATCGCCCGCCCCAACATCGCGCCAAGTGTTCGGCCTGTGGTAGACCCGACACTGCAGCCCTGGAAGATTCTAAATCATTGCATCAGTGCGACCCCGACTGGACGCCACGTCAATTTCCTCCTACGTTGGGTGGATCGCACAAGCGAAGATGATACATGGGTCCCAGCTGACTCACTACAAGGCCACTCGGTATTACGGGATTATCTTTCCCGCCGACGCGTGCCTTCTGTTGACCACCTTTCTTAAAGGGGGGGGGTAGTGTAAGGCACTCCGTACGCGTACAACTGTGAAAATAACAAACGATAATGAATGAACTGGCAAACAGTTGGGTACAAGTACTAACCCGAATTGGGTTGTACCCCTTATGGGCTATCCCACTACAGCCTACACAAATGTATAAGCTATAATGTTCTGACACACCCCCATAGGCAAAGTGGGGGAGAACAAGTGGTCACAAGACCAGTCAAGAAAAGCAAAGCAAGCTCAGGGTGGATCACAAAGTCACCACACACTCCGAGCACAAGCAAAGGGCCACAAGGCCAGTTCACATGCAGAGTTATATAAAGGGAACAAACAATACAGTGATCATACCCTAGCAAGTGCAAGCATGCAGGTATATATAGAGATCACAGTACAAGCAGGGTCAATCAGTGAGCAAGTGAGGCAAAGTGGGCACAAGGCCTAACACAGTAGCAAAGCGCTGATGATCACCAGGCGGAAGTGCCTTGGTGAAGACATCAGTAGTGTTGGCCCGAGTGGCCACGTACGCAAGACGAAGCTGGCCACGCTGCTGCAACTCTCGATCAAGGAAGTATCGCAGAGCGATGTGCTTTGTTCTGTGCTCCAGTCTGTGTTCCTGACACAAGGCAATCATGGCCTTGTTGTCTACGTACAGGACTGGAGGCGAACGAGGCTGCTCTCCCAAGTCGGTCAGCAAGTAGGTGAGCCAGCGTAGCTCCTGAGCAGCCATGGCTCCGACGTAGATCTCAGCCTCACAACTGGAGCTGAGAACCGAAGACGAGCGGGTAGACCACCAAGAAACAGAGCCGGACCCAAGACTGAAGGTGTAACCCTGTGACGACCGCTGCGTAGCTGTGTCGTCAACCCAGGAGGCGTCTGCGTGACCAGTGAGGACAACTGGACCCCGTCCTCCAAGCACAAGCCCCATGCTCGACGTACTGCACAGGTAACGCAGTACCCTCTTCGCAGCATCCCAGTGCACCTTTCGGTGCCTACCGGGAGCCATGTAGCGAGCCAGAAGGCTGAGAGGGTACGCGAGGTCAGGTCGTGTGCAAGTCATAAGGTACATGAGGCAACCCACAAGCTCTGGGTACGGACCACTCGGCTCTACGGACTCGTCCGAAGGTGGAGCTGAGAGCGAGTGGCTGGTAGACAGAGGAGTGAGCTGTGGCGAGGAGTACTGGAAGCCGAAGCGCTGAAGGACCTGGTGCACCATGTGTGACTGAGTCAAGGTGATGGTGCGCCGTGCTCTGTCCCGGGTGATCTGAAGGCCAAGATAGCTGCGCAGTTCACCCAGGTCAGTGCAGGTGTGTCTCTTCTGCAGCTCGGACTTCACAAGGGTCAGTGCCTCAATGTCAGCAGTGGCAAAGACGAGGTCGTCCACGTACACTAGGATGTAGAACGGCGGCAGCGAGGTGTCGGTGCGTAGAAACAGCGACGGGTCTGCTGTAGAAGGAGCAAACCCAAGAGCCGCAAGTGTAGTCCTCAGTGTGTCGTGCCAGTCGCGAGGCGCGTGGCGGAGACGTCCCAGTGAAACCAGGTGGTCGGCGCAGCCAGATCTCCTCGTGCAGGCTGCCCTGCACGAAGGCTGTACTGAAGTCCAGCGAGTGCAACTCGTAGTCACGCTGAGCAGCGACATGTAGCAACACCCGAAGAGTAGTCATCTTCGGGGTGGGGGAGAAGGTGTAGAAGTAGTCAACTCCCTGTCGCTGGCTGAAACCTCGAGCAACGTAACGCGCCTTGAAGGCAGGCGGAGAACCTTTTGGCCGCTTCACCTTGAAAATCCACATGCCATCGACTATGTTCGCCCCAGGTGGGGGAACCTCGTCGACGTAGGTGCCTGTGGACTTCCAGGATGCCATCTCGGCATCCATAGCTGCCTGCCACTGAGAGGAGTAAGGACCCGTAATCGCCTCTGCGTAAGAGCGCGGGGTCGGGATGTCTAGAGCATCCGGGTCTCCCTCAGGGGCAAGCACCATGGAAGCGAAATGAGGTACAGCAGCTGCAAGACACTCAAAGTCCTCCTGCCTATCCTCAAGGACGTCCGTGCCAAGAGCACACTCACCCCTGATGGACGGAGGACTGGCAGACACAGACTCAGCAACGAGAGCAGTGGCGTAGTCGAGACGGCAGGCAGCAGCAAAGTCAAGCAGCTCAGCAACGAGAGCAGACGCAGCAGCAGACTCAAAGTACGGGTCAGTGACAGCAGTGGCAAGGAGACGAGCGACAGTGGGACTGGCAGCACGCGCTCGGTCAGACTCAGGGTCAGGGACCTCAGGAAGAGAGGACTCAGGAGGAGCAGGCAGAGGAACACGCAGCGGAACAGAGGAAGGACAGAGTGCCATAGCATGCGTGCCGGGGACAGGAGGAGGATGCAAACGAGGAGCGCGACGAGCAGTGCGAACAGGCAAGACAGGACGAGACTCAGGCTCACGACGCTCTGTAAGACCTCCGGACTGCTCAGTGTAAGGAGAGGGAGCAGGTAGTGGGGAGGCTGGCTGTAACGGCAGCTACGACTGGTCAGGCGGTGGACATAGGAAGGGAGGAGGAAGACCAGTAGACGGGACACCAAGAACCTGCTGAAGCAGGGGAACGAAGTACAGTCGCGGCCGCACAGTGTCTCCAGCACCTCCAGCTCCAGGGTCAACAGCTCCAGCTCCTGCAGCTCCAGCGCCTCCAGCGCCAATGCCTCCAACTCCAGCTCCTGCAGCCCCAGCGCCTCCTGCACCAGGGCCCCCAACTCCAGCTACTCCAGCTCCAGCGCCTACAGCGCCAGCTGCTCCAGGCTCCGTAGGGTCTCCAGCTCTAGCGCACCCAACACCACCAGTCCCGACAGCTCCAGTAGGAACAGCAGCACCTCCAGCTCCAGTGTCTCTAGCCCCTCCAGCTCCGAGAGCCCCACTCCGACGGTGCGGGCGCCGAACAAGCCACTCACGCATCTGCTGCGAGGACACTCGCAGCGAAGCACCAGCAGGACCTCCAGACGAAGCAGCACCCCGAGGCTTAGCACCCCCAGACCCCGCACCCTCCAACTCAGCACCCCCAGGCTCAACACCCTCAGGCTCAGCACCCCTAGACCCAGCACCCTCAGACCCCGCACCCCCCGGCTCCGCACCCCCAGACGCAGCACCCCCAGACGCAGCACCTGGAGCAGCACCTGAGACGACAGCTACCTGAACAGGCGCAATACAAGGGAGAGAGTCTACCTGAGACACTCCCGAGGGAGCAGGACCCTGGGGCGGGAGGGGGTCTACCGGAGGTGGACCGGGAGCAAGGAAGAGCGGCGGGGGCGGGGGAGGGGCAGAGCGGTAGGGGAAGAGACGGTAGAAGGGAACCGACTCATCGAACGTGACGTCCTGAGACAGGAGGACACGGCGCGAGGTGGGGTGGTAAAACTGCCAGCCAGGCGCGTCAGGGACAAAGCCAAGGAAGACGCGGGAAAAGGCGCGGGCGGAGAGCTTGTCCGCTGACGTATCGCGAACAAAGGCACGAGATCCCCAGACCCGGAACACCAACGCATCGCCAACCTCCCCCGTCCAACGCAGTGTGGTCGAGGTCTCCGGCAAGGAGACACGGGGCCAGAGGTTGAGCTGATGTGCAGCGTACCGGACCGCAAACGGCCACAGAAATCGGGGAGCAGCCGCATGGATCATGGAGGTACGAGCGACCTCCATGACTAAGCCAATGCGGCGCTCAGCAATCCCATTTTACTGAGGGGATTCCGGAAGCGTGAACGACTAGGTGATGCCCTCCCCACGACAAAAGTCCCGCAAGAGGTCGGAGGAGAACTCACCACCTCTATCAGAGTGCAGACGCAGGACTGGGAGGTCCAGACCGAACCGCTCGCGTAGCTGGAGACGGACTGTGCGGATCCAAGGGATCAAGACCTCAGAGACCTCACCCTTGCTGCGCAAGGAGAATACCATGGTGTACCGCGTGTAGTCGTCAACTACCGGCAGAAAGTAGCGCTCGCGGCCCTGTCCACTGACGTGGGCTGGGCCCCACACGTCCATGTGGAGAGTCTCAGGGGAGCAGTCGTTGGGGGAAACGAGGAGGTGAGAGGAGCGGCGCGCTGCCGCCCCTCGACGCAAGGAAGACAAGGCGGGGCAGGCGAGGGCGGTAAGGGAGGCAGAGACCTGGGGAGACCAGAGACAAGGAGACGGGAGTGCATGCCACGAAGGCGTGGCAGGGAGGGGTGACCCAGGCGGTGGTGCCAAAGAAGAGTCTGGTGCGACAGGAGGCGACACGAGCAAGAGGCGGCTACCTGACCTGACGCGGACACCTGATCTGACGCAGCGACCTGAGAAGGCTCAGTAGTGAGTGTGTACAGACTCGACCCTGGCCGACGAGTGAACGTGGCCAGGTGACGCCTCGTCCGTGTGCACGTGCAGATCGACACACGCTGACCCCCAGGAGTGGTGGTAGTGACCATCGTATCCGGAAGGGCAGCGGTACTCACCAAGTTTGTAGAGAACGAGGGGAGGTGAAGACCTGACAGTGAGCCAGACGGAACCGCCGGACACGGGAGGACAGTGGAGGAACGGGCAAAGACCGGGCTCCTAGAGGGGTCAGCCAGTCTGACCGGGACAGGTGCAGGGAGAGGAGTGAGAGTGGTGCTGTCACGAAAGAAACAGCGGGAGGCGCCGGAGTCCAACGTGAAAGTGTGCAAGGCCTTAGCAAGCGCAGTACCAGGGGGAGTACCAGACGCACTAGCACCTAGAGCAGCAGCCGCTATACTTGGTTCAGGTGGCACACACCGAAAACAGTCACCCTCAGAACTAAAAGACAAAGCATACATGGCAGAGATAATAACATCATAGTCTAGGTCAAAGATAGGAACTCCTGACTGAAGCAACTGCGCCTAGCGAGGGCGCTCGACGTCGTCACCAAACTCAGAACGCCAGGCGTTGTCAAGGCGGGCAAAGCAGCGGCGCTCAGTGTGAAACTTCCCGCATGTCTCGCCCGCACGGACACCCGTGCGAATGACATACGGGCAGGTCTCACTACCCTCACCCGTCCCACGCTGAACCAACCACTCACGGAGCTGCTGAGGCGTCTGGGTCTCGCTCCGACACTGCTGCTGCTGGCCTCAACCACCACCAGGGCCTCCACGCCGAGGTCCAGACCTACCACCACCGGTCCCACCGCCTCCACTGCTGCCACTCCCTCCGCTGCCTCCACCGCCGCCACCAGAGCCTCCACCGTCGCCACCAGTCCCACCGCCGCCACCACCTCCTCTACCGTTGCCCCCACTACCGCTCCCACTGCCACCTCCACCACCACCACTGCCTCCTCCGCTACCCCGGCCACCCTTGCCCTTGCTGTTGCGGCGCTTCGCACTAGTCGAAGCAGCACCAACGTCCTCAGGAACAGAGACGTCTGCAGCAGCAGCAGAGGCGAAGGAGGAGGAAAGGGGGGAGGGGGAGCACCCCTCAAAGAAGGGTGAGCGCGGAGTGCCACGAGCAGCACCTACAGCAACTGCACTAGTCTCAGCTGCGAGGAGATGCTGCTCGAGGAGGTCAACAGTGAGGGAGGTGGGGTCGAGGGTGAGGAAGTGGTCCCTGACAGAGCAAAGGGAGTCAGAAAGGCGAGTGACTATGAAGTAGAGGGTGATGAACATGGGGGGCTGGTTCGTGGGAAGGAACTCAGCAGGGACGGCAGCGAGCGTCGCTAGTGTGCAGGTGGGTAACCAGGTCCGCTACTGTGGCAAAAGCCGACAGCTCAGGGAACAGGTAGGGCAGTAGCAGTCTGCCAGTAGCAGCGGTGGCAGGGGAGGAGTAGCAAGCAACGACAGCGTTGTACAGGGCCTGTGCTGTCCTGTGCTCTCCAAAGTGAGCACATTCGGTCGCGGGCAGGTGGTTGCGAATGGCCAAGCGGGCAGTAGCGTCACGAGACAGCCACTTGGAACGAGTCAAAACGTCAGCTGTGGCGGGAGGGGCTGGAGCGGCACCGGACACGAGGTCAAACAGTGAGACACTGTCCTTAAGATCGCTCAGTAGGTACAGTTGCAGATCGTCGTGCCACGTGTCAAATGCTACAGGTCTGCCCTCCGGGTCGAACGCTAGAACTCTAAGCGAAGCCATAGTGGCGCAGGACGCAGGAGCAGCAGCAGCAGTAGCTAAGGGGCCAAGGGGCGGGGCCGAGGGGCCTAGGGGGCCGAGAGGCCTAGGGGGCCGAGGGGCCAAACAAGAGGGCCGAGGGGCCGAGGGGCCTAGGTGGTCGAGAGGCCTAGGGGGGCCGAGGGGCCAAACACGTGGGGGGCTGAGGGGCCGAGGGGCCTAGGGGGGGCCGAGAGGCCTAGGGGGCCGAGAGGCCTAAGGGGGGCCGAGGGGCCAAACACGTGGGGGGCCGAGGGGCCGAGGGCCCTAGGGGGGGGCCGAGAGGCCTAGGGGGCCGAGGGGCCAAACAAGAGGGCCGAGGGGCCGAGGGGCCTAGGGGGCCGAAGGGCCAAACAAGGGGGGGGGGGGGGGGCGAGGAGGCCGAGCCTAGGGGCCGTGGGGCCAAACAAGGGGCCGGGCGCGGGCTAGGTACGAGGCCGGGCGCGGGCTAGGTACGGGGCCGGGCGCTGGGCAGGTACGGGGCCGGGCGCTGGGCTCTGAACTGGGGCCGAGGGGGCTAGGGGGCCGAGCGGCCAAACAAGGGGGGGCCGAGGAGGCCAAGCCTAGGGGCCGAGACTAGGGGCCGTGGGGCCAAACAAGGGGCCGGGCGCGGGCTAGGTACGGGGCCGGGCGCGGGCTAGGTACGGGGCCGGGCGCAGGCTAGGTACGGGGCCGGGCGCTGGGCGAGGGACGGGGTCGGGCGCGGGTGTCGACGGGCCGGGGCTAGGTACGGGGCCGGGCGCTGGGCGAGGGACAGGGCCGGGCGCGAGCGTCGATGGGCGCGGGCTAGGGAAGGGGCCGGGCGCGGGGCTAGGTACGGGGCCTGGCGCTGGCTAGGGACGGGGCCGGGCGCGGGCTAGGTACGGGGCCAGGCGCGGGCGAGGTACGGGGCCGGGCGTAGGTGTCGACGGGGCGCGGGCTAGGTACGGGGCCGGGCACGAGAGTCGACAGGGCGCGGGGTAGGTACGGGGCCGGATCGCGGGCTAGGTACGGGCCGGACGCAGGCGTCGACGGGGCGCGGGCTAGGTAAGGGGCCGGGCACGGGTGTCGACGGGGCGCGGGCTAGGTACGGGGCCGGGTCGCGGGCTAGGTACGGGCCGATCGCGGGCTAGGTACGGGCCGGGCGCGGGCGTGAGACAGGGCCGAGCGCGGGCTAGGTACGGGCCTATCGCGGGCTAGGTACGGGCCAGGCGCGGGCGAGAGACGGGGCCGAGCGCGGGCTAGGTACGGGCCGGTCGCGGGCGAGGTAAGGGCCGGGCGCGGGGCTAGGAACGAGGCCGGGCGCGGGGCTAGGGGCGATGGGCCTAGGGAGGTAGTCGCAGTGTAGCAGGTGGTGGGCCCAAGTAACCTACTCTGATTCCATGTGAAAATAACAAACAAGAATGAATGAACTAGCAAACAGTTGGGTACAAGTACTAACCCTAATTGGGTTGTGATGGGCTGAAAAAGCCCTTAGGATCTTTGCAGGACAAAGTTGATTGGTAGGACAATGTAATAGCGGAAGCGTTTAATAAAGGATTGTGAATCACCTTGCGCTGGTGTGTGAGGGCAAAGTAGATTGGTAATAACAAAGAGATACAAGCTTTTATATGAATACAAGGAATATGGAGAGGTATTATTAATGACCGTTTTACTGTTGCTGTTGCGGTTCGATACAGTGCCGACTCAGGTAACTGTTCTGTAACGAGTCAGTTATGTGTCCTTGCTGTCGCACTGTATATTTCGTCAGGTCAAAGTTCGGGGACCTTTGACCTTCGCGTAACCTCCGACAGTTGACTCGCGTGCTTCTTCGCTGTAGTCAGTTCCGTTTTGTGTCGCAGCTTCGACACGACAGAGGCGCTATAAATCACTTGTTTCCAACAGGTTGTACCCTTTATGGGCTACCCTACTACAGCCTACACAAATGTATAAGCTATAATGTTCTGACAACAACGCCTTCCGACGACCTTCGGGCTCGGTCCGACGAGCTCGCCTTCCGAGCGTCCCTCGCGTCGCCTTCGTTTCCCAACACCAAACCTGCACCCCAACCATCTCGCGACTCCGCAACCTCGGCCTAGCTAGCCTTGCTATATTATGCCTAGGCCTCAGTAGTTGTAATCACTTCCGCGATATTGCATTCTGCGCACTCTTCTTTCGTACAACTCATAACATAGTAGAGCCTTCCGATCTCGAGAACAGGACTAAGCTTGACTTATGTGTGAATAAATAAAATTATATGTTGATCTACATAGGCTGGTTCATGGGTACGGTACCATTACTGCTTGCCCATGGTGGCAAGCTGCACTGCATGTTTTTACCTGAGGCTTAGCCAGTACTTGGCTCAACACCTGCTGCAGGTCTCTCATGCGTATCGGCTTGGCCAGAAAACCATCCATCCCCACAAGTGCACACTTGTCCCTTTCATGCTTCAAGACGCTGGCAGTCAATGCGTAAATAACAGACCGCTGCAGCGCCTGCTGATGGCAATCTGTTGAACATTGCTGCTGCTGCTGCCCCTTCCTCACATCAGCAGAGCAGCAACCAGGCTGCCCGTTTGCGGGCGATTCAACACCCTGAAGGCTGCGAATGCGCGTGGTGGCCTCAAACCCGTCCATGACTGGCATGTGGCAGTCCTGCAGGTTACATGGGAGGTAGAGGGAGGACAGCAGGTGAGATGTGTCGGTCGGGAGGAGTGGCTGTCTGTTTATCCCTCCGGAAAAAAAAAACAAACAAAACAAAACAAAACAAACTGACAGCAGCCAGATGAGAGTGTGTGCTAACCACGAAAATGGTGAGGTGGTGGATAAAAGATCAAGAGAAACATAATATTAGCGCCAGGACGGACCACAAAGATGATGTGGTAGTTGGCGGATAAGAGATGGAGAGAAGCACCGAAGCAAATGAGGGAGCAAGTAGACATACCATGAAGATGACGTGGTAGTTGGTGGAGCGGCAGGCCTCCACGGCCTTGTGCCCGTTCTCTGCCACGTCACACGAGACTCGCAGGTTCCTCAGCAGCTGCACCACCACCATGCGATTCACCGCGTTGTCCTCCACCACCAGACACCGCAGCCCAGAGAAGGGGCCTCCATCCCCGCCACTACCAGCAGCAGCAGCAGCACCAACACCACCAGCAGCACGTGCCACACGCTTGCCTCCTCCACTTCTCCCATCCCCACTCCCCTTGGGACTCCCCACAGCAGCAGAGGAACATTTACCCGCTGACAACTTCCTGGAAGAACCCTCATCCCGTGAGCCCTCTGCCTTCCCCTCCCCCACCTCATTCACTGACCCTGCTCCTGCTGCTCCTGCTCCTACTGTTGCTGCTGCTTCCTCCCGACCCCGTCCCCCGCGCCCTCGGCCCTCCAGCTGGGTGAGTCTGGCATCGCTCAGGCCGCATGAGTCAAGCTCAGCCACCACGGGACCCAGCTCCGAGTTCAGGTAGCTTTCAAACGGCCTTGCAGCAACAGGGGCGCTGCCATTCTTTGCGTCTGCTGCTGCTGCTGGCGCTGCTGCTGCCTTGCTAGTTGAAGCTGCTGCGGCAGCGGCGGCGGCGGCGGCAGCAGCTGCAGCTGATGTTGACGGCATTTGGTTTGAGATATGGTGAGGGCGAGAGGGAGACTGCCTGGTGGGTTGCAGCGGCAGGCACACCGAGAAGGTGGAGCCGTGGAGGGGGGAGGAGGCGACGGAGATGCAGCCCCCCATGAGCGCCGCGAGCGAGCGACAGATGGAGAGACCCAGGCCCGTGCCGCCGTGCTTGCGGCACGGTGAGTCGTCCACCTGCCGGAACGGCGTGAACAGCCGCGCCATCGCCTCTGAGGAGATGCCCACGCCCGTGTCGCTAACGTCTATCCGCACCCACACTGGCGCTGCTGCTGCCGCCACATTGCCTTCTCCTGCTGCCCTCAGAACCGTCCCCTGCTGCTGCTGCTGCTGCTGCTGCTGCTGGTGAATTTCTGCCTGTCCGCCCGACTGATCCCTGCGAAGCCGCTTGGCAGTGCTCACAGCAGCAGCGGTAGCCTCTTTAGCCTCTGTCCCTGCTTTCGCCGCACCCACTGATTGCTCCCCTCTCGCCCTCTTGCCAAGAACCCCACCGTCACTCTTCTCCTCTGCCTCCCACATCTCCTCTCGTTCCCATCCACCCCCGCACACCCACCCAGCACAGCCGCCCTCCGTCTTCCCTCGCTGCAGCACCGGCTGCTCCGCACTGGTGGTAACCGCAATCCCCACAGTGCCAGCATCGGTGAACTTGATGGCATTCGACAGCAGGTTGAGCACAATCTGCCGCACGCGGAACTGATCACCTATCACCGCCCCAGGCAGCTGCTCACACACGCTGCTCGTCACCTGGAGGCCCTTCCTGTTAGCAGCAGATCTCACCGCATCTAACGAATCCACCACCGTTTCCCGGAGGTCAAACGGGTGGGATTCGAGCGCAAGAGAGTGCGCTTCAATCTTGGTGATGTCTAGAACGTCTGAGATGATGTGGGTGAGCGCGTTTCCCGAGGAGCAGATGACGTCCAGGTACATGCGCTGCTCGTCTGTGAGGGGGGTGCGGAGGAGCAGCTCGGCGACACCAATGACGCCATTCATGGGGGTGCGCAGCTCATGGCTCATGTTCGCCAGGAACCGGTTCTTGGCTTCGTTTGCCGCTTCTGCTGCTTCTTTGGCCGCCTTCAGCTCCTCCTCCTTGCGCTTCATCTCAGACAGGTCGTGCCAGACCGACAGCATGCACCGTTGCCCGTCCACCAGAATCTCCCGCACATTCAACAGCACGTCGAACGGCGTCCCGTCGGCTGCCAGGTGGCGCCACTCCACGACGACCGTCTCGCCGCGCAGCATGCGCGCCACGTTGACAGCCGCCACGTCAGCGGAGCGCCGGCCGTCGGCTTGGAACTCGGGCGCGCCCGAGAGGGCGTCGAAGCACGAGATGGCCTCGGCCTTGGAGGCGAAGCGCATGTGGCGCACGGCGGCGTCGTTGCAGTCCATTATGCGGAACTCGCGAGACACTATGAACATGGGGTCCTGGTCGAGGGAATGAAGGAAAGTTAGAGACGGACAGTAGGGAATGGGTGATTGGTGTGACTTCCAACTTGCTACTGTGCTGGGTGGAGAGAGCAGACATGCGTGGCAGAAGAACGGCCAAGGGAAGAACGAACGGGGGACTCAGGGAGAAGGGAACAGGGAGCAAGCGGGAAGCGGGGAAGGAAGGGAGGGCAGGGTGGGCAGGGAGGGCACTGACGAGGGACATTTCGAAGATGGTGCGAAAGACGGAGTTCTTCTGGCTTGCCTGCACCACCTCCTTCACCCTCCCCACCAGCTTCAATGCCGTCGCCACTGGGTCCCTCGCCTCATCCCGCCTCGCCTGCTCGCCTCTCGCCTCCTCCCCTCTCGCCTCCTCCCCTCTCGCCTCCTTCCCTCTCGCTTCCTTCCCTCTCTTCTCCCCCTCACTCCCCTCGCTCCCGCTTCCCTCCTCCCTGGTCGCAACGGGGGCAGCGCCTCCCCCAGTGCCGAGTGCCCTGTCACTGTTAGATCCGCCCACGGCGTTGGAATCCAAAGGGCTGCGCGCGGCACCAGCGCCCGCCCTCTGCGAGCCATCATCGTCGGCGTTAGGGTTCCGAGGGTCGCCGCTGCGAGGGGGGCTGTGCGTGGCGTCAGAGGGCTGTCGCCGTGTCTGCCGGTCGTCGTCGCGAGGGCTGTGTGGCGAGTCGCCGTCTCCCCTGCCCGCTACGCGCACGGCCATGTCGGCGGTCCGCCGCAGCTCGCGCACTAGCACGTCCTGCGCACGTCGCGGGGAGGGGGGAGGGCGATGGGGGAGGCGTGACAGTGAGACAGCGAGGACGAAGAGTGAGGGAAGCAGGCGAGACTGCGAGCGGGAAGCGAGCGGACAAGGCGGGTGCAAGCACAAGGCGGCGGTCCGTCATCCGTGGTCACGACCGTGGGTGGAAGCGGACACGTGATTCACGGCGGTAGCTTTAGCAACGCGCGACGCGCGGCGCAGGAAGCGACGCGTGCGGTGCTGGACTCACCATGCTCGCTCGCCGCGCGGAGATCTCGTGGAACGTCGCGAGAATGCACGCCTGTTCCTGCGGCCGCGCCGTCGCTCCCTCGCCGCCACTACCGCCGCTGCCACCGCTGCCGCCGCCGCCGTTGCGGACCTCTGCAGCCCGGGAACCCTCGAGTGGAATACTGTCTAAACCCATCGGTGTCGCCTCGACCTCTTTCGATGCCGCGCGAACCGGCTGCTCTGCGTGTTCCGTCCGCAGTCCTGCTCTGTCGCGATGATCGCCTTCCTTGCTGCGACAGTTGCCTGCTCTGCGAAACGCATCGCCGGCGACGACTCTCGTCACGAGCGACATCTCGAACCATACCCATTGCGAAGCCTGCGAGCTGTTCGCATTCGCGCTCGTGACGGTTTCGTCGCGGTGTCGCTCGTCGCCGACTCGTAGTCGCACATCGACACGCTTCCGCTGAGGGGTTGAACCGGCTCGAGCGAACTCGGCCATTATTGGCTGAACATACGGCGGGGAGGATAAGAGGCGTGATGGAGAATGAGAAGGTTTAGGATCCAAGCGTGAATCATGCTCGCGGGTGAAATTCGTTGTGAGATCGTGATTGGTTAAGATTATGTGTGCGATGTTAGAGGGCCCTACGACAGCAAGGGCCCTCGATGACCTTTGACTTGGCAGGTCGGCGCCTAACGACTGAGTCTACTCGGCACCGACGCACGAGTTCGGTGGCGGTCATTAGTGACTACGGGTGACTGTGAGCTACTGCAGCGAACTCGGCGGAATCGGTGCTAGGAATGACGAGTCTTGGGGGTCGTAGGTGCCTTGCTTGTGAGGCACGTTGCTCACTTGCTGTGTTGGCAGGAGTAGCGTGCACGGTGAGACATTCCGGTGCCGAGTTGGGTTGGAAATGTGCGGGGCGCGTTCACCCACCTGCACAGCACTTTCGTGTGGGTTGGGTTACTCGCAGCGCCACGCAACAATTGTGCAACTCTTGCTTGCCTATATATGTTTGTGTTTGCTTGTGTGTTTGATAATTGATATTGCAATTCTACTTGGCCCAAATGCTACTTCAATTCTCACAAAGTCCTTAGAGGCAAACGCTACCAAAACTCTACCAAGTTGCTGGCGCAACATCATTCCCATAGCAGAGACTCTCTCGCTATCGCTACGCTCTCTAATATATTCCTTCATGCGATCATGCTGGCACTGGAATCCAGGGAGAGCGAGGAAGAGACAGAGAGAGGGAGAGTTGGGGAAGGAGAGTTGCGGAAGAAGAGTGAGGGAAGGAGAGCGAAAGAGGGAGAGATGGACGGACCTCCACGGCTCTTGCATCTTCTGAATGTACAAGTTCGGCTACTCGCTTCCCTCGAATAACCTCGGGCTTCTCTCCAAGAATTCCCATCAACGCATGGCTGCACACGCATCGGACCGAGGGGCTTTCGTACGACTTTAGCAACGAGGATACGAAGCAAGGGAAACGACAAAAGGACTAGAGAAACAGTCAAAAACTCCAAGATGTACGGAGTGAAATTTTATGTCCAGATCGATGTACCTGCAGTGAGCGATGCGGAAACCCTCGTCGCAGGTGAAAAGAGCCGCGGGAATAACATCTAGAAGCATCGGACCGAGATATTGACAGTGGTGAGAAGGCGTGCTCGTAAGCATTTTCTGCTTCTGAAGCTCTGTGCGAGGCGTGCTAAGCGGAGTATGCTACACTACTTCGTGACCTCTGGTCAAAAGTAACTAGGGATTCAATCTACGCATGTGACTATCGATTGCTATTTAGGATCCTAGTGGATCAAGGCACGCGTGTTCGTTAATCATACTTGGACTAAGTGAAAATAAAATAAGGCTTCGCGAGTCCCGCAACGTCAAACCATTATGTGACTCTCCACCTGCATACCGAAGCTAATGAAAGGTAGCGCATAAGCTGGTCGACTTGAGTTCCAGCGCTTGAAAACAGAAGGGGATGGCTTGTCACGGAAGCTTCTAGGCGATGACGCAAGCGAGTTCCAGAAGCTAATGATACATGCCGCGGGGTGGTAATCCCAAGAGCATTTCCTTCCAAAAGCTCCAACAAGTCTGATAAAAAACAGAATCAAACGCTCCTAGAGAACATCGCATTTGGCCGTAGTCTGCGCACAACAGTCCCCCTTAGAACAGAAAAGTTGCCCTTCGAAAATGAGGAGCCATCTGATCTGAAGCAGCAGTTGATAAGCAAGAAACCAGAGTGAACGAATTTGGTTAGGTCTATGCATTTCTGATTTCTGGCACGGTAGACATTGGTTGGATATGATGTAACATGGCGAGGTGCGGTGTGGGATAGGAAATGAGCACATGGTGAGGAGCAGGAAGGGGAGGTGAGAGCGGGAGGGGGAGACGCATGGTAAAGGATGCGATCACGTGTCTGGGAAATGAGACGTGGACACGCGAGACAAAGGGGCAGCATCCCTGTCCCGTTTGTGAAGGCTCGAAAATTGTTTTGGAGAACCCAGAGTACCGAGGGTAGCTCAAACAGCATCGGGGTTTTCCACCGAAAGAAAGCACAAGGAAGAAAGGTTACAGCGCTGCATATCTCATCATGACAACCTGTAAGTGATGTTTACGATTATGTTCGTGAAGACGAGGGTAATCACTAGCAGCCTCAGGGACGGGGCGGGGAAAGACTGATACTTGCGGTAGAGCAATTTCCAGGATGTGGCAGTGTGCACGGATTCTGTGAGCCACGCAAGACTAGCTGTTGGGATCGGATCGTAGACCATTGTCCATTTTCCCCAGGCAGATCTGTGTGACCTCTTTCAAAAACTCTCATCTCCAAGTTCCATCCTGTGATGAGAAAGTGCAGTGATGTGCAACCATAAGTGTAGTTTTGAGGGAGTGTACAGTACGTGGAAAACATGAAGAAAACCCAGCAACGGTGGAGGCGCTGAGGTGGTCGAAGAAGTGCTGGCAATGATGGGAACTCCGTGAGGAAAAAGACAAGGATAAGAACCACCGACACAAGAAATGCTGTGAAATGGCTGGCCACGCGCGAGCAGTGGAAGCCGAAACCACAGAATTGTGTACAGTGGTGATGCAATCTTCCTGACAAAAAGATTGTCTAGATTTGCACAATCCAATAAATTCGCACTACACCCTGTTTCTCGCTACACTGAACTGCGGATGGCCACTCGAGCAATTCGGGGACACGTGGGCAAGAGCGAATCACCAAACAAGACACTGGAGCAATTCTCTCACCACAGCAGCACCCACTCTTGCAATGCCATAGGACTGTGCTGATACCAGCTCGCCTCGCCACGGGTGTGCCCGCTCCAGTTGCTACACATATGCAATCGCTTACACTACAAATTTGTTAATATTCAGGTACCGTAGCAAAACAAGGTTCTAGGCATCATTGAGGGCCTGTATTCACACACAGTGAGCCAGTTCCTTCAGCTTTCTTCTCTCTGATATCAAGCATCAACTGACCGAGAACCTGCTGGATGTCTTTGAGCCTTATGGGCTTGGCAAGGAAGCCATCCATCCCTACACTCACACACTTGTCCCTCTCGTGCTTCAACACGCTTGCTGTCAGCGCATATATGACTGACCGCTTCCTCCGATGGTGCGGCTTCTCCTGCCTGGATTCCTGCTCTCCTTTTGAGCACATGAATGATTGCACTTTCGGCCCCTTCATTATTTCCTGCTCCCCCGCCTGCTGCTGCTCCTGGTGCTGCTGTTCCTGCTGCTTCACATCCACAGCATCAGACATTGCCCTCTCCCCATCACCGCCACTAGCATCGCCGTCCTCTGTTTGCAGCTGACGTATCCTTTCCGTGGCCTCAAACCCGTCCATGACTGGCATGTGGCAGTCCTGCCAGTGACAAGGCAGGTTGCGGGGAGGCATGTGTTGCAGGGAAAATCTGCTGCCTCTTAGTTTCTCATAAATAATAGTAATGATCTTAATAGTAATAATAATTAAAAAACAAACAAAAAACAAAACAAAAAAACAAAGAGTGGCTTCAAGCAACTCTCCATGAATGGAACTGGAACGCAGCAAGGCACGCACCATGAATATGATGTCGTAGCAGCACCGCACACACGCCTGCACGGCCTTGCTTCCATCCTCAGCCACATCACACGCCACCTTGAGGCTCCGCAGAAGCCGCACCACCACCATGCGGTTCACCGCGTTGTCCTCCACCACCAGGCACCGCAGCCCTGCAAACCCACCCCCCTGCTCCCCTCTCCCTTCCGCTGTCTCCTCTGACTTCCTGCCTCCCCTCACTGCCGCCCCGTTCATCCCCCCTTTTCCCCGACCCTCACTTTCCTCGTCACTGCTGCTGCTCTCATCCTCTCCAGCCTCCTCACTCTCCTCCCCATCCACCCGCTCCTTCTCAGACATCCCACCCTCCCTTGGTCTCTTCAGCCTCACTCCGCCTCCTCTTCTCCCTACACTCATTGCCACAACCTCCCCTGGTACTCCTACTGCCCCTCCTGCTCCTCCTGCTCCTGCTGCTCTTGCTGCTGCTGCTGCTTTTCCTGCTCCTGCAACTGCTACTGCTGCTCCTGCTGCTGCTGCACCTGCTGCTAATACAGTTGGCGAATCTAAACTACACTTCCATTCCATCGAATGCCCTCCCCCCACAGTTTTACCAGGTGTGACCATGACCCTCGCACTCCCCCCACCTCTCATTTCCATTCCTTCTCCCACCTCTGAAGCTCCTTTAACCCCCTTCCCATCCTCCTCAGCTTCAGGTCCACGCCCCTTCTCGGTCCTCCTTGCAGCAACCTCTCCCTCTGCACTTTCCAGATTTCCCCCCCTGATTTCCGGGATCCAAAACCCCGCCCCTCCATTTGCATCCAGTCGACCCGCATTGCCTGCTTCCCCACCTTCCCGCCCCATTTCCATCCCTTCCCCGCCACCAATCCGCTCCCCCTCCCCGCACATGTCCCCCTGTGGCCACTGCTGCTGCTGCTGCTGCTTGTGCCGCTGCTGCTCCTGCTGCTGCTGCTGCTGCTGCTGCTGCTGCTGCTGCTGCTGCTGCTGCTGCTGCTGCTGCTGCTGCTGCTGCTGCTGCTGCTGCTGCTGCTGCTCGTGCCGCTGCTGCTGCTGCTGCTGCTGCTGCTGCTGCTGCTGCTGCTGCTGCTCATTCTTATCCTCCACCTGCTGCTGCTGCTGCTGCTCATTCTTATCCTCCACCTGCTGCTGCTGTTGCACGTGCCAGAAGGGAGGCAGGCAGGAAAGAGGGCTTGGGTATCGAACCACAGGAGGAGGTGAGGGGGAGGTTTGGCGACGAGGCGAACGAGAGGCTCGGTGATGAGGTAGGGCAGAGGTTTGGTGGAGAGGTAATCCAGAGGCTTGGTGGAGGGGTGAGGCAGCGCTTCGGAAATGCCTCAAGGCCTCATCCAATTCATCTCCTTCCTCTCGCTCCTTTCCTGCCCCCTCCTCCCTCACCCCACTCCCTCTCCCCTCACCCACCTCTCCCCCTGCAACCTCACTCTGTTGTGACCACAGCACTGCTGCTCCTGCTTCCGTTTCACTGATTCCTGCTACAGCTGCAGCAGCTGCTGCTGCTGCCTCTGCAGCTGCAACTGACGCTGAAGTAACCCTGTTTCTTCCACCCGTCTCATGCCCTTCCCCACCCCCTCGCTCCCCATCCCCTACCCTCTGCATCTCCCGCCCAAGCCCTTCCTCCCACACCCCACACCGCTTCGCACCCCCCCTCTCCTCCCTCCGCACATGCACGGCCCATGTGCGGGAGCGGACGAAGGGCAGGGAGAGGGAGAAGGTGGAGCCATGGCGGGGGGAGGAGGCGACGGAGATGCAGCCCCCCATGAGCGCCGCGAGCGAGCGACAGATGGAGAGACCCAGGCCCGTGCCGCCGTGCTTGCGGCACGACGAGTCATCCACCTGCCGGAACGGCGTGAACAGCCGCGCCATCGCCTCTGAAGAGATGCCCACGCCCGTGTCGCTAACGTCTACCCGCACCCACACCTTCTCCTCCTCTGCTGTTTCTAGCGCGCCTGCTTCTATCAGGTCTGCTTCTATTGTGTCTGCCTCTACCACAGCTGCTTCTATCGCAGCTGCCTCTACCACAGCTGCTTCTATCGCAGCTGCTTCTGTTGCAGCTGCCTCTACCACAGCTGCTCCTATCGCAGCTGCTTCTATCGCAGCTGCTTCTATTGCATCCGCCTCTGCCGCACATGGAGTGATCATATCTGCTCCAACCACATGGTCCGCCATCTCTTCACCGCTCCCAGCAGTCGCATGAGCCAAGTCCACTGGAGCACCGGCATTGCCAGCAGAAGCAGCAGCAGCTACTGTGTTGGTAGCAGTAACCCCTGGAGCAGGAGCAGCAGCATCAGCGTCAGCGGTAGAGTGGGTGGCTGCGTGGCTGTTTACTGAAAGACCATCACACATGACAGCACAGGCATGGGTACACACGACAGCATCAGCATCAGAACCAGCACCAGCAGCAGCAGCAGCAGCAGCAGCAGCAGCAGCAGCAGCAGCAGCAGCAGCAGCAGCAGCAGCAGCAGCAGCAGCAGCAGCAGCAGCAGCAGCAGCAGCAGCAGCAGCAGCAGCAGCAGCAGCAGCAGCAGCAGCAGCAACAGCAGCATGACCGCTGCAGCAGCTACCTTACACCAATACACGACACTGGGACAGGCGACCAACACTGACACGAGGTGCAGCGAAGGAAGCAACACCAACACCAAGTGCGGGCTGGAAGAGAAAGAATGACACAAGGTGGGAGAAGGGGAGGGTCACTGACGCAACGAGGTGGGGAAGGAGATGAGACGTACCAGTTTGGTCTGAGGGCGCCTGCTTCTCACTCGCCTGCTTTCCCCCTTCATTACCCTCCCCTTCATGCTCTTCTTTTTCAAGCCCAACAGCTTCTTTCTCTGCAAAGCTCCCATGGCCATGCGCGTCGTCTTGTATCCGCTTGCCCAGCTGCCCCTCCCCAGGCACCCCTTGGCTCGTGCTCTCCTCTGATAGCACGACAGTGGCGGACAGGGGGGAAAGGGAGGGAGGGAGGGAGGGGGAGGGAGGGAGGGAGGGATCGAGGGGTGACGAGACACGGAAACGAAATAGAGTAAACAAGAGGGCAAGGAAACCAGGTGCGGAACACGGAGTTTAGGGTAGGAAGGAACAGCTGTAACAAAACATTTTGAACAGGAAGTTTCAGCAGCACTGTTGCGCTAACCTTGTGGCGGCGGGTCACAAAGAGACACTGTCACCCTCACCTCGCCCCTGCCAGGGAGTGGGGGGAGGCGGACGAAAGGGGAAGGAAGCAAGGGAGAGCAGATGTAACGTAAGAGATAATCATCATGCGGTGCACTCAATGACTCACAGAGACCCACTGTTGCACCCATACGAGCACACCACGCAGCCTCGTACAAACTCCCCGCCAGCACTCGTTTCTGCAGCAGATAATCAGCAAGCAATGAGACAGGTTTTGTGTTGATTCAAAAACCGACACAAGAACACAGGGGCCTTGTGTCGGTTCAGTGGGGCCTTGCCAGCTCCTCTTGACACTCGTTCCCAGCAGCACACCACTGAGAGCACACACCTGTCGGTGAACTTAATGGCGTTGGAGAGCAGGTTGAGCAGGATCTGTCGCACGCGGAACTGGTCCCCTATCACCATCACAGGCAGCTGCTCGCACACGCTCACATGCAACCCCAGCTGCTTGCTGTTCGCCGCCACCCGAATCGCACTCAGCGCCTGCTCGATCGTCGCGTGCAGATCAAACGGGTATGCGTCAACCACGAGCGAGTGCGTCTCGATTTTAGTAATATCGAGCACATCGGATATGATATGCATGAGAGCGTTTCCCGAGGAGCAGATGACGTCAAGGTACATGCGCTGCTCGTCCGTGAGGGGGGTGCGGAGGAGCAGCTCGGCGACACCGATGATGCCATTCATGGGGGTGCGCAGCTCATGGCTCATGTTCGCCAGGAACCGGTTCTTCGCCTCGTTTGCCGCTTCTGCTGCCTCCTTGGCCGCCTTCAGCTCCTCCTCCTTGCGCTTCATCTCCGACAGGTCGTGCCAGATGGACAGCAGGTACTTCTCCCCGTCGATCACTATCTCCTGTGAGTTTGTGATTATGGGAGTGTGGGGTTGGCAGAAGGGAATCTTACACGCTCTTTGAGAAACGATTGCGGACAACGCAAAAAACAAAAAACAAAAAAGCATAATCATTATTAATAATGTATTTATCATTTATTTTCTAACTCACCCTGACAGTAACGAGCACCATGAAGGGCTCCCCATCGGACGCAAGCGTCTGCCACTCGAAGATGACGACCTCGCCTCGCAGCATGCGCGCATGGTTCTCCATCTGCACGTCTATGGAGCGCCGCCCGTCCGGCTGGAACTCGGGCGAGAGCTTCATGAGGTCGAAGCGCTGCAGCATCTCCTCGCGGTCGCGGTACTTCATGTATCGCACCGCTGCCTCGTTGCAGTCCACCAGCTTGAACTCCTGTGATACTGTGAACACCGGGTCCTGGTGAGGGTGCAGAAAATGGTAGGGGGTTCGGGTTTCGGGTTTAAAATTTGACATTGCCTTCAGCCCCTGATGGATCCACTTTGCCCGGGGACCGATTGCTCACCAGGGACATTTCGAAGATGGCCTGGAATCGGGAATTCTTGCGGCTGTGAACCAGCAGCGTCTTGACCTGGTCTATCAGGGCCGATATCTCCCGTACCACTCCACTCGTCGCCGCGTCATCATCCTTCCACCCGCCTCCCTCTCCTCTCTCCTTGCCCTCTTTCCTTTCTTCCCCTCCCTTCTCAATCCCCTCTTCCCCCTGTCTCCCCCCGCCTCCGTCTGTCTCTCCCCCTCTCCCATCACCCTCCTCCCCCCTGCGCGCTTCTTCCGCCGCCGCGCCACCATCCTCTCCCTCCCCCACGGGGAAATCACTTACCCCACCTCTCACACTCTCGCCGCCTGCTGCTGACTCGATTCCACTAGCGTGCCCTGCTGCTCCTCCTGTTTCTCCCCCTGCTGCGATTACACTGTCTTTCTCATCTCTCACACTACCACACTCGCTTTGTGTGTTCCCTCCCCTAAGATTCTCCCCCGACTCCCCTGACGCGCCTTCCCCCGCGCCCTCTCCTGCGCCTTCCCCCGTCGCGCCTCCCCGCGCGCCTTCCCCTTGGCCCTCCTCGGGGCCCTTTCGAGGGGGCGGCGCGCTCCTAGCAAGCTGTACGCACTCCTGCAGCTGACGCACTAGGTACTCCGCGCCCCCGCGCCGCGCCGACACGTCATAGAACACGCATAGAAGCAGCGGCTCGCGGCTCGCTCCTACATTTAGTATGAACCCTTGATCCGAGACTTCCTCGTCCGGTCCACCCTGGCAGCGTTCTATACACCGTCGATCGTGCGACAATTGTCTGTCATCTAGGGTTTGACGGTTAGGTTCTAAGCTGCTTAGAGGGTTAGCGAGGGATACTGCGACTTCGAACCAGCTGCAGCCATCAGCGGTGCCTGAAGTTCGTCGCCGGCTTGACGCGTCGCTTTCGTCAACGCTTGGCGACAGTCGCACGTCCAGTCGTTTGTCGCAGGGCGCTTGGGGCTTGGAGCTGATATAATTCGCAAGGAGAGCCTGTAGCGTCGGGATTTATACGATGCGGAGACCAGGGAGAGCAGGGAAAGAGGAATTGAAAAACGCACGATTTTGCTGTACAGGAATCGGAACTCAGATGAATGAAAATACGCACGCAAAGAGAATCTTCCGAAGCAAACTCATATCCCATTTGGAGGCAATTGGAGGCTATGGACCCACCTCGAGCGCCTCCGCGTCCTCCGCGTGAACAAGCTCCCTGATTGGCCTCCGTAATACGTCCTCGGAAGAGTTAAGACCTAAGAAATTCACTAACGCGGAGCTGCACTGCGCGACGCGGAATCCGCCATCCGCGGTAAGGAGCGCCGCGATTATTACTTCGTCAAGGAGAGAGGCAACGAGCGGGGAATATTGTTCGGTTGGCGAAGAGAACATGTCTGAACCGAAGCTAAGGAGACAATCGAGCGAGTCAGAGCACATGGTCATAACTGGAGAAAAGGTAAGTACGAACGCCACGCCGACGCGAGATTCCTGAAGAAAGGTGAACAGGATGTATGAATATCAACGCACGCTGTGCAGCACGTGCGACGCGACGAGCGGCGAGGTTCTATTACATGGTTCAGTGTCAGCAATACGATCCTGAGAGGCCAGAAAGTTTTGCGTGGAAGAAGCTCAACAAGAGTAATACATGTCTGACAATCCCCAGCCAGTGAAAATGTCGAAAGCTTCTTCGACTGAATGAATGTAACTAGTATCTCAGCAGCAGCAACAGCAGCACTGGTCGTGTCAGATAAACAATAATTTTGAATGACTGTTGTGAGCATCAAAACAGCTACAGCAATCCGTGGTCCCTGAGTGCGGGTCCAAAGAGTACGTCCGAATGGGGTTGAAAAAGGTTTGGGCTTGATCTAGAGCGGTCTAAGCTGAAAGCCAGATGGTTGGGTAGGGTTTTCTGCGAGTAAGTACATTGTTGGACCCACTCTCAAACATGTTGTGACAGCCAAGGGGTGTGCTCGCTGGGCCGGGCTTGGGTGAGACATTTTACAGATATTCTGGCGATGAGGACAATGACGATGACTTTCATCCGCTCTTCGGTGAAAGGGCGCGGACGAACGGATAGGGTTCAGGACTTCTTTGGCTTTCTCTCGCCCGAGATGATTCACGAAACGAATTTTCAAGATTGCTAAAATGTTGCTTGCTTGCCAGATTACAGGGGTGGAGAAGAGCAAACTCTGGTTTCACTTGGAATGTCAAAAATTTCGTGAGGGGCGATTCTCTGAAAAAACTACACATATATTGCCCCCTTCCCAAACTAGATTCCGCCAGCCAAATCCCGCCTCAATATGACCCTGTTGGTGTCAGTCCAAACACTACCGAACTTAAGGCGGTTGTGGTAGAGCGTGTTACCAGACCACTCTCGGTTCCTTGTTTGGGAGAGTCCAACACAAATTCTTGCTAAAACGGAGTGAGGGGTTACGAGATTTTAGTCATGTGAAAAAGACGAAGCCACGTCATCCCAATCTGCGTTTCGACTGGTTGGGTGGAGACGCCGTCCTTCGTAAGACAAGCAAAGGCGCTTCATTGGCGGACCGAGGTGGCAGGACAGAAATGTAAGAAAGGGTGTCTGATGAAAAGTTCAATAAGTGCGCTGCGCTGTGGTACTCAGCGTTTCGGCTAGGCTCTTTTGGTGATGGAATGGGATCTTTTCCCAAAACAAATATTGGATTTGAAATCCTTCACTTTTGTATTCTTCCTGGCACGCTTGCAGTGTGTGCAACAGCTGCTGGCTGGGAATATGGTTTCTAGTTTCCTGACCGTATGTAGAAAGCTGATCTAATCACCCTTATAACCTCTAGAGAGTAGGCCATTGTACAGTTTCCAATCAAAATATAGCATTAGCATCTCCAACATTTGTCAATTCCAATGCACCACCCTCCGTGGTGTTGCAACTAGCAAACCACACTTTCATATATAAATCATTGATTCTCACGTTTCTTACAGCAGACCATGGTAAGAAATCATGGTGCATGGCAAAATCAATAAAATATTATTTATATCCGCAAAGGTTTTGTGCTTCAAGTTCTTAGGTGACCGCAAAGAATACAGCACCTGCACTCTAATCTGAGAAGGTTTTGTGGGTTTCTGTTAAAGGCGGGGTACAACTTCTTAGGAACAGTAGGGGGACAAAAATGGCATGTGAGTAACTTGAATTCTATTGGACGAAAAAACTGGAAAACCAGAAGAGGACAAACTTCTCGGCTCTGAACTGCCTGGGTCAACCTCTTCCAAGCTATAATACTTTGAAGTTGAAGTTGATAGTTGGGCCACGGCTTTAACGGTGATGTAAGTAAGTCACCTTCCCGCCAGAATGGTTCACTGCCACACGACATTGTTTAAAACCAGGATCTGACACTAGCCAGCAGAAACGTTGACCGCGGCTCGTACAATACCATCTGTGTCAACCATACCATCCACACCATGCCATACCATAAAGCCCCACATCACTGTTCCGAGCCCACTACATTCCCTCTGGTCATGACGATGTAACACTTTTCGCGTTTATTCTGAATGTTTCGCACATGGCTACTCTATCCCGCGAATTGACCGACAGTGCGTGCGTCAGCGCAACACTGTTTCCGCCTTCCTTCACTTTCATGGCCGAATTTCTCCCGCCTGCCGGCGGAACCTGTCCACGCACTTTTCAGCGGCTTCCCCATCGAGCTTGCAGGGACTGGAACAGGAGCCAACTCCTCCTCCCCTCGGCTTGCAGTGGCTTCGCATGGCGACCCCTCTCGTCGCCCATTTCGCTTCCCTTTCGCCGACTCTCTCAGAGTTAACCACAGCACCCCTCTCGTTTCCTACAAAACCCGTTAAACCACTCTCAACCCTCCCAACCTCCACTTCCTTCACTTCTCGCTTCCCAATCTGTTAGCTGCTATTCCCATCCTTGAACCAGTGTCCTTCACGAAGCTCGACATACCTAGGCAGCGTAATCTTCTGGCATGACACGAGTTAGTAGTCGCTTGGCTTCTCGGAGTCCATGGCTTCCTCCGTTGTGACGAAAGCCTTAGCGCTCCCGTTGAGGGTAGTCAAACACTAAGAACTAGTAGGACTATAGCTTGGCTAAATCTAGGGATTCATATCGCTCAGCTTTTTTATTCAGCTTACCAGACTGACGACAGACCATCAGCCTAATGATTCATCTTCCAGAGTTACGGCAGTCGGTAGGTCGTTACCATCAGTTATAACATTGGATAGGACTCTACACCAAGCATCAGCTCGACCGTTTCATCGGTTCTGTTGAAGAAACTTCATTTTCAGCTCGCGAGTCGCGACATGATGTTTCCTCCTACAGCTGTCGCTAAGATCCCAGCAAGCTTCGTCCTATCATGAACGTTACCAAGGATTCGCGCACGCAGTCTGCAACAGATGATGCGACGTTACAATAAATCGCTGCACGCATCCGGCGACGTTACGACGGATACAACTTTACGACGACTTTAAAACGGATTGAGCTGCGCGGATCACACGACCCCTGACGAAATTTAGACGGTGAAGACGGAGTTCGTGGCAAAGGCGGCTGATGGATGAGTTCGCGAAGCCGTCAGCCGAGTTCGCGAAACCGACAGCGCTCGCGAAATAACGACGATACTACCTCGTGTGCATCCCCGTCAACGACTGAGATACAAACGTTAACGTCCTCTTAATGTTACACGCTTGTTCTTAATCTTTCCTCTTAATCTTGCCTCTTAACCTTACACGCTTGTTCTTAATCTTTCCTCTTAATCTTGCCTCTTAACCTTACACGCTTGTTCTTAATCTTTCCTCTTAATCTTGCCTCTTAACCTTACACGCTTGTTCTTAACACACTTTATGCATGTTCTTCTGTAATTCTTCTTTTCCAGTATTCTCTTCTCATTTTGTCTCTTTTACCTATTTTTCCCGGTTCAAGCAGGCGGATTGCGGATCACACGGATTGAGCTGCGCGGATCACACGGATTGAGCTGCGCGGATCACACGGATTGAGCTGCATGGTGCAGCGTGGTGCAGCGGAGCAAAGAAGAAGTGCAGGTCCAAGGCCTGCTGCTCTCCACTGCACCTTGTGCGCTGCGCTGCGCAGGAAACAACTGCTGAAGCACGGATGAAAAACGGAGGTATCGGGTGCTGCTGCAGCTAAGAATGGGCGCTGCCATGGTAAGCTGAATTTGAATTCGAATATCTGAATTCGAACTTCTGCCAACGGTTTTCAGCGCTTTCAATATTCGAAAACCGAGTTCTTTTCTTTTCTTCGTTGCTTTTTTACAAATCCGAGTACTTATTCACTGATGCTGTGTGGTTTGACTTGTGCAGAGGAGGCGGACGTTGCTGGCGAGGAGAGGAGGCGACGCTGCTGACTTGCGGGTGTTAATCCTGAATCTGGAGGCGAGGCGATGCTAGGAGGCGTCTGGCGAATCGGGAAGTGACAAGCGAAAGCACGAGCGGCCCCAAATGGTAAGCTCCCTCCTCTACCCTTGCACTCCCCCCCCCCCCCCCCCCCCCCCTTCCCGCCCCGCGCCGCTGTCACTGCACCCTTCTGCGTCTAGCGTTTCTTGTCGCATGCAAACGTGCTCACTCACTTGTCGTCGCTCCACTCTGCTCACCGTTTGCACTCCTATCTTGTTCGCTGCCACTTGCTTGCTTTCTCACACTCCTTCCTTGTTCGCTTTCGGCTACCCGCTCTTACTCTTGCTCTCAGTGCCACTCTGTCGTGTGCTCTCTGTGCTGCTCTGAGGCTAATTCTACCCTCTGTGCCTCTCTGCTCCCTCTGCTCCTCGTTCAGACTCAACCACGGGGCGATAGCTACTGGAGCAGCAGGGGGGATGATGCTGCATTGCTGTGGCGAGCGGGAGAGGCGAGCGGTGGGATGACGCACGGCCTGGGCTGGGCCCAACCTGCCAGCATCAGCAGCGGGACCGACCTTGTGCAGCGTGGTGCTTGGCTACCCTCAACGGGACCGACCTTGTGCAGCGTGGTGCTTGGCTACCCTCAACGGGACCGACCTTGTGCAGCGTGGTGCTTGGCTACCCTCAACGGGACCGACCTTGTGCAGCGTGGTGCTTGGCTACCCTCAACGGGACTGACCTTGTGCAGCGTGGTGCTTGGCTACCCTCAACGGGACCGACCTTGTGCAGCGTGGTGCTTGGCTACCCTCAACGGGACCGACCTTGTGCAGCGTGGTGCTTGGCTACCCTCAACGGGACCGACCTTGTGCAGCGTGGTGCTTGGCTACCCTCAACGGGACTGACCTTGTGCAGCGTGGTGCTTGGCTACCCTCAACGGGACTGACCTTGTGCAGCGTGGTGCTTGGCTACCCTCAACGGGACCGACCTTGTGCAGCGTGGTGCTTGGCTACCCTCAACGGGACCGACCTTGTGCAGCGTGGTGCTTGGCTACCCTCAACGGGACCGACCTTGTGCAGCGTGGTGCTTGGCTACCCTCAACGGGACCGACCTTGTGCAGCGTGGTGCTTGGCTACCCTCAACGGGACTGACCTTGTGCAGCGTGGTGCTTGGCTACCCTCAACGGGACTGACCTTGTGCAGCGTGGTGCTTGGCTACCCTCAACGGGACCGACCTTGTGCAGCGTGGTGCTTGGCTACCCTCAACGGGACCGACCTTGTGCAGCGTGGTGCTTGGCTACCCTCAACGGGACCGACCTTGTGCAGCGTGGTGCTTGGCTACCCTCAACGGGACCGACCTTGTGCAGCGTGGTGCTTGGCTACCCTCAACGGGACCGACCTTGTGCAGCGTGGTGCTTGGCTACCCTCAACGGGACCGACCTTGTGCAGCGTGGTGCTTGGCTACCCTCAACGGGACCGACCTTGTGCAGCGTGGTGCTTGGCTACCCTCAACGGGACCGACCTTTGTGCAGCGTGGTGCTTGGCTACCCTCAACGGGACCGACCTTGTGCAGCGTGGTGCTTGGCTACCCTCAACGGGACTGACCTTGTGCAGCGTGGTGCTTGGCTACCCTCAACGGGACCGACCTTGTGCAGCGTGGTGCTTGGCTACCCTCAACGGGACCGACCTTGTGCAGCGTGGTGCTTGGCTACCCTCAACGGGACCGACCTTGTGCAGCGTGGTGCTTGGCTACCCTCAACGGGACCGACCTTGTGCAGCGTGGTGCTTGGCTACCCTCAACGGGACCGACCTTGTGCAGCGTGGTGCTTGGCTACCCTCAACGGGACCGACCTTGTGCAGCGTGGTGCTTGGCTACCCTCAACGGGACCGACCTTGTGCAGCGTGGTGCTTGGCTACCCTCAACGGGACCGACCTTGTGCAGCGTGGTGCTTGGCTACCCTCAACGGGACCGACCTTGTGCAGCGTGGTGCTTGGCTACCCTCAACGGGACCGACCTTGTGCAGCGTGGTGCTTGGCTACCCTCAACGGGACCGACCTTGTGCAGCGTGGTGCTTGGCTACCCTCAACGGGACCGACCTTGTGCAGCGTGGTGCTTGGAGAGAATTGCTCCAGTGCCTTGTTTGGTGATTCGCTCTTGCCCACGTGTCCCCGAATTGCTCGAGTGGCCATCCAATTCAGTGATAATTGCTCGAGTGGCCATGCCAGGGCATTTTCGATGTGTTTTTTTTCCCTGGCACATAACCCTACAAGGGTTCGTACCCACGAAATTCCTCGTTCGCACAACAGTAGATGCGCGGTCATTTTCGGCCTAATGCGCGACCAATGAGCGCGCGGGCAATTACATCAGCGATCATAAACTGCAACGCCAGAGCATAAATGCACGGACATATTATTGACCGCGCACGATTGGTCGATAATATGCTTCTTGCCCTTTTTGGCAATGCGCGTCCAATCACGCACGGTCATATAATTCACGACCATATATTTAGGCGATAAAGCTTCGCCCAACAACCAATATGAGCGCGCATATACTACCATTAGTTCTATCATATGTCCGGTCCATATAAAACCATGCATATCAAATGCCATAAATATATTCTCTGCTATTAATTTAAGCCCGTCGTACTAGAAATAATATTGTATCGTGGCCTATCATAATATTAAGCCCATCATACCGTGGTCCATAATATTGTATTGCCGGTAATATGGTTGCAGAAATAATATGTTCGGCAGCATAATATTAATTTAAGCCCAGCATACTATGCTGCCACCACGGTTATGATGGGATTAAATTAATGGCAGAGAATATATTTATGGCATTTGATATACATGATTTTATATGGACCGAAAATATAATAGAACTAATGGTAGTATATGCGCGCTCATATTGGTTGTTGGGCGACCCTTTTATCGCCTAAATATATGGTCGTGAATTATATGACCGTGCGTGATTGGATGCGCATTGCCAAAAAGAGCAAGAAGCATATTATCGACCAATCGTGCGCGGTCAATAATATGTTCGTGCATTTATGCTCTGGCGTTGCAGTTTATGATCGCTGATGTAATTGCCCGCGCGCTCATTGGTCGCGCATTGGGCCGAAAATGACCGCGCATCTACTGTTGTGTGAACGAGGAATTTCGGGGGTATGAACCCTTGTAGGGTTATGTGCCAGGGAAAAAAAACACCTCGAAAATGCCCTGGCATGGCCACTCGAGCAATTATCACGGAATTGGATGGCCACTCGAGCAATTCGGGGACACGTGGGCAAGAGCGAATCACCAAACAAGGCACTGGAGCAATTCTCTCGTGGTGCTTGGCTACCCTCAACGGGACCGACCTTGTGCAGCGTGGTGCTTGGCTACCCTCAACGGGACCGACCTTGTGCAGCGTGGTGCTTGGCTACCCTCAACGGGACTGACCTTGTGCAGCGTGGTGCTTGGCTACCCTCAACGGGACCGACCTTGTGCAGCGTGGTGCTTGGCTACCCTCAACGGGACCGACCTTGTGCAGCGTGGTGCTTGGCTACCCTCAACGGGACCGACCTTGTGCAGCGTGGTGCTTGGCTACCCTCAACGGGACCGACCTTGTGCAGCGTGGTGCTTGGCTACCCTCAACGGGACCGACCTTGTGCAGCGTGGTGCTTGGCTACCCTCAACGGGACCGACCTTGTGCAGCGTGGTGCTTGGCTACCCTCAACGGGACCGACCTTGTGCAGCGTGGTGCTTGGCTACCCTCAACGGGACCGACCTTGTGCAGGCGTGGTGCTTGGCTACCCTCAACGGGACCGACCTTGTGCAGCGTGGTGCTTGGCTACCCTCAACGGGACCGACCTTGTGCAGCGTGGTGCTTGGCTACCCTCAACGGGACCGACCTTGTGCAGCGTGGTGCTTGGCTACCCTCAACGGGACCGACCTTGTGCAGCGTGGTGCTTGGCTACCCTCAACGGGACCGACCTTGTGCAGCGTGGTGCTTGGCTACCCTCAACGGGACCGACCTTGTGCAGCGTGGTGCTTGGCTACCCTCAACGGGACCGACCTTGTGCAGCGTGGTGCTTGGCTACCCTCAACGGGACCGACCTTGTGCAGCGTGGTGCTTGGCTACCCTCAACGGGACCGACCTTGTGCAGCGTGGTGCTTGGCTACCCTCAACGGGACCGACCTTGTGCAGCGTGGTGCTTGGCTACCCTCAACGGGACCGACCTTGTGCAGCGTGGTGCTTGGCTACCCTCAACGAGACCGACCTTGTGCAGCGTGGTGCTTGGCTACCCTCAACGGGACCGACCTTGTGCAGCGTGGTGCTTGGCTACCCTCAACGGGACCGACCTTGTGCAGCGTGGTGCTTGGCTACCCTCAACGGGACCGACCTTGTGCAGCGTGGTGCTTGGCTACCCTCAACGGGACCGACCTTGTGCAGCGTGGTGCTTGGCTACCCTCAACGGGACCGACCTTGTGCAGCGTGGTGCTTGGCTACCCTCAACGGGACCGACCTTGTGCAGCGTGGTGCTTGGCTACCCTCAACGGGACCGACCTTGTGCAGCGTGGTGCTTGGCTACCCTCAACGGGACCGACCTTGTGCAGCGTGGTGCTTGGCTACCCTCAACGGGACCGACCTTGTGCAGCGTGGTGCTTGGCTACCCTCAACGGGACCGACCTTGTGCAGCGTGGTGCTTGGCTACCCTCAACGGGACCGACCTTGTGCAGCGTGGTGCTTGGCTACCCTCAACGGGACCGACCTTCGTTTTTCGCTTTCAATTCCACATTTCGTTTCCTTGTGTTTGTTTTGCTTTCTTTTTCATTCCGCAGTTCTGTTTACTGACTTCGTGCATCTGTCTGTGTGTTCCCTCCCCTTGTTTTTCAGCAACCATGGGTTCTTCACTCGGGGGGAGCAGAGGAGCCTGCAGAGGACGGCAGCAGCGACTCGGGAGGACGGCAGCAGTGAGAAGGAGAAGCGAGGGGTGGGATGACACACGGCCGGCAGCCACACGGCTGCCTCCTACCCGCCCTGCTGACCACCCGCTCTGCTCGAGGCGGGCACTTCGGGCAACGAAGCGCGGAGGCAAGGAGGCGGCACTTCAGCAGAGGTGTAGGGCGGTGTGGTATGGTATGGTGCGGTATGAGGAGGAGGCGGACACTTCGGGCAACGAGCCGGCGCGGAGGCAAGGAGGCGGCACTTCAGCAGAGGTGTAGTGCGGTGTGGCACTTGAGGTGAGGAGGCAAGGAGAGGCGGCACTTCACTCAAGATGGCTTCTTCACTCAACATGGCTTCTTCACTCAACATGGCTTCTTCACTCAAGATCGGAGGCGCCTGCAGAGGAGCAGGTGTAGTGCTGTGTGGTCTGGTATGGTGTGGTCTGGTATGGTGTGGTTTTGTGTGGTGTGGTGGAGCGAGGAGGACGGGCAAGCGTGGTGGGATGACGCACTGCCGGAAGCCACTGGCGTGTGGCTGCCTCCTACTCGCCCTGCTGACCACCCGCTCAAGGCAAGGAGGACACTTGGGACAAGGAGGTAAGCATGCGACTCTTGGGGCTCGAGGCAAGGAGGACACTTGGGGAAAGGACGAGAGGCAACCAGGCGGTACTTCAGGTGAGGGGACGAGGTGGCAAGGAGGCGGCACTTCAGGCGAGGAGGCGGCACTTCAGGCGAGGAGGCGGCACTTCAGGCGAGGAGGCGGCACGTACGGCAAGGGGAGAGGCGGAGGAACGTGAGGGAGTGGTTGATGGGTTGGACGAGGGGATGCATGACTGGGATGCGGTGGGAATGAAAAGCGGAGAGTAGCGGTGGGAAACGTGTTGAGGCTGAGAGGGTGGGGCCACCTCTCGTAAGTCCTCCTCACGGCTGGCCCCGTCCATCGCTGCTCCACGTCCTCATTCTTCAGCACTGCCCTCCACGCACCTCCTCTTCCCGCCTCTGACGCCCAACCTGACCTGCACTCCGTCCTCATTCCCTTCCCACCATCGACACTGTAAGTCTCTGGTTTTGGTGTGGAGTGGTGTGGAGTGGTGTGGTGGGGTGTGGTGTGGCAGCAAGGAGGGGGGAGCGGCAGCATGGAGAGGAGTCAACGCCGTCACCGACACTGTAAGTCTCTGCTTTGGTTTCCAGTTTTCTGCATTTTTTTTTTTTTTACGTGCTAATGTCCCCTTGTGTTTCTGGTTTTGTTTAGCCAGGAGCAGAGCGGAGCGGGGCGGAGCGGAGCAGCAGAGGAGAGGAGCTTCTCGGCAACGCTCGGCCAGGTGAGCTGCGGTGGGGTGAGATGTGATGAGTTGTAAGTGAGTTGGGATGGCTCGATTCCCACGTTCCCATCCCACTTGCTCTCTTCCGGCCGGCACCTGGTTTTCTCAATTGCTCCTCTTTCTCCCTTTGTTTGTCTTCCTCCTCACTGTCTTGGCCATGCTGGCAGGTGGGCAGCTCGGCGGACGGCGCGGCAGAAGACCCCCCCCTTCCCTCCCCTCCCCCCCCCCCCCCCCCCCTCCCCTCCCCTCCCCTCCCCTCCCTTGCTTTTCTTCGCTGTTTCCTTGTTTGTTGCTTGTTTCTTCGCTGTTTCCTTGTTTGTTGCTTTTTTTTCTTCTATGTTTCTTTGTTTGTTTCCTTGTTTGTTGCCCCCTCCCCTCCCCCCCCCCTCCCCTCCCCTCCCCTCCCCTCCCCTCCCCTCCCCTCCCCTCCCCTCCCCTCCCCTCCCCTCCCCTCCCCTCCCCTCCCCTCCCCTCCCCTCCCCTCAGGTTCATATGCACAACATGCATGGGGAGTCGAAGACCCCCCCCCCTTTCCTACCCTGGCTGTGCAGGTTGATTTGCTCAACATGCGTGGGGAGCACTGAAGACCCCCAACTGTGGCATCAGGTGGTGTGCGGCAGGGGCTGCTGACGGCGTTAGGGCTGGCCTCCTAATGCCTGAAGCGCCCCTGTGTGTGGGTGACTTTTGCTCTAAAGAAACCGCTGCCTCGTAATGTCTCCCACCACAAAGTGGTGCTCCTTGGGTCTGACAGCGTTAGGGCTGGCCTCCTCACGCCTGAAGCGCCCCTGTGTGTGGGTGCTCTGATGATGGATGGGGGGACGCCTCCTGAAGTCGGATGAGCCTCACCCCGCCTCCACCTGGGCCGGGCTCTGCCTGGTTTGAGCGAGGCTTGAGAGACGTCTCATGTCCTCCTCGTGCCACTGCGGGGTTGCGGAGTGGAGGTGGACTGCACGGCACGCCAGCAACGGTCGTGGTGGTGGTGGGTGTTGTAAGTATCTGCTTTCCATGCTTTCCTTGCTTGTTGCTTGTTTTTCTTCGCTGTTTCCTTGTTTGTTGCTTGTTTCTTCGCTGTTTCCTTGTTGTTTCCTTGGTTGTTTCCTTGGTTGTTTCCTTGCTTGTTGCTGTGCTTGCTTGCTTGCTTGCTTGCTGTTTGCTACTAACCCCCCGTGGCTCCCATGCAGGTCCCACACGAAGGGTCCCCACCTCAACGTGGTGTGTGGGTGTAACACTAGGGTTTAACCCCCCTAGTGGCCAAGAGGGGCCCAGAAGACCCAAGAGAAGACAATGGCGTGCTTTATTAACGCCATAATGATTGTAGATCTATATAATTGCCTGAATAATGATAGATCTGCTTAGGTAATGGATCAAACAAAATCTCAGCATGGACATTTGAATTGAAACTAGGTAGTTGAACATGCACAAGAGTAGCATACTAGGTCTCAGCGCATAGACGAAGAGGTTTTTTCATGTATGCACAAGGACATACAATACAGACATTCAGTCAGTCTATTTTTTCATGCAAATACGGTAGAGCAATAACAGCTACAGAGGCAAAAATCCATGTCATGGGACATTACTACTTGTGATGCTACTTCTGGCAAAGCTGTGTGCTGCTGAGGCATCACCGAAAGTGACTCATGTGAAGTCCCTACCTACCTACCAACACAGTAACAGCATGCTGAAGTGTGAAGGATTCCTTTCTGTTGTGTGCTGTGCCTCTGCTCTTCTCAGGCTGAGTGAATCAGCATCCACCATGACTGTAATGTAAGGAATCAACAAAGGGAGCAATGACCCAGGTGCTAACACAACCAGCGTCGATGCTCCACTCAACCAGGGTTTGGTTCATATTTCAGCCCAGTAAGATCGTAGCCATGTACATTGAACCGGTAAGGAACACAAGATGGAAGACACCGTAACCGTAGGGCACGTCTCCGTTATTGGCGGTTTCTTCGTCTTTAGGCCGGAGCGAGAAGCAACGGGAGTCGATTCCTGCGGCATAGACTGAAATGGGGATGCTTATGAGTGCCACTATAAATGCCTGAGTGTTGTGAAGACGGGGGGAGGGGAAAAAAAAGGACAAATAGGTAGGTACACGATTCGAGTAGCAACAGGAGTCAATTCCCATGGCGTGGACTGAGAAGCTGATGCTGATGAGCGCGACAATGAATGCCTGAGTGGCACAGATGGGCGGGATGGGAGAATGAATGACACGTATCAGAGAAATATAGATTCGACCTAGATCCAGATGTCTGAGCCGGCTAAGATCCCTAAACCAAGTTGGGATGTTCTCATCTCACCAGAATATCAAGCCACCCGCTGTCTCCGGTCTGGCGAGGTCGAGTGTTGCATGCCTCAGCGGGCGGCTCACTCATGATTGCCGACCAGCAGAGGAAGACAAAATACACCGCCATGACACCAGAGGTGAGCAGCCCTGCGTCCACCTGCAGACACACACAGAGAGATGCAGATGCATGCAAGTGTGATAGGAGGTTACCAGGTGACTTACAGTCAAAATTCTTACAGCTATTTTGCATCACGTGATTGACCTAGGTATGCAGCATCGGGCTATGTAGCACGAGGCAAGAACACTCTGGGTTGAACAGAGATGGCGAGAACCGTACGATGAGAAGGTGAGCCACGGACTTATTAGGAGTGCTCACCTTGGGACGGGCGGCTCACCTTGGGATGCATACATGTGTACATGAACATACACATGTTATGCATGCATGTAGTCTTCTATGCATATCTGCACATCTACATGACAATTGATGAGCGAAAACTCAGCAGCAACTGATGGCCGGAAACTCAGCGAAGGTGCTCACGTTTGTGTGCGCACATGCTACCCGCACACGCTACCATTGAATGTGCTCACGTGTGTGTGCGCACATGCTACCATTGAATATGCTCACTTGTGTGTGCGCACATGCTACCATTGAATGTGCTCACGTGTGTGTGCGCACATGCTACCATTGAAGGTGCTCACGTGTGTGTGCGCACATGCTACCATTGAAGGTGCTCACGTGTGTGTGCGCACATGCTACCATTGAAGGTGCTCACGTGTGTGTGCGCACATGCTACCATTGAAGGTGCTCACATGCTACCATCGAAGATTCTCACATGCTACCATTGAAGGTAAGGTGCTCACATTTTCTCATTCTGGAGCTAATGCTCGTTCCACACATAGATGAAGCTGCTGATGCTCACTAGCTGAATCATCAGGCTCCTGCTATCGCCACCTCAAATGATAGTACAGCATGTGTGCCAGCAAGTGCTAGCAATGAAGGTAAGGTGCTCACATATTCTCATTGTTGAGCCGAGCGTTGTTCCACACGTAGATGAAGTTGATAATGCTCACGAGCTGAATCACCAGGAACACTGCTGCTCCCGCTATCGCCACCTCGCCATACACCTGAAACACCTCTGGTCAGGTGACGGGTCAGGTGAAAACCACATAAGGACCGACTGTGAAGCGTCAGTGGAACGGAGTGAGGGATGAAGCAGTGCACATGAACAAACGAATCCAGTCCGTAACAGGACAGCTGCAAGAAGAACACAGAAGCCGGACAAGCGCAGAAGCAGGAGGAAGCACACAACAGACATACGGTATGGAGGAGAAACGAGCACACATACGGTAAGGGAGGAGGAAGGGAAGGAAGAGCAGCAGCAGCCAGAGGATGAGCTTAGGAGGCCACCAGCCCGAGTGCCCGAGCCAGAGGTCATGACAGCTGTGGCAGCCGCCCTCGAGCTTGGCGGCGGTGGTGGTGGCGAGGCGAGCATGAGCGCGAAGAAGAGGCACTGCAGCACTGCCGGCTGTGGTGGCCGAAGCTCACCCGCAGCACTGCCAGCGCTCCCACACACCCGGGGTTGTTCGGTTCGCATTATTGGAAGCCTGGTAGGGAGGGAGAATAGAAAGCAGGAGTGCGGGACGCAGGAGGGTGGGTGGGACGCAGGAGAGTGGGAAGCAGAAGCAGAGAGAAAGGATGACCATGCTTCGTGTGGTGTGAACAGGCCGAGTGTAAAGTGCGTCACTCGCAGCATTGCCAGGGCTCCCGCACAGCCAGGGTTGAAAGGTAAGGGAAGGGACAAAGGAGGGAAGGAGGGTACGAAGCTGAGGACAGCACTAGCCGCGGTTTCTGCAATGCATTGATACAGGAACAAAGGGTACACACACAGCAACAATGTTCCCACAGCAATACAACAAAGTGTACGGATCGCACTCACTGTAGAGATTATAAAGTGCATCGGTAGCATAGCCTCTAAGAACCCATGCGACTATAACGGAGGCCAGGAACATCCCTCCATATAAGAACTTCGCGGCGACGCGCGAGGGACCGAAGGAGCAGCAGGAGCAGAGGCAGTGCCCAAGGCGGTACCGGCGAAAGCAGCAGCCGGTGCGGAATCCGATGCACATCGCGCCTCGCCCGCTAACTAATGCTCCTGATGCTGATCGCTGATCGCTGCTGATCGCTTGATGCTGATCGTCGATCGCTTATATCTGATCGACGGTCTTGATCGGCTCGCTTTGGAATATCGGCTCTCTTAGCTATGACGCTCTACCCAGCATAGAGAGCATTCAAAGAGTCGTCATTGAGTTGACTAATGCATTCTTGACGCTAATCATGGTGTTGACCGTTGTCAATGCGTTGGGTAAATCATAATTTTCGCGAATGCGCAGCGTTTGAAACGCAATATCGCTGTGTTCGAAGCTAATCAATGAACAAGTTAGTTTGCCTGACGACTACTGACAAGTTTGTGACGGAAGAATGCTCACGCTATTCAACCTATAAAGATCATAAGGCAGAAGGCCTTTATGGCATGAAAGACGCGCCGCGGGAATGATTCAGAGACCATGAAATTGGTGAAAGGGTCGCTTTGATCATGGCAGTGCCATATTCACATGCGGTTCTTCCTGTTTCTAAACTTCAAGTCAATCGAGTGTATGATGTTATGAATACTTGTATTACATTCGAAGTATGCTTAAAAAGGTCTGACTTCAGTCGCTTGGCCTTCGGTGTCGCGAAGGCATGTCTCCAGAAATTGCGAAATTGTACAAGCCGTTCAGCTTCTCCCAGCCATCAGCTGCTCTTGAAAGCATTTCGCCAACCAGGTATCTCTTCGTCAAGCAAATTTCGCAAACGTTGTCAGACTTCGCGAAACCCATCATTCACCCCCACTTCCCCCCATTCCCCGAACCTGATGAAATCCGACCTGCGCCTGCCTCATTTCGCCTGTCAGATGCAAACTCACGCAACCTCAAAGAATCCGTTTCCGCGTGCGCAAACGCTACGGGGAAGAAGAGGCAAGACAAGGCAACCTTGGGAATATTCTTTTGCGCGCGGCAGTCCCAATGCTTGCTCTGCTCCGCCATAAAGCTCGCCGCATCTGCGTTACTCATTCTCAGATCAAAACTTCAGCTCTCGCTGCTCTCCCTCTCCTCACCTCTCCTCGCCTCTCTAGTCGCGTCGGAGCGAGCGACCGATCCGTGCTCACTCCTCCGCCTCCGCGAGTTCTAATCGCCAGAACCATGGTGAACGAGGACAAATGGGAGCTGAAGCCGCATCCCGTGATTCCCCGCGGGAAGCCGCTCGTGCTTATGATCCTCGACGGATGGGGAGAGAATATCGAGGACGACTATAACGCGATCTACAAGGGCAACTGCCCGAACATCAAGGCGCTGCGCGAGAACCGCCCCAACCGCTGGCGCACGATCAAGGCGCACGGCAAGGCCGTGGGGCTGCCGAGCGACGGCGACATGGGGAACTCGGAAGTGGGGCACAACGCCATGGGCGCGGGGAAGGTCATCAACCAGGGGTGCGTGAGTGCTGGGACAGGGAGTTGGTGCTTGGTGCATTGTTGCCGTCCGAATCGCCAGATCCGTTGATTCTAACGGGAGATCTTATGTTACACTCTTGCATCCTGACCGCTTTGTTCGTTATCAGCTGATCCTTTTGTCTTTCGTGTGACTTCTTCGCCTTCCATTGAATCTTTCGTCGCTCATGGAATCTTGCGTCGCTCTTTGAACCTTTCTTTGCTCTTTGATATTTTCGTCGCTCTTTGAATCTTTCGTTGCCCTTTCAACTTTTCGTCGCTCATTGAACCGTTGGCCTTCATCGACTCTTCCTCCGTTCATAAATCTTTCGCCTTTCGCCTGCCTGCCTGCATGCGTCCGTGCAGAGCGGCGCTGGTGGACACTGCGCTCGAGACGGGCGATATGTACAAGAGCGACGGCTTTAACTACGTCAAGGAGGCGTGGGACAACGGCGGCACCTTCCACATGATCGGCCTGCTCAGGTCAGCACTCGATCCATCTCGCAAGAATCTGTGTGCAACCTTCCCAGATCAACGTTCGTCTGTCCGTTTCGGTGATCGTGAAGGAATATGTAAATATGTCAGATCCACTAGTTTCAGCAAATATGTTGGGATCTCCTTGTTTCGGCGGTTTCTATGGTTGTCTCATCCTTCTGTTCCATCGCCTTCCGTACTCGCCCGTGTGTCGCAGCGACGGCGGAGTGCACTCGCGCTACGACCAGGTGATCGGCACCATCCACGGCGCGTGGGAGCGTGGCGCGAAGCGCGTGCGCGTGCACGTGCTGACGGACGGTCGCGATGTGCCGGACGGTTCGTCGCTGCAGTTCGTGGCGCAGCTGGAGAAGGACCTCGAGCTGCTGCGCGGGCAGGGCTGCGACGCCAAGATCGCATCTGGTGGCGGGCGCATGCGCGTCACCATGGATCGCTACGAGGTCAGTGGTGGTCAGCGGTGGTCGGTGGTTGTCAGTGGTGGTCTATAACATGTGGCCTGTTTTGGAATGAGGAACATCGGTCACATTGAAGGATGAAATGACAACGCTGGGAAGAATATGGAATTGAAGGTTTGAGAGAGGGAACTTAAATGGCGGTACAGTAGAGAATGTTACGGTAGAGAGTGTACAGACAAGACCAGCAGCGAGTGTGACAATGATGAACGTGAACGATACAGAAGAGGCGAACAGATGATGGCTCATGAGCACGACTGGATGAGTCGAAATCGGTTCCTGAAGGGTTGTGCAAGTGCACTGCCTGATTTGATCCAGCGGTCAATGTCTCGTGTGCCGTGCCGCTGTTCCCTGGACGACTGAAGTTTTGGAGCGTGGGTGCGCACGAGTGGGATTTTATGTGAGATACCTCCTAACCGGAATCCATCCCCCTCTCAAATTCTTCCCGTTCCCTACCCTCCTCCCCCCTCCTCCCCCTCTCCGCCCCCCTCTCCCCCTCCGCAGGCGGACTGGAAGATCGTGGAGCGCGGGTGGCACGCCCACGTGCTGGGCGAGGCGCCGTTCAAGTTCAAGTCCGCCCTGGAGGCGCTCAAGAAGATCAAGGCGGACGACCCGAGCGTGAACGACCAGTACTACCCGCCGTGGGTGGTGATCGATGATGAGGGCAAGCCCGTGGGGCCCATCGTGGACGGCGATGCTGTCGTCATCTGGAACTTCCGTGCTGATCGCGTGATTCAGGTGAGACGGTTTGAGGCGCTGAGTAAGGTAGATGCGTCTGAGCGTGAACGACCAGTACTACCCGCCGTGGGTGGTCGTCGATGACGAGGGCAAGCCCGTGGGGCACATCGTGGATGGGGATGTGGTCGTCATCTGGAACTTCCGCGCTGACCGCGTGATTCAGGTGAGAGAATTGGCAGTTTCTGAGGCGCCTTATGGAGGCGCCGAGTGATATTAGAGAGGACGAACCGAGCCTCCTCGCACGCCAACCCCCCTCTGCAGTGCGGCGTTCGGGTACCCGGGCTTGTACGAGTTTGATCGTGTGTGCCTGCCCGAGGTGCCTGATGTGGTCTATTCACCTCGGGCACCTCGGCCAGGCAGACGCGTTCGAGTATCCCGACATCCACCAGTTGGACCGCGTGCGCGTGTTCTAGGTGCCGGCCAGCTGTATCCCTCCTTTCACCCTTTTCCGTGCCTATTCCCATTCGCAACCCCTTCCGGTGTTCCAGATCTCCAAGGCCTTCGAGAACCCGGACTTCCACCAGTTCGACCGCGTGCGCGTGGCCAAGATGCCTGCGATGGCCTATTCACAGTCTCACTTTCCCTCCCCTGCCCCATTCTCTCTCTCTCCCCCCTCAGATCTCCAAGGCCTTCGAGTACCCGGACTTCCACCAGTTTGACCGCATCCGCGTGCCCAAGGTGCACTTCGCGGGCATGATGCAGTACGATGGGGACCTCAAGCTGCCTGCAAAGTTCCTCGTCGCGCCGCCCGTCATCGAAAACACCTCCGGGCAGTACCTCGTGAAGAACGGCGTGCGCACCTTCGCTTGCAGGTTAGTGGGGAGTGCGGCGCGGGGGTTTTGGGAATGTGGTGCAGCGGTTTTGGGTCATTGGCAAAGAACCATTGGCGTTGGTGGGAGTGCTGGGTTTTATGGGCTTGAGGTTCGATGGGGCCATGTGGAACTGTGCATTCTCCCTCCCACCTCCAATCCCCCCGCCCCGTCCACCTCCCCTCCCTCCTCCCCTCCCTCTACCCCTCCCCCCTACCCTCCCTCATTTTCTCCCTCATCCCCCCCTTCCTCCTCTCCCTTCATCCCCTCCCCTCCTCCTCTCCCTCATCCCCACCCTCCGCCCCTCCCTCCTGCCTTCTACCACTCACCGCCCACCCAATCCCCCCACCAGTGAGACGCAGAAGTTTGGGCACGTGACGTTCTTTTGGAACGGCAACCGGTCGGGCAAGCTGGACGAGGAGCTCGAGACGTACCACGAGGTGCCCAGCGACAACTGCCCCTTCAACGAGAAGCCCCTCATGAAGGCGCGCGAGATTGCTGCTGTGTGCAAGGAGGCGATTCTATCGGGGAAGTATGACTACATTCGGCTGAACTTGGCGAATGGCGACATGGTGGGGCATACTGGCGTGTTTGACGCCGTGCTGGAGGCCTGTGAGGCCGTGGACGGCAGTGTCAAGGTGAGACTGGGGCCCTGAGACAGGGGCCCTGAGACAGGGGCAGTGACTTGAGGTGAGAACCATGGGGAGTGGGGCACATGGTGGGGCACACGGGCGTGTTTGACGCCGTGCTGGAGGCGTGCGAGGCTGTGGATGGCAGTGTCAAGGTGAGGGGCACGGGACAAGGGGCATGGGGAGAGTGCGGCTCTGGGCGCGGGGCATGGGGCTTAGGGCGTGAGGCATGAGGGAAGGAGGCGCTGCTGTCGGGAAAGTTTGACTACGTGGCGACATGGTGGGACACACGGGCGTGTTTGACGCCGTGCTGGAGGCCTGTGAGGCCGTGGATGGCAGTGTCAAGGTGAGCCTTGGGGTGAGGCATTGAGTGTGAGGAATGGGCTCTGGGTCGTGAGCTGTGGGGCATGCGGTGTGGGCCATGGAGTGGGGGACACACTGGCGTGTTTGACGCCGTGCTGGAGGCGCGTGATGCCGTGGACGGGAGCGTCAAGGTGAGGTGATGGATGGGAACATCAATGGGAAGGGGTGGAATGTGGGGCATTTGCTGTGGGGCATGGGGTGTGGGGTGAGTGGCGACATGGTGGGGCACACGGGCGTGTTTGACGCCGTGCTGGAGCCATGCGAGGCCGTGGACGGCAGTGTCAAGGTGAGATGCTGGATGGGAGCATCAAGTGAGGGGCATGGGGGGGGGAAGAGTGTGGGGCACGGGCTGTGGGGCACACGGGCGTGTTTGATGCCATGCGGGAGGCGTGTGAGGCCGTGGACGGCAGTGTCAAGGTGAGACATGGGGCGAGAGCGTTAAAGTGAGGGGAATGGGGCATGGGGGAAATGCTTAGAGTGTGGGGCATGGGGTGTGGGACACACGGGCGTGTTTGACGCCGTGCTGGAGGCCTGTGAGGCTGTGGACGGCAGTGTCAAGGTGAGGTTTGGGGCGAGAGGCATGGAGTGTGGGGCACGGGGTGTGTTTTTTATGCCGGAAGGAGGCGAATGAGGCCGGCTGTTTAAAGAGAGACTTGGGGCCAGTGTGAGTGGTCAAGGGAGGGAAGGGATTTTGGTGCTCCTGTGGCACTTGCAAGCATTCCCTGCTCACTTTCACTCACACCTCCACTCTCTGGTCCTCCTTGCATTCTCTCCCCTACGCCTTTACCCCTTCACAGGAGCTGCTGGAGGCAGTGGAGCAGGTGGGCGGCATCTATTGTCTGACAGCGGACCATGGGAACTGCGATGACATGGTGCAGCGCAACAGCAAGACCAACAAGCCCATCCTTGGGCCCGACGGCACGCCAGAGCCCCTCACCTCTCACACGCTCGCCCCGGTACGTGCCTCACTGTGATGACATGGTGCAGCGCAACAGCAAGACCAACAAGCCCATCCTTGGGCCCGACGGCACGCCAGAGCCCCTCACCTCTCACACCCTCGCTCCCGTACGTGCCTGGATCTGATCTCGATGCGATGTCCCATCAGTTTGCCTCTATTCAAACTCCCAAGCAGCCGTGCTCGCACCCAAACGGATGCATGTATACTAGCTATGTCTGACCAGTCACCAGTATGCTTTCCCTCTCTCAAGCATGTGTATGCCGGTCATTTCCTGGAGGATTGGAGTGTCTTTGCTCGTTATCGTATGTGATTCTTTACCGAGCGACCCTGATGTACATGTTTCCTTGCTGCGTGCGACCCTGCAGGTTCCTATTGCCATCGGTGGACCAGGGCTGCCAGCAAACATCAGGTTCAGGCAGGACATGCCGAATGCAGGCCTTGCCAATGTCACGGCCACTTTCATGAACCTGCTTGGATTTGAGGCTCCCGAGGGCTATGAGCCGTCGCTGCTCGAAGTTGCCCCATAGTCGGGTTCCTTGATCATGACCATCCATGTTATTTTGCTTGTTACAAATGTCATTATACTTAGCCTTTCAAAAAGAACCCTGTGCCAAGTGACCGACAGTGGCAAGGAATTAAGAATTATCTCAAATGGAACTTTGGAATGACTATTAAATGTTTGGACATACTGGTCTATTGAAAGCAGTTTCTCTTTGTAGACTTATGCCCCTTATGCAAACTTTCTGACCGACATTGAAGCAAATGGGCGGCTCAGCCGCAACTGAGCACTGACGTGCAATTCTGGAATTTGGAGAGCAGGGAGTGTAGATGCCACGAGAATTTAGAAAACCATGGCATCTGATCCTCTCAGATCTCCCATTCTTGTCTCTCTGTCGGCAATAGTCGCACTCACTTTGCTTTCCGTCACTAGCGCCAGCCAGGCAGCAGTTAGCGGCGAAACCGTCAGTAGTTCCGGCCAGTCAACTGCTAGAGGCGAGATGCCGCCGCACGGAGCGCCGTTGAGTGGTAGCGTCGAGAGTAGCAGTCCTGGCAGCGTGAGCAATGGCAGCGGTATTCTCATTCCGAGGTGCGACCAGCGGCAGTACGAAGCGCTGGAGCTACCTAACGGGCTTACCGTGCTGCTTATATCGGATCCTGAAACCGATAAGGTATGTCTCTCGCGTATCGGAGCTGTGAATTCCCACGAGATGAACGCGTCGTGCCTTGTTCTTCAGACCTGGAAATGCGTTTGACCTAGCCGTCCGACCCATTCACATTTTCGACTGAGTCCTTCGGAGCAAATCCAGCTTTAGGGTGTCACGAGATTCCTAGTCCGCTACACTCTACAAGTACCGATCATATGCCGAGCAGATCTAGCTTGCGCTTCCGTCCTCGGCAGATTCTGTTGAGGTTTCTCAAGAGCAACTCCATTATGCGTCTGCGTTGCTCTGCAGGCTGCAGCGGCCATGGACGTGGGAGTGGGGTCGCTCAGCGATCCCGACGACGCGCCTGGCCTCGCTCACTTCTTAGGTGGGTGAGATTTGCGCGTTCTCCAATTGACTTCCTCCGGTTGAACCCTCGCGAATGGACAGATTTCCATCTCGTTTTACCTGAAAAGGAATTGCGTTTTGAAGCCAAGTTTGCCTCGAATTCAATTGCAAATTTTAGATGGGTTTCCACATGCGTAGCAGAATCCTTTTTGTCGGATCATTTTGCGGAATTTGCTAAATTCTCACGTTCCTAACATTCGTTTCTCGCTGTGGCAGAGCACATGCTCTTCTATGCTAGCGAGAAGTACCCTATCGAGGACAGCTACAGTGACTTTCTCAACAAGGTAACTCCGGCATGCTGTCAGTTAATTCTAGAATCATCCTTTCTGTGAGTCGATGCTTCAGGCGCCTCAAAGATCACCGCTCATGACAAATTTCATAACCCACACCCCCCCCACCCACACCCCCCCCCCCCCACACCCCCTCTTCCCGCCTCCCCCACAGCACAGCGGGCGGTCGAACGCATACACGGCAGCGGAGAACACCAACTACCAGTTCGACGTGGCTGCTGAGTTCTTGGATGAAGCGCTTGATAGGTGAGGGTGATAAGGGGTCCACAGGTAGGTGATGATGAGTGTTTCACAGATGCTGACTCGTGGATGACGATCATTTTGGGCTCAGATACTGCAATGTAAATCGCCACGGCAGCAGAGAACACCAACTACCGGTTAGAAGTCGCCGCTGAGTTCCTTGATGAAGCGCTTGACAGGTGGGTGATGATAAGGGCTTGGCAGGTTGGTGGTAAGGGTTTCACAGGTTGTTTGATACGGGCTTCACAGGTTGTTTGATACGGGCTTCACAGGTTGTTTGATACGGGCTTCACAGGTTGTTTGATACGGGCTTCACAGGTTGTTTGATACGGGCTTCACAGGTTGTTTGATACGGGCTTCACAGGTTGTTTGATACGGGCTTCACAGGTTGTTTGATACGGGCTTCACAGGTTGTTTGATACGGGCTTCACAGGTTGTTTGATACGGGCTTCACAGGTTGTTTGATACGGGCTTCACAGGTTGTTTGATACGGGCTTCACAGGTTGTTTGATACGGGCTTCACAGGTTGTTTGATACGGGCTTCACAGGTTGTTTGATACGGGCTTCACATGTTGTTTGATACGGGCTTCACAGGTTGTTTGATACGGGCTTCACAGGTTGTTTGGTAAGGGTTTCACAGGTTGTTTGATACGGGCTTCACAGGTTGTTGATACGGGCTTCACAGGTTGTTTGATACGGGCTTCACAGGTTGTTTGATACGGGCTTCACAGGTTGTTTGGTAAGGGTTTCACAGGTTGTTTGATACGGGCTTCACAGGTTGTTGATACGGGCTTCACAGGTTGTTTGATACGGGCTTCACAGGTTGTTTGATACGGGCTTCACAGGTTGTTTGATACGGGCTTCACAGGTTGTTTGATACGGGCTTCACAGGTTGTTTGATACGGGCTTCACAGGTTGTTTGATACGGGCTTCACAGGTTGTTTGGTAAGGGTTTCACAGGTTGTTTGATACGGGCTTCACAGGTTGTTGATACGGGCTTCACAGGTTGTTTGATACGGGCTTCACAGGTTGTTTGATACGGGCTTCACAGGTTGTTTGATACGGGCTTCACAGGTTGTTTGATACGGGCTTCACAGGTTGTTTGATACGGGCTTCACAGGTTGTTTGATACGGGCTTCACAGGTTGTTTGATACAGGCTTCACAGGTTGTTGATACGTTTTTCAAGGTTTAGTGATAAGGGCTTGACAGGTTGGAGACAAGGGCTTTGGGTGCAGCAACCGCTGCAAATGTCACAAGGGCTTTGGAGAGAAATACTTTTTTTTCTTTCTTTCTTTTTTCTCGTGATATCATGTGATGTCAGGTTCGCGCAATTTTTCATCGGCCCGCTCATGTCAGCCGATGCGACCAACCGGGAAATCAATGCGGTACACTCAGGTACACTCAGGTGCCAAGCTGCATTCCCCATTCATGCCACAAGAGCTTCTTCTGTCGGTGATGAGTGCAGTACTCTCATCCTTGCCTTGCCTGGATCGCTGCACCTGTCATGATGAATGGGTGCGTCTTGCCTTTTCCACCATGAGTCTTGCCTTCTCCACCATGAGTCTTGCCTTTTCCACCATGAGTCTTGCCTTGGCCACCATGAGTCTTGCCTTTGCCACCATGAGTCTTGCCTTTGCCACCATGAGTCTTGCCTTTGCCACCATGAGTCTTGCCTTTGCCACCATGAGTCTTGCCTTTTCCACCATGAGTCTTGCCTTTGCCACCATGAGTCGTGCCTTTGCCACCATGAGTCTTGCCTTTGCCACCATGAGTCTTGCCTTTGCCACCATGAGTCGTGCCTTTGCCACCATGAGTCGTGCCTTTGCCACCATGAGTCTTGCCTTTGCCACCATGAGTCGTGCCTTTGCCACCATGAGTCGTGCCTTTGCCACCATGAGTCTTGCCTTTGCCACCATGAGTCTTGCCTTTGCCACCATGAGTCGTGCCTTTGCCACCATGAGTCGTGCCTTTGCCACCATGAGTCGTGGTCGTTATCTGTGGTTTCAGGGTTGCGCCCTTGTCATGTTCTCTTCTACCTTTTTTATGCCTCTTGCCAACACAACCCTTCAGAGCACACCAAGAACCTGATTTCCGACCCTTGGCGAATCAACCAGGTAAGGCACACACAGTGGCTGGTGCAATGTAGCACCTCATTCATTCTTATTGTCGCTGTGCCAGAATTTTCTATGGCAGTTCAACTGGTGTTCAGCTGTCAGTCAGAATGGCGACATCTGTGTGTGTGTGCCGCATCCTTTGATGTCTGCGCACGCGATACAAGCGGCTGCTCTCTGTTGTGTGTGATGCTCTGCCTGCCTGCCTTTAACTCTACCTCCCTTGAACCTCTGCGATGTCCTATCAACTCAACCCACCCACACCCTCTGGCAGCTTCAAAAGAGCTTCTGCTCGCCCCAGCACCCGTTCTACAAGTTCAACGTCGGTCAGTGTCTCCACCTGCCTTATTAAGTTGACGGTTTGTTTAAACTGGCTCTCTAAGACAACGCTCTAAGCTCACAGTTAACCGGGAAATTCCATCCATTCCATGGGGTTTGTCTCGTCGTTTTAATAACCATACGAGTTGATGGAAGTAAGACCTCCGCAGCCCACCTGTCTGCGTCTGACAGCTTCAGTATCTCCAGCTGCCTTATTTCCCCGTGCTCCATGCTCCATGCTCCATGCTCCATGCTCCATGCTCCATGCTCCATGCTCCATGCTCCATGCTCCATGCTCCATGCTCCATGCTTTACCGTGCAGTGCAGCCATGTCTCGTGCCCTCGAACCTGCCATCCGTGATGCATACATGCCATGTCACACATGTTCAGGGTTACACTAACAACACACACATGCCCTGCGCATTCCTACTAAGCATGGTCATTGTTGATCCTGATGCATACGCTCATGTCCAATGGGGATGGATGGATGCTTCAGTGGTATGGCACCTCACGGCATGGCATGGCACGACATGGCATGGAATGGCATGGCACGACATGGCATGGAATGGCATGGCACGACATGGCATGGAATGGCATGGCACGGCATGGCATGGATTGACATGGCACGTCACGGCTGGCTTGCCACGGGATGGCATGACATGGCATGACATGGCTTGTCGCGGCATGGCATGGCATGGCATGGCATGGCTTGGCATGCGTTATTGCACGTGATGGGTACACCAGGATCGCTGGAGACGCTCAAGGAGGTGCCTGAGGCGAGTGGGAGGGACATACGGCAGGAGCTGGTCGCATTCTACGAGAAATACTACTCCGCCAACCTCATGCACCTCGTGGTGTATGGCAAAGGTGCGTGCTGTGCTGTGCTGTGCTGTGCTGTGCTGTGATGGGTGGTATGGGCAGGGGGGTGCATGTGGTGTGTGGTATGGTGTGGTGCGTGTGCTGGGCTCAGTGGGACATACGGCAGGAGCTGGTAACCTTCTATGAGAAATACTAATCTGCCAACCTCATGCACCTCGTGGTGTATGGCAAAGGTGCGTGCTGTGATGGTAAGGGAGTGGGTGCTTGTGGTGGGCACAACCTTAGTTGGAGTATACGCGTTTCGCGCTTCATACGCTAGCGTTTATCCGCTAGCGTATAAACGCCGAACGCTTCTTGGGAGGGGTCCGGTACGCAGTGAAAACGCAGGCCCGGGCACATCGTTGTTTTGGCCGGGCAGTTTGTTAGGTTAAGAGGGGGGGATGCGCGAGGTGCAAAGCACGAAGTTGGTGCCCGCAATCTAGTCATACTCGTCGATACGAACGAGGTAGGTAAAAACAAGGTATAAAAATCCGAACGATGAACATCGAATGGAGAATTAGAGCCGCATTTCTGCTAGAGATGAGTCTGGTTGAATCCAACTCCTCCACTCGAAATTGAGTGGAAGGAATTGGGATTGAATGGGGTGGAGTGGGTTGCGTTGCGCAATGGTACACACAAGGGGTTGTTGTGCATCTGCTTCGAAATTCAATTTCGAAGTTGAGATCCCGAATGTGCGATGCCCTAATTTTCAGTTCGCCATGTCGCTAGCTCAAAACCAACTTCTGATTTTTTTTCCCGGGCTGCCCTAGCGTTTTTCTGCGTTTCCACACCAAAAACGCAGCGGTCGTTTTTTTAGCACGTATAAACTCAAAACGCAAAAAGATTCGAGCGTATACTCCAACTAAGGGCACAACAGGATCAGCAGGGGAGGTGATTTGCAGTTCATAAAAGGCACCACCTGCAGGTGCATCTGGGGTAGGCTTATCCACCCCACCCACCACCGCCACCTCATCCGCTCGAGCTTTCCCAAAGGGGATACAGACAGTTAACGCCGACCCGACCCCAGGCTGACTCTCCACAGGGATCCCACCACCCATGAGGCCAAAGAGCGAGTGACAGTTGGCAAGGCTCAGCCCCGTGCCCCCGAAGTGGCGTGAGGAGGAGGAGTCGGCTTGAGTGAAGGGGTGGAAAATGTGTGGGATGACGTGTGCTGCCATGCCTATGCCCGTGTCCTGCACCCTCACCTGCACCCACTCCACTGGGCGGAACTGATGGGGGGAACTGATGGGGGGAACTGATGGGGGGAACTGATGGGGGGAACTGATGGGCGGAACTGATGGGGGTAACTGATGGGCGGAACTGATGGGCGGAACTGATGGGGGGGCCTAATGGGGGTAACTGATGGGCGGAACTGATGGGCGGAACTGATGGGCGGAACTGATGGGCGGAACTGATGGGGGGAACTGATGGGGGGAACTGATGGGCGGAATTGATGGGGGAAACTGATGGGGGGAACTGATGGGGGAAACTGATGGGGGGAACTGATGGGGGGAACTGATGGGCGGAACTGATGGGGGGAACTGATGGGCGGACTGCCCTTCCTCTCACCTTCACTCGCACGCACAGGCAGAGGAGATGGATAATGTAGGGGGTACTGTGGGGTACTGTGGGGTACTGGGGGTTACTGTGGGGGGATGGGGCAAGAGGGAAGGGGAAAGAAAGAAGAAGAGGCAAGAGGGGCGCCGAGGGTAAGGGGAGTAGCAATGGGATAAGGCGAGTGGGCGGAGACGAAGGGACGTCTCAAGCTGCTCACCTGGTAGTTGCGGAAGACGAATGGCGTGGCGGGGGTGACACTAACGAGGGTTGACACGACCAAGACCTTGGGGCCACCCTTGACTGCCAAGTCTATGAGCACCCTTGGGACCTCCCCATCGTCATCCGTGCACATCTCCGGCAGCAGCTCCTCTAACTGCTCCGCGTTGTGCTGTGAGGGGGGAAAACGAGGTGGTGGGGAGAGGGGAGAGGGGAGAGGGGAGAGGGAAAGGGACAACGGTGGTGGGTGGGTGAGCAGGTCCGTGTTGCAGTGCAGCTGCTCTAACTGCCCTCTCAGGCCCTGTCAAGTCATGCCCCTAACATTCATCATGCACACACCCTACACTACACCGCACTCACCTTACCGGGAGACGATGAAGGAACGAGGGGGAGGGACATACGGCAGGACTGGTAAGGGATGGCATAATGGTGCTCGTGTTGGGGCGAGTGGGGGTGAGGTGACATACAGCAGGAGCTGATAGCCTTCTATAGGCCGAGAATACTACTCCTCCAACCTCATTCACCTTGCGGTGTGGTGTGTGTGTGGCAAGGGTGATGCCCACCTTTTGAGGCGCCTCAAAAGTCGCCTCAAAAGTCATGCACCTTGTGGTGTGGTGTGTGGCAAGGGTGATGCCCTGCCCACCTTCCGCCCTCATCCCCAGCAAGCCGCTCTCAAGCACTCCCTTCCCTTCCTCCACCCGTAGTCACCCTCTGTTCGCTGCTTGTTTCTCAGGATTCTCAAACCCACCCATGCCTCCCATTCTCAGAGTCCTTTTTAATTGCCGCAAGTGAGCCATGGTGGAAAGTCACTTCTCCCTCCAGCACTCCCTCTCTGCACCCTCAGACACCCTCTGCTGATCTTGCTGCTTTTCAGAGTTCCCAGAACCACCCTTGCCCCCCGCCCTCAGACTCCCTCGCATCCCTGCGGGCCATGGTGGAGAGTCGCTTCGCCCTCAATAATCCCTCCTTCCTCCCTTAGACACCCTCTGCTCGTTCCGATTCACAAATCCCAAACCCACCCTGGCCTCCCACTCTCAGACTCCCTCTCATCGCTACGGGCCATGGTGGAGAGTCGCTTCGCCCTCATCCCCAACAAGGCGCTGCAGCAGCCTGAGATCCCCGGCGACCCCTGCGGCCCGGAATTCACCAAGGTGCGGTGCGGTACCTCCAGGTCACTGGGCATGAATCTCAGCAGCTGCAGTAATCTCAGCCTACGATTCCAGGCAGCCCCTGCGCTTTAGAGTAGAGCACATTAAGATGCTCCTTGCTGCCTTTAGGTCGCTGATCTGTTCATGAATACGAGAGTGGCAGCAGTATGCAAGCTCGCTTTAGCAAAGCCTGTCCCTCCTCCCTCATCCCCCTTCCCCCCTCCCACCCACATCCTACCACCGTCATCCTGCCCCACCCCTTTCAGAAGCTAGTGCGGGCAGTGCCAGTGGCGGAAGGACACAAGCTGGAGCTCGTGTGGCCCACACCGGCCGACAAGCACCTGCACCGCGCCACGCCCTCACGCTACCTGGGCCACCTGATTGGGCATGAGGGGCATGGCTCGCTCTTCGCACTGCTCAAGAAGAAAGGTGAGACGCGGGGAGGGAGGGTATTGAGGTTGGGAGAGGTTCAATGCGGTTCTACGAGGTGCAGCTGGAGTGGCCCACACCAGCCGACCAGCACCTGCACCGCGCCACGCCCTCACGCTACCTGGGCCACCTCATTGGCCACGAGGGGCATGGCTCGCTCTTCGCACTGCTCAAGAAGAAAGGTGAGGGAGAGGCGGGGGAGGGCGTCGAGCTTGGGAGAGATTCAGTGTGGTTTTGCAAGGTACAGCTCGTGTGGCCTACAGCAGCCGACCAGCACCAGCACCGTGCCACGCCCTTGCGCTACCTGGGGCACCTCATCGGCCACGAGGGGCACGGGTCGCTCTTCGCACTGCTCAAGAAGAAATGTGAGGCAAAGGGAGGGAGGGAGTTGACACATACTTGGCCTCTGATCTTTCCTTTAACCCGCTTTCACTTGCCTGCTGCACCCTTCTACCCTTCCCCTCAACGCGCTCCTCTGTGCCTCCCCATCTGTCCACCCTTTCAACTCGCTCCTCTGTGCCCTCTCATCTGTTCACGTGATGCCTGGCAGGGTGGGCCACGGCACTGGGGGCGGGGCGCAGCCACAGCAGCAAGCACTACGCCTTCTTTGCCGTCAACATCGATCTCACGGACCTGGGCCATGGTGAGTGCGTTCTTCTTTTGAGTGCTTCTTCTGAGTGCAGCCCCATGGCCCCTGCCATCCCCCTGAATGCCCCCATCCCATCCTCATTCCATTCCATCCATTCCCATCCTCTGCATCACACCAGAGCATGCAATGGAGGTGGCGGAGCTGGTGTTTCGGTACATCGGGCTCATTCAGAGCGGCCAGGGCATTCAGCAGTGGATCTTTGACGAGGTACTGTACTGTACCGTGCCCATGGGGAGTCATTGCGTTCGTGACACTGCGCAAATAGTGAGCTATGAGAGAAGCGTCTATTGGCAGTGAGTTCCGTTTTACGGCATCTGGCAGTAAATGAAGCGCTCAGATGGGCAAGAACGCAATGTACCCACCATCTGGCAGTGTATCATTTCCAGAATGGTGGGTGCTGTGAGTGAATGAAGCGCTCAGAGGCTATGGCATGAAGTTTCACCCCTCGTTCCCTTCTGGTTCTTGCTCCTTCAATATCCCACCCTTCCTGTTCTGCCCCCCCTGCAACACCTGGGAGCAGTGTGCGCCACCGATTCCCGCTTTCAGGACAGCCACTCCTCCCTATCACCATCTCTCCCGCATGCCACGATGTCTCAATCTCTCTCTTCCTCCCTCACGCCCTTCCCATACTGCCCCCTGCAACACCTGGCAGCAGTGTGCGCCACCAAATTCCACTTCCAGGAGAGCCACTCCTCCCGATAACCATTGTCAGGGAGTGTCCCCGCTAATACCCTTATGCCTTTTTCGCTTGCTTTCTCGCCCGCTGTGTATGTACCACAGCTGGCAGCGGTGTGTGCCACCAAGTTCCACTTTCAGGACAAGCAGCAGCCCTTCTTTTACACGTCCGCCATTGCTGCCGGCATGCAGGTGAGAATCCTTCCTTCCGTCCCATCGTCTCTTTGCACGTACATACAACAGGTTTCCGCACAGCTGTGCTTCTGGAGGCGCGTTAATTGTATACCATTGCAGGACTAGCATGCTCTTCCCTATACCTGACCCTCTGCCTCTCACCCCTCACGATCCCCCCCCCTCCACTCAACACTCCCATTGGCAGCTGTACCCACGGGAGGACTGGCTAGCAGGTGCCTCTTTGCCGCGAGACTTTGACCCTTCTGCTCTAGCTGACCTGGCCAAAGCGCTCACTCCCGACAATGTGCAGTGAGTGTGTTTGTGTGCCCGCCTGCTGCTGCGCCTTGTTCAAGTCAGTCAGGTGCCCCTTGTTCCAAATTGGTGCTCCTTGTTTCAATCCGGCGCTCCAAATTGTTCGTGCTCGTCTCACCATCTGCTCTTTTGTCACTGTTCCACCCTCCCCCGTTTGTCGTTCTTCCCCCCTCACCTCCCCCCTCCTCGGCGACTGCACTCTCAGGATCTTTTGGCTGTCGAAGCGGTTTGAGGCGGAGGCAACAGAGGAGGAGCGCTGGTACAAGACAAAGCACTCCGCCCAGAGCATCCCAGACGACTTGCTGCAGGTGATGGGCGGCAGCGGGTGGATGGAGTAAGGTTGTTTGGTTGAAGGACTGAATCATAAAGCAGCGAATACTGAAAGGGGAGCCACGCGTGAGGAACAACGGACGGTGGTACGAAAGGCATTGAGAGTTAGTGCAGTTTTGCAGTTCTTTCGTCACTGATTCGCATGCTCTTTTTTGCTTCGTTTCTCATCCTCTCCCTCCCTTCGCAGCGTTGGAGGGATGCAGTAACAGCTGCTCCTGATGCTGACCCTTTACCAGTTGCCACCATGCCTTCTGTACCCAGTGCTGCGGCTGGTGCAGCAGATGACAGTGCGGCAGCTGCTGCAACTGCTGCTGCTGGCGGTGCAGGCAGCGCAGCAGGGGATGGTGGGAGCAGCAGAGAGCTCCATCTGCCAGCGCCCAACGAGTTTGTGCCCACCGACCTGGATGTTCTCACGCCGCCCACTGGCAAGGTGCGTCTGTTCACTCGCAACATGCACCTTGCGAGGTGTGGACAAAAGCCCCTGCTGCTCGTGAATGCGCTTAGAATCTTTTTCTCAACATAACACACGGCCACCGACTTGGATGCATGGCATGCATGTGCAGGTGTCCCCCCCCCACGGTCATCCACTCCACGCCCATGCTGCGCCTGTGGCACAAGCCCGGCACGCTCTTCGGCCTGCCCAAGGCAGGCCTCTCATAATAACTCGCGCTCCACCCCTTTCCCACCCCACTGCGATGCATCATCCAGGTTTCCTCGCCCACGGTCATCCACGCCACCCCCATGTTGCGCCTGTGGCACAAGCCAGACACACTCTTTGGCCTGCCCAAGGCCGTGCTCTTCATGCAGCTCGCCTCGCCTGAAGCCTACACCTCCCCTCGCTCCGCCCTCCTCACTCGCCTCTTCGCCTCGCTGTTGCAAGACGCCCTCAACGCTTACGGTACGTTGCAGCACATGTGGTGAGTGTCACTTATGAGGCACCTCGTAAGTCAGCTCAAAATTCGCTTGTGCGCTCTGTCTCATCTGCTTTCCTCGTCCTCACTCCTCTCGTGTGCTCATATGTCTGAATAGCTCACCCTCCTTTCTCATCTTCTCACTCTCTCAATGCATCCTCCTTCCCCTGCGCACCACCCCCTGCGCACCATGCGCTGCCATCACATGCAGCGTACGATGCTGAGATCGCGGGGCTCAACTATTCCATCGTGCCAAGCGTGCATGGCATTCAGGTGATAAAGAATAGTAAGAGAAAAAGGATTGCCCTGGGGATGGCATGGCAGCTTGTGCCAAGCGTGCATGGCACTCAGGTGCGGATTGCAGGGCTGGGGATGAAAAGGATGCACAGATGGTGTCGGAATCTCACTTCTCCTGACAGCTTCTCCCTTGGTACTGGCTCTTCTGGTGGTGTCCTTCTCTTCCTCTTCTCCTCCTCATCCCAGCAACCTTCTCAGTTCTCTCTTCATGCCCTGGGCCTTCAGTGCAGCCTTACCCACTTGAAAGTTCCTAGCAGGACTTCAGCTCTCACTAGGAAGGCGTAGCTCGGCTGGCTCACCTCTGCTCTGGCCAGCTAGGGTAGGATAGGCTTGCTTCACTTGGCTCCTCAGCGTGCAACGACTCTAGATGTTCGCTAGGCTCAATTCTTTGCTTAGTGTGGAAACAAACAAACAAACAAGCGAGCTAGCAAGTCACTCCTACCCTGCCTCTTACCTAAGTATTCGGTGTGTGGTTACCGTTGCTACCAACGGTGCCATCTCTTCGCCTCTATCCATATTTCTCCCGTTTCCTTCTGCACTACTCACTGCTATCTACTTGTCTTGCTTTTATGTTGTTTCTTCTACTCCTACAATTAAAAGCATGACAATGGTAGAAATGGCAGCGATGGCAGGGATGGGGTTACACTACAGATGTCAGTGTGGGGTTTCAGCCACAAGCTGCTGCTGCTGCTGCTGCTAACAAAGATCATCATGATTCTGAGTGTGCATGCCTCCATTGTCCTCTGCCCCCACACACAGATATCAGCGTGGGGGTACAGCCACAAGCTGCTAGTGCTGGTGTCTAAGATCATCGACCGCCTCGTCACCTACACTGTTGATGCCGACCGCTTCCACGTCATCAAGGTGGGGTTCCACGTCATCAAGGTAGGCTTCCACGTCATCATGGTTCCTTTCCACATCATCACATGTTTTTCTAGTTCTATGCGAGAATCGATCTTCCTCTCGCCACACTCATCTTCCCCCTCGTTCCCCCTCTCCCACGTCTCACCCCACAGGAGAAGGAGCGGCGGGAGTTTGAGAACTTCCGCTACGACCAGCCATATGCACAGGCACTCTACTCCGCATCACTGCTGCTGCGCTGCTCCCACTCCCACTCACCCCCTCCTTCCCCTCCCTCCCAGTTCTCGTCCCACAGGAGAAGGAGCAGAGGGAGTTTGAGAACTTCCGCTATGACCAGCTGTATGCACAGGCCCTCTACTCCGCCTCGCTGCTGCTGCCCTGCACCCATTGCCACCTTCTCTTTGCACCCCTTCGTCACTCCTCCTTCCACCTCACAGGAGAAGGAGCAGCGCGAGTTTGAGAACTTCCGCTACGACCAGCCGTATGCACAGGCACTCTACTCCGCGTCGCTGCTGCTGGCGCACCGGCGCTGGCACTTCTCCGACTACCTCGCCGCCCTGCCCGCCCTGCAGCCGGAGCACCTCGCCGCCTTCCTGCCCTCGCTGCTCTCCCACGTCTCCCTCGAGCTCTTCGCCTCAGGTGCTGCCTCTTCGCCTCAGGTGCTGCCTCTTCGCCTCAGGTGCTACCCACCCCTGGTTCTCTCTCTTTCTCGTTCTGTCAGGTACTGTACCCCACCTCTTTCTCTCGTTGTGCTGCTGACCTCTCACTCACCTTCCTGGCAGCAGCAGTGCCCCCCGCGCCGGCACAACACCCTGAGCTGTCCCAATCCCATTTCCCTCCCTCCCTAACCTCCCCTCCCTCCCTCGCCCCTTCAGGCAACATCGCCCTCACAGCAGCAATATCCTTTGCCCAGGAGAGCAAGTTGCACCTGCGCTCCAGCCCGATAAGAGTGTGACCCATCCCCAATCCCCCCGTCCCCTCCTCTTCAGGCAACATCGCCCTCACAGCAGCAATATCCTTTGCCCAGGAGAGCAAGTTGCACCTGCGCTCCAGCCCGATAAGAGTGTGACCCATCCCCAATCCCCCCGTCCCCTCCTCTTCAGGCAACATCGCCCTCACAGCAGCAATATCCTTTGCCCAGGAGAGCAAGTTGCACCTGCGCTCCAGCCCGATAAGAGTGTGACCCATCCCCAATTCCCCCGTCCCCTCCTCTTCAGGCAACATCGCCCTCACAGCAGCAATATCCTTTGCCCAGGAGAGCAAGTTGCACCTGCGCTCCAGCCCGATAAGAGTGTGACCCATCCCCAATCCCCCCGTCCCCTCCTCTTCAGGCAACATCGCCCTCACAGCAGCAATATCCTTTGCCCAGGAGAGCAAGTTGCACCTGCGCTCCAGCCCGATAAGAGTGTGACCCATCCCCAATCCCCCCGTCCCCTCCTCTTCAGGCAACATCGCCCTCACAGCAGCAATATCCTTTGCCCAGGAGAGCAAGTTGCACCTGCGCTCCAGCCCGATAAGAGTGTGACCCATCCCCAATCCCCCCGTCCCCTCCTCTTCAGGCAACATCGCCCTCACAGCAGCAATATCCTTTGCCCAGGAGAGCAAGTTGCACCTGCGCTCCAGCCCGATAAGTTTACTTTTGAGGCGCCTCAAAAGAGAGCAAGTTGCACCTGCGCTCCAGCCCGATAAGAGTGTGACCCATCCCCAATCCCCCCGTCCCCTCCTCTTCAGGCAACATCGCCCCCACAGCCGCAATCGCCTTCGCCCAGAAAACCGAGTCTCGCCTGCGCTCCAGCCCGATCACAGCAGCAGAGGCCCCCGTGCCGGCACAGCGCCCTGAGCTGCTTCGAATCCTATTCTCCTCCCCCCCTATCCCCCTCTCCCTCCCTTGCCAGGCAACATTGCCCCTACAGCAGCAATTGCCTTCGCCCAAGAAACCGAGTCCCGCCTGCGAGCCAGCCCGATCGCAGCAGCAGAGGCCCCCGTGCCCGCCCAGCGCCCTGAGCTGCGCATGGTGCGGCTGGGCGATGGGAGCGCTGCCGTGCTTGCTGGTGCGAATTTGAACCCTGACGACGAAAATTCCGCTCTCGTGTTCTACCTGCAGGTAAGGGGATAGGAGGTGTGGAGAGAGGTGAGTGGGAGGTGGGCAGGGCGAAGGGGGTGGCAGCGGCCTGAGCTGCGCATGGTGCGGCTGGGCGATGGCAGTGCTGCTGCGCTGGCTGGTGCGAATCTCAACCCCGACGATGAGAACTCTGCACTTGTCTTCTACCTCCAGGTGAGTGGGGTGATTGAGAAGGGGGAGGGGAGAGGAGGCAGGTGCGGCTGGGCGATGGGAGTGCAGCTGTGCTTGCCGGGGATAACCTCAACCCCGATGACGAGAACTCTGCTCTTGTCTTCTACCTGCAGGTGAGGGGAGGGGGGGATTGTAGGGAGCTGCCAGTGGGGGGGCAGGGCAAGCAAGGCGCAGTGCCCTGGGCTGCGCATGGTGCTTGCTGGTGAGAATCTTCCGATGACGAGAACTCTGCCCTCGTCTTCTACCTGCAGCTGAGGGGGGTGTGAGAGGTGAGAGGGGTGAGGGGAGGGGGGGCAGGGACTAGGGGGTTACACCGCGGTGCCCTGAGCTGCGCAGGGTGCGGCTGGGCAATGGCAACGCAGCTGTGCTTACCAGTGCGAACTTGAAACCCGATGGTGAGAACTCTACTCTTCTCCCTTTCCGTTTCCTCACTGCAGGTGTGCCAAGACGGAGAGACCATCGTCCTGCCTGCAGCTTCAGAACCCAGCAAGGAAGAAGCTGCCACGGGGGAAGTGATTCAGACGACGGCGCCAGAGGCAGGGGGAGAGAGCGGGAATGGCGGGCTGTCTGTGGAGAAGCCGAGTGGGGAGGCAGGGGGAGTGAGCGTACGAGCGCATGTGGTGGCACAGCTGCTGGTGCAGGTGGTGGAGAGGGACGTGTTCTATGAGCTGCGCACCGTTCAGCAACTGGGATACATCGTATTTCTTATGTCCCGGTGAGTGGTTGTTAGTTATTCTGTACGGCGAGTGTGCTCCTCCTGCTGCTGCTGCCTGCACATGTGGTGGCACAGCTGCTGGTGCAGGTGGTGGAGAGGGATGTGTTCTATGAGCTGCGCACCGTGCAGCAACTGGGCTACATCGTATTCCTCATGTCTCGGTGGGTGCTCTTTTCCGGTACGGTGAGTGAGCTGCTGCTGCTGCCTCCATACCTGTCAGTGCAGCTGCTGGTGCAGGTGGTGGAGAGGGATGTGTTTTTCAAGCTGCGCACCGTGCAGCAGCTGGGCTGCATCGTGTTCCTCATGTCTCAGTGGGTTTATTTTTTCCCGTTGCGTGCACAGGTGCCTGCACTGGTGCTGGAGAGAAACGAGAACTATGAGCTGCACACTGTGCAGAAACTCGCCGTGGTGCTCTTGCCATGCGCCATATACCCCCTGCACGCTCCATCTGCTTTTGAGTCGACTCAAAAGCAGACTTGCTGTGGTGCTTTTGCCATGCGCCACATACTCCCTGCACGCTGCATCTTCCAGCGTTCCTCTGTGCTCCCTCTGCCTCTGTGCCCTCGTTTCTCCACTGCCCCGATGCCCTTTCAGCAATGAGAATGCAGTGCATGGCATCACCTTCATCATCCAATCAAACGTCAAGGCACGTTCCCTTCCTCACCCCCCCTTTGCTCCCCTCCTCTCTCTCCCACCATTCATCCTTGCGGATGCACCATTCTCTCCCTGCCGCTCATGCAATGTCGTGTACATTGATTGTTGTTTCATTTATCTTGTGCGCTCTCTGTTGATTTGCCTGCCGGTTCATGTGCCAACTCAGCTATCAGTCCACAATGCCATATCAGGGCTGATTTGTGGGTCCATATGCCGTCTCAACAGCCCATCCCCATTCCTCCTCAGGCAGCAAAGGGTAACCAGTCCCGGCCTCGCACTATCCTCAAATCTGGCTCTCTCCTTGCCCCTTCTTTCCTTCCCACCCCTCTCCACTCCTCCTCACCCCCCGTCCCCCCTCCCATGCGAGCAGTCAGCGAGCGACCTGGACGGGCGGGTGGAGGCGTTAGTGCAGGCAGCGGAGAGCAACCCATCTCCCTTTCATCCCCCACCTCTCGTTCTCTCCTTGCCGCTGGTTTTGTTCCCACCCCTCTCCACCCCTCTCCTCTCCTCCTCACCGCTCCCTGTTGAATTGGGAGCAGTCAGCGAGCGACCTGGACGGGCGAGTGGAGGCGTTTCTGCAGGCAGCAGAGAGCAAGCTGGCCGGTATCACTGAGGAGGAGTTCCAGGTGGGTGGCATCTCTTGTCTGTTTCTGCCTTAACGTCAAACTTTTCGTCTTGCTGTTGCAGTTTTTCTCACCCGAATGGACACGTCCGGCCGGAACAGGGAGCACGAAGGCATTACCAGCCGTACCAACCAGCATTTGGCATGCACCACCCACCACACGTTACCATCCCATCAGAACCATGTGGCGGAGTTGGTAACAAAGATTCAGGATTGGAAAACGAAATTAGGGAGGAAAAAATCTCACACTTTGCGTACATTAACCACCACATTGCACCACAACCCACCACGCCCAACCCCATCAGACCCATGTGGCGGCGCTGGTTGCGAAGAAGCAGGAGAGGAAGAAGAATCTGGTGGAGGAGGCGAATGTTGCATTAACTAACCACCGCATTGCACCACACCCCACCACGCCCAACCCCATCAGACCCATGTGGCGGCGCTGGTGGCGAAGAAGCAGGAGAGGAAGAAGAATCTGGTGGAGGAGGCGAATGTGATGTGGAAGGAAATAGACGATGCCATGCTGGCCTTTGACCGCGTTGACCAGGAGGTGAGTACGACCTTTGGCCGTGCTTACCTGGAGGTAAAGACTGCCTTTGACTGCGTTGACCAGGCCTCAACAATAGCATCTCCCTGTGACACCCTCCCCCCCAAGTATTTTGGACATGTCTTTCCCTGTTTTGTCCCTCACACCATCTCTCCCTCTCACTCCCCCCCCCCCCCCATGCGCCAGGTGGCGGAGCTTCGATTGCTGCGTCCATCCCACGTGGCGCATTTCTTTGCCTCTGTGGTGAAGCGAGGTGCACCCAATAGGAGGCTGCTCAGCGTGCAGGTACACCATACGTTCAGGGAGTAGTTATTACTAAGTAATGAGCTGTTTTCCCTTTTACTGTGCTTTACGTGCTATGCAGTGCCGTTGCTCAGGTATTTATATCACACATTCTATGTGTGTATACATAACATTCTGCACTTGCATTGCTGGTAATGCATGCTCTGGCATGGTACTCTGTGTGACACTAACACCCCAACAGGTGCAGAGGCATGAGAAGGAAGCAGCACCCGAGGAAGCAGCAACAACCTGTGCAGCCGAAAGCGCCCCTGAGCCTGCTGTGAATGGTTCAGACAGCACTGCTCCCGTCTGTGCTGTAAGCCCTGAGAGTGGAGCAAGTGATTCTGCTAGTGGAGGCAACGAGGGAGCGAAAGAGTCGGTGGAAGTATCAAGCGAGAAGAGGGAAGTCATTGACAACATATATGATTTCAAGCGCTCCCAGGCTCTTTATCGTTCGCTCAAGGGAAGGCCACTTCCATCTTGCATTGTATCATTATAGTAAGGCTAGTGCCAGCCTCACAATTCATATTCACTAGTAAGCTAACATAATATTTGACAAGCTGTAACGATTTATTTCTGTATCAGTACTGTATCTGTTGCCCCCACTCGCTCTGCTCTGGTTTGGTTGGTTGCACAGTTCCGTAGGTTGAATCGGGTCACTCAAATCTCACCCCAGACCACCTTGCGTGGGCTATAAGGGCGTGTAACTTTTTTACTTTTCATCGTCCGGACGGAAGCCCCGTCCGGACTTTTGTAGGGTTACACCGTTCGCTAGGATTCGTGAGAGAATTCGCAAGGCCCCTCGCGACGTCGCGATGGTCCGTACAAAATCTGACACTTTTCTGTCAGTTCATCGTCCGTTCTACGCTGCTGAGACCGTCCGGACAGCATTTCGGACCGTCCGGAACTCCTGCAACCTCATTGGCGCGCGAGGCACAATTCTGGCAACTCGATTTCCCACTCCCAACTTTCAGTTTGTGTGTTGTACTCACAGTAACGCGAGCAAGAGGACGAAGTGGGTAGTTGGAAACCTCGAACATTACCGAGCCCAAACTGCATGCTTGCGAGCTGGGCGATGTGCTGGCGAGGGAGGTTATGCGCGTTACTGTTTCGCTCAAAACTTAAATTTCGAAACTGCAAAAAAGTGTCACAATTGTGGTACGGACGCTTCATCGTCCGAACCACCTCCCCAACCGTCCGGACGGAGCTCCGTTCGGACGGTTTTGGGGCTCCGTCCGGACATTTGCCTAAAACGGAAAAAGTTACACGCCCTAACGGTGGTGAAGTACAGTATTGTAGCAACTTGTTTATTCGATAACGATGGCGCCCAGCGTCGCAAGACATGTCACCCTTTGCAACGAAGCTGGACCGTGCAGAGTCAGCAGGACAGCGCAGCAAGTGTCGCCCGCATGCGTGGCTGAGAACCGAATCTCCTGCCTCGCTGGAGGACAGCGCATGTATCCACTTTCCACCCAGATGCCCCAGAAAGCAGGGACCTGCGCCGCGACGCTTTGAACGTTCAAACGCCAGTGGCAACCGCGGTTCGTATAGGCGTGTGATGATGGGGAACAACAGCAAGGATGTTTTTGTGGGGATAGTTGAGGAAATGTTTGGCTGAAAGAGGTTCTGAGCGTGGAACACCCTGCACTGCTGGAAATATAGGGCCGGCTCTTGCACAGTGCTCGGACACCAAGATTTACACCGAGTGGCTATATTTGAATGAATTTGTTGGATCAGGTATTGGTGCGTTGACCCATGAATTCAGCTTTCGGTTACTTTTGCACCCTCATTCAACCGCTGGTGCGATCGCGTCGCACCAACCGCCCCAGCAGCAGCTGAGCTGACATTGGGCATCTCCCAATCACCACCACCGCACCTATCCCCACCTTAACCCACCACACTGTCCCCCTCTCACTCCCCCCACTCGTGCATCATTGTAATGTGGGCGACCGCGGTCAGCGTAGGACTTGGCGGGTTCCACGCGTATCTCCTTCACTGTTCTCGACTTTCGCGACTCCCCGGGGTGACTGACCATGCACGACAGACTGCCCGCAACGCGTTCTTGTCATCCCACCCAGCAGGGGTCATATTCGTTTGGTTACATTACAACAACCGATTCTGCTAGGTTCATTCTGGTGCGCCATGGTCAAAAGCGGTGAAATCCAAAACCGTAATTTAACGTGTCAGAACGTTATAAACCGTGCTCAACAACCTTTGACCCGCCCTCATCGAGCAATCCATCCATCCCTCCCCCTGCTGCTGCCCCCTTCCTCTATTCCCCTTCTATTCCCACATTCGCGAGACTGTACAAAAGCACACCCCGTCGTCATCCTCAAGTTTCAGCCTCAGCCCACACGACGCGACACGACCCGCTTGACACGAAAACGGGAGAACCTAGATTCCACGCACCTACAGACGCGCGACGGGAAGCTGAGATGCCTCGTGGTCGGGTCAGGCCCAGGTTGTCATCGTTGACACGCTTCAACTCATCTGCTTTCGGTTTTCGAATTGATGTTGCGAGAGGAAACAAATACAGACACAGAGCAGATCGATTCGTACCCACAAGATCCCTCGACTTCCCACACCGTCCTCAGCTGTCATCCCACCCCGCCAGCATATTCCATCGCGCTTCCTCTTCATCCTACCTTTACGATCCCCATCACGCGTCTAACTAGAGGTGTCGACGATAACAGAGGCAGTAACGAACGTTCCTTACAGATTTGAACGACTTCAGTGCAGCGGCAGCCAAAGATAACTCAATTCTTTCTACACTGGAAGGTGTTTTAGTGGGTGTTTACTCTTTTCAGGACCTCTGAAGTTCTGTCGATAAGTAGTTTTTGTGCACTCATCTCATTTGTCAGCGGCTCAAGGCAGAGAAGCAGAGAGGAGCAGAGAGGAGGACCAGCGGAGGAGAAGAGGAGAACAAGAGGAGAGTGAAGACATGGAGCCGTTTTTCAGCAGTTGCCGCGAGATCCTAATAGCCGTCGATACCACCGAAGGTGAGCACCCGCCGTTGATCGTCCATCACATCGCTTCTGTATAGTCGGCCGACCGTTCCGTGCGGATCACCCGCACTCTGCGGCCTATCCTACTGTCGCTCTGCTGCCGATCCGCCGTATCCCGACATCAATGCACACTGGCACGCATGCAGAATCGGATCTGACGTGCTGCGAGGGGATCCGTGGCCCGGTATCGTGCCTACCTAAACCCTGGGTCTGTCTTGTTGCTTATCCGCGTAGCTCTTGCCCTCCCCCCTACTGCCTCTTCTCTCGTGCGCGGCGCGTGCAGGGTCGGAGCTCGCGTTCAACTGGGCCCTCCGGAATTACTGCAAGCGGCACGACCACGTGCGGCTTATACACGTCGTCAGAAACTACAGCGGTCAGTTCGTACGCCCGTTTTATCCCTTGCCTTGTCTCCCTTTTTTTTTGTTTTTTGTTTTAAGTAAAATTTATGTACATAAACCCCCTTACTCCAATGCCCCTTTCCCTCTCGACACCCATTTCACAATCATCCTCTGACCTCCCCGTTCCCCATTTCTCCGCCACCCAAACCGCCTGTCTCACCGCTCACCCACTGTCTCCCCTCGTTCCCCGTGGTCCCTCGCCCCCTTTTCTCTGCAACGCGCCACGCAGACGCCATCGGCACGCTTTCCAAGGAGGCGATCGCGTGTTTAGAGCAGCAGGCCATGACGTCAGCGCGCGCCGTCGTGGAAAAGTACATGCGCCGATGCGCCCACGCCGATGTAAGCCGCGCCCCTCCGCGCCCTCCGCGCCCCTCCGCGCCCTTCGCGCCCTTCGCGCCCTTCGCGCCCTTCCCGCCCTTCGCGCCCTTCCCGCCCTCTTCTCTCGCACCCTCACCTCCTCACCGCCAATACACACCCAGCTCCCCCCACCTTCAATTCCCCTCCCCTTCATCCTTCCGCCCCACCCCTCCCTATTCCCCCTCGCGCCTTGTGCCCCACTGGTACCCACACGCGTCCATTCTTCATATCCATTTCTCGTTTCCTGTCCCTTCTTCCTTCGCTAACACTGCTTGCTGTCGCCCCACTTTCGCCTCACGCGCGGGAAATACCAGGAAGAATGGTGTTCTAATCTCCACGTGGTGTGACGTGACGTGGCAATGCAGGTGGACTGCGATTGGCGGATAGCGTGTGGCGACGAGAGGGACGTGATCTGCCGCGAGGTGATGCGCGTGTGTGCCGACGTGCTCATTGTCGGCACCAGGAGCCTGCCGGCCGCCAAAAAGTGAGTCCCACTGTCAGCATTTGTCCCTTGCGTGACACGCGTGAAATGGCCTTCATAAGGTGATGCGTGTGTGTGTCGACGTGGTCTTCGTTGGAACGAGGAGCCTCCCGGTCGTCAAGAAGTAAGTCCTACAGTCAGCATTTGTCCCTTCTGCGTGTCATGCTTGAAATGAGTCACATGAGGTGATGCGTGTGTGCACCGACGTGCTCATTGTTGGCACCAGACTGTTGCTCTCGTGACATGAGGTGATCTCAGTGTGCCGACGTGCTCATCGTTGGCATGAGGATTCTCCTGCCCGTCAAAAAGTGAGTGCTGCTCTGCACCTCACCAAGTGTCCTCTCTGAAAGGCCGCCCGTGAGGTGATGCCAGTGCGACATGCTTGACAGCGGCAGTACGGGTTTCTCACCTGTCGGAATGAGAGCTTCTTTTGTGATTATTCTCGCTTTTGTCTGCCTCCACCTTTTTGTCCCTTCCGTTGCATGCACCTGCCAGCTTGTATTTCTCTCTCATCGCCTTCCCTTCTGTGCCTCTGCCGGTCCTTCCACCTCCTGCAGAGCTCTACTCGGCTCAGTCAGTGAATACTGTGCGCACCACAGGTTAGTCTCGCAGCAGCATCGCCTGCTCCTCTGACACCACCAAATTCTCCTCCGCTTGTGCCTTTTCGCTTCACCTTTTTACATTCCATTCTGATTCTGCAGCTCGTTTTTAAACTAAATATTTTCCCTGTGCATTCTGTGTCTCCTCAACTTCACATATGCATTACTTCCTGCCCTGCCAGTGCATGCCCGGTAATCATTGTGAGGCCCAAGGAGCTCAAGTCGGAAGTCATCGCTGCACAGCGATCTGTAGTCAGTGAAGCCCTCCCGCAGGGATGTTAATAGGTTTGAATCGAGTGGAAATTGTGTGCTGTTGCGGGCTGCATGTACGGTAGCCCCATGCTTTATCTGTATGTAGACGACCATCAAGGTAATGCAAGCGATTGTGGATGGCACAATGGCATCCCGGTGATTACATCATCGAAGTGTTTTCCAAGGCATATTGGTACCTGTCTCCAGGAATATGAAAAGCAGCATTGTGGTTAGCTAAGAATGTCCTATAACTACACACGCTGTAGAAGCTATGTAAGCTGTACTGTAAAATTCGATAAGAGCGCACTTCTATGCACGTGAATGGCATTGGGATCTCCTGAGGCATTGACCACGTGAGTCGATCCAACGGCCAGAAGCGCATTGACACTATCCATTTCCCAGCATCTTGCGGCCGTTCCTATACGTGGCAGACTTTCTCATCCACGTCAATTTCACCCAATTAAGGCACTCTGGTCCTTGAATTGTGGAGCCTTTTGCCCAATCGCAGTGCACTTTGAGCTTTCCGCGCAACACGCCGCCTTCCATGTCGGCTGCGTCAAATCCGTGGAAATTCGTCCAGCGGGTTTTTTCCCCACACGGAAAATTCAAGCTTTTGCACTGGGTTTAGGGAGCTCCACCGCAACTAGCTTCCGCACCACACACACATGCTCCGAGCATTCATTTTCAAATGAACTGTCACGTTTGTGTTCGGTCTGTTGCGTTCCATAGCGGTGCCACATAAGAGCCGTGGTAAAACGCAACAAAACCCAACTGAACCATAGGAATACGTACATAACCAAGCAACTGGCTGGCACCCACCTAGCTGGCTGGCTGGTCCTCCCTTCCTTTCCCCTTCCCACCGCTCCCCTCGTCCCATCTCCCCTTTTTCCGCCATCATTCCCCACAACCTTTTATTCCTGTTGCTTTTGCTCTTCCTACAAGTTTCTTTCATTCCAGTTTCTTAGCTTGATGCTAACGCAGGCACCCACAACCTCCTGTGCTCTTTCGAGCACTTCCCTTATCCACTCGGGAACCCGACCTTCCCGTACGACCCGCGTCCCCGGTGTTTCAGAAGTTTCGGGGAAAGCAGTCGTCGCGATGAAGGCGTCTAGGGTTGTCCGTTTGATGTCGACTGTAGCGCCCAGCCTTCAGAACGCCATGTCCGGCGCGACAGCCGGAGCGGCAGTAGCGCCTGTAGCGGCGTCGGCAGCGGCTGCTCAAAGATCGGCGTCCATCGTCGGCGATCGTCCGCAGATCGCGCAGAATATGCGAAGTGCGTGGGTGACTGGTCATGGTCAGACGTCGCTGTGGCGTCGCATGTCGTCGTCTGCGACGGTTGGCGGCGCTAACGTGTCGCACAGATTGCTCGCACGGCCTGTGCCGTCGGCGTACATCCTCACTCGGAAGGCCTCCAGCGCAGGTACTTTCCGATTTTGCACAAATCCCTGTGACGATCAAACTGTTCAATACCTACGAAACCAGGATAGGATTTTTCTTCGAACAATTTGATTTCTTTGCTGGCTCCCTGATCAATGCTGTGTGATCCTTCATGGTCATTCTTACGCCTCTATTGTCACTCTGTTCTTGGGATTTTTTGCCTGTGCAGCGCCCGAGAACCCGTTCAAGAACATCGTCACAGACCTCTCATCGGCTGACGGCGGCTCGTACGGAAAGTACTACAGCCTTCCTGCACTCAACGACCCGCGCGTTGGTGAGTGTGCATCTGTACACTTTAGTTCTGTTCTATGTATAGTAAGTAACTGGTAACCTCTCCCAAGTTGATAAAATAGTTTTCGTAAGTTGACGTTTTAGAGGCCTCAGGAAGAGGGGATCGCCATCGCAGGCTCGAATGTCCGGCTAGAGCTGATCCGTTAGAAAATGGTTAAGCGCTGAATGTTGTGTAGTCAGCAAGCGAACAGGCCAGATTACATTAAAGCCTTAATGTTTTCGTGTACCTCACCTGTGCTGTCATTCGTTTCATTGGTGTCTCATTAAATTCAGACCATCGTGGTTAAGGTTGGCTCCTACCGCTTCTGATTTAGCTATTACCGTTCTGTGTTGACACGATTTGTTACTGAAAACTGGCTCCTATTACTATCACCCCCTCCTGTCGCCACCCCACGCCACGCCACGTCAGATCGCCTGCCCTACTCCATCCGTATCCTGCTCGAGTCGGCGCTGCGCAACTGCGACAACTTCCAGGTGCTGCCCGCTGACGTGGAGAAGATCCTCGATTGGGAGAAAACTGCCCCGCAGCAAGTGGAGATTCCTTTCAAGCCTGCCCGCGTGCTGCTGCAGGTACGGAGTGAGCAGGGTACGCGCATGCATTTCGTTTTGATTCCTTAGTCATCTCAATTGCTCGGCGATGTTCGCTCGCATTTCCCACCTGATGGCATACAGTCAGCGTAAACATACATTATCGCTTCCTTCCCCGCTCCCCCTCTCTCCCCCTTTTTTTTTTACTTCTCCCCTTGCAGGACTTCACGGGCGTGCCGGCGGTGGTGGATCTAGCAGCAATGCGCGACGCGATGAAGTCGCTAGGCGGCGATCCGAACGCGATCAACCCGCAGGTTCCTGTCGACCTGGTGATCGACCACTCGGTGCAGGTGGACGTGGCGGGCTCCGCCAACGCGGTGGCGCAGAACATGCAGCTCGAGTTCGACCGCAACAGCGAGCGCTTCGCGTTTCTGAAATGGGGAGCGAAGGCCTTCCAGAACATGCGCGTCGTGCCTCCGGGGTCTGGCATTGTGCATCAGGTGAGCGGTCAGGTGTTGTGCGCGAGGTGAACGGTCATGTGTTTGTGCGCCAGGTGAGGGGTGAGGTGTGGAAATGTAACGCTTTTGTGAGATAAGGTCAGTGTGGTCCACAATGTCCCGTGATTGTCGACTGAAAATCTACTAGTACTCAATCCCGGTTCGAATCCCGATTCCGACTCCGCTGCCCCACTGTGGCAGGTGAACTTGGAGTACCTGGCGCGAGTGGTATTTGCGCACAAGGGCGTTCTCTACCCGGACAGCCTGGTGGGCACGGACTCGCACACCACCATGATCGACGGACCCTTAACATCTACCCTCCCACTCCTATCCCTTGCTGCGTGTGTTGCTGCGTGCATTGCTGCGCGCGCCTGATTGTGGCAGGTAAACCTGGAGTATCTCGCCCGAGTGGTGTTTGCGCACAACGGCTTTCTCTACCCGGACAGCCTGGTGGGCACGGACTCGCACACCACCATGATCGACGGACCCTTAACATCTACCCTCCCACTCCTATCCCTTGCTGCGTGTGTTGCTGCGTGCATTGCTGCGCGCGCCTGATTGTGGCAGGTAAACCTGGAGTATCTCGCCCGAGTGGTGTTTGCGCACAACGGCTTTCTCTACCCGGACAGCCTGGTGGGCACGGACTCGCACACCACCATGATCGACGGGCTGGGCGTGGCGGGGTGGGGCGTGGGCGGCATCGAGGCCGAGGCCACCATGCTGGGGCAGGTGCGTTGATGCACTCGCGTTGATGCGGTGCTGTGCGGTGGCATGGGGCAATACTAGGTGTGGTCGTGGCGGGGTGGGGCGTGGGCGGCATCGAGGCGGAGGCCACCATGCTGGGGCAGGTGCGTGAGGGATGGATAGAGTCGAAGGTTTGTTCGAGCAGTGGTGTGGCGGCATGGGGATACAGATAATGTCGCATCAGGGCGTGGCGGGGTGGGGCGTGGGCGGCATCAAGGCCGAGGCCACCATGCTGGGGCAGGTGCGTTGTTTGACTTGAAGCTGAATCGAGCCAGTGTCATGGTGCGATGTTTTAACCATAGTCCCCTTCCCCCGTCCCCCGTCCCTCACCACCTGCACCACGCGCTCCTCCACTTTACCACTCCGTCACTCCCCATTTTCCCCCCTTCCCCCCGCTTCCCGCCTCCCCCCTCCCCACCAGCCCATGAGCATGGTGCTACCCGAGGTGGTGGGCTTTAAGCTGACTGGAAAGCTCCAGCCTGGCGTGACAGCCACGGACCTCGTGCTGACGTGTACGGCCATGCTGCGTCAGCATGGCGTGGTGGGCAAGTTCGTGGAGTTCCACGGCGACGGCATGCGCCACCTGGCGCTCGCTGACAGGGCCACCATTGCCAACATGGCACCCGAGTACGGCGCGACTATGGGGTTCTTCCCCGTGGATGATGCCACGCTGGCGTATCTCAGGACATCTGGGCGAGATGAGAGCACGGTGAGTGAGTGAGTGAGTGAGTGGGTAAGGAGATAGCACCGTGCAGTGAGTAGCCTCGATGGGGTTCTTCCCCGTGGACGATGCCACGCTGGCATACCTCAGGACTTCTGGGCGCGATGAGAGCACGGTGAGTGAGTGAGCGAGTGAGTGAGTGGGTACGGAGATAGCACCGTTCAGTGAATAGTCACTATGGCGTTCTTACCCGTGGATGATGCCACGCTGGCGTATCTCAGGACTTCTGGGCGCGATGATAAGACGGTGCGTGATACAACCATTGTGGGAGGCGATGGGGGAATCGCGAGTGAGTGGTGGGAGGCGGTGGGGAGTGAGGAGGGTGCGTTCACGGGCGTTGGACGATGCCACGCTTGCTTATCTCAAGACCTCTGGCTGAGACGAGAATACGGTGACTGAGGGAATCATGGTGGGAGGTATATCGTGAGAACCATGATACAGTGAGAGAGTGAGTGGTATATCGAGACATGTCGACTCATAGGGCCACTGTGGGGTTCTCCCCCGTGGGCGATGCCACGCTGGCATACCTGAAGACCTCGGGGCGCGATGAGAAAGACGGTGAGCGATGGAGCGCAGTGAGACGCAAATCATCGTGCAGTGGTGAAGGAACAGGTTAACCAAGCATCTGAGCGTTCCTCTGTTCGCGTGACTTCAAAATCATCTTCTTTACGTGTATGCTCATTGTATGCTGAAACATGTGTGCTGTGCGTGCAGGTGAAACTGGTGGAGGCATACCTCAGAGCTAACAAGATGTTCGTTGATTACAATGAGGTGAGATGTTACAGAGAGCGGATAATGAGAGGGGTTTGACGTTTCACAAAGCTTTTCCATGCTGCAAATAAATAACCACGAGGTTGCCATGCCATGCCACAACAGTCTGCAGCACGGCGCACCACCTCACCTCACTGTGTTTGTTCCCTTAACGTGCGAAATCACTCCCTGTCTGCCCCAGCTCCATCCCATTTTTAACGTCTAACCGCCTCGCTCCTCCACGTACTCCCTTGCTTCCCCCACTGTGTCCCTCGCTACCTCTCTGTATCCCTCTCTCGCCCTCTGCGCACATCTGCCTCCTCACAGCCCCAGGCGGATCGGTCCTACTCCTCGGTGCTGGAGCTCGATCTGGGTGCCGTGGAGCCCTGCATCTCCGGCCCCAAGAGGTACCCCATTTAGCCTGGATTCGGGCCTGAGGGACTGGGGTTCGGGTTCGGGGCTCAGAGGTTCAGGGTTCGGGTTCAGGGTTCGGCGTCTGTTTTGAGGTGCATCAAAAACTCAAAATCGATCTGGGCGCCGTGGAGCCCTGCATCTCCGGCCCCAAGAGGTACTTACCATGCCTGTGCAGGGTTCGGGGTTTAGGGTTGAGTCTGTGTTTGAGGTGACTCATGAACAAACTTGATCTCTCTGTCGTTGAGCCCCCATTTCGGCCCAAAGATGTACCCATTATGCCTGTACAGGGTTCGGGTCTTGGGGTTTGAAGTTCGGGGCTTGGGGTTCGGAGCTTGGGGCCAGGTTATAGGGTTTGAGGATTTGTCAGGTGCTCGCATGACTGTGCGCCCCCGAATGTGCACCCACCCCTGCCTCTGCGGCCCTTCCTCTCCCCCCCAGGCCCCATGACCGTGTGCCACTGCGCAGCATGAAGGAGGACTGGCAGGCGTGCCTCGACAACCCCGTGGGCTTCAAGGTCAGTCCTGCCACTTCCCCGTATGTATCCAATTCATTTGAAGTATCCGCTTGCCACCTCCTCATGCCAACGCAAATTCACCTGCTGTGTTGCCTTGCTCTCTCTCTTTCCGTTTCGCCTTTCATCCCATTGTTTCCGCGTCCCATTGCTTCTTCGGTTCCCCTTCCCAGTTCCCCCTTCATCCCTCGTCCGGTCTGCCCTGCGGTTTTGGCCTTCCCCTTCATACCGCCCTGTGTCTCTCGCTTCCCCTCCCTCCAGGGCTTCGCGCTGCCCAAGGAGCAGCAGGGCAAGGTGGTGCAGTTCTCGTTCAACGGGCATTCCTGACCTTACCTCCAAATCAACCTCCTCTTCCCTCTTCGTCTCTCTCTCTTCCCCTCCTCCAGGGCTTCGCGCTGCCCAAGGAGCAGCAGGGCAAGGTGGTTAAGTTCTCGTTCAACGGGCAGCCAGCAGAGCTTCGGCACGGGTCGGTGGTGATTGCGGCCATCACCTCGTGCACCAACACCAGCAACCCCTCCGTCATGCTCGGCGCTGCCCTGGTTGCTAAGAAAGCTTCTGACCTCGGTCTGCAGGTAGGCAGTGGTGGGCGTGCAGGGAGAGGCGTGGGGGTTAAGGGGAGGAGCTGAGGCACGGGTCGGTGGTGATCGCGGCCATCACCTCGTGCACCAACACCAGCAACCCCTCCGTCATGCTCGGGGCTACACTCGTCGCCAAGAAGGCCACTGACCTTGGCCTGCAGGTGGGGGCCGGGGCAACAGTGGGGTGGGTTGGAGATGCGCTTTGATCGAATCTGCTTTGAGAATTCTCAAAAGCATATCCCGTCGAATGTTTCGCCCCCACCTCCATGCCTCACCCTTTCCCCCTTATTCATCCCCACCACCCCCAACCCGCACCTCACTCCTCCCTCTCCCCTCGCACAAGTGAAGCCCGTCGTTTGCCCAACAGCACGGATGTTGGGCGTTTGCCCAACATCTTTCCCTCATGCTCTGTGTCACCCCACCCCACTGCCACTCCCTCTTTCCCCTCGCTCTCCCCGCAGGTGAAGCCATGGGTAAAGACCAGCCTGGCGCCCGGCTCTATATTTCTCTCTCTCTCATGCTCTCCCCAACCCCACGCCCACCCCACCCCTTCTCCCTCCCTCCCTTTCCTTCTCGCGCTCCCCCCCGCAGGTGAAGCCATGGGTAAAGACCAGCCTGGCGCCTGGCTCGGGTGTGGTCACCAAGTACCTTGAGAAGAGGTGCGTGTGGTTACCAGTGTGGTAACAGTGTGTGTGTTTGCCGAGCTCATATTAGAGGCTTGTAACTGCATGTTGAATTAAAATAAAGGTGGCTGGTGACTTAAGGTCAAAGGAGTGAGAGCACGCATAGTCCTGAATTAGTAGGCTTTAGGTCAATAGGATGGGGTATGGGAGCCGACAATATGAGACTCCATGCTCTGGCATGCACTTTAACACTGCACATAACATGAGCCATGCATATGCATCATGCGATTAGCTTTCAACCTCTACCTTCTTTCATTCCCACACTTCCCTCTTCCCACGCAGTGGTCTCCTCCCCTCGCTGGAGAAGCAGGGGTTCCATGTGGTGGGGTACGGCTGCACCACCTGCATCGGCAACTCAGGGGAGATTGCAGAGTCCGTGGGGCAGGCCATCGCTGAGAACGGTGTGTGTGGGTTTAGAAGGAGTTATGGGCAGTTGGGAGGGGTGTGGCAGGTTTGGGCTTTGGAGCTTTGGGCCGGCTGGGAGGGGTGCAAGGGGGAGGGGATGCATCGGGAGATGCCCTGCGTGGGAGTGTGAGTCAGGGCATGGCAGACTCGGTGGGACAGGCCATTTCCGCACAACCCACCACCAGACTCGGTGTGGTGGTGTGAGTGGGTGGGGAGGGATGTGGAGAGGTGGGGCAGCTGGGAGGCTTGGGGAAAGGGGGGATTGTGGGATGGGCACACTTAGGGCAAGTTAGGGGAGATAGCAGAGTCCGTGGGGCAGGCCATTGGTGAGAACGGTGTGTGTGGGTCAGAGGGGTTTGTGGGCAGGTGGAAGGGGTGTGGATCGGCGGGGCAGTGGGTGGGTTTTCCAGGAAGCTAGCCTCTCTGCGTTCCTCTCTTCCCCTCCCCTCCCCTCCCCTCCGCTCCTCTTCTCATCCCCACCCCTGGCACCGTACTTCTCCCCTCCTCCCTCCCCACCACTCATCAATCTCTGTCTCGCTCATTTCCTTTCACACCCGTCACCGTCACCCATCCCCAGACCTAGTGGCAGCAGCAGTGCTATCAGGCAATCGCAACTTTGAGGGCCGAGTGCATCCCCAGACACGCGCCAACTACCTCGCCTCTCCTCCCCTTGTGGTCGCCTATGCCCTCGCCGGCACGGTGAGTCACATTGCATAGCCCACGCATGAAGCCATGCATGTGCATGTGCATGTGCATGTGCCTGTGCATGTGCATGTGCATGTGCCTGTGCATGCACTGGCAGCACGAATAGCCCTCCCAGCCCTCTCAAGGTGCATTTCATCCCCAGTGACACGTGCCAACTACCTTGCCTCGCCTCCCATCGTGGGCGCCTTTGCTCTTGCTGGCACGGGGAGCTGAAATCCATGCGTCTGATATCAACGCATCACATGTCCCTTGCATGTGTGGATGCCCACTCGTCTTCCTGCCCGACATCTCCCCCCCTCTTCTCAATATCCCCTCCTCTGCCACCCAATCCCCTCCCCACTCAGGTGCACATTGATTTCACCACTGAGCCGATCGGCACGGGCAGCGACGGCAAGCCCGCCTTCCTGCGCGACCTTTGGCCCTCCCTCCTCCCTTAATTCCCTGTCCTTCCAACTCATCCCAACCCCTTTTCCCAATATCCCCTCCTCTACCACCCAATCCTTTCCTCATTCAGGTGGACATTGACTTTACCACCGAGCCAATTGGCACCGGCAAAGACGGCAAGCCCGTCTTTCTGCGCGACATCTGGCCGACGTCCGCTGAGGTGGCAGCCGTGGTCGAGAAATCCGTGCTGCCCGAGTTCTTCCGGTCGACCTATGAGAGCATCACACGTGGCAACGACCTGTGGAACGGGCTGACAGCTCCTGAGGGGGCGCTGTATGATTGGAGCCCAGCATCTACTTACATCCACGAGCCGCCATTCTTCAAGGGGATTACCAAGGACCCTCCTGGGGTGGCGCCTGTGGTGGACGCGTATTGCCTGCTCAACCTGGGAGATAGCATCACCACCGATCACATCTCCCCTGCTGGTGGGTGGCTGGTGGGTGGGGTGGAATATGTGTGTGCACATGGGTGTATGTTTGGATGTGTGTGTGCACATGGGTGTATGTTTGGATGTGTGGGTGCATCTGTGCGCCTGTGGTGGACGCATACTGCCTGTTCAACCTGGGAGATAGCATCACCACCGACCACATCTCCCCTGCTGGTGGGTGGTTGGGCGGGTGGGGGTGGGGGGACTGTGTGTGTGGGTGTGAGTTAGGGCGTGTGTGAAATTGTTTTAGGTTCGTAATTTAGGTCGAACTTTAGCTGGTTACCGCATTCGGCAATGTCGCTGACACGGTTGGCGAAATGCAATTTAAATCGGAAACACAGAATGCGACCAACAAAAGGGAACAAGGCTCGAATCTACGCACGAATGTGAGAGTGCACGATGAACCGAACATGTGTTATTTTGGGCACGCAAGAGAAGTTGACGAATTGCACGATTTGTTCGTGCACCAATGAACGCACCACTGAAACCAGGTAAACAGTTTGTCTCGCAGAGCTAGACGAAACCAGGTAACCTAAATAACATACGGACGGCTCGGCTCACCCCCTGTAAGGTCGAACGTGCAAAATCGAACTTGGGTGTGTGGTTGTGCTTCAACCGTTTGCGAGACGCGCGGATCGAACTTTGCCGTCAACGAAAGTCGAATTTTGTTCACCTCATGTTCAAATGCTACATTCGATTTTAAAACGCAAACTTATACCAAAAATAAAATCACACACGCCCTTAGGGTGTGTGTGCTCGTGTGTGTGGGTGTGTATACTCTCGTGTTTGTGGGTGTGTGTACTCTCGTGTTTGTCTCTGCACCTGTGGTGGACCATATTGCCTGCTGAACCTCGGCGATAGCATCACCACCGACCACATCTCCCCTGCTGGTGGATGGCTGTGTGGGTGGGCGTGTGTGTGTGTGTGTGTGTGTGCGGAATGCATGTGGAACCCCCGCCCCTAACCCCACCACCCCTGTGCCTTCTGTGCTTCACCCCTGCTTCACCCCTGCTAATTCCCTGCCACTCTCTCAGGAAGCATTCACAAGGACAGTGCTGCAGCGAGGTATCTGACAGAGAGGGGCGTGGCACGCAAGGACTGGAACTCGTATGGCAGCAGGCGGGGCAACGACGAGGTGATGGCGCGCGGCACGTTTGCCAACATCCGCATTGTGAACAAGTTCATGCAGGGGGAGGTGGGCCCTCATACGGTCCACGTGCCGAGTGGGGAGAAGATGTTCATCTACGACGCCGCTATGGTGAGTGGGGGAGGGTACTGGTGTCATGGTGAGTGGAGGAGGGCTGTGGTGCCATTGTCAGGGGTTGGAGAGTGATATGAGAGTGGGGGCCACGGCTGCCAACACACCGTGCACATGCCGAGTGGGGAGAAGATGTTCATCCACGACGCCGCTATGGTGAGTCACAGGGTTGGGTTGGTGAGTGCAGGAGGAGGGTGGGTTGTTGAGTGAACGGGAGCTACTTTGTGAGACACGGAGAGGTGAAGCGGCGAGCGGGAGAGTGGGGGTTAAGGCTGCCACTGATCTCATCTTCCCCCCCCTCCACTCCCCTCCCCTTCCTCCCCCCCGTTCCCCCCCTCTCCCCAGCGCTGCAAAGAAGCGGGAGTGCCGACGATCATCCTGGCCGGTGAGGAGTACGGGAGTGGGAGCTCGCGGGACTGGGCGGCCAAGGGGCCGTACCTGCAGGGCGTGAAGGCGGTGATCGCCAAGTCCTCATTCCCTCCTCTCCCCTCCACTCCCCCCTTCCCCCCAGCGCTACAAGGAGGCGGGGGTACCAACCGTCATCTTAGCAGGAGCGGAGTACGGCAGTGGCAGCTCGAGGGACTGGGCGGCCAAGGGCCCGTACCTGCAGGGCGTTAAGGCGGTGATCGCCAAGTCCTTTGAGCGCATCCACCGCAGCAACCTTGTTGGCATGGGCATCATCCCGCTCTGCTTCAAGCCCGGCCAGGACGCGGAGTCGCTCGGGCTGACCGGGTTTGAAAAGTTTTCGGTGCACCTGCCCCCGCTGAAGGAGATCAAGCCGGGGATGGATGTTGAAGTCACGACTGATAATGGGAAGAAGTTCACAACCACGCTGCGATTTGACACCCAGGTGGGTCTCCCGCTCAGAAACACAAAATTCGACACCCAGGTGTCTAGTACGCATCATTTGTTCCCCTCGGTCTCACCACCACACCTCGTTTAGAACTACAGTTGCAGCACTCTTCTTTTTTACTCCTCTCCTCCCCTCTTCCCCCTCTCCTCTGCTTCTGTTTTCCCCTCACCCCCTTTCCCTCACACCCCCTCACCCCCTTTCCTTTTCCCGTGTGCCGTGCAGGTGGAGCTGACATACTTCGAGAACGGGGGCATTCTGCACTACGTGCTGCGAAGCTTGGCAAAGGACAGCTAGAGAGGGGATGAGATGTTTCACGCCTGCGCTTGATAGGAATGGTTTGGGGGGGGCTCATGACCAGTAGCTGTAGCTGTGGCTTGTGATATTGGAGTGTCATTGTTGGGTTGGAATCAGCTTGTGTTGTTGCTGTTACAAGTGTTCTAAAAGGTCAGTGTAATTAGGCAGGTTTAGTTGTTGGAATGCAACATTTGATAAGCTACCCCTGATAAACGGATGAGGAATCATTTGCCTTTTTTCAACCGGTGCCTTTGGCATCAAATTATTAGCACTTCACCACTGTGTAATGACAACTTCAGTGAGCGCACGCATGCATTGAAAATTTGTATTTAGACAATGCATGTTTGCTTGAGAAACCTGCGGGCGAAACGGAGCAGTCTTGAATTGATTCAAGACTGCTCGTGCTTTGTAGTATGACCAGTAGCACAAGTGGCCCTGCACCTGCTCCATCAAGGTGTAACTGAATTAGACATTCGAAGTTCGTTCTGAAAAAACGATCATAATATTTCCTCGGACAACTTTATAGCGGATCATTTGCCGAGCCCTGATCACTTCCGCCGGTCAGGAGTTTCGCCAGACAAGTGCGGAGTCGCGACCAACACGCACCATTTGTGGGCAACCCACACACCCAGCCTGTCCCCCCCACACACACGAGAACCTCACAGAGTATGGTGAGAGTAGGCAACCAGCCCCTCTCACTGCCGCTGGTGGTGGCATGTTGGTGGCGAACAATGGGCTCGAGCCGCAACACGGGCAAGCAGTGGCAGCTGGTTTCGCCAGCCAGCATACCAGTTTCGAAGGTGTTGTCGGGTTACCACATATCATCTCATACCAAGTGTAGCAAACAAACATATTTGCGCGAACACTGTTTCGTGAAGGGCCTGATGGTCGAAAGCGATCCTGAACCATGATTGGACAAAGCTTCACTCCACCTGACATTTCCCATCGGCCTCCCGCCCATCATGGGAAATTGCATGGAAAACAAAATCTTCGGCCACATGCTGTAAAAGCTGCGTGAGGGTGTGGAATGGCAAATCTGGCAGTATGCCAGCATGGCGCCAGAGTCCAGGTGCTTTTTCCTCCAGCTCTCTCATCCAGTGCTGGTTTCTCTGGAAAATCTGGCGCCACTCTCGGGTTGCTCGAGCCGCAGGGAGCCCCTATGCTGGAATGCGGAATTGAGCCCCACTTCCCTCTGCGACATGCAGGGAGCGAGTATTCCGCGTCGCATCCTACAAATATTCCCACAACTCGAATTTGTATGTCATTCAATCTTCCGTTTGACAGTGCAAAAAGCTCTCTCGACAGCAAAATTTCAACGACAAACGCCACTCCGCAATCGAATGAGCCACGAATCAAGCGCGTAGAAACACAACGATTCAACATAACGTCTAAAGACTACGACACGCAATGGCATCGATGACTTCACCAGACGAAGCGCACATCGGCATGGACTCTCCTGCCGGAGATATCGAAGCAGTCATGGGATCATTTCTCAACCTCCCGTCCGTCCCCGCCCTCACACAACCCACCGATGCCAAAGCCGCGTCGGCCGAGCAAAACACCTCCTCCGCCGGCAACGCGAACAGCGACGAGTGCGAAAGCAGCGAAGATGGCGACGATAGCGAAGACGGCGACGACGACACCGGCAACCAGATGGATTTGATGCTCGCGATGATGCGACTGCTGCAGAAGCAAATGCCGAAAAAGAAAAAGGCGGTTAGTAGCAAGAGCAAGAGCAAAATCAAGGCGAGCGAATCCGCGACGCCGCTGCTGAATGGACGGGGGTCCTCCATGGATCAGGAGCAGCTGCTCACCGTTCTCTCTAAAGCTCTTTCTACTATGGATTCCCCCGACGACGAGCCCGTGACGTCGACCCCCAAGCAGAAGCGCGCCAAGCTGAGCGCCGATAACGCGAAGCCCGCCGGCCCGCACCAAATGCCGCAGCTGGCGCGCCCTTGCGCGGATTCCGCCGCGCCCGCGCAGCAGAAGGCGAATGTGGGGGGTTGCGGCGCGGAGGGAGGTGAGGATACGATTCTGCATTGCTTTATGGATCAGCTGCCGCAGATCGACGGTCACCTTGACGCGATGATCGCGGCGGCAGATGCGGCGGTGGACCCGCAGGAAGCGCAGCCTTCGCCGACGGAGCACGTAAGCAGCAGCGCGGGGGCGAGCGCTAGGGGCTGCTCCGCACAGCAGAACAATGCGCGCGACGACGGCGCGGGTTCCGGCTCTCGGTTCCCCCCGCCCAACACGCCGCATTTCTCGGCGCACGAGCGACAAACGGGGTCCTGGGACGCCGTCAGCAGCAGCAGCATGGATAGCTCCGCTGCCGCCGCCGCCGCCGCCGCCGCTGCAGCGCTCGCGGTTAACTCGCGGAAGCGCAAGTCGGGGGAGGACGAGGGGGCGTATGCGGGGAACGGAGGGAACGGTGAGCAGGCGGCGATCAGCAGCCGGTCGGCGTCAGAGGCGCGATGGAACGGAAACGGACAGATGCAGGAGTGCCGGCCGCTGTCACTGCCACACGCGATCAGCAACGGCCCTGTGGTTGTGAGCAGGCAGCAGATGCAGCAATCCGCGTGCAAGCCGCCCCTTCTCTCGCTCCCTGCCGCCTGCCTCGCCGCTCCTGGCTCTGTGCCTATGCTCCGCGCGCCCGTCTCGAATGCGTCCGCCGCTTCCGCCCCTCCTCCCCCTGCCACCCCGCTCCGCATGCTCACCGTCCCTGCTGACGTGTCTCCCACCGCAGCGCCCATGCCGCGCCCGAACATGATGGACAGGTTCGGCGGTGTGGGGGAGGATTTGTCGGCTGAGCAGCCCCTGGGGTTTCCTGTGAGGTTTGGGAGCAAGCGCATGGATGGTGGTTACACTGACGGTGCTGGTAACTATGCATCAGGAAATGGTGGTTACAACGACAGTGGTAACGGGTGCGACGATGGAGGCATGGGTTACGATGACATGGGTGGAGATGACATGGACGACTGGATGCCGCGCAGCCGCGGTCGCAAGGACCGGCAGGTGGCGGGCGGGCGCATCAAGGCGCGGAGCATGGCGGAGCGGCAGAGGCGGGAGAGGATCAGTGAGGGGCTGCAGAAGCTGCGCATGGCGGTGCGTGGGCATGGGGACACGGCCACCATGCTCGATAATGCTGTTTCTTATGTGCAGGCGCTGCAGAGGAGAGTGACATCATTGGAAACAAACATGCTGCTGCACCAGGCGTCCTGTGGGGGTCTTGGTCAGGCTGGGGGCGCTATGGGCGGTGGCAATGGATCCAACTCCAATAACAGGGGCCGCCATGCTAATGGCTTCATCAACCCCTCCCAGTTTGGTTCTCTTTTTGGCTTGGACGTCTGAGTCCAAGGTTAACCTCGACCAAATAAATGGATGCCCCAGATATGGGGGCTACCTACTTGGAATAAAGTATACCGTACCTTGGATGGCATGGTGATTTGGTGTTGTAATTTGATTTACTAACTATTAGTATATTATTATATCATCATGACTAATAGGATGTATGCATATACCGTAATTGTTATATGATAGCAAGCCATGCTCTTACAGAAGATTGTTGATGTAAAGTTCAGCAACATATGAGGTAATTTGACTAGCTTCACACCTTGGGATATATTTATTAGAAAACCCGACCAAAGCAGGTTCTGTATTCACAACAACAAACCTAAACTTGGTACGGAACTGATACCTCACATACAGCGATCAAGTGAACAACATATACGATTTTCACTGAGGGAAATGAAGGCCCTTATTCTCTGTTTGAAATTAAGTGACAAGAAAAAGTCACTAATTTCTGGTCCAGCATAGCCAGATGAACACCGATAACTCAAACTAAGGCATGTCATCACAGGGTGGGTCTATCTTTAACTCACACAAGTGTTCCTCACTGCCCCTCCACCAGCTTTTTCTGAACTCCAACCTAATTACAATTGCAGAACTTCCTATACTGGGTGCCACAAGTTTTCAGGTTCGACAGGAAAGACATGTTCAGGTGTATTGCCTGGTTGTAGGGTTCCAGCTTTCAGGCAAAAGTATGGCACTGGCAGGCGCTGGCATTGCAAATTTGCAAGCAATGGGGATCCGATTTGCCTGCCCCAATTCGCAATGGGTGTCAGAATCACAGCGGCAGGCCCATTTGCGGCTCCCGTTCAGAGCACCTGGGTCCTGGCAAGAGGGGACCATGGGCTGACTTCGATTTTGCCAGGAAAAGAACAGACCAGCGTCTCGCAATCGTGATTTGGGGGGGGGGGGGGGGCACAAAACACTGAGGACGCGGTAAAAGTGGGAGGATCGCAGGATCGCGATTGTTTTTTGAGCCCCGGAGTCGATTGGGCGGATCTAATGGCGAAACGAGGGGCCCGCTTGGTTGTAACGACCCCCCCAGCGTGATGGGTTGGCTCTTCCACAATCGATATTTTGGGTTTGCCTGCGACGCAGTCGAAGAAAACCCCGGACCGCCCTACAACACTTGCGACATTTCACAGCCCACAGGGCATCCAAAAGCGACATTCGCAGCCCACAGCCCCACATTGCGGGAAAGATGCGCGACTCCATTCACCCGCTTAGCGAAATTACAGCACTTTGCTGGCATCAACATCAATTGTGCCTGTTGCGATTGGTTCGTGAACATCATCTGCACAGTGATGCCTCGGAAAGTTGAACACCGATTATTGATCAGTCGCATTCACTACCTGTGCACAATATGTCGACAAAATCGATACTGTAGCATAGTTACAAATCCGTAAACAGGGTAACTGATCCGCACACGGATCTCAGCTCACCATCGATCGTCTACTTTTACCGCGTCCTAATTGCGAGATAGTTACTGTTGATCAGTCTCAGCAGGCTACAGTGTTAACAAGATTCTCCCCCACGAGGCCAACGAGGCGAATCATGCGCGTACGGATTTGATGCATCACATGACAGCAACTGGTGGACAGACTGACATGATGCAGCGTCAGTTCAGGTCAGGTGCTTCGCAAACTGGCATGACAAACCACCCAGCTTGCGAAGCTTGCGTCTAAGCGAAAGCAGTGTGGTAACCACTCGACTTCGCTACAAGGCCCGCTTGACAGCCCCTGCGGGTCTGCTGCGGGGACTTGGCACGGCCTTACGGGAATTCTTGGATGTTTTCGCTGGCTTTCGCAGCCAGCGGCAAGCTCGGCAGGCGAAACTTGAGGGGGCAACAGGCTGTGCCTGCGACATCAATGCCCGCCGCCAAACCCCACAGGCACAGCACGGCGAATGGGACTCCCACCCGTATTCTTCGTTCAGGGACATCCTCAGACTCCCTTTTTGGCTGACTTGGAGAGAAATGCCCACTCACTTCCTATAAATTCTGGGCCTTAACTTCAGTTTCATACTTCCAGCTTCACTTTCTTACTACCAGCAATACTCAGGACGCACATTCGAGCTTACGCAATTCTCTTTCAATACCTCCCACTGTCACTCGTCGCTCTGATCGATCACGTTCACACACAGTTCAGAACTCCCGAAAATGGCACTCGCAGATATTGACCAGTCGCCTTTCGAGCACCTGTTCGACTTAGAAAGCATGCCCGCGTGCCCCGCCAATGGCGACATAGACGCGGCAGTCGATTCGTTTCTCAATCTCCCCGCCACAGCCTTTCCGTGGACCCCCAGCGACAACAACGCCGGGGCCCTCAAACCCGAGGCTCCAGTAGCCGCGAATCTTGGTGGTAAGCCCGCCGGAAAGAGCGGCGGGAAGAGCGGAAAAACGAAGGCGAAAAAGGCGGCGCAGCGCGAGACGCAGAAGCAGCTGCTCGCGGCAATCATGGAGGCCCTCGCCGACTCAGACGACACCGACGAGCCGTCCTCGCCAGAATCCCCCGTCGCCCCTTCCCCCGCCTCAGCAAAGTGCGCCAAGCAGGCTCCCGGCGACGTCGCGTCGTCCCGCCGGTTACCGCAATTGGACAGTCTGAGCAACAGCAGCCCCGCGAGCAGTGGTAACCCGTCTTCCGCGCTTCTCGATTCGTTCCTGGGCCAGCTGCCGCAAGTGGATATGCACCTCGATGCGATCATCGCCGCACTTGACGGGCCGGCAGCCGACGCGGCGCAGCCGGCGGCGGGTCAGACGGGGAGCAGCAGCGCAGCGGTGGCGCAGCTGCGGGCTCGCAATAACGAAGCAGAAAGGGTGCTTATGCGCAGCAGCAGCACCAGCAGTGTGGACAGCTCTGTCGCGGAAGCCGCCGCTGCCGCCGCCGCCGCGCTGGCCGCAGGGTCGCGGAAGCGCAAGGCGTCGGAGAGCGAGGTGGTTTCCCCCGCAGCGGCTGTTGCCCCTAGCGCAGCCGTGGGCAGTAACGAGGCGGAGGTTTCTCGCCAAATGCGCCGCGCGCTTGGCGCTGCCATCCTAAGCAGCGGACCGTGCCCCGCACCCGCTGCTTTTCCCGCTCCCGCGCCTCCCCCGGCCGCGCTGCCAGTGGTTAGTCACGCCTATCCCCTCGGAAGGACCGTCGGCCATCACGGTCCGCTGCAGATGCCGATTCGTCTGCCCACCGCTCCTTCCGTCGCGCCTGGGCCACTAGCTATCCCCGCGCCTGACGCAGCAGCTTGCATGAACAATGACAACTCAGATGATGACATGGCGGGTTTTGGCGGGAGTCCCGCGTGCGGAGGCGTCAATGGTGCAGCGGATGATGGGGATGATTGGATGCCGCGCAGCCGCGGGCGCAAGGACCGGCAGGTGGCGGGCGGGCGCATTAAGGCGCGGAGCATGGCGGAGAGGCAGAGGCGGGAGAGGATCAGCGAGGGTCTGCAGAAGCTGCGCATGGTAGTGCGCGGGCACGGGGACACGGCCACGATGCTTGATAATGCCGTCGCGTACGTGGACGCGTTGCAGCGCAGAGTGAGCTCATTGGAGACCACTCTGCTGCTGCACAAGGCGTCGTGCAAACACCCTGGACAGACTGATTGCTCCTTGGCCTCACCTGGAGAATCTTCTGAGCTGTTGTAGACGATTTTTTCAGGTGGATCTCGGATAGGATTAACACTACTAACGAATAAAGCTAAGTACGTTTCCGTGTGTCATATTGGTTGTATTTTCAATGTATGATATGTACCATCTTGAGAAAAGCATTACCCCTTTTGAAGTGACTCGCAAACGTGGTTTCTAACATTCTGTATTTAATTCGGCATGAGCCTGACAGCTAAGCTCGAGAATTGGTGCGATTTCGTATCTGCTATGACCGTAAGCGAACGTGAACCATGTACCGTAGGTCTTAGGACAGGGGGGCACGGGTATGGTGGACGATTTGCAGCACGGGAGGCGTAAAGAGGCAATTTCAGCGAAAATCTCGTGTAACCTGCATCGCGGAAGACACTTTTACTAGAATAGGCTTCTAATACGAGAATTGGAGCCTACAATCCGTGCCAGATATGAAGCCAGTCTCCTAACTAAAGTTTCTTGGACAAGTTTGCTAGTGTGGAACTCTCTCCCAACCCAACAAGCCAGAAAGGAGGGGTTTCTTCAGCCATAATCCGAAGCCACACCCTCCTGCTAACAAAGAGGGTTGCGAAACCGAGGCACCAAAAGTCGTGCGCGCCAAAATGATCCGCGAATATGTTTCGCGAGATGAGGTGGACAGAACGTGTGTGCATCCGTCGTCGTCAACAAATCATTGAAGGTGAACGCTGGTAACCCTTGAATCGCCTGACCTCTCCCTCCGCGCGCAAAGGCCCTTTGCGGATCCCCCCATCTGCCTTCCCCCCCAATACAGCGCAAGAGCTTTGATGCGCAGAACCTGCGGATAAGCCTACATGTATTGCCATACTCCACTCCAGCCAGGTGACAGGTGAGAGGCCATGTCGCTCATCTCAGGTTGAAAATCTCTGGTGGTTTCTGTTGCTGCTTCAGCGTCACGGGCTGGAACCAAATACAGTACACTGACAACCCACAATACATGCGTTCCATCATAATACATTAACGTTTATCATCGATAATAATAGCATATTTCAGTCCCGCAATTGGCTGAAACATCCAGCTTCAGCTCTGGTAAAATTTTATCACTTCACTGCGTACGCTGCCCGCTTTCCAATGTACGGAACTGTATCACTTGTGGAGTGTGCTGCAGTGATTGTCCCACAATCCCTCCTTGCCTTTGCCGCGTTATCCAACCTCCCGCTCTTCTTGCCTCGGCGAAAGGCCAATCTTCATTGCAGTCTCAGTCGCAACCAACCACACACTGCCATGCATACATCAGATCTATTCTCCCTGCAAAAGTGCATTTGGACCGCAGGTCGCGCAACTGACCTCTCCCCCTGAGTGCTCCTGAGTCCTGGCCTGAAGCAATGCAACCCTGCAATGCAACCCAGAAAATGGAAATGGCCCAAAACCATGCAAATGGGGGACATCCCTGCACGCATTTATGTAGCTCGAAGGCGACGAGTTCTTTTTATTCAGCCCCTCAAGTCACACACCAGCAACTTCATTCACATCCTCACTCCGTATTCCCTTGACACCGTGCTGCCTGCGAACAAATGGTCGTCGCGCGCAGCTGTGTTTGCCTCTTTCGCCTATCACTATGGAATCAGCACCGCATCTGATACTACCCGACGCTGATGAATTCGTGCGCGCTCCACACGCCGCAAACGGTGCATTGCCGTTTGCCCCGAAGCTCAACAACGTGGATGGCGCCGTCGAGGACGGCGACATTCACGCCGCAATTAACTCGTTTCTCGCTATTCCCAACAGCTTCTGGGACTCATCACTCCCGCCTTTTCTGGCGGCAGAACCTTCGCCAACCAATGAAAGCGCGGAGGCCGCTGGAGACGCTCTCAGAGGCGCGGCGGACGAAAGCGGAAGCAAGCGGCGCAGCGACACGGCTGCTAGCGCTCAAACGGATGATAACGCGATTTGCATTGGCGACGCGAAAGATGCGAATGCGACGGCGATGAAGCAAATTTCGGACGATATAAAGCGAGAGGCCGCGGAACTGCTGCGACGGAACGACGCTGACTCCGAGTTGCTCAAGCTTCGGGCGCTCGAGCGGCCTCCGGCACCCGGCGGCAGCAACGCGAAGAAGCAGAAGCATCATCAGCAGCGGCGGCACAAGGCGCAGCAGAACGTCAAGATCCTGTCGGCGCTGATGACGGCGCTCGCCTCGCTCGACCAGTGCTCCTCCGTGGGCTCTGCGGACGACGAATCCGCACCCAACACGCCCTCCCCCAAACGGCGGAAGGCGGCGTGCGGAAAGACCGCCTTGGCGGCCTCCGCTGACGCACACGGCGGGAGTGGCAATGCGGCGGAGGCCCCTGCGAAGACAGAGGGGCGGCCGTCGTCGTCTGAGGCTCCGCGTGTGCGTGGGCAGTCGGCGCGGAATGGCAATGCGAACGAGGCCAGCGCGGCGGCACACGGCAAGATCTTCGCGGGGACGGGACGCGGAGCGAGGAGCAAGGTAGCATCGCTACCGGGGCTCACCTGGCAAGAAGGAGAGCGAGTTCCCGTTCGAGACTTGCCGCGAGGCTTGGTGCAAGGGACGATGCACGTGGAGGAAGAACATAACGCATGGAGCGCCAAGGACGAGATCCCGAAAACGCCAGGGAATCCACCACGAGTTGGCACCGGCAGGAGCCTCCTGGACGCGTTTCTTGCGGACCTGCCCGAGATTGACGGGCATCTGGACGCTGTTATGACTTCCCTGTGCTCTGAATCTGCTACGACTGGGTGCACGGGAGGTGCTTCGAAGGACAATGCTGCTTGCGCGGGTGTGGATGGCGCATTCTTGCAGCCTTCCTCGCACCTCTCTCCGCCCAAGACTCCTGTGCTCAGCCACGCGCCAGGGTTTGCGCATGCGCATGAGAAACCTCTGCCTGTTGATGAGACGTGCAATAACGAGGATGAAGGCGATGATGAGGACGACAGGCTGAGCACCAGCAGCATTGACAGCGAGGATGCAGCGGCTGCTGCAGCGGCGGCGACAGCTCTGGCCATGCGAACGCGGACAAGAGTGGCGGAGGAGAATCATGCGCCTGAAACGAAAGCAGGTGCTCCGTATCCGGACAATGTGGCTCGGATGAAGCGCGGGGCAGGGCAGCGACCTCCTCCTCTGACGCTGCCTGGTGCTCTAGAACCTGTTTGTAATGGTTCCCCATCGTCTCTCGGCAGTCCGTTTAACCAAATAAAAGCGAGCACACCTGGTAACGGAGACTCGCCACGATTCACGGCTTTTGGATTTGGGGCGCCATTCCTCTCTCCGAAGTATGGTGCTGTGGGGGGGAATGATGCAGACGACTGGATGCCGCGCAGCCGCGGACGCAAGGACCCGCAGGTGGTGGGCGGGCGCATCAAGGCGCGGAGCATGGCGGAGAGGCAGAGGCGGGAGAGGATCAGCGAGGGGCTGCAGAAGCTGCGAATGACGGTGCGCGGGCATGGGGACACGGCCACCATGCTTGATAATGCTGTTGCTTACGTGCAGGCGCTGCAGAATAGAGTGAGCACACTCGAGACCACCATGCTGCTGCACAAGGCATCGTGCAAGATGAATGAAGATGGGTTTGACATTGCCAACAATCGAGAGGGTTCGAATATGGAATAAAAATGATATCTGAGGGCTTTGGAAATAAGAGATGCGAATAAATGCTGGTTTGTTTGTTGTAATCTACTAATATTGCCGAAGTGTCTAATCCTCTGGGAACATAAATGTTTATTCTTCTCAATTCAATTGGATAGCGCGTTTCGCTGTGGTGTTTGTATCGAGTCTCGACCCTCGAGATTTGCAATGTGATTCTTCCTCGCCTGTGCCGAATCTTGAGGCAAACGGAGTGGACAGATGAATTCTATGCAGTCTGTTCCATCTCGCTTCCATTTCGTGGTTGACGGAGGACATCCTGTACCAACGTTTGACAGCCTGACTGACACGCGCTAGCCTGTCTTAGCCTGTGTAACATAATAGCGCAACTCTTCATAATGATAATTCTTGAGCCATTTCTGAGCCTAGAGTGAACTCAGTCTAGAGTGAATTTGTTACTGCCAAGAATGTGAAGATGTTCGTTAGACTTATCGTATCAGGCTCCCTGATCAACCCAGAGCCCAGAATTGAGAGTTAATTCAATGTCAGCTCATCCCACGGTTCCCAACATCGCTCGTTCACCTGCGGCTTCTAATTATGTTGCCTCCGTTCGTCCCCCATCCGCCGCGACTCCGCCATGCACTGCGCCTCCGCCATCCGCCGCGACTCCCCCATCCGCTGCGACTCCGCCACCCGCCGCGAATCCACCGTCTAAGGCGACTCCCCCGGGAGCCACCGTGATCGATCTCACTCGCACGTCGTCTTCGCGTCTCGTCGCACGCGTGTCGCATCTGCACACGATGCTGCGACGAGCTGTCGCGTGGCAGTCGCAGCAGCAGCAGGTTTTGCTTCGGAAGCAAAGCCAGGAGGATCCGACAGCAGCGGCGGATGCGACAGCAGCAGCAGCTGCGGCGACGGCGTTATGGAAGTCGCCGGGAGGTCGAGAGGCGGCAAGCACTCTGAGCAAGACGCTGCTTGACGTGTCCAGGTGAATATAGCGAGTGAGCTCGGTTGGAGTCATGTTTTAGAAATCCCAAACTCGCCAGGAGGTTGAGACGCAGCAAGTGCTATGAGCAAGACGCTGCTGGACGTCTCCAGGTGAATATGGCGAGTAGGTAGGACTCACTCAGGTAGGCGACAGGTCCAGGGACCCATCCTTCCCATTTGCTCCTCTCATTTGTTCATACCATGCGCCTCCCCCAGGACCCTGGCATGGCACTGGCGACAGAGCAGCCGCTGATAGCTCTCCCTTGCAACCCTCTGCCTCTCCCTGCAACCGTGTGCCCCTTCTGCTCCCCCCAGGACCCTGGACGTGGCACTGGCGACAGAGCAGCGACCGGAGGGCAAGGAGGGGGACCTGATCGATGCAGTGAAGATGGTGAGTGGCTGCTGAGACGATGGTGACTTGCGTCTTGTGCACTCCTTGTCACAACGGTGTCAAACCAGACGTTGATGGTCGCTTTTCATGCCATGCCATGCCATGCCATGCACAGAGATGTTCAATATCTTAGTCGTTGCAAGAGTTTTTTTCAGACAACGCCTCATACATGCCTACACGAGCACTGCCCTACGTAGGAGCTTCACTCTGCAACAACCACTCCACGAATGTCACTACTGCCATCACAGATTATTAAAGTCAAAACCCCTCCCGTCCTCCACTCCACTGCAGGCCTGTCTCCTCAACACTGTCCCATCTGTTCGCCCCGCTGTCACCGTCCTGCTGCTCTCTGTCAAGGTAACCCTTCCTCTCCCTCCTGTCCCTCCTGTCCCTCCTGTCTCCTCAACACTGTCTCCACTCTTCGCCCCGCTGTCACCGTCCTGCTGCTCTGTCAAGGTACTAACAGCTTTGCTCTCCTGTCCCTCTTCTCCTAGCCCTCCTGGCCCTTCCTATCCCTCCTGTCTCTCTGTTGCCAGTGGCATTCCGTTCCCTCGCTTGCAGCCATTCTCCCACTCTCCCTCTCTTCCACACCGTCCCAACTACCCACCTTATGCTCCACTTTCCCTCTACCCCTCCGCCCGTTCCACTCCTGCAACGCCCATTCCATCCGCCCTACAAGTCTCGACATCTCACAACATTCCGTTCCATCATCCTCTGACCAAATCCTCCTCCATCCGTCCACGCTTACTTCCCCCACCGCCCCATCTCTCCTCTCTCTCTGCCATCACCACTCCATCTGTGCCAGGCAGCAACGGCTGCTGGGTGGTTCTCAGAAGACCAGCAAACAAGCATTCGAGGTTTCTGTGATAATGTAAGGTCCTAGGCCTCTCCCATCCATCGTGTACGCCAGTAACTACGGCCGTACACAGCGTGTTTATACTCGCTATAACCTGCAAGCCCTAGAAGCTATTTGCGTACTGCAGGCAGGCACTAGGAGTTGGATTTTATCCTTTTCTTTGGCACCAAAAGAAATGTCTCACACTCCCATTCGTCCCTCTGCAGGCTCTGAAGCCTTATTCCTCCTCTCTCGCCCCTCGCCCCGCCTCTCTCTCTGGTTGGCTGGACGAAGCTCCAGGTCAGCCCCATGCTGACGTGGCAGCTGAGGAGCAGAGGTTGCTTAGCAGGGAGGTAGATCTGGGGGAGGTGCTGCATGGCGTGGCAGGGTGGGCCGAGGAAGAAGGGAGGGAGAACGGGGAGAGAGGGGAAAGGGGAAGACAAAGGGAGACGCCAGGGAATGCACAGGAGATTGAAGGTGGTGGTGGGGGCAGGGTGCTAGTGGGGATACGAAGAGGGGGAGAAGGGAGGGCAGAGGGATATTTCTGTGCGAGCGAGGGTGTTGGTGGTGGCACTGGTGGGAAGGGGAGTGCAGATGTGAGTGGTGCCCTGCCTCTCACCACTGACCTTCTTCTGGAGCTCGTTGTGAAGAGGTGTGTGTGCTGAGCTTGCATGTACCTCCCTAGTACCTCGCCAGATCCTACCGTACCTGCCTGGCCTGTTCTTCTGAGAAATTTTAACGGTGTGTCCGGTATAACTGGCAAGTACATGCATCGACACGCGCAGCACCTGCACATGACATGATGTTCCCTGTCCTCGTGTGTGTGTGTGTGTGTGTGTGTGTGTGTGTGTGTGAATTTGTGTGTGAGTGGTAAGTGTGTTGTGCGTGCACGCGTGTGTGCATGTGTGCTCGACATGCATGTATGTGTGTTGTGTGCGTGCATTTGCATGTGTGTCTCCAGATTCCTCCCTAGTATGAAAGTTGTTGAGGTCTGCACAGCGCTCACTGTACAGGTAATAGCCAAGCCTCTGCCTAGCTTCGGGAATGTGTTGTGTTCCTTGTCTGCTTCCTCCCATGCTCTCTTGTCTGCTTCCTCCCATGCTCTCTTGTCTACTCCCTCCAATGCTCCCTTGTCTGCTCCCTCCCATGCAATCCTGTCTGCTCCCTCCAATGATGCTGCCTTCGTCCCCCCCTCCTGCATCGCCCCTCATTTCCCCCTCCCTGCCCCTCATTTCCCCTTCTTCGCCCTTCATGCCCCGCTCCCCACCCCCCATTCCCCCCTCCCTGTCCTTCATTCCCCCCCCTCCCCGCCCCTCATTCCCCCCACCCTTACCCTCCAATGCATGCCTTTCTTGCCTCCCCCTCTCTTTCCCAACCCCCATCGCCAGCCAGCCTTCCAATCTCGAATGGACCTTCATTAATTAGGGCAGATAATATAGCCAGCCTTCCATGCTCTCACTCACTCACGACATCTTCATCCAACCCAGCAACCTCTGCTCATGAGACGCAATGCATGACCCTCGCCTCCTCTCTTTCCCATCTCCCCATCACCAGCCAGCCTTCCATGCTCTCACTCACCACTTCCTCGTCTCGCACCATCCCAAGCCAGGCATTGAGGCGCCTCAAAAGTCCTCACAAGTAACGAGGCTCATATGTTTCCCTGTTATATGCCTCACCACCCCCCCACCCCCGTCACCCGTGGCCCCTCCCCCACGTCAGCCAGGCTTCCATGTTCTCACTCACGACTTCCTCGTCTCGCACCATCCCAAGCCGCAGCAGAAACTGGTCAGATTCAATGAACCTTTCGCTCAAACTAATGCACTAGTAGTGCAGAATCGTATCAGGCAACTTGCTCACCCATCCGCCTCCATCCCACCGATCTCACCAATGCCACCCGTCCATGCATCCACCCATCCTCCCAAACCACCCACCCCATACATACCTCCCATCCCTTCCAAATCTCTCCCATTCCTCCCATCCCACCCATCCATGCCACCCACCCACCCTCCCATCCCCCATCCCATCAGCGTTTCTTCTCCATTCGAGCAGACTTTGTCAACTCTGCTGCCACCCTCGCTCTTCTTCTCAAGCCATCCCAACCTTCCCACCCATTCACCCTCCCATCCCACCCTCCCATCACACCCGTCTATCATCGCAGCGCTTCTTCTCCATCCGAGCAGACTTTGTCAACTCTGCTGCCACCCTCGTCTCGCCGCCCCAAGTCAGGTCAGCGGTCTATGCCACGTGGCACCTTATGCTGCATGACAGCCGCATGAGCAGCTTATGCCATGTGAGCAGCCTATGCCGCACACAGTCAGTTCAGAATTCATTGCCTTCTTATACATTTTTTACGCTTGTCCTCTCTCACGATACGATGATGTGCTGCATGATGGCATTTGAGTCGACTCAAAAGTCACCTGGCATTTGAGTCGACTCAATAGCCTTCTTATACATTTTTTACGCTTTTCCTCTCTCACTGTACGATGATGTGCTGCATGATGGCATGATGCATACATGCATGCACAACGTATGGTGTGACGACTGTTCATGTGATGGATTTCTCGTGCATGATGGCATGGCATGGCATGGCATCGTGAGCAGTATACTGCTGAACGCCAAGGAGGTCCCCAACAGAACAGCCATCGACCAGGTGATCTGCCGACAGCCGGAATTGAACCCTTTCCCTCCAACCTTCTCCCATGCACCTTCCTCCACACCATCGTTGCTACCTTTCAATATCTGTGGCGCGCACAGGGCCGCCACCTCCCCATCTCAAACACTCCCAACCACTCCCATCCACTCCCATCCCAGCCTCTGTTGCAGGACATACCTCCTCTTCTCTCTGCATCCACCCTGCACAAAGCCACTCCCTTCCCATCCCAAGTTGTGTTCGCCTGATCTACCGCCTGTCCTCTCTTCAACCTCCCGTTTGCAGGACCGTTCCCCGCTGGTACCTTCTGACGTCATCAAGCTTCTGAGGCTCGGAGTGAACATCTTGAACCTCATTGGCCGTCTCTCAGGTAAGGAGGGCGGGTGATGAGTTGAACCAAGCATGAACCTCTTGAACCTCATTGGCCGCCTCTCAGGTACGTAGGGCCTTTGACGTGCTCGATTGCTCCGGTGCTCTTTTCTGGTTTGAACCAAGCATAAACCTCTTGGGTTTTTCTTGAGCAGTCCTCTGTATGACAGCAGCAACACGCACATACATCCCATGCTCGCAGTCCGCCCTCATCCCTTCCCCATCCCTCTCAAGTACATGCCATACTCGCTCATTCCCGCTGTTGCCTCCGCTCACTATTCCCCCTCCCCCTCACTCCCTCCGATATTTTCCCTCCCCGCCACTCTCTCCCCTCTCCCCTCCTCCCCCCCCCCAGTGCCCTACATTTTCGTGGTGGCTGTGATGGCACCCACCCCCCTTACCCCACCCTCCATGCTCAAGCCCCACCCCTCTCAACTCAAGCCAACTCCCCACTCCTCTCAACCGTCCCAAGCCTCTCAACCCACTGCAAGCTGTCTTTCACATGCTGCCTCTGCCAGCAGCCTTTCTACGCACACACACACAACTCCCTCTGGAGAAACCTCAAACGGTTTGCCGGACCGTGCATTGACAGCGGAGGGGGAGAGGAGCGGTGACAGGGGGCAAGGAGAGCAGCCGCAGGGGCAGGCCCAGCAGCAGCAGCAGGGGCAAGAGGAGGAGGAGGAGGAGGAGTTGCTGGAGGGACCAGTTCGAGTGTCACTCTTGTGTCCAATCAGGTGATGCCATGTGTACTACTAGGTAATGTGATGTATGCAGGAAGTGGTGTGATGCTTCGATCGAAGTGGTTTGATGGAAGACGCATGGGTTGGATGCTTCGGTTAATCACACACCAACCACTCCCATCCCAACCTCTGTTGCCTTGCCTGACCTACCGCCTCCCCTCTTGTCAACTTGCAGTTGGTCTCGTATGAAAGTGCCTGTGAGGGACCGAGCGTGCTCCCACCATCAGGTGAGATTCCAGATGGAAAATCAGGTGTATTCTCAAATTGGTGGAGCTTTCCTGTTGTGCAGTTTCTGCTCCTTTACTCTTCATGCAACAACCACGACTGAAAGAACCTGATGACATTGCACACGCAATGTGCCCATCCTCTTGATACAGTGCTGCGATTACAGCAGTATGATGGCAATCAACTCGCCTGCCTGTGTTTCCCCATACCCTTCATACAGTGCTGCGATTACAGCAGTATGATGGCAATCAACTCGTCTTCCTGCGTTTCCCCCCATACCCTTCATACAGTGCTGCGACTACAGCAGTGTGATGGCAATCAACGAGCAAAAGCCCATGTGGAAGTGCCCCACATGCCGTGCTGACATCAGCGCCACGTCACTCTGTCTCGACACGCGCATGATGCAGGTAAACGCTCTCCTCACATGACACGTGGCGTTCTAATCTCAGTGCATATGTGGGCGCCCACACATGCCACGTGGGCATGTATGCATGCATGCATGGAGTATGTGGGGTACCCATGCATCGCCACATTGTGCCTTCTTCATGGTAACCACATGTGGACACCCAGAGCATATGCATGCACACACAGCACGTATGGCATGTATGAGAGGACGGCCAGCTCTGATCGAACCAGTTTTTTGCTCACACTCAACCTCTCCTCTCCCCCTCTCCCCATGCAGGTTCTTTCTCAGAGCACTGCCAGCATTGATCAAACTGATGTGCTGCTCTTTCCGGATGGTTCCTGGCAGCTTCTACCCCAGGGTGGGGGCTTCTCACCCTCCCCGGCCTCCCCTCCCTCCAAGCGACGCCGGCTCGATGCTGCTGCACCTGCTGCTGTGCTCCCATCCCCCGCTCCTGCTGCTACAGCGCCACCAGCTGCTGATACAGCACCATCATCTGCTGATGCAACACCTTCACGTGCTGATGCAACACCTTCACGTGCTGATGCAACACCTTCACGTGCTGATGCAACACCTTCACGTGCTGATGCAACACCTTCACGTGCTGCTACAGTGGCAACAGGTGGAGCAGCAAGGGAAGTGGAGGGATCAGGGGCTGTGGAGGAGCAAGGAGAAGGCATTATCGACCTGACTGATGTTGGTGATGATGCCTTGGTTGGGGGTACCTGGGGGGCTGGGGGTGATGTGAAGCCGTGGGTGGGTATCGTACAAGGTCAGGCACTTCATGTGGGAGAGGCAGCAGGCAGAGCAGCTCACAGTGTCCTTCCCCCACTCCCACACCAAGTGCAGCCTCGTGCGCCTGGACCTTCGAGTTCTGAGGCGCCTCAAAACTCACCTTGTGTGGGAGAGGCAGCAGGCAGGGAAGCTCACAGTGTTCTACCTCCACTCCCACCCCGGATGCACTCTCGTGCGCCTGGGCCTGCTCCTGCTTCCATTCATGGCCCATCCCTTGCTGCTCCAAATGTTGGCATTGTAGCAGTGGCCGAAGGGACTGTAGCACCAGCCCACCGTGTGCTTCCCGCACCCCCACACCAGATGCACCCTCATGCGCCTGGGCCTGCTCCTGCTGCTGCTGCTGCTGCTGCTGCCGTCCATGCCGTTGCCGTTACCCCTGCTCTCTCTCCTGCTGCTCCTCCTATTGCCGCTCATGCTCTCCCTCCTGTTGCCCCTGCTTCAACCCATGGCACTGCACATGGCAGCCCAATCGCCCCTTCCCCAGCTTCTGCTCTGTCTGCTCCATGTGCCTCATATACTCCTCATGTGGGCATCGCCACTGCCAATCACTCACAAGGGATCCCTGCACAACCTTCTGCTGCCACACCCCCTGCTGCTGCTACGACACTTCCTGCTGTTACCACCCTCCCTGCTGCTGCTGCTGCTGCTGCTGCTGCTGCACCTGCCCAGCCTGCTGCCGCACCAGTTACTGGGCCTGCATCTGTGCGTTTGCAGCAAGCGCCCACCCATGCACCTTCCCATCAGTCCCGTCCTCCTGTGCGCAGCCATCCCCTAGGCGTGCCTGCTGCAGCCCCTGCTACAGCCTCTCCTGCTACAACCGCTCCTGCAGCATCCGCTCCTGCAGCAGCCGCTCCTGATACTGCCACTCCTTCTACAGGTGCTCCTTCTTCTGCCACTCCTGCTACAGCCACTCGTTCTACAGCCACTCCTGCTACAGCCACTCCTGCCACAGCCACTCCTGCTTCTGCCACTCCTGCTACAGCCGCCCCTGCTTCTGCCACTCCTGCTACAGCCACTCCTGCTTCAGCCACTCCTGCTGCAGCCGCTCCTGCTTCAGCCACTCCTGGTGCGCCCACACCTGATTCAGCCACTCCTGCCACAACCATTCATGCTTCTGCCACTCATGCTACAGCCACTCATGGCGCGCCCACACCTGCTGCGGGGCCCATGCAGTCATTGTCACACCAGCTGTCAGCATGCCGTCGTTTGTCGATCAGAGGCAGTGCGGAGCTGGCATCTCTGGGCCGGTCGCTTGCTGCTGTGGCAGCCTCAGCACTGGGGGGTGAGCGAGTAGCGAATGAGGGTTCAGGGGAGTGTGTGAGAGGGGGGAGTGGAACTGGTGATGCGAGTGGGCCAGTAGAAGAACAGGAGGGGAATATTGTTGGACAATCGAGACATTCCACACAAGTTAACCTGCAAAGGCAAAGGGGTGATGGTGGTGTACAAGGCACAGATTTGTGTGAAGTGCCAACACAGCCAGACTATAGTCTGTTCAACGACCTAATTGGTACAGATTTCTAGTTCTGATTCTTCCATGTCTTCCGGTTGATATTGTGTGTTTCCGTTAATATAAGATAATGCGTGCATATCAAGAGAGTGAGGGACTTCTTAACGCTTCACCATATGGGCTTATCCTAAGCCAATCACAGTTCAGGGTTTTTTCTCGAAGAATCGTTGAGATCTAATCGTTGGGTGCAGCTGCCACAACAGCATGGTTGTTGGATTGCCTCTCGTCACGTCGCTAGCATGTCATCAGCATTTGCGGCCACGCCGCTTCCCGCGCCTGCTGACATGGCCTGAGCCTGGGCCCTCAAACTTTCCCGACCGCGCGCGACTTCAACCCCGAGATTGTCACACAAGCCTGTCACGGATTGTGGGGCACGGCAGTGTGGCTCCTCGATTTTCACCTGCCCTGAAGTTTCGTGGTTCGCCACAAGACAGGAGTTTTTGCTGGTTCGAGAGACACTGCTTTCCCCCCAGTTGTCGAATCGAAGGCTGCGCAATTGGCACTCCGCAAATTGCCCCGCATCAGTCCCCTGAGCTGGGATTCCTCCCCCCACCACCAGCGTCACGTCAGGTACAGGTCACGTTAAATGCACCCGCCACCACTCCCTCCCGGACCTGGACGCGAACGAAACCCAGGGCTCGCGGTTGCGTTGCGCGCGCCCCCTTTTTCGGCCATATCTTGTGGGGGAAGTTCAAGCAAATCGGGACGGGTTTATCCAGTCCGCGTAGCTGGCGGGACAATAATGCTGTTCCGCTGCGATTTCCGCATGCCGCGCCAGCCCCTCCGCCAAATACCGTGCTCGGCCACGACAACCCCCCTCATCATGTCGGAACGGAACGGAACGGAACGGAACGGAACGGAAAGGAAGCTGGTGCAGAAAGGAAGCAAGTCCCCCAAAGGGGAAGGGAGGGAGGAAGGAGGGAGGGAGCAGCAGCTGTGCCGTGTTTGCCGTAGGAAGGAAAGACAGAAACCCAGGGCAAGAGGATGAGACGGGAGAGATAATGTAAGGGACAAGAGGATGAGCAATAATACCCTAGATAACAGTTTCCAAGATCAATTATTTGTAGAACTGCTCTTGAGATTCTGACGAGTGCACATACGCGATGGCAAGCATTTGTGAGCTCCTTATCAGATAGTTGGATGGTGTTTCCACTAGTGCTTCAAGGTTCCTGAAATAGTGTAGCTAAGGATCAGTTTCCACTAGTAATCGCAAATGGCTTCAGTTTCGCCCTCAGAATTGCACCTTGCAGTGCTCTCAGGCGACTTAAAGCTGACACGAAAACTCCTTCGCGACGGATGGGACTCGGCGGGACGCGACGGTTTCGGTCGCACGCCGCTCCAATGGGCCGTAATTCTCGGCCACGAAGACATCACAAAGGCTTTAATCGTCAACACACCGCTTCGTTTCCTCCACTCCTCAGACCGCCATGGCCGCAACGTGCTGCACTACGCCGCCGCGCAAGGCCGCGCAGAGCTCCTCCGCGTGCTGATTCAGCGCGGCGGAAACGTCAATTCTCTGGATTGTCTCCAAAAGACCCCTCTGCACTTTGCAGCAACAGCCGCCGATTCGGTTGTAGCGGAAATTCTGCTTGAGAAAGGCGCAGATGCGTCCGCCTTGGACGCGAGTGGATTAACTTCGTTGGAATACGCCGTCAGATACGGCAGCTTGGCTTGCGAGGAGCTGCTTCGGAGCAATACGAAGAGTAATAAGGATTCCGCCGACGGAGGGGAGACGAAGAGAAGCGCATCGACCGAACGCAGCACGCGACACCCCATGGCCACTTTGGACGCAAATGTCCCGCTCTCCTCGGCAACTCGTCCAATAAAGACTTCAGAATCACCACACGATCCGACAGACACGGTGTCTTCGTCTTCGTGTCGTTCCGCCTCCTCAACTCCCTCCGCCTCCGCGATTCCTTCCCACACCCCCTCCACGAATAAAGCCGCGCCGGCAGCATCGGCGTTGGAGTCGCTGCTTGACGCCTGGAAGTCGTCATGTGAAAGGTCTCGCATTTGCGAGTCGCAGGCGACTGCTGCGAATAACTCGACAGGCGATCTCTCGTCGCCTTCGAGAAAAAAAGTCAGCACGCCAGAGGCTGCCGCTGCACCCGTGCGTGAGCAATGTACGGCGGGTGATCCGCGCACGTCCGCCATGGAGTGGACGCCGTGCGGCATTGTCGGCGCGTGCAACGGATCGTGCAGTCAGTTGACAGGACCGTGCGGCTTGGCCGGACAGGTGGGCTGGCTCGCGGCGGAAAAAGCCAGTCGCGCGGTTTGCTGCTAAGCGCATTTGACGCACTGAATAAGTTCTCCCAACGCTGCAAAGGGAATAATCGTGGCGACGCGTAAGTGGACGGTCAGATTGTTGATCTAGTCGCTGTACGTTCACTGACCGTACGCCTCGTGGTCATTGCCACTTGCCCGTTCTTCTGTTCAAGTACTACTGAAGAACTTTACGGCCTTACACTCTTCCGTTACAGTACTGCTATTGAACTGTACGACCTTATACTGTTCTTTCGTTTTAGCACTTCGTTTCTGCCACGCTGTGTCACAGGACTCTTCTGAAGAGTGGTAGCCGGATATAAGACAGTGTCGAATTGAAGACAGGGGGTGTCTTTAAAACGGGTGTATCTTATAGATGGGTGTTCCTGATTATAAGACACCTGTCGGTGTGTACGAGTTAAACCAGTGTAGGGGTTCGGGGTAATCTTATGACGAGGGGGTTTCTTCTAAACGGTTTTTTGTCCATTTATGAGAATTAAGACACCCTAAACTGTCCCAAGTACAAGACACAGTGAGCCTTTCTTCTAATGTGTAAGATAAGACGATGACGGTATGACCTGTGCTACCGTATGTGGTATGAATGTGGACACTAGGTTTAGAGGCAGAGGGTGAGAAGCACCATCATCAAATATGTGATTTGTTGGTATTAGAGCGTATTCCTACGGGGCCACCTCGTATCAAGAATGGTACTCCTGCCTGTAAATTGACAAGTTCGCCAAAACCTCATATCAGTAAAAGTTGCCGGTTAACCCACATGTGCGACTCCATCAACAGCTGATGTGGCATGTTGCGACCCAGCATGAACAAGTTTGCACACTTTGCACGTTCGCGCGCGGCGCACGACTGCCACCGTGTGCAGTTTCGCATGACTGTTTGTCGGCCGCATTCACTGGACTGACGACTTCGCGTCAACTGGAACCGTGCGTCGGAAAATCAGCACGTTCACTTCTGGGTGTGCGAGCATTTTCATTGGTGCGCTGGTTCGGTCTATTCTTGATATAAGGTGTTTTATACCGTAAACAAAAGTCAATTTCATTCTTGATACGAGGTGGCCCCGTAGGAATACGCTCTTATTCATCCAGTCAGTTCTGTCATGTCATCTTTTCAATTGCAATGCATGAGCCACTAGTTCTGGTATCCAAAAAGTATGGTACAAGCACAAAGTGGTCTCATTTAGCCTTGGGATATGTATGTCTGACAAAAGAGTACTCACAGTCTACATGCGCTGTGTTGTTGCTTCCCAAGTAAGCATTGGGAATGCTCCCTGCATTCCTTGATTCTCCAAAGGACAGCTCTATTTATTTAGCTACACCAGACTTATCTTTTACCCTAGCTCTCATCCTGTCTCTGGATCTAGCAGCGTTACCTGCTCGCTCAAGTCGCACGAGCAATTCGCCACCGCTGCCTCGTTTCCTTCCATCGGCTCCAGCCAAAATTGTACGCTTTACCAAGAATGTTAGCCTCTAGGAGCTAATGGCGGACCATTTCACTCCGCCATGGTCGCACGTGTGCCACGTGCTCCAATCGCTCCAGCAGCGTCGCGCGAACAGCGGTGCGACGCTAACCGGGTCGCAATTGGTCGCATATGTCGCATGCCTGGCCAAAGGGTTGGAGACTCTCTGCGGCGTCGCGCCGGGGGAGCGCGTGTGCATCGCGGCGCTTAATAGGTACCTACCATCGCGGCATAATATGGTATAGCATACCTATCGGCGACGTACCTTGCCGTAGCAAGTGGTTCGTGAGAGAATTCGCCAACTCTTAACTTAACGATCCTGCAGTGGGAGAATTCGGCTGCCATTTACGGTCAGTTTCCGGTCAACTGAGTAGCGGGGGCAGCAGTGCGTGCTTTTGCAATTGACACTGTTGAACTGACGGCGAACAGTATGCGCGACTAGTAGCGAAGCACAATCTCATTCCGCTGTCCCTCAACACTCAGCCCTTGGCAGCTCCCTGCACGTGCAATGCACGACCACGCTGATATCTCTACCATCGAATCGATCAGCATCAAGCGATCAGCATCAAGCGATTAGCAGCGATCCGCGATCACATCAGGAGCACTAGTTAGCGGGCGAGGCACGATGTGCAACGGATTCTGCACTGGCTGCTGTGGTGCTTCGCCGGTACCGCGTTGGGTCACTGCCTCTGCTCCTGCTGCTCCTCCGGCCCCTCGCGCGTCGCCGCGAAGTTCTTGTATGGGGGGATGTTCCTGGCCTCCGTTGTTGTCGCGTGGGTTCATCCTTCTGTGGTTTTCACCTGACCCGCTACCTGACCAGAGGTGTTTCAGGTGTATGGCGAGGTGGCGATAGCGGGAGCAGCAGTGCTCCTGGTGATTCAGCTCGTGAGTATCATCAATCTCATCTACCTGTGGAATGACTCTTGGCTCAACAATGACAAGATGTGAGATGAGAACCTTCAATGGTAGCATGTGCTGGCACACATGCCAGTGCAATCATTGAGGTGGCGATAGGGGGAGCAGCAGTGTTGGTGATTCGGCTGGTGAGCATCTTCAACTTATCTACGTCTGGAATGACTCTTGGCTCAACAATGACAAAATGTGAGCACCTTCAATAATAGCATGTGCGCACATGTATGTGAGCACCTTCGCTGAGTTTTCGGCCGTTCCAAGCGTTTCGATGCTGTTGAATGTTCGCTCATCATTTGTCATGTAGATGTGCAGATATACATGGAAGACTATATGCATGCATACATGTGTATGTTCATGTACACATGTACGAACATCACCCACTCATGCACGCATGGCATGCATGCAGGCACATATGGATGGCGGTGGTATCAGTCGTGTGCTACCTGCTCTTCCTCACTGGCATCATCCTCATGTAAATCCACTTCGCGCCCTCCTCCTCCTGCTCGCTCAACAGGAGCATCTTCAACTTTATCTGCGTCTGGAATCATTCTTGGCTCAACAACGACCATATGTGAGCACCTTCTATGGTAGCATGTGTGCACACACACGTAAGCACCTTCGCTGAGTTTTCGGCCGTTCCAAGCGATTCGATGCTGGTGAATTTTCGCTCATCATTTGTCATGCAGATGTACAGATATGCTTAGAAGATTATGTGCATGCATACATGTGTATGTTCATGTACACATGTATGTATATCACCCACTCATGCACGCATGGCATGCATGCAGGCACATATGGATGGCGATGGTGTCAGTCGTGTGCTACCTGCTCTTCCTCACCGCCATCATCCTCATGTAAATCTACTTCGCGCCCTCCTCCTCCTGCTCGCTCAACATCTTCTTCATCACCTTCCTCCTCGTCCTTGTGGTGGCTCTAACCGCCATCTCCGTGCATCCCAATGTGAGCCGTGCATCCCAAGGTGAGCCGTGCATCCCAAGGTGAGCCGTGCATCCCAAGGTGAGCCGTGCATCCCAAGGTGAGCCATGGATCCCAAGGTGAGCCGTGCATCCCAAGGTGAGCCATGGATCCCAAGGTGAGCCGTGCATCCCAAGGTGAGCCGTCCAATTCAAGGTGAGTCCGTGGCTCACCTTCTCACCTTCTCATTGTCATTTTCACAGTTCTCACCACCAGTTCTGATGGTCCACGGGTGTGCTTGCGTGGTGCTTCATAAGCTGTGCTGCATTGATGAGTTATCTGCCTGGTAAGTTATCTGCCAGCCCTCTTATCCCCACGTGTCTGTGAGTGTGTCTGCAGGTGGACGCAGGGGCCGCTCACCACAGGCGCCATGGCGGTGTATTTTGTCTTCCTCTGCTGGTCGGCAATCATGAGTGAGCCGCCCGCTGAGGCATGCAACACTTGCCCTCGCCAGACCGGATACGGCGGGTGGCTTTATATTCTGGTGAGAACATCCCAACTTGGTTTAGGGTTCTTAGACGACTCAGACATCTGGATCTAGGTCGAAACTATATTTCTCTAATGCGTGTCATTCATTCTCCCATCCCGCCCATCTGTGCCACGTAGGCATTCATTGTCGCGCTCATCAGCATCGGCTTCTCAGTCCACGCCATGGGAATTGACTCTTGTTGCTACTCGGGTCTTGTTTATTAGTCAACTCAAAAATCGTGTACCTATTTGTCCTTTTTTTTCCCCTCCCCCCGTCTTCACAATACTCAGGCATTTGTAGTGGCACTCATAAGCATCCCCATTTCAGTCTATGCCGCAGGAATCGACTCCCGTTGCTTCTCGCTCCGGCCTAAAGACGAAGAAACCGCCAGTAACAGAGAGGTGCCCTATGGTTACGGTTTCTTCCATTTCGTGTTCCTTACCGGTTCAATGTACATGGCTATGACATTACTAGGCTGGAATATAAATCAAACCCCGGTTGAGTGGAGCATCGATGCTGGTTGGGTTAGCACCTGGGTCAAGATGGCTTTGCTGTGTAGATGATTGCTTACATAACAGTCAGGGTGGATGCTGATTCACTCAGCCTGAGAAGAGCAGAGGCACAGCACACGTCAGAAAGCAATTCTTCACACTTCAGCATGCTCTCACCGTGTTGGTAGGTAGGGGCTTCCCTACCCAGCAGCAGCACAAGTCTCTGTTGGTGATGCCTCAGCAGCACCCAGCATTGCCGCACGTAGAAACACAACTAGCAATGTCCCATGACAGGGATTTTTGCCTCTGGTGCATGTTATTGCTCTATTTGAATGAAATAATAGACTGACTGAATGTCTGTATTGTATGTCCTTGTGCATACTAAATTTATTATCTTTCATCAGCTCTGCTGCGCCCGATGCTACTCTTGTGCATGCTACTACCTAATTTCAATCCAAATGTCCTCCCTGGGACGTATTTGTTTGATCCATAAGCAGATCTATCATTATTCGGGCAATTATATAAATCTACAATCGTTCACACAATAATAAAGCGCGACATGGTCTTATCTTCGGTCTTCTGGGCCCCTCTTGGCCACTAGGGGGGTTAACCCCTAGTGTTACACCCACACACCACGTTGAGGTGGGGACCCTTCGTGTGGGACCTGCATGGGAACGACGGGGGGTTAGTAGCAAACAACAAGCAAGCAAGCAAGCACAGCAACAAGCAAGGAAAAAACCAAGGAAACAACCAAGGAAACAACAAGGAAACAGCAAAGAAACAAGCAACAAACAAGGAAACAGCGAAGAAACAAGCAACAAGCAAGGAAAGCATGGAAAGCAGATACTTACAACACCCACCACCACCACGACCGTTGCTGGCGTGCCGTGCAGTCCACCTCCACTCCGCAACCCCGCAGTGGCACGAGGAGGACATGAGACGTCTCTCAAGCCTCGCTCAAACCAGGCAGAGCCCGGCCCAGGTGGAGGCGGGGTGAGGCTCATCCGACTTCAGGAGGCGTCCCCCCATCCATCATCAGAGCACCCACACACAGGGGCGCTTCAGGCGTTAGGAGGCCAGCCCTAACGCCGTCAGCAGCCCCTGCCGCACACCACCTGATGCCACAGTTGGGGGTCTTCAGTGCTCCCCACGCATGTTGTACAAATCAACCTGCACAGGCAGGGTAGGAAAGGGGGGGGGGTCTTCGACTCCCCATGCATGTTGTGCATATCAACCTGAGGGGAGGGGAGGGGAGGGGAGGGGAGGGGAGGGGAGGGGAGGGGAGCAACAAACAAGGAAACAAACAAAGAAACATAGAACAAGAACAAGCAAAAATCAAGGAAACAGCGAAGAAACAAGCAACAAACAAGGAAACAGCGAAGAAAAACAGGGGAGGGGAGGGGAGGGGGGGGGAGGGGAGGGGAGCGGAGGGGAGGGGAGGGGAGGGGGGGGGGTGGGTCTTCCGCCGCGCCGTCCGCCGCGCTACCCACCTGCCAGCATGGCCAAGACAGTGAGGAGGAATACAAAGGGAGAAAGAGGAGCAATTGAGAAAAACAGGTGCTGGTCGGAAGAGCAAGAGCAAGTAGGGAAAAAGGAGCAAGTGGGATGGGAAAGTGGGAATGAAGCCATCCCACCTCACTTACAACTCATCACATCTCACCCCACCGCAGCTCACCTGGCCAAGCGTTGCTGAGAAGCTCCTCTCCTCTGCTGCTCCGCTCCGCCCCGCTCCGCTCTGCTCCTGGCTAAACAAAACCAGAAACACAAGGGGACATTAGCACGTAAAAAAACAAAGATGCAGAAAACTGGAAACCAAAGCAGAGACTTACAGTGTCGGTGATGGTGTTGACTCCCCTCCTTGCTGCTGCTCCCCCGTTGTCCTGCCATAGCAGAGACTTACATGTCGGTGACGGCGTTGACTCCTCTCCATGCTGCCGCTCCCCCCTCCTTGCTGCCACACCACACCACATCACACCACTCCACACCACTCCACACCAAAACCAGAGACTTACAGTGTCGATGGTGGGAAGGGGTTGAGGACGGAGTGCAGGTCAGGTTGGGCGTCAGAGGCGGGAAGAGAAGGTGCGTGGAGGGCAGTGCTGAAGAATGAGGACGTGGAGCAGCGATGGACGGGGCCAGCCGTGAGGAGGACTTACGAGAGGTGGCCCCACCCTCTCAGCCTCAACACGTTTCCCAAAGCTACTCTCCGTTCAAATTCCAACAGCATCCCAGTCATGCATCTTCTCGTCCAACCCATCAACCACTCCCTCACGTTCCTCAGCCTCACCCCTTGCCGGACGTGCCGCCTCCTCGCCTGAAGTGCCGCATCCTCGCCTGAAGTGCCGCCTCCTTGCCACCTCGTCCCCTCACCTGAATTGGTGCCTGGTTGCCTCCTCCTCCTTTCCCCAAGTGTCCTCCTTGCCTCGAGCCCCAAGAGTCGCATGCTTACCTCCTTGCCCCAAGTGTCCTCCTTGCCTTGAGTGGGTGGTCAGCAGGGCGAGTAGGAGGCAGCCACAAGCCAGTGGCTGCCGGCCGTGCGTCATCCCACCACGCTCGCCCATCCTCCTCGCTCCACCACACCACACAAAACCACACCATACCAGACCACACAGCACTACACCTGCTCCTCTGCAGGCGCCTCCGATCTTGAGTGAAGAAGCCATGTTGAGTGAAGAAGCCCTGTTGAGTGAAGAAGCCATCTTGAGTGAAGAAGCCATGTTGAGTGAAGAAGCCATGTTGAGTGAAGTGCCGCCTTTCCTTGCCTCCTCACCTCAAGTGCAACACCGCACTACACCTCTGCTGAAGTGCCGCCTCCTTGCCGCCGCGCCGGCTCGTTGCCCGAAGTGTCCGCCTCCTCCTCATGCCGCACCATACCATTTCACACCGCACTACACCTCTGCTGAAATGCCGCCTCCTTGCCTCCGCGCCGGCTTGTTGCCCGAAGTGTCCGCCTCCTCCTCATGCCGCACCATACCATTCCACACCGCACTCCACCTCTGCTGAAGTGCCGCCTCCTTGCCTCCGCGCCTCCTTGCCCGAAGCGCCCGCCTCGAGCAGAGCGGGTGGTCAGCAGGGCGGGTAGGAGGCAGCCGTGTGGCTGCCGGCCGTGCGTCATCCCACCCCTCGCTTCTCCTTCTCACTGCTGCCGTCCTCCCGAGTCACTACTGTGGTTCTCTGCAGGCTCCTCTGCTCCTCCGCTCAGCACATCCTTGAGTGAAGAACCGATCTGGAGTGAAGAACCCATGATTGCTGAAAAACAGGGGGAGGGAACACAGAGACAGATGCACGAAGTCAGTAAGCAGAACTGCGAAATGAAAAAGAAAGCAAAACAAACACACGAAATGCGGAATTGAAAGCGGAAACGAAGTGCGAAATCGAAAGCGGAGAACAACACAAGGAAACGAGGTGGTGGGATGGATGCACGTCCATGATACGTCGGCTGCAGCTAGCAGAGGGAGGAGCTATGCTACCCAAAACCCAAAATCTATGCTACCCAACCCAAAATCTATGCTACCCAAAACCCGCGGAGGACATCTACTAAGCTGCAGCCGAACGTATCAGAGGGACGGTGCACAAACGCGAAATGCAGGACGATGGAGTGAAGAACGAGGTGCAAAACACGGAATGACAAAACGAACGGAGGGTGACAAAAATGGAAGGCGAGGGGAAAGAGACTTCCCAGTTGCTTTGCTGCCCACGAGATGCCAGTGATGCCTTGATGCTTCAAGGCTCCCATGCTCCAATGCTCCTCGAGCGGGTGGTCAGCAGCCACACGCCAGTGCCACTCGAAGACGGCAGTGGTCGGTCCCGCTGCTGATGCCCAGCCCAGGCCGGACCCAGGCCGGCGTCATCCCACAGCTGGCCTTTCCCGCTCGCCACAGCAATGCAGCGTCATCCCCCCTGCTGCTCCAGTAGCTATCGCCGAGTATGAACGAGGAGCAGAGAGAGCAGAGAGGCACAGAGGGTAGAATCAGCCTCAGAGCAGCAGAGAGAGCACACGACAGAGTGGCACTGAGAGCAAGAGCAAGAGCGGGTAGCCGAAAGCGAACATGATAGGAGTGCGAGGAAGCAAGCAAGTGGCAGTGAACAAGATACGAGTGCGAACGGTGAGCAGAGTGGAACGACAAGTGGGCGAGCACGTTTGCATGCGACAAGAAACGTTAGATGCAGAAGGTTGCAGTGACAGCGGCCCGTGGCGGGAAGCGGGGAGTGCAAGGGTAGAGGAGGAAACTAACCTTTTGTGGCCGCTCGTTGCTTTTGCTTGTCACTTCCCTATTCGCCGTACGACTCCTCGCATTGCCTCACCTCCAGATTCAGGATGAACACCAGCAAGTCAGCAGCGTCGCCTCCTCGCCAGCAACGTCCGCCTTCTCTGCACAAGTCAAACCACACAGCATCATTGAATAATTACTCGTATTTGTCAAAAAGCAACGAAGAAAAGAAAAGAACTCAGGTTTCCAATACTGAAAGTGCTGAAAACCGTTGGCAGAAGTTCAGATTCAGATATTCGAATTCAAATTATTCCAATATTCAGATTCAGATTCAGCTTACCATGGCAGAGCAGAAGTTTCTCCGGTGCAGGGCAGCGCCCTGCTCAACTGCAGCAGCACCCGATACCTCCGTTCTTCATCAGTGCAGCGCCGTGGTTTCCTGAGCCTCAGCTGCAGCAGCGCGCTGCTGAGCCTCAAACGGTTTGCTGCTGCTTTGGACCTGCACTTCTTCTTTGCTCACCACGCTGCACCATGCAGCTCAATCCGTGTGATCCGCGCAGCTCAATCCGCGTGATCCGCGCAGCTCAATTCGCGTGATCCGCGCAGCTCAATCCGCGTGATCCGCGCAGCTCAATCCGCGTGATCCGCGCAGCTCAATTCCCGTAATCCGCGCAGTTTAATCCGCATGTTCCGGCCGGAAGTTCGCAATCCACAGCTTGACCGGAAGACCGGTCAATCCGCAGCTTGAGCTCTCGCGTGGCCGCGCCGGAAGTCTCGTCCGAATCCGCGATTTGACTCCGCGATTTGACCCCGCGATTTGACTCCGCGATTTGACTCCGCGATTCTCCTGCTTGAACCGAGGCATGAGAGACAAAAATGCGTGTTAAGAGAACAAGCATAGACTGGGAAAGAGAACCCTACAGAAGAACCTGCATAAATCGTGTTAAGAACAAGCGTGTAAGATTAAGAAGCAAGATAAAGAGGTTGAAGTTTGTACCTCAGTCGTTGACGGGGATGCACACGAGGTAGTATCGTTGTTATGTAATGTCGCGAGCGCTGACGGCTTCGCGAACTCCGCTGATGGCTTCGCGATCTCCGCTGACAGCTTCGCGAACTCATCCATCATCAGATCCGCCTTCGCCGCGAACTCCGTCTTCACCGTCTTAGCTTCGTCAGGCGTCGTCTCTTGAGTCGCGAACGCCGTCTTAAATCGCCGATTTCACCGTCACTTCGTCAAGCATCGTCTCTTGAGTCGCGCCGAACACCGCCTAAACTTCGTCAAGAATCGTCTTTTCGTCAAGCGTCGTCTTTTGAGTCGAAGAAGAGGGGCTATCAACGGCTTCGTCGAACAGGCTTCGTCCATCATGCATGATAACAGGCATCGTCGACTGGAGCATCTCAAAGGTCGGATTCGTCAACTTCGCCGAGAAGATTCCGTCTTAACTTCGCCGCGACCATCGTCGGTAGCAAACTGCATGGAGAGACTCATTCGTCGCAAAGTCACATCTGTCGTCACGTCGCGGACGGCGTGGAGAGATTTTTCCGTCGTAACGTCGCCAAATGCGTTGAAAGATTCTTCCGTCGCCAACTGCCATCGCATCATCTCTTGCAGAATGCGTGGAACGGCTTAGGACGAAGCTTGCTGGATCTGAGCGACCGCTGTAGAAAAATAAAGTCGCGAAGTTCCTTCAACAGTATTTGAAGAAACGGGAGCTGATGAGACCGATCCGATGTTAACTACCGACCGACCGCCGTAACCCTGAAACTAGTAACTCTGCTGGTCCGTCGTAACTCTGGCAGACTTGAATCATTAGGCTGATGATCGTCAGTTGAAGAGTTGAGCAATATGAACCCGGAACTTTTAAGTAGTTTAAAGTTTTTTACTACCATCAACAGGAGTGAGAATTATGCTGCATTCACAGCAGAGGAAGCCATGGACGAAGCCGAGTTACCAAGACTAACTCGTGTCACACCAGAAGATTACGCTGCCTAGGGAATGTCGAGAATTGTGAAAGACACTCTCGTTCAGGGATGGGAATAGCAGCTCACAGATTGAGACAGGAGAAGTGAAGCAGATGGATGGAAGGGAGGAGAGGTTGGGAGGGTTGAGAGTGGTTGAAATGTTTTACGAGGACATTAGAAGGGTGAGAGAGTCTGCGAGAGGAAAGCGAAGAAAGTGAGTGGAGTCGCCATGCAAACCCACCAAAGCCGGTGGGAGGAGTCCTCTCCCCTTCCAGTCCCCTGCAAGCCCGAGGGGGAGGCCGCTGGAGAGTGAGTGGACAGGCCGCTCACAGGCGGGAGGCGGGAGATATTTGGCGAATGAAAGTGAAGGAATGCGAGAGCAGTGTTGCGCTGCCGCGCGCCTTGTCGGAAACAGTGCTGCGCTGACGCGCGCACAGTCGGGCGGTTCGCGGGAAAGAGTAGCCATGTGCGAAACATTTCAGAATGAAAGCGAAAGGTGTTACATTAGCGGGCTGAGAACAGTGATGTGAGGTTTTTGGTATGGCATGGTGTGGATGGTATGGTCCATACTTCAACCAATCAGGAGATGACACAGATTGCATTGAGCGAGTCGCGGTCAACGTTTCTGCTGGCTAGTGTCAGACCCTGGTTTTGAATTATGTCGTGTGCTTGTCAACCATTCTGGCGGGAAGGCGACTCACATCCTCGTTACAAAAAACCTCACAAAACTTGCTCAGGTATTGTATTCTCTGCGGTTACCAAAGAATTTGAAGCACAGAACCGTATGCTGTCATACATTTGCACACATACACATATCCCTATGTCATGTTGCCAGCAACAGAGGGTGATGATTCACTAACTGAAGAAATTGCGTAGTGTAATTTCACTGGAGGAGCAAACATTTTTCCAAAATAATGGCATCAACTCTAAAAAAATCCTCAACAGATATACAACATTAGAGAATGGTCAAATCACCAGCATCATAGCTAGCCAGGGTTATGCATGACAATCTGTAACGAAAATTCCTTTTCCTTATTTCGCATCCCTGCTCAGCGCGTACACCACTGTTCCCGCCAACAACTCTCAACAGTGCACCGTTACCACTCGCCTCGACCACTGTTCCCGCCACTGTTCACGACACGACCCAACCTCACAGTCCGGTTGGTAATCTGTGCTCCGGACCTCTGCCTCGACAATTCCCAGCCTCGGCGCTAGGCCCGTAGCGCACCCCATTTTCACACATTACCAATACCACTTTAGCTTTGTTATATATTATTCGCTCATGCCTTCGCTCAATGTACTGTTTTTGCTTCGATAGTGCAATTCTCACTCGCTCGCTCAATTGCACTCATAACCCTTGGTATCAGACCCTAAGATCTCCTCTCGGACCGCACCCACACCTTCGCTTCCCCACTATCTCATTTTTTTTTGGGGGGGGGTAGACGTCTCAGCGTTCAGGCACCGCCGCTCGAAGTGCTCTCTCGAAAGCACGCACAACCACGACTGAGGCTCTCGCTGAGCTTGCCCGACACCCCCGCCATGGCCGAACTCAACCCTGCCATGTTGACGCAGGAGCAGCTCGACCGGCTCGTACGCCAACTCGAAGATTCGCAGCTTGAAATCGCGACATTCATGGCAGAACGCGACTCCGCCCGCCAACAATCAACGACGGATGCACCAGCATCGACATCTGCAAATGCACCTGCGCAATCGGATAAGCCGATTGTCATCTCATCCGGCACAACACCACATCACAACAGTGTGGGACAGCGCTCAGGCGCAGCCACTGATGGCGCCGCCCAATCAATGCCCGGCATGGAGAGGAACAGGGTCGCACCAAGCACGAACAGGCCCCGCGAAACCTGTCGTCACGTCGAATTTGCAGCGACCATCAACAACAACGACACCGTCGCACCGATGCCGCTCAAACCGCAGCGCCCACCCTGCTTCGATCCTAGACAACGTGGAGGTCTGACGTTTCAATATGTTAAATAAGTGATGTTGGATTGATTAGGGTTGTGATTACAACTAGGAAACCCTAAGGGTTTGTACTCACTAGACTATGCCCCACTACAGCCTAGAGCATACAAACATAGTTTGACACGACCCTACAGGCAAAGTGGGGGATAGCAAACACAACAAACGGTCACAATACCAGTGAAGCAAGAGAACAAATCAAAGCAAAGCTCAGAGTGGATCTCAAGATCACCACGCATTCTGAGCACAAGCAAGCGGCCACAAGGCCAGTTCACATGCAGAGTTTATAATAGCAAGAGCAATACATTGATCACAACCTAGCAAGTGTAAGCATGTAGGTATACTCATATATATCAGTGTAGAAGAAGAGCAAGATCAAGAGACAAGCAAGTGGGGCAGAGTGGGCACAAGCCCAAGAGCAGTGCAGAAACGCTGATGATCACTAGACCCAAGGGCCTTGGTGAAGACATAAGCAGTGTTGGCCTGTGTGGCCACGTAAGCAAGACGAAGCTGACCACGCTGCAGCAGCTCTCGCGTGAGGAAGTTACGGAGAGCAATATGCTTCGTTCTGTGCTCCAGTCTCTGTACCTGACACAAGGCAATCATGGCCTTGTTGCCGACGTACAGAACTGGAGGAGAACGGGGCCGCTCACCCAAGTCGGTCAGCAGGTAGGTCAGCCAGCGGAGCTCCTGTGCATCTATAGCCCCAGCGTATATCTTGGCCTCACAACTGGAACTAAGTACAGAAGAAGAGCGAGTGGACCTCCATGAGACAGAACTGTCGTAATTAGTAGCATAGTGGGGAGGAGCAAGCTTAGGAGCCATGGCTAGGGTGTGAAGCTAGGCATAGACTATCGAGAGGGTTGAGAAGGAGAAGGGGTTTCACTATAGAAAGTGGAGTACAAATAGGGTAGGAAAGGTGGGTACACCACCAAGCAAGAAGTTATGATAACTGCACTATGGCTAGAACTACATGCAGTTATAATATAATTCTGACAAGAACCAGTGCCGAGGCTGAAACTGTACCCCTGTGTCAACCGGTGAGTCGTCTGGTCGTCAGCCCAAGAAGCGTCTGAGTGATCGGTGAGAACAACTGAACCCTGTCCTCCAAGCACGAGCCCCATGCCCGATATACTGCACAAGTAACACAATACCCTCTTCGTAGCTTCCTAATGCACCTTTCGGTGTCTAGTAGGAGCAACGTAGCGAGCCAGGAGGTTGAGAGGGTATGTGAGGTCAGGCCGTGTGCATGTCATCAGGTACATGAGGCAACCCACAAGCTCTGGGTACGGACCACTCGGTTCTACGGACTCGTCCGAAGGTGGAGCTGAGAGGTTTTGGCCGGTAGATAGAGGAGTGGGCTGTGGCGAGGACCACGAGAAGTCAGAGCGCTGAAGGACCTGGTGCACCATGTGTGACTGGGTGAGGTTGATGGTGCGGCGTACTCTGTCCTGGGTGATCTGCAAGCCAAGATAGCTCCGCAGCTCACCCAGGTCAGTGCAGGTGTGTCTCTCACGCAGCTCCGCCTTCACTAAGGCCAGAGCCTCAGTGTCAGCAGTAGCAAAAACCAAGTCATCAACGTACACGATAACATAGAACGGCGTCAGAGAAGTGCGGAGATAACTCTATCAACAGGAGCTAGACTACGGGCTAGGCATGGGGTAGGAGGGATCTCTGCGTTTGTTGACTTACTCGTTCTCTAGCGCTTATGCGTTCACAGGGCAAAACCGCAAGAGTTTCACTAGCAAAAGTTGAGAACAATGGTACAATCAAGTTGGCAAGACTAGACTACATCAGAGCTAGCATGCAAGCAGGTCGACTGCCAGCGCAGCATGGTCGACCGCGTTCCAGCACGACTTGGTCAACTGCGCTCCAGCAGTGCAAAGTTGCGGCTTGCCAACACTGCAAGTCGACGGCGTGCCAACGTTGCATCAGCAGAACAGCAGCGCACAGCGCCGTGCCTTGTCACCTGCACAGCGCACACACCAAATCAACCTGGCGCTGACGACTGCACCTGATCAGCCACGTCGACCTCGGGATACGACACCGAGGTCGGCCTCGCCACTAACACCTGGGCGACTGTCGCGTGCCTCCGTAGAACTTCGTCGTCCGCGTAACTTGGTCGATCGGACAACCATCTCGTCGACCAACTTCTCCTTGTGCCCGTCAACCTCCTTAGTTAACGACTACCTTCAGTCGACCACACCAGGTCGATTTCACTCATGGTCGGCCAACTCCATGTTAGCCAGCACACCTGTCAGCCGTCCACCCACGTCGGCTTCCCCAGGTCGGCGTCGCCAAGTCGACGTCCCGAAGTCTGCGCCTTTCAACCGGGCGACATGCTACTCGACGTCCCCCCCTTGTCGAGGTCGACGTCGGCCCCTCCTCCGTCGACCACCAGGTCGACCATCAATGCAGTGGCCCCCGCGCAGGTCGACCACCCTCGTCGACCAGCTCGCCCACTGCTGCAAGTCGGCTGCACTCCCCCGTACACCCGACCACAAGGTCGGCACCGCCCAAGCGAGGACGGGGCCACACCCAACTCCCGTTGACAAGAAGTGTCTGTGCGCAGAAATAGCGAAGGGTCAGCAGTCGAGGGAGCGAAGCCAAGAGCCGCAAGTGTAGTCCTCAGTGTGTCGTGCCACTCGCGGGGCGCCTGTCGTAGGCCGTAGACTGGTCGCCGAAGACTCCACTGGGTACCCTCAAGAAACGACCCAGTGATGCCACATGGATGGCGGAACCAGATAGCCTCGTGAAGGCTGCCCTGCAAGAAGGCTGTCGAGAAGTCGAGGGAGTGCAGCTCGTAGTCGTGCTGTGCTGCAACGTGCAGTAGCACCCGGAGAGTGGTCATCTTCGAGGTGGGGGAGAAGGTATGTAAGAAGCCGACTCCCTCACGCTGACTGAAGCCTCGTGCAACGTAACGCGCCTTGAAGGCAGGCGGAGAACCCGGCGGCCGCTTCACCCTGAAGATCCACATGCCATCAACTATGTTTGCCCCAGGTGGGGGAACCTCGTCGACGTAGGTGCCTGTGGACTTCCAGGAGGCCATCTCTGCATCCATGGCAAATTATCATGGATGCGAGATGAGATGCAGCGGCCGCTAGGTACTCCAACTCCTCCTGTCTGTCCTCAAGAACGTCACAGCCAAGGGCAAGCTCACCCCCGACGGACGGAGGACAGGAAGAGTCAAAAACAAGACTCACAGCGCAGTCAAGGCGGCACAAAGCAGCAAAGTTAACACGCTCAGCAACTAAGGCAGACGCAGCAGCAGACTCAAAGAAAGGGTCAGTCACAACAGTAGCAAGGAGACGAGTGACAGTCGGACTGGCAGTACGGACAAGGTCTGACTCAGGGTCTGGAACGTGAGGAAGAGAAGACGCAAGGGGAGACGCCAGGACAACACACTGTGGAACAGAGGAAGGACGAAGTGCCATACGGTGAGTGCCTGGCACAGCTGGAGCACGAGGACGGACAACACGACGACCACGAACAGGTGTGGAAGGACGAGTCTAAGGCTCACGACGCTCAGAGAAAAACTCAGTCACCTCCGTGTGGGGAGCAGGAGCAGGCAGTGGGGAGCCAGGTAGTAGCTGTGGCTGAGACTGATCAGTCGGTGGGAACAGCAACAGAGGAGTAGTACCAGGAACTAGGAACTCAGTAGCAGCACGCAGGAGACCGAGAAGGCGATGAAGCGCATTCTACTGCGGCTGAGTAGTCACACCCCCAGAACCTCGAGTCCCAGTAGACACAGCACCCCCAGAACCAGCACCACCAGCTCCACTACTCCAGTAGCACCTCCAGTGTCATCACTGCCAGTACCCCCAACTCGTGGAACAACAGCACTAGCACCTACAGGGCCAGCACCTCCAGTACCTCCAGCAGCACCTGTGCCTCCAGTACCAGTACCTCCAGCACGGCCAACTCCATGAACACCAGCACCAGCACCTCCAGGGCCAGTACCTCTAGAACCTGCAGCTCCAGCACGTCCAGCGCCACCACCAGGACTGCCACAACGGACAGCCCACTCGCAAAGCTGCTCCGGCAAGAGAGACTCTTGGCGACATGAGCCAGGACTACCCGCAGCAGCGCCCACATCAGCAGCACCTCCTGTACCTCCAGTAGCACCTGTGCCTCTAGCACCAGTACCTCCAACACGGCCAACTCCAGGAACACCAGCACTAGCACCTCAAGGGCCAGCACCTCCAGAACCTGCATCTCCAGCACGTCCAATGCCTCCATCAGGACTGCCCCAATGGACAGCCCACTCACGAAGCCGCTCCGGCGAGAGAGTCTCCTGCCGACGTGCACCAGCACCACTAGCACCAGCACCTCCACCCACAGAAACTCCAGTAGCAGCACCTCTAGCACCCCCTGCACCTGTAGGAATCGCAGCACCCCCAGAGCCAGCACCCCCAGAGTTCGCACCCCCAGTGTCACCACCTCTAGCAGCACCAGAGTCCACCCTCAAAGGCGGTGAAGTCGGTCGAGGCGGAAAACCAGGAGGGACCGCCAAGCGTGCGGAGCGGCGAGGGACCACTGTGTCGGCAACAGTCGGGTCACCCCCCTCAGCAAAGCCAGATGTGTCTGAGGAGACCTCCAAAGGCTCAACCAAGGGGGGTGGGTCTACCTGAGACATACCTAAGGGAGCGGGACCGGGAGGAGGGAGGGGGGCTACCGGGGGGGGGGGTCGGCTACCAGGGAGAGAGGCGAGAGGGGTACCGGGGAAATGCGGTGGGGGTGAAGACGGTAGAAGTAGATGGACTCGTCAAAGGTGACGTCACGGGAGGACAGCACACGACGAGAGCCCGGGTGGTAAAACTGCCAGAGCGGTGCGTCGGTGGGAAAGCCAAGGAACATGCACCGAAGAGTGCGCGGAGAGAGCTTGCCCGCAGGCAAATCGCGGACAAGAGAGAGGGAACCCCAGACCTAAAACGCCGACGCATCACCAACCTCGCCCATCCACCACAAAGTGGGGGAGGTCTCCGGGTGGGAGACACGGGGCAAGAGGTTGAGCTGCTCAGCGGCGTATCGGACCGCAAACGGCCACAGAAAATGGGGAGCAGCCGCATGGATCATGGAGGTGCGAACAACCTCCATGACTAGACCAATGCGGCGCTCGGCAATTTCATTCTGCTCCGGAGAGGTCGGAAGCGTGTACGACTAGACGATGCCCTCAGCACCACAGAAGTCCTCGAGGAGGCGGGAGCAAAACTCACCACCTTGGTCAGAGTGCAGCCGCAGGACTGGGAGGTCCTCACGGAACCGAGCGCAAAGCTGGAGATGGACAGCGCGGATCTAGCGGATCAAGACACCACGGACATCCACCTTGCTCTGCAAGGGGAAGACCGTGGTGTAGCGCATGTAGTCGTCCACAACCAGCAGAAAGTAGCGCTCGCCACCCTGTCCAATGACGCGGGCGGGGCTCCACACGTCCATGTGCAAGGTCTGCAGAGGAGCAGTGGTAGGAGGAAACGAGGAGGAGTGAGGAGCGGCGCGCTGCCGCCCCTCGACGCAGAGAAGGCAGGGCGGCGCAAGCGACCTCGAAAGCGGGGGCAGGGACCTGGGGAGACCAGACACAAGGAGACAGGAGTGCATGCCACGCAGGCGTGGCAAGGAGGGGTGGCCAAGACGGTGGTGCCAGAGGAGAGTCTGGTGCGTGAGGAGATGACACAAACAAGACGCAGCGACCTCAACCAAGTAGCTACTTGACCTGACTCAGCTAGCAGTGTAGACTTGGTGGTCACTGTGTACAGGCTAGACCCAGTCCTCCAAGTGAACGTGGCGAGGTGCTCACCAGTGCGCGAGTCCGTACAGATCGCCATTAGCTCGCCTCTAGGCTGGGTGACAGTGACCCACTGGTCGTGGAGGACAGAGGTAGCCACCAAGTTCTTCGCGAACGAGGGGAGGTGAAGACCTGTGAGGGGGCCGGAAGGGGCCGCCGGACAAGGGAGAACAGTAGCGCCACGCGCGACTACTGGGCCCCCGGAGGGGTCGGCCAATGTGATAGGGATAGGGACTATGAGCGGTGTGACTGTGGTGCTGTCGTGGAAGAAGCAACGAGACGCGCATGAGTCGAGAGTAAAAGTGTGCAAGGCCTCCCCAGGCTCTGCACCTGTGCTAGGTGAGTCAAAAGCACTAAGACTAGCAGCCTCTACGGCTCCAGGTGCCTCTACACCCCCAGTACGAGTACTCTGAAACCCTCCGCCATCGGGGCTGCCCCACCGGACAGCCCACTCACGAAGCTGCTGCGGGGAGAGAGTCTCCGGCGGACGCTGCTGCTGCTGCTCTCCACCCCCAGAACCTCCGCGTCTACCAGCGGCACTACCAGCAGGAGTAGACTCACAGGTACCTCCAGTAGTATCACCCCAGGCTCCGCCACCGGGGCTGCCCCACCGGACAGCCCACTCACGACGCTGCTGTGGCAAAAGCGGCTTCCGCCGACGAGCACGGCTAGCTCCGCCACCGGGGCTGCCCCACCAGATAGCCCACTTGCGATGCTGCTGCGGCGAGAGAGACTCCTGCAGACTCGGCTGCCGCTGACGTAGGACAGTGATAGTGGCCATGGTAGGCAGTGTCAGTCAGCAGCAGCGGCGCAAAGGCTGAAGTAGCGACTGCAGTGGTGGTATCTAGAACAGTAGGTGCAGTGGTAGCAGTGGTAGGAGCAGTAGCGGTAGCCAAGGGCGGCAGCGGCAGTTGGCGGTGCGCGCTGGGCAGGAGGACGTGCAGCAGCAGGTGGTAGCACCTAGGGTGGCTGCATCTAGGGTGGCTGCACCTAGGGCGGCAGCACCTAGGGCCGCAGGAGGCGGTAGCTCCTAGGGCCGCAGCAGGCAGCACTTGCGCGCGTGCAGGGCAGGCGCGGGCAGCGCGAGCAGGGCAGGGCACGGGTCGTAGGGCAGCAGGGCGCGCTGGTCAGTAGGGTGCGCTGGCGCGTTGGGCAGCAGGGCGCGCTGGGCAGCGGGGCGCGCTGGCGCGCTGGGCAGTGGGGCGCGCTAGCGCGTTGGGCAGTGGGGCGCGCTGGCGCGCGGGCAGCGTGCGGGCAGCAGGCGGGCAGATGCACTAGGCAGCGCGGTAGTGCGCGGGCAGGGCAGGGCAGCAGCGTGACGGCGTGCTGGACAGGGCAGAAGCGACGGGCCGGGCAGGAAAAAAAAGTGACTGCCGGGCAGAGCGGAACGAATACGGTGGGCCCTAAAAAAACGGCCCTAACCGGGACCTACTCTGAAACCATGTTAAATAAGTGATGTTGGATTGATTAGGGTTGTGAGTACAAGTAGGAAACCTTAAGGGGTTGTACTCACTAGAGTATGCCCCACTACAGCCTAGAGCATACAAACATAGTCTGACATAATCGTGGGTCTTCACAGTGAACGTCTTTTTTCGACGCAAATTACGTCGAGTCAGACGCAACGAAGATACGATTCGTTGCTTCACTGCTACGAGGCCCCGCCATGGATTGGTGGCAAGTCATTGGGACGTCGCCATGCGCCTACGAGCCGTCGTCGCAAGAGGAAGGGCCCACGGGTCCAGCCGTCACCTGGAGTTCGTTCTGCAAAACCGCCCAGTACAGCATGTGGGATGCGTGGTGCGCTGGGCTTCGGGCGCGCTTCGAGCCGATCGCAGCTTCTATTTCGGCGCGTCAGAGACTGCGTACTTGGCGACAAACTTGGGTCGGTCCAAGATTATACGAGCGGTTTTCTCGCACTATGCGAGCAAGTCGGCTACATGCACGAGGCGGAGCGGGTAGACTGTTATGTCGGAGGGCTGGACATCTAGCACGAGATCATGCTACGTGGGCTATCGAATTTCAAAGAAATCCTCGCGCTCGCCGAGAAAACAATGAAACGGCCCGAGTCTTCAACGGTCCACGTCAATGCCATCACAATGAAACGGGCCGTCGCCACTGGAGCTGACGTGTACGTGGTGGATATCGGATTGGTAGGAGAAGCAGAGCAGCCGAACGATTTTCAAAAACTGCTGGCACTCGTACCGCCCAAATTACAGGAACTACTGAAACGATACCCGTGGATTTTCCCGGACGACTTGCCGGAGGGATTGCCATCTCAGCAAGCACACGACCACCGCACAGAACTAGAACTAGGGGCACAGCCAACCGTACTGACACGGCCCGAGCTCCACGAATAGAGGAAGCAGTTAGACTACCAGTTATAGTAAAAAATCATCCGACCGAGTTCGTCACCATTCGCCGCATCGATACTGTTCACACCGAAAAAAGACGGAGGGTTTTGCATGTGTATTGCCTATTGAGCACTGAATAGGGTAACAATCAAGTCGCGATATCCCATCCCCCGCGTTGACGAACTGACAGATCAACTGTGAACAACACGGGTTATTTTTCTCGAAAATTAACTTACGGGGAGTTTACCATCAGATTCGGGTCTAACCAGCAGACTGCGCCAAGACGGCATTCAGTGTTAAAGTTACGAGCTAGGATGATGCATTAGGTAGGGGGAGGGTACAAGTAGGATGTCGAGAGAAATGCTGTACCCCCTAAGGCTAAACCCACCACAGCCTACAGAAATACAAACATATGTTTTGACACACCCCCATAGGCGAAGTGGGGGATAGCAAGAGCAAGCAATGGTCACAAGACCAGTCAAGAGAAGAAGCAAAGCAAAGCAAGCTCAGGATGGATCACAAAGTCACCACACAGTCCGAGCACAAGCAAAGGGCCACAAGGCCAGTTCACATGTAGTGTTATATAAAGAGAACAAACAATACAGTGATCATACTCTAGCAAGTGTAAGCATGCAGGCATATATATAGATCACAGTACAAGCAGAGTCAGGCAGTAAGCAAGTGAGGCAAAGTAGGCACAAGGCCTAACACAGTAGAGAAGCGCTGATGATCACCAGGCGGAAGTGCCTTGGTGAATATATCAGCAGTGTTGGCCCTAGTGGCCACGTACGCAAGACGAAGCTGGCCACGCTGCTGCAACTCTCGAGCAAGGAAGTATCGCAGAGCGATGTGCTTCGTTCTGTGCTCTTGCCTGTGCTCCTGATACAAGGCAATCATGGCCTTGTTGTCTACGTACAGAACTGGAGGCGAACGAGGCTGCTCTCCCAAGTCGGTCAGCAGGTAGGTGAGCCAGCGTAGCTCCTGTGCAGCCATGGCCCCGGCGTAGATCTCAGCCTCACAACTGGAGCTGAGAACCGAAGACGAGCGGGTAGACCACCAGGAAACAGAGCCAGAGCCAAGTCTGAAGGTGTAACTCTGTGATGATCGCTGCGTAGCTGAGTCGTCAACCCAGGAGGCGTCTGCGTGACCAGTGAGGACAACTGGACCCCGTCCTCCAAGCACGAGCCCCATGCCCGACGTACTGCACAAGTAACGCAGTACCCTCTTCGCAGGAAGACTGTCGCGGCGAAGCACCAGCAGGACCTCCAGACGAAGCAGCACCCCGAGGCGCAGCACCCCCAGACTCCGCACCCTCCGACTCAGCACCCCCAGGCTCAACACCCTCAAGCTCAACACCCCCAGGCTCCTCACCCCTAGACGTAGCACCTCTCAGATCCCGCACCCCCCAGCTCCGCACCCCCAGACGTAGCACCCCCAGACGCAGCACCTGGAGTAGCACCTGAGCCGACAGCTACCTGAACTGGCGCGGTACCAGAGAGAGGGTCTACCTGAGACACACCCGAGGGAGCAGGACCCTGGGGCGGGAGGGGGTCTATCGGAGGTGGACCGGGAGCAAGGAAGAGTTGCGGAGGTGGGGGAGGGGCAGAGCGGTAGGGAAGAGACGGAAGAAGGGAACCGACTCATCGAACGTGACGTCTTGAGACGGGAGGACACGGCGCGAGGTGGGGTGGTAAAACTGCCAGCCAGGCGCGTCAGGGACAAAGCCAAGGAAGACACAAGGAATGGCGCGGGCGGAGAGCTTGTCCGCAGACCTATCGCGAACAAAGGCACGAGAACCCGAGACCCAGAACACCGACGCATCGCCAACCTCCCCCGTCCAACGCAGTGTGGGCGAGGTCTCCGGCAAGGAGACACAGGGCCAGAGGTTGAGCTGATGCGCAGCGTACCGGACCGCAAACGACCACAGAAAATGGGGAGCAGCCCCATGGATCATGGAGGTACGAGCGACCTCCATGACTAAGCCAATGTGGCGCTCAGCAATCCCATTTTGCTGAGGGGAGTCCGGAAGTGTGAACGACTGGAGAATGCCCTCCCCACGACAAAAGTCCCGCAAGAGGTCGGAGGAGAACTCACCACCTCTGTCAGAGTGCAGACGCAGGACAGGAAGGTCCTGGTCGAACCGCTCGCAGAGCTGGAGACGGACTGTGCGAGTCCAAGGGATCAGGACATCAGAGACCTCACCCTTGCTGCGCAAGGGGAAGACCGTGGTGTATTGCGTGTAGTCGTCAACTACCAGCAGAAAGTAGCGCTCGCGGCCCTGTCCACTGACGCGGGCTGGGCCCCACACATCCATGTGGAGATTCTGCAGGGGAGCAGTCGTCGGGGGAAACGAGGAGGAGTGAGGAGCGGCGCGCTGCCGCCCCTCGACGCAAGGAAGGCAGGGCGGGGCAGGCGAGGGCGGGAGTGGAGGCAGAGACCTGGGAAGACTAGAGACGAGAAGACGGGAGTGCATGCCACGAAGGCGTGGCAGGGAGGGGTGACCCAGGCGGTGGTGCCACAGAAGAGTCTGGTGCGACAGGAGGCGACACGAGCAAGAGGCGGCTACCTGACCTGACGCGGACACCTGAGCAGACGCAGCTACCTGAGGAGGCTCGGTAGCCAGTGTGTACAGACTCGACCCTGGCCGACGAGTGAACGTAGCCAGGTGATGCCCCGTCCGTGTGCACGTGAAGATCGACACACGCTGACCCCCAGGAGTGGTGGTAGTGACCATCGCATCCTGGAGGGTAGCGGTACTCACCAAGTTCGTAGAGAACGAGGGGAGGTGAAGACCTGATAGTGAGCCGGACGGAACCGCCGGACACGGGAGGACAGTGGAGGAACGGGCAACGACCGGGCCCCCAGAGGGGTCAGCCAGTCTGACCGGGACAGGTGCAGGGAGAGGAGTGAGAGTGGTGCTGTCACGAAAGAAACAGCGCGAGGCGCCTGAGTCCAACGTGAAGGTGTGCAAGGCCTCAGCAGGCGTAGTACCAGACGCACTAGCACCTAGAGCAGCAGCCGCTATATCTGGATCAGGTGGCACACACCGGTAACAGTCACCCTCAGCACCAAAAGACAAAGAATACATGGTAGAGATAATAGCATCATAGTCTAGGTCAAAGATAGCAACTCCCGACCTAAGCAAATCCGCCCAGCGAGGGCGCTCGATGTCGTCACCAAACTCAGCATGCCAGGCGTCGTCAAGGCGGGAGAAGCAGCGGTGCACAGTGTGAAGCTTCCCGCATGTCTGGCCCGCACGGACACCCGTGCGAATGACATACGGGCAGCTCTCACCACCCCCACCCGTCCCACGCTGAACCAACCACTCACGGAGCTGCTGGGGCGACTGGGTCTCGCTCCGACGCTACTGCTGCTGCCGCTGACCACCACCAGGGCCTCCACGCTGAGGTCCAGACCTACCACCACCAGTCCCACCGCCTCCACTGCCGCCACTCCCTCCGCTGCCTCCACCGCCGCCACCATAGCCCCCCTTCCCGCCACCAGTCCCACCGCCGCCACCACCCCCACTGCTGCCCCCACCACAACTCCCGCTGCCACCTCCACCACCACCACTGCCACCGCCACCACCCCTGCCACCCTTGCCCTTGCTGCTACGGCGCTTTGCACTAGTCAAAGCAGCCCCGACATCCTCAGTAACAGAGACGTCTGTAGTAGCAGCAGAGGCGAAGGAGGGGGAAAGGGGGGAGGGGGAGCACCCCTCAAAGAAGGGCGGGCGCGGAGTGCCACGAGTAGCACCTACAGCAACTGCACTAGTCTCAGCTACGAGGAGATGCTGCTCAAGGAGGTCAACAGTGAGGGAGGTGGGGTCAAGGGAGAGAAAGTGGTCCCTGACAGAGCGAAGAGGGTCAGAGAGGCGAGAGACTATGAAGTAGAGGGTGATGAACATGGGGGGCTGGTTCGTGGCAAGGAACTCAGCAGGGACGGTAGCGTTGTAGCGAGCGTCGCTAGTGCGCAGGTGGGTAACCAGGTCCGCTACTGTGGAAAAAGCCGACAGCTCAGGGAACAGGTAGGGCAGTAGCAGACTGCCTAGAGCAGCAGTGGCAGGGGAGGAGTAGCGAGCAACTACAGCGTCGTACAGGGCCTGTGCTGTCCTGTGCTGTCCAAAATGAGTACATTCGGCCACCGGTAGGTGGTTGCGAATGGCTAAGCGGGCAGTAGCGTCACGAGAAAGCCACTGGGAACGAGTCGCACCGTCAGCTGTGGCGAGAGGGGCTGGAGCGACACCGGACACGTGGTCAAACAGCGAGACACTGTCCTTAATATCGCTCAGTAGGTACAGTTGCAGATCGTCGTGCCACGTGTCAAATGCAACCGGTCTGCCCTCATGATCGAACGCTAGGACTCGAAGCGAAGCCATAGTGGCGCAGTACGCAGGAGCAGCAGTAGCAGCAGTAGCAGCAGGACCAGTAGCAGCAGTAGCAGTAGTAGTAGTAGCACGAGCAGTGGCCAAGAGGCCAAGGGGCGGGGCCGAGGGGCCTAGGGGCCGAGGGGCCAAACAAGCGTGGTGGGGGGCCTAGGGGCCGAGGGGCCAAGGGGCCTAGGGGCCGAGGGGCCAAGGGGCCTAGGGGCCGAGGGGCCTAAGGGCCGAGGGGCCTAGGGGCGAAGGGGCCTAGGGGCCGAGGGGCCGAGGGGCGGGACCGAGGGGCCTGGGGGCCGAGGGGCCAAACACGAGGGTTGGGGGGGGGGGGGCGCGCCGAGGGGCCTAGAGGCGAGGGGCCGAGGGGCCGAGGTGCCTGGGGGCCGAGGGGCCGAGGGGCCAAGGGGCCTAGGGGCCGAGGGGCCGAGGGGCGGGGCCGAGGGGCCTAGGGGCCGAGGGGCCAAACAAGCGTGGGGGGGGGGGGGCGAGGGGCCTAGAGGCGAGGGGCCGAGGGGTCGAGGTGCCTGGGGGCCAAGGGGCCGAGGGGCCGAGTGGCTAGGGGCCAAGGGGCCTAGGGACCGTGGGGCCTGGGTCGCGGGTCAAGGGTCGCGGGTCGCGGGTCGCGGGTCGCGATGGGCTGAGGCTAGGGCGATGGGGCGACTGGGTGACGGGGCGACGGGGCCTAGGGGCGGAGGGGCCTGGGTCGCTGGTCGCGGGTCTTGGGTCGCGGGTCGCTGGTCGCGGGTAGGGGCGATGGGTGACTGGGCGCCAGGGGGTCGCGAGGCTAGGGGCGATGGGTCGACTGGCCGCGGGGCCGGGACCTACGCTAGGAGCGACGGGGCCGCGGGGCCATGTACGAAGGGGCCGGGGGGCCGTGAGCGACGGGGCCTAGGGGTCGAGAGCGACGGGGCCGCGGGGCCTAGGACCTAGGTGCGACGGGGCCGCGGGGCCAGGTACGAAGGGGCCGGGGGAGGGGGGGGGGCGTGAGCGACGGGGCCTAGGGGCCGGGAATGACGAGGCCGCGGGGCCTAGGACCTAGGCGCGACGGGGCCGCGGGGCCAGGTACGAAGGGGCCGGGGGCCGTGAGCGACTGGGCCTAGGGGCCGAGAACGACGGGGCCGCGGGGCCAGGTACGAAAGGGCCAGGGGCCGTGAGCGACGGGGCCTAGGGGCCGGGAACGACGGGGCCGCGAGGCCAGAGGCCTAGGTGCAACGGGGCCGCAGGGCCAGAACGAAAGGCCGTGGGGCCAGAAACGAAAGGTCGCGGGGCCAAGGGGCCGGGATCGACGATGCTACCTTCTCTGCCCTGGAAAATGTTCTCTGTTCACTGCCCGTACTACGCATCGCCAACCCACACCTCCCATTCGAAGTAGTTACAGACGCAAGCGACATCGCCATTGGAGCCGTACTGCTACAGGATTTCAGCAACGGCTTACAACCCATCGCATACGAGTCACAAAAATTGCATCTGTCCGAGAAAAATTACCCGATACACGACCGCGAAATGCTCGCAATCGTGCATGCATTCAAGGTCGGGCGCTGTTTTTTGACCGGCGCAGACATGACAGTATGGACAGACCACAAATCACTACAGTACCTCCGCGCACAGCCCCACCTCAACCCACGACAGATTCGCTGGCTCGATTTCCTCGAGCCGAATTTTCATTACACGGTCACCTACAAAAAGGGGGCATCAAACATCGCCAAGGCACTGATCCGCCCCACCCAAATCCACGCCATACTACTCGCCCAGACCAGCCCAATGTGTCAGATTTATATGACATAGCTACTGTAGGCTATAGTGGGGTAGCACATATGGGGTACAGTTTTCCTAGGGTTTGCATTTTGTACCCAACTTTCCCTTAGTCATTTCATTCCTCGTTTCTTCTCATGGTATCGAGCAGGTTCCCTAGTGGGAACGATTCCTAGGGCCCACCACCACGAATTTTTTTTTTTTTCCTGCCCGGAGCGCGCTTCGCTCCGGCCCGAGTCGCGCCCTGTGTGCTCTCCCTACCGTCGCGCCCTCGCTAGGCCCCTCACGGCCCCGTCGCGTCGCCCTTAGCGGCCCTCTCCCGGCTCGTCGCGCCGCCCCTACGGCCCTTCGCGCCGCCCTTACGGCCCTTCGTGCCGCCCTTACGGCCCGTCGCGCCGCCCTTACGGCCCCTCGTGCCGCCCCTTACGGCCCCTCGCGCCGTCCCTTACGGCCCCTCGCGCGGCCCCTTACGCCCCTTACGGCCCCTCCCGCGGCCCCTCACGGCCCCCTACGGCTCGTCGCCGCCCTCCGCGGCCCCGCAACCTACCTGTGCGGCCCCGCCACCTACCTGTGCGGCCCCGCCCCCTACCTGCGGCCCCGCCACCTACCAGCGGCCCCGCCACCTACCCGCGGCCCCGCCACCTACCCGCGGCCCCGCCACCTCCCTGTGCGGCCCCGCCACCTTCCTGCTGGCCCCGCCACCTACCTGCGGCCCCGCCACCTACCAGCGGCCCCGCCACCTACCTGCGGCCCCGCCACCTACTAGCGGCCCCGCCACCTACCTGCGGCCCCGCCACCTACCTTTGCGGCCCCGCCGCCTCCTCTCAGCGGCCCCGCCGCCTCCTCCCAGCGACCCCGGACGCCGCCCTCTCAGCGGCCCCGCCGAGCCGCCCAGCAGCCGAGCCACCCAGCCGCCGAGCCGCCCAGCAGCCGAGCCGCCCAGAAGCCGAGCCGCCGAGCCGCCCAACAGCCGAGCCGCCGAGCCGCCCAGCAGCCGAGCCGCCGAGCCGCCCAGCAGCCGAGCCGCCGAGCCGCCCAGCAGCCGAGCCGCCGAGCCGCCCTGCAGCCGAACCACCCGAGCCGCCCTGTCCGGTAAGAGCAGCGCCTCTTTCACAGCACTGCCCTCACCCTACTGTTTGCGCTGCTAGTCTACTGCTGTCATGGCTACCCCTAGTGTCCTCGCTTTTGACGCTGAGGGTCGGGCCATTGACTTTGACGTCTGGATAGATGACCTGCAGCTTTTCTTACAGTGCGACAGAGCAGACGGCCTCTCCCTCTTTGACCTCACTTCTGGTGCCTCTCCTGCCCCCACTGCTGATGCTGACGCCACTGTTCGCTCACAGTGGGCCACGCGCGATGCTGCTGCACGTCTTGCTGTGCGTCACCACCTGCCTACCTCTGAGCGTGCGCACTTTAGCCAGTACAAGAGTGCTCAGACCTTGTACGACGCTGTAGTTGCGCGCTACTCCTCCCCTGCCACTGCTGCACTGAGCCGCCTCATGCTACCGTACCTCTTCCCTGACCTTGCTGCCTTTCCCACAGTCGCTGACCTCATTACGCACCTCCGCACTAGTGACACTCGCTACCGCGCTGCGCTTCCTGCTGAGTTCTGCGCCAAGAACCCCCCCCCCCATGTACATCACCCTCTACTACATAGTCACCCGGCTCCCTGACTCCCTTCGCGTAGTCAGGGACCACTTCCTCTCAGTTTGCCCCACCACTCTCACTGTTGACCTCCTCGAGAAGTCCCTCCTAGCAGCAGAGAAGAGCATAGTAGTTGTAGGAGCCTCTCGTGGTGACCCTCGCACCCCCATCTTTGAGGGGTGTTCCCCCTCCCCCCTTTTGCCCTCTGTTGCCTCTGCTGCTGCGGCCGACCTCGTTGGGCTTGAGTCGGTCGGTGCGGCGTCTACCCCTAGCGGGAGACGCCGCCCTGGCAAGGGCAAAGGGGGCAGGGGCACTGGAGGAGCTAGCGGGGGCGGTGGAGGCGGCGGTGGAGGCAGTGGAGGGGGTGGGGGTGGCAGTGGGGGTGGTGGTGGGGGTGGAGGTGTCGGTGGCGGCGGTGGAGGCGGAGGCGGCGGCGGCGGTGGCGGTGGGAGCGGAGGTGGCGGCGGTGGAGGAGGCGGCGGCGGAGGAGGTGGAGCTGGTCGGGGTGGCGCTGCGCAGAGGGTCGGCTCCGGTGGTGGTCAGCGCCAGCAGCAGCAGCAGCAGCAGCAGCAGCAGCAGCAGCGCACTCGTGACATCCCCCCCCCTCAGCAGCTCCGTGAGTGGTACGCTGCACGCCAGCGGGGTGGGGGTACTGGTCTGTGCACCTACGTCCTACGCACCGGCGACCGCGCGGGTGACCAGTGCGGGGGTGCGCACTCCACCCAGCGCTGCTTTGGCCGCCTGACGGACGCTTGGCGTCACCAGTTCCCTGAGGCCACTGAGATCCCCCGCTGGGGTGAGCTGTCTAGGGCGGGTGTCGCTGTCTTTGACCTTGACTTTGATGCTATTCTTGCTGCCATGTATACTGTGACTATTAGTGATGAGGCTGACTGTTACCGGTGTTTTCCGCCCGACCCGGGCATTGAGACTGCTGCTCTAGGTACTGGTGAGGCTGCTGCTCTAGGTGCTAGCGAGGCTGCTGCTCTAGGTGCGTCTGCTCCCTCAGGTGCTGGTGAGTCTGCTCTCTCAGGTTCTGCGTCGGCTTCGGCCTCCCACACCTTCACCCTTGACTCGGGGGCTTCTCGCTCCTTCTTTCGAGACCGCACCACACTCACGCCGCTTGGCCGGCCAGTTGCGGTCTCTCTGGCAGACCCCTCTGGGGGTCCTGTCCTTGCTCACTTCTCCACTGTCCTCCCGTGTCCGGCGGCCCCCTCTGGCACCCTGTCTGGTCTTTACCTCCCCTCGTTCTCTACGAACTTGGTGAGTGGTGCTGACCTACAGGATGCGGGGGTTCACCAGTTCACTCCTGCGAGTCAGCGGGTGACCCACTGCACGGACGCTCGGACTGGCCGACACCTGGCCACGTTTACCCGTCGGCCGGGGTCGAGCCTGTACACCCTGACCACTGCGTCTCCTCCAGTCACTGCGTCTGGTCAGGTAGCTGCGTCGGGTCAGGTGTTTGCTGCAGCGTCCAGGTCTGGTCCTGAGTCTGCCCCCTGTTCGTGTCGCCTCCTGTCTCACGAGACTCTCCTCTGGCACCACCGCCTTGGTCACCCCTCCCTGCTTCGTCTCCGAGGCATGGCCTCCCGTGTCCTTGTCTCTGGTCTTCCCCGGTCCCTCCCTCCCCTTCCTCCGGGGCCTGGCCCTACCTGCGTCCCCTGTGTCGAGGGGCGGCAGTGGGCTGCCCCTCACTCCTCCCAGTTTCCTCCGACAGAGGCCCCGCTGCAGACGCTTCACATGGACGTGTGGGGCCCGGCCCGCGTCCGTGGACAGGGTCACGAGCGCTACTTCCTGCTGGTGGTTGACGACTACTCGCGTTACACCACAGTCTTCCCCTTGCGCAGCAAGGGTGATGTCACTGAGGTGTTGATCGACTGGATCCGCGCAGCTCGTCTCCAGCTCAGGCAGAGCTTCGGCTCGGACTTTCCTGTTCTGCGTCTGCACTCTGACAGAGGTGGAGAGTTCTCCTCTGGCCTTCTGCGAGCCTACTGTCGTGCACGAGGCATCCGCCAGACCTTCACGCTTCCGGACTCTCCACAGCAAAATGGGATTGCTGAGCGCCGCATTGGCATGGTCATGGACGTCGCCCGTACGTCCATGATGCATGCGGCTGCCCCCCATTTTCTGTGGCCGTTTGCGGTTCGGTACGCGGCGCATCAGATCAACCTTCACCCCAGGGTCTCCATGCCGGAGACCTCCCCAGCCTTGCTGTGGACGGGGAAGGTTGGCGATGCGTCTGCGTTCCGTGTCTGGGGATCTCGGGCGTTTGTCCGCGACTTGTCTGCGGACAAGCTGTCCCCTCGTGCTGCTCCTTGCGTCTTCCTTGGCTTCCCCCCTGACGCGCCAGGGTGGCAGTTCTACCACCCCACCTCTCGCCGTGTTCTGTCCTCCCAGGACGTCACGTTTGACGAGTCGGTCCCCTACTACCGCCTCTTCCCCTACCGCACTCCGTCCCTCCCCCCGCCACCGCTCTTCCTTGTACCAGGTCCCCCCCCGGTAGACCCCCTCCCCCCTCAGGGTCCTGCCCCTTCAGGTGTGTCCCAGGTAGACGCAGTCGAGCCTGTCGAGGTTACTGGTGACTCTGGTGCTGCTGAGGGTGCTGAGCCTGGGGGTGCTGACTCTGGGGGTGCTGAGCGTGTGGGTGCTACGCCTGGGGGTGCTGAGCCTGAGGGTGCTACTACTGGGGGTCCTGAGCCTGGGGGTGCTGAGCCTGGGGGTGCTACTACTGGGGGTGCTGAGCCTGGGGGTGCTGAGCCTGGGGGTGCTACGCCTGGGGGTGCTGAGCCTGGGGGTGCCACGCCTGGAGGTGCTGAGCTTGGGGGTGCGGAGCCTGAGGGAGCTGGGCCTGCTCGTGTGGCGTCTGGCGGTGCTGAGCCTGGAGGTTCTCCGGGTGCTTCGTCTCAGCGGGAGCCACTCTCTCCACAGGAGCTGCGCGAGTGGTTTGCCCGGCGCTGGAGGCGTGCTGCTGGAGCTGGAGGTTCGTCGGCTGCTGAGGGTGCTGGTGCCGCGGGTCCCGGAGGTGCTCGTACTGGGAGTACTGGAGCTGCTGGGCCTGCGGGTACGACTGGAGCTGGAGCTGCTGAGGGTGTTGGCGCTGAGGCTACTGCTGTCGGTCCTGGAGGCGGTCCTGCTGGGGGTGCTACTGGTGCTGCTGGAAGTACTGGAGCTGGAGGTGCTGCTGGCGCTGGTACTGCCGCTGGGGGTACTGGTGCTGTCCCTGCTGTGTCTGGAGTCGCCGCGCGGCCTAGGCCGTACTTCGTTCCGCTCCTTCAGCAGGTTCTTGGTCTCCCGCCTTCTACTGGTCCTCCTCCTCCCTTAGAGTGTCCACAGCCTGTCCCTTCACAGTTATAGTTACAGCCGGCCTCCCCACTGCCCGCTCCTTCTCCCTACACTGGTCCTACTGGAGGTCTTGCTGAGCGTCGTGAGCCTGCGTCTCGCCCTGCGTCGCCTGTCCGTGCTGCTCGCACTAGTGGTCGTGGTTCGCGTCAGCGTCCTCCTCCTGTCCCTGGCACGCACCGGATGTCTCTGCGTCCGTCCACTGCTCCTCTGCGTGCCCCTTTGCCTTCTCCTCCTGAGTCCTCTCTTCCTGCTCTTCCTGACCCGGAGTCGGACTCTCTTCGTGCTGCCAGTCCTACTGTCACGCGTCTCCTTGCTACTGTTGTCACTGACCCTTCCTTTGAGTCCACTGCTGCGTCTGCCCTAGTTACTGAGCTCGTCGACTTTGCTGCTCGCTGTCGTCTAGACTACGCTGCTAGTCTTGTTGTTGAGTCTGAGTCTGTCTGTCCTCCGTCCGTCGGGGGTGAGTGTGCCCTTGGCACGGACGTCCTTGAGGACAGGCAGGAGGAGTTCCAGTGTTTGGCTGCTGCTTCACCTCATCTCGTGTCCGTACTGCTTACCCCTGAGGGAGACCCGGATGCACTTGACATCCCGACTCCGCGCTCTTACGCGGAGGCGATAGAGGGTCCCTACTCCTCTCAGTGGCAGGCAGCTATGGACGCAGAGATGGCTTCCTGGAAGTCCACAGGCACCTACGTTGACGAGGTTCCCCCGCCTGGGGCGAACATCGTCAGTGGCATGTGGATTTTCAGGGTGAAGCGGCCGCCGGGTTCTCCGCCTGTCTTCAAGGCGCGTTACGTGGCTCGTGGCTTCAGTCAGCGGCATGGAGTTGACTACTTTCAGACCTTCTCTCCCACCCCGAAGATGACCACTCTTCGGGTACTGCTGCACATTGCTGCTCACCGCGACTACGAGCTGCACTCTCTTGACTTCAGCACTGCTTTCTTGCAGGGCAGCCTGCACGAGGAGATCTGGCTGCGTCGCCCACCTGGCTTCACTGGGTCCTTTCCTCCTGGCACCCAGTGGAGCCTCCGGCGGCCAGTCTACGGTCTCCGCCAGGCACCGCGTGAGTGGCACGACACACTGAGGACTACACTTGCGGCTCTTGGGTTTGCTCCCTCTACTGCCGACCCGTCGCTGTTTCTGCGCACCGACACTTCTCTGCCGCCGTTCTACATCCTCGTGTATGTCGACGACTTGGTCTTTGCCACAGCTGACACTGCTGGACTCGCCCACGTGAAGTCCGAGCTGCAGAAGAGACACACGTGCACAGACCTGGGTGAACTGCGCAGCTACCTTGGCTTGCAGATCACCCGGGACAGAGCACGCCGCACCATTACTCTGACTCAGTCACACATGGTGCAGCAGGTCCTTCAGCGCTTCGGCTTCACGTACTCCTCGCCTCAGGCCACTCCTCTGCCTACTCGTCACTCGCTCTCAGCTCTGCCTTCGGATGAGTCCGTAGAGTCGAGTGGCCCGTACCCAGAGCTTGTTGGCTGCCTCATGTACCTGATGACCTGCACTCGACCTGACCTTGCATACCCTCTTAGCATTCTTGCACGCTATGTTGCTCCTGGGAGACACAGACCGGAGCACATGGCTGCAGCGAAGAGGGTGTTGCGCTACTTGTGCAGTACGTCGGGCATGGGGCTTGTGCTTGGAGGGCAGAGTCCAGTGGTCCTCACTGGGCACGCAGACGCTTCTTGGGCTGACGACCAGGCTACGCAGCGGTCGTCACAGGGTTACACCTTCAGCCTTGGTTCCGGCTCTGTTTCGTGGCGGGCTACCCGCTCGTCTTCTGTTCTCGGCTCCAGTTGTGAGGCTGAGATCTACGCCGGGGCCATGGCTGCACAGGAGCTTCGCTGGCTCACCTACCTGCTGACTGACCTCGGAGAGCCGCCTCGTTCTCCTCCAGTACTGTACGTAGACAACAAGGCCATGCTGGCCTTGTGTCGAGAGCAGAGACTGGAGCACAGAATGAAGCACATTGCTCTCCGCTACTTCCTTGCTCGTGAGCTACAGCAGCGTGGTCAGCTGCGGCTTGCGTACGTGGCCTCTGAGGCCAACACTGCTGATATCTTCACCAAGGCACTTGCGCCTTGTGATCATCAGCGCTTCTGTACTCAGCTGGGTCTTGTGCCTACCTTGCCTCACTTGCTCACCCCTTGACCTTGTTTGTACTGTTGCATATATATATACACCTGCTCTTGCTTGTCTAGCCTTATATAGATATGTAATCCTGCATGTGAACTGGCCTTGTGGCCTTGAACTTGTGCTCGGAATGTGTGGTGACTTTGTGATCCACCCTGAGCTTGTTTTGCTTTGCTTGACTGGTCTTGTGACCCCTTGTTCTCCCCCACTTTGCCTATGGGGGTGTGTCAGATTTATATGACATAGCTACTGTAGGCTATAGTGGGGTAGCACATATAGGGTACAGTTTTCCTAGGGTTTGCATTTTGTACCCAACTTTCCCTTAGTCATTTCATTCCTCGTTTCTTCTCACAATGCTCACATGACTATTTACCCACGACTACCAAACAGACCCATTCTTCACCGCAGGAAACTCGCACCAGTTTGCAGCAGCAAAGGGGGTTTATTATGTAAAAGCCGGCACCGATCGCATCTGGGTACCGAGCTACACTTTACTAAGGGAGCTGTTACTACAGAAGGCACACGACGGGGTTACCTCAGGACATTTCGGAGTAGAAAAAAAACGGCAGCAGCTGCAGCGGTATTATTATTGGCCCGAAATGTTTGACCGATGTACAGCGGCACGTGGCATCGTGTCCCACCTGCCAACTCATGAAATCATCACGGAAGCGATCGACAGGACAGTTGCAGCCAATACCACCCCCAGAGCGTGCTTGGCAGCAGTTGACAATGGACTTCGCCACGGGGTGACCGGCTGGAGCAAGTGGGAACGACGCAATCTTGGTCGTCGTCGATCGGCTGACGAAGATGGCACATTTCGCAGCCTGAAAAAAAACAATCGCAGCCGAGGAAACAGCCCGCCTCTTCATCGCCACCATCGTTCGACTGCACGGGATACCAGCGGCGATCATCAGCGACCGCGACACGAAATTCACCTGCAACTTCTGGCGGAACCTGTGGCATCAGTTCGGCAGGCGACTACAGTTCAGTTCATCGTACCAGCAACTGCCACTCATAGAGTTCGCGTTCAACAACTCGCCATCCGCCACGACCCAACAGTCACCCTTTTACCTGACCTACGGACAAGACCCTACAGTACCCATGACCCCGAACCATGACAGCCCGGTGCCACGCGCGCAATAATTCGCATAGATTTTACAGGCAGCACGGACCCGAGCAGCAGACGCAATAAAAAAATCAAACATCATTGCTAAGGGCAACGCCGACCGCCACCGCCGATCCGTCACTTACCAGCCCGACGACCTCATCTTACTCGACACCCAGAACCTCCGCCTGCCCATCACCCCAAAACTCTGCCCCCGATATTGTGGGCCATTTCGCATCAGCCACATGATTACCTCCGTCATCGCCCACCTCCTCCTCCCTGCTGACTGGTACGTCAGCCCGTTATTCCACGTCAGCCTCCTCCGCCCATACGTCCCATCCACCAGCCAATTGCCTCGCAACCGCCCACACAGCATGACACGACCACCAACGGAGCCAATCGTCACGCCCGAAAAAATATTGAGCCACCGAGTTCGCGACCCATGTGGAGCCCGCAGAATCGAATTTCTGATCCGCTGAAAAGACCGTACGCCCACCGAAGACAACTGGGTTCTTCTGGATAGAATCGAGAACCACCTTGTCCTCACCGAGTATCTGCGCAGCCGCAATTTCCGGGATGTACACGGGCTTTCGCAAGGAGGGCCTCCTTAGGGGGGGGCAGGGCTGACTTTATCAGACTAAAATAGTCAGATTGTCTGAAATCTCAGGGTATTTTCCTACGGATCCTGATTTTTCAGACTTGTAAGATTTTCAAACATGAGTGCCTCAGACTTACTTGGTTTTGGATCCTGAGATTTTCAGAGTACTGACTTAGCCGATAATGGGTCTTCATACTACAGGGAGTACGGATCCTGAAATGCGGATCTGTGATTTCTACGTACATTCCGCTACGTCATATGTTGCCAGTGTACGAACACACTTCATGGCGCTGTCACGCGCAGAATCTGTCCTTGGCAACTTTTGCCACCCTTTTTCCTTAGAAATCTGCCAACTTGGCTCACTCTTCCACTCACGCGGGACCATCACTGCAGCTACGCGGTGTCAGCGAGGGAAACTGGTTAGCGTTGCGCCCCACGTGCTACATTTGTGGCAGTACTGTACTGCAGTGGTTGTAGTGTGTTCTGAGTACTTCAGACTTGTGTTTTTGCGGAACCTGAAAAATCAGAGTGGCCATTCTCTGGGAAATATGCCTCAGACTAAAAATTTTCAGAGCCCCCAGAACATCAGACTGGATTTTTTTGAATAGTCAGCCCTGGGGGGGGGGAGAGGGGGGGAGGGGGGGGGGGGGGGGGGGGGTGGGGGTGGTGTAAGGAAAAATTATTTTCCTTACTTAGCGTCCCTGCTCAGCGCGTACACCACTGTTCATGCCAACAACTCTCAACAGCGCATTATTACCACTCGCGACACTTGCCTCGACCACTGTTCCCGCCACTGTTTACGACGCGACCCAACCTCACGGTCCGGTTGGTAACCCGCGCTCCGGACCTCCGCCTCGTCAATTCCCAGCCTCGGCGCTAGGCCCGTAGAGCACCCCATTTTCACACATTACCGTTACCACTTTAGCTTCGCTATATATTCTTCGCTCATGCATTCGCTCAATGTACTGTTTTTGCTTCGATAGTGCAATTCTAGCTCGCTCGCTCAATTGCACTCGTAACACAATCACACATTGGTAGTATTGAAGAATTCTTACCTGATAAAATCAGTGTACTGCCTATGCAAGTCAGTTGTCTGTCCGTACACTGACATCATCCCTTACTGGAACATTTGCTGTTCCGTTGCCTTCCTCCTGCGAACATTCTGCTTAGATTATAGAAGCTAATGGCGGACCATTTGTCTCCGCCATGGTCGCACGTGTGTCACGTCCTCCAATCACTCGAGCAGCGTCGCGCGAACTGCGTCGTCACCGTCGACGACGACAGCGGTGCGACGCTAACCGGGTCGCAATTGGTCGCAGACGTCGCATGCCTGGCCAGAGGGCTGGAGACTTTCTGCGGCGTCGCTCCGGGGGAGCGCGTGTGCATCGCAGCGCTCAATAGGTACCGTAGCATAGCACGGCATAGCATACCTAGCAGTGACGTGCGATTCCGCAGGAGGTGGTTTGTAAGAGAATTCGCGAACTATTCACGTGGCTAGCTGGAAGCATTCCTTGCATTGGGATACGCTTTGCTGCTTTTTACGGCCAGCTTCCGGTCAAATGATCAGGGGGGACGGCAGAGCGAGAGTGGCTAGCGGGATTCATTCCTTGCATTGGGTGCTTTCTCGATCAATGCTGTTGAACTGACGGCGAACAGCATGCGCGAATAATCACGACTACCAGTATCGAATGTGCTAATATCGGACGCACGACCCTTCCCCGCCGTCCCTCTCCACCCATCCCTCAGTAGCTCCGTGCTCGTGCAATGCACGACTGTGCTGACATTTCTACTATCGAATGTGCCAATATCGAACCATAATCCCCTCTCACCATCCCTCGCCGCATCACCCTCATGCAGCTCGGCGTACGTGCAGTGGCTACTCGCGGTGCCGGCCGTCGGCGCCATTCTCGCGCCTCTCAACCACCGATGGGTCAGTGCCATGTCACTTAGTGTCACCCCCTCTCAGTGACACCCCCTCTCAGTGTCACCCCCTCTCAGTGTCACTCCCTCTCAGTGTCACCCCCTCTCAGTGTCACTCCCTCTCAGTGTCACTCCCTCTCATTGTCACTCCCTCTCAGTGTCACTCCCTCTCAGTGTCACTCCCTCTCAGTGTCACTTCCTCCCTCCGCTCGACTCGCACCACTCCCCCCTGCCGCTTGCATTACACAACACTGACACGTACTCACGAGTATGTGTCATATCTCACCTTTCTTCTATGCAACCCCCTTCGATCTCCCCCTTTCCTGCTTCCCGCAACGACCCCACAGAGCGTGGGAGAGGCAGCAGCAGCGGTGCAGCAGGTGGGGTTGGCGGTCCTGGTGGTGGATGCACACGCGCTGCCCTGGTGGGCCCACCTCATGCCACCACTTTCTCATCACCCCCTTTCCCCTTCCCCACCTCCCCCTCTCATCCCCTTCCCTCGTTTTTCAAACCACGTGAGCAGAGCATAGGAGAGGCGGCAGCAGCGGTGCAGCAGGTGGGGGCGACTGTCTTGGCGGTGGATGCACACATGCTGCCCTGGTGGGCCCACCTAAAGCCGCTCTGCCCCTCGCTGCGACTGGGGGTCCTCATCTCGGACCAACCCATTCCCTCCTCCGCCTCATCTCCTTGTGAGTTGAGGAGAGTTCATCTCATGGCTGCTTGCTTGCTTGCCGCCTCTGCCTCCTCTCCCTCCTCTCCCTTCCCTATCTCCTCTCCCTCCTCTGCCCCCTCTGCCCCCTCCTTACCTGGGCTTTCCTGGGCTTTCCTGGGTTTCGTTTGAAATCACGGAGGCTAAGCAGCGCGCTTTCAATGCTTCCTGCCCAACCCACCACGTCCTGCCCAACCCACCACGTCCTGCCCAACCCACGCATCCCCATGCACATGCCCATTATCACCACCACCTTCACCACCTTCACCACCTTCACCACCTTCAGCGCTGGCAAAAGGGCAATCACGGAGGCTGGGCAACGAGCTTTCAACTCCCCCTGTCCAACCCACCACGTCCTGCCCCACGCTCGCATCCCCATGCACATTGCACATGCCCATGGTCACCACCAGCAGCAGTGCTGCTCTCAATGGATGAAGTTCTTCTAGTGGGCAAAAGGGCAATCACGGAGGCTGGGCAACGCGCTTTCAACACGTCCTGCCCAACCCACCCAACCCACCACACCGCTTCCTCACCCTACCATCCTCCTCACTCGCTCGCCTCCCCCTCTCCCTCCTTCTCCTCCTTCCTCCACCACATACCCCTCCGCTTCGCCCCCCACCGCATTGCACTCCTCTGTTTCACCTCGGGCACCACCGGCACCCCCAAGGCGGCTGCTCTCTCCCACACGGCGCTCATCTCGCAGTCCCTTGCCAAGCTGGCGTGTGCAGGGTACTGCCATGACGATGTGAGTTGGGTGTGTGGGACATGGCGATGTGAGTTGGGTGTGTGGGACATGGCGATGTGAGTTGGGTGTGTGGGACATGGCGATGTGAGTTGGGTGTGTGGGACATGGCGATGTGAGTTGGGTGTGTGGGACATGGCGATGTGAGTTGGGTGTGTGGGACATGGCGATGTGAGTTGGGTGTGTGGGACATGGCGATGTGAGTTGGGTGTGTGGGACATGGCGATGTGAGTTGGGTGTGTGGGACATGGCGATGTGAGTTGGGTGTGTGGGACATGGCGATGTGAGTTGGGTGTGTGGGACATGGCGATGTGAGTCATTCTTGGAGGATTGGGTGGGGATCACATGGGGATGGGATGATGGGTGACCCAAGGATGTTTGTAACATGGCCATGCCAGAAGATTTTGGGGGCATGGATTCTTCTTCGATTTTTTTTTTTTTTTTTTTTTTTTTTTTTTGAAACAGTCCGAAACCTCTCTCTCAGAGAGAGCCCCCATCCCTACGCGAGCTCTGCTCTGCTCTCTCTTCCTGCACGTGTTCCCTCTCTGCCATACACGCGACATTTCCTCGCTCCTCGCTATCCCCCCTCTTCTCCCCTCACAGCCTCGTCCACAACCTCCCCCATCATCTTTCTCCCGCTGTTCCCTCCCACCTGCAGACCTTCCTGCACGTGGCCCCTCTCTGCCACATAGGAAGCATCTCATCCCTCCTCGCCATGCTCCCTCTTCCACCCCACTACTTACCCCGTGTTCTCCCTCCCTCCTCCCCCCTTCCCCAGGCCTTCCTGCACGTGGCCCCTCTGTGTCACATAGGAGGCATCTCCTCTCTCCTCGCCATGCTCACAGCATGTGCTCGCAACGTCCTCGTGCCGCGCTTCCTACCCTCCCACCTCCCCCATCTGTTCTCCCGCCATCGCATCACCGCCCTTATTGCCGTCCCTGCCATGCTCACTGATCTAGTGAGTGCATGCAGTGGCGAGCGCCAAGGGGAATCAAGTGAGTGATACTCTGACTGCCCACCCTCCCGCCCCCTCCTCTCACTGCTTCCCCACCTCCCCCATCTCCTCCCTCCTCGCCATGCTCACAGCATGTGCTCGCAATGTCCTCGTGCCGCACTTCCTCCCCGCCCACCTGCCCCGCCTCCTCTCCTTCCATCGCATCACCGCCCTTATAGCTGTCCCTGCCTCCTCTCCTTTTTCCTCTTCCCCAAGGGAGGAGAGCATGCGCGCAGCCCAGATCCCTGTATCGTGTGTCGTTTGGAATCCCTTTCGAGACTTCTCAAAAGGGTTTTCAGATCCCTGTACCGTTTGTCGTTTTGTGCTCATGTCACGTCCCCATCCCCCCCTCACCCCATCCCTGCACGCTGCCACGCAGGCACTTCGTTCCCACTCGTGCGAACGCTGCTGGTGGGGGGAGGCGCATTGAGCCCATCGCTGCAGCGGCACACAGAGGCACTCTTCCCATGCGCGCGCCTCATGCTCGCTTATGGTACCTCTTTCTTGCCTCCCACGAATCTCTTCCCCACTCGTGCACTCTAAGCTGCTGCTGGTTGGGGGGAGGAGCCATCCCAGTCACCATCTCTTGCTCTTGCTGGCCTATAAAACCTCCTCGTTGGCATCTCCGATGCTCTCTCATGTTTTCTAGTAGATCCCCTCTTGTATGCTGCACCTGCTCCTGTCCTGTCTCGTGCAAGCAACCAGCAATTCAAACCCCACATGCTTTCTCTCTCCATTAACCACCTTTTCCACCCCCCAGGCATGACCGAAGCAGCCTCCTCTATCACGTTCGCCATGCTACGGGACCCTGCAGAGGAAGAGACGGCAGGGGCAGAGAGAGAAGCTGCAGAGACAGGAGCACCATCGGCACCAACAGCATCAGCATCAGCGTGCTGTGTGGGCTTCCCTGCTCCACACGTTCAAGTCTGCATTGCACCCCTCCCTCCCGATCACCCTCACCCTCCTCCTCCTCCTCCCCGGCTCGACCCTCACTCATCCCTCCCCCATCAACACTCGCACTCCCCCCTCAATCACCCCGCACTTCAATCCAGCCAGCCTTCAGCTCACAAGTCTTGTCCTGTAGTGGGGGAGGTGCTAACCCGCGGCCCGCACGTTATGAGCGGCTACTGGGGTAGACCAGATGAAACCGCCGCAGTGCTCTCCCCAGACGGCTGGCTGCGCACGGGAGACATGGGCTGGATCGACTTTTCCGGGCAGATTTGGCTGCTGGGCAGGCGAAAAGAAATGATCAAGTCGGGCGGGGAAAATGTTTTCTGCGCCGAGGTGGAGGAGGCAGTGAGAGCACACCCGGGAGTGGTAGGCGCAGCAGCGGCAGGGGTCCCGGATGAGCGCATGGGGGAGGCGGTTGCTGTGCTGCTGGTGCTGAAACCGGGATGGGTGTGGTCGGGAATCAGCAGTAATGACAGTGGTGGTGGTGATGCTGGCGGTGCTGGCGGTGCTAGCGATGTCGGCAGGTTTGGTAGTGGTGGTGGCAGTGCAGCAAGGGCAGCTGCTGCTAAGAACGTGTCGTTGAGTGACTTGCATGCTGCCTGCCAGCAGCACGGCCTTTCCAGGTATGTGAAATGTTGGCTAATTTTTGTATCATAAACTTGGCTGTTCAGTGCTCACATTCGCCATCCCAAGGCACATTCACATCATTAACTTCTGCTCACAACTTCACCAGGTACTTTGTCTCCCTCAATAGACTTTGCGCCTCTTGTTTCCTTTGCTTGCAGGTACAAGCTCCCTCGAATGGTGGTGGCTTTGCCAAAAGGACAGTCATTGCCTGTGACAGCTTTGGGAAAGGTGAAGCGAGCGGAAGTTAGAGACATTATTATTAATGACATGGAAAGAAGTGTGCCAAGGATAAAAGCTAGATTGTGAACATGGAAATCACAGATGGAATCATTTATATCATGCCTTTGGTTTGTGACTTCGCATCACATCCCAACCGCACCTTATTCCATTAAACAAGGCAAGTTGGCATGTGCAAACTATCTATTTACGCAGTCCTTTTACTTTCTTGTAGCTTTTGCTGGTTAGTGGTACTTGCTTTGTCCTCGGTACAAGTTTCATCCGAGATACGTGGTGTTGTTGTGGCCCGCATTTTTTACTCATATTCTTAGCCATTGACTTTTTTGCTGTAGGTGAGTCGTGACACGTCAGTACCTCACTCCCCGACTCACACCCGAACGCGTGGTGGGATCTCAGCCACTCTCAATTCTGAGTCGCACAAACCGTCGCATGGCGGCCAGCTACCAAAAGCACACCAGATAATTGAGGTGCGAGTTGTCGTCCGTCGTCATGCGATGTCGCAGAAGGATGGCGGCGTAGACTGCGAATCCAAAATAGATGTTGGGGGGATTGAGTTGGGTTAGTTGAGGTTGGGAGAGAAGAGGAAACAAACCACTCCCAAGAGCGTTCCGAAGTTGGGCCACCTATGCTAGAATTCAGAGCATCCTTTTTATCGATTCTGCCATTCTTCTAACCACATACCAGACCGCCACGCTGCTCACATCTCTCGTTCCGCTCTGGCGACCTGTCGGCGACAGCCATACTTCCTCCTTCGCCTTAGCACTCCTGCGCTCATCCTTCTCTAGTGTTACCCTCGCACCAGCGTCGTCCCGTCGCGTCGTTGAAGCTCGATTGATATTTATAGAATATCAAATATTTACTCCACCTGACCTGCTGTCTCTTCTGGGATTCTCTTTCCGCCATCCCGCCGTTCCGCTCATTTCGCGCGTTTCGCTCGTTTCATTCGCACCCACATGGCGTCGTCGTTTGCTCTAGCGGGAGTTGATGCTTCGTCACTAGCTGCTTCGCGATTCTGTTCGCGTCCCCTTTGCGTCGCTTCAGGTAAGCTCAGAATCTCCTCACCATTTCCCCGCATCCGCACCTTCCCCCCCTCTTACTCTCCCTCCTCCTTCCCATCCCCCAACTCTCTTGTTTCTTATTCCCCCGTCCTCACTTCCTCCTCGTTTCGTGAGCAACGTCTCGCAAATTCACTCTAGTGCGGGTGTGCCTGTATCGAATGTGACGCGCAGGTGAATTTAGACTCGGAATAAGCCCGAGACAGCACAACCAGAGACAGCAGCAACAGCAGCGGAGGTTGGTGGGCGTGTTCACAGTGCGGTCGAGTGCGGTTGAGAACGCGGCAGCTGAGACCAATGTGACCGACGAAGGGAAGCAGGTGAGAATCGGGGCAGATGAGGGGTGGGGCAGGTGAGGGGTGGGGCGGGCGAGAGACGGGGCCGGTTAGGGGTGGGCAAGTGGGAGGTGGGACGAGTGAGAGGAGAGGCAGGTGCGAGGGCGGGTGAGAATGGCACCACAGACTCATTGCATCGCGTCCGCTCTGTCGTCATCCCGGGTTCACCCAAAAGGCCAGAAAAGGGGAAGGAATTTGTTAAAAAAAAAACTAACTAACTAACTAAATAATTAAAAGAAAAAACCGTGATTGCATCTCAGCCGTCTATGAAGATTTTACGATTCACGTGCACTGCCACGTCACTTCCCCTCAACCCCTCCTCGCACCAACCCCCGTTTTCCGCCGCCCCCTCCCTTCCCCCGCCCTCTCCCCCCAGCTGCAGCAGCGCAAGGCGGAGTGGGCGCGGGTGCGGGGGGTGGCGGAGAGGGGCGCGGTGGTGCGCGGACGAGTGGTCTCCGCCAACGCGGGGGGCCTCATGGTGCGCCTGGGCCCGCTGCAGGCCTTCCTGCCGCTCTCCCAGCTCGACCCCTCACGCCTAAGAGGCACGGGTGAGTCATATTGGAAAATGTTGTTCCAGGGACGGTGAGCGCCCAATGCAGTGGATGTGACTTGAGGCGTGGTGGGCAGCATGGTGGGGGTGAGGGTCCTCGGGCTGGACGAGGCACGAAGAGAAGAGAGGAGCCTGAACTCCCTCCTTCCCCTTTCCTCCCACTCCTTCTCCCTAGCAGCAGCATCACCAGCGCCCAATGTAGCGGACGTGACTCGGGACCTAGTGGGCACTATGGTGGGGTTGAGGTGAGGGTGCTGGAGCTGGACGAGGCGAGAACGTGCCTGGTGGTGTCGGAGAAGCGAGCAGCAGCAGCAGCCAAGGAGCCTGAATAATTCCATCCACTCTCTCCCATCCCCTCTCTCCTCCCCACCTCCCCAGCAGCACTGGCAGACGTGACTAGAGCCCTGGTGGGAACCATGGTGGGGGTGAGGGTCCTCGAGCTGGACGAGACGCGCACGCGCCTGGTGTTGTCGGAGAAGGGAGCAGCCGCAGCCAAGGAGCTGCACTTTCCCATCCCCTTTCTACCTCCCCCTCCCCACTCTCTCCCTCCCCGTCCCAGCAGCAGCAGTGGCGGACGTGACTTGAAGCCTAGTAGGAACCATGGTGGGGGTGAGAGTCCTCGAGATGGACGATGCCCGAACGCGCCTGGTGGTGTCGCATAATGGCGGTAAGAAGGGCGCTGGGGCAGCAAAGCAAGGAGCCTGAACCCTCCCTTTCATCTCTCTCTTCCTCCCCCTCCCATCCCATTACATCCCAGCAGCACTGGCAGACGTGATTCGAAGCCTAGTAGGGACCATGGTGAGCGTGAGAGTTCTCGAGATGGACGAGGCGCGAACCCGCCTGGTGGTGTCTGAGAAGCGGGCAGCAGCAGCCAAGGGGCCTGAATTCTCCCATCCCCTCACTCACATCCCCTCTCCAACATTCCGTCCCTCGCGCCCCTCCCAGCAGCGGTAGCAGATGTAACCCGAAGCCTTGTGGGCAACATGGTGGTGGTGAGGGTGCTCGAGATGGACGAGGCGCGACGATATGAGAGGAGCCTGAACCCCCCCATTCCATCTCCCCCTCCCCTCGATCCCTCTCCCATCTCTCGCGCCCCTCCCAGCAGCGGTAGCAGATGTAACCCGAAGCCTTGTGGGCAACATGGTGGTGGTGAGAATCCTCGAGTTGGACGAGGCGAGAACGCGTCTGGTGGTGTCGGAGAAGCGGGCAGCAGCAGCCAAGGGGCTGCCGCGCGTGCAGCAGGGGCGCGTGTATCCGGGCGTTGTCTCCTCGCTCACAGACTTCGGCGCCTTCGTGGACCTCTTCCAACCGGAGGGAGACAAAGAGGAGGGAGTCAGGGAGGGCGAGAAGGACGGGGAGAAGGAGGGCGCATTTTTGGCGACGGGGCTGGTGCACGTGTCAGAGCTTTCTTGGGACCCCGTTCGCTTGCCCGGTGATGTCGTTGCTGTGGGGGATGCAGTCAACGCCTTGGTGCTGCAGGTGGACCGGTGAGCTGAGAAAGGTTTTTTTAGTAAATTCAAATGTGGACTAGGGAATTCAAATGTGGACTAGGGAATTCAAATGTGGACTAGGGAATTCAAATGTGGACTAGGGAATTCAAATGTGGACTAGGGAATTCAAATGTGGACTAGGGAATTCAAATGTGGACTAGGGAATTCAAATGTGGACTAGGGAATTCAAATGTGGACTAGGGAATTCAAATGTGGACTAGGGAATTCAAATGTGGACTAGGGAATTGTGAGCCGATGTGCATGCGAAGGGGCTGGGCTGCAGCGCGCGCAGCGGGGTCGCATGCACCAGGGAGTGGGGGGAAATGCAGTCAACGCCACGTGGACTGGTGAGTGGGTGGACTTGCAGGGCTGGAGGGTCAGGCAGGCAGGCAGGCGGGCAAGCGGGCGGGCAGGCAAGCGGGCAGGCAAGCGGGCAGGCAAGCGGGCAGGCAAGCGGGCAGGCAAGCGGGCAGGCAAGCGGGCAGGCAGGCGGGCAGGTGACCAGGCGGACGGGGTAAAGGGATGTTACAACTAGCTTTGGCCCCTCATCTCGTCTCGTCCCATCTCGTTCAATGTGTGCATTTCTGCACCCATGTGTGGCCATGTGATTATTTGGCCATGCATGCTGATGATAGCAGGGAGAGGGAGCGAGTGGGGTTGTCGCCTGCTGCTCTTCCAACCCGCACCAGATCATTCCATGTGCCCATGTGTCCATGTGTCCATGTGCCCATGTGCATTCCTTCAATCCATCCATGCATCCCTGCGCCCTTACAAACGGCAGGGAGAGGGAGCGAGTGGGGCTGTCACTGAAGCAGGTGCAGGGCAGACCCGCTTCTCGAGACGTTAGACCGCCTGCTACCTATCCAACCCGCACCAGATCATTCCATGTGCCCATGTGCATTCCTTCCCTCCATCCATCCATCCATCCATGCATCCATGCAACGATGTGCACTGCGCAGGGAGAGGGAGCGAGTGGGGCTGTCGCTGAAGCAGGTGCAGGCAGACCCGCTCCTCGAGACGCTAGACCGCTTGCTGCCCTTCCAACCCGCACCAGATGCCACCTCCCCTTCTGCCTCCGCCCTTGAGGTGAGATCCCTCTGCTGCTTTCAAGCCCTTTCGCCTATCCCTTGCCCTCTGCCCTTTCGCCTATCCCTTGCCCTCTGCCCTTTCGCCTACCCCTTGCCCTCTGCCGTTTCGCCTACCCCTTGCCCTCTGCCGTTCTACCCCTTGCCCTCTGCCGTTTCGCCTACCCCTTGCCCTCTGCCCTTTCGCCTACCCCTTGCCCTCTGCCCTTTCGCCTACCCCTTGCCCTCTGCCCTTGAGGTGTCAGTTCCTTCTGCAACTTGATCTCTTCTCACTTGCTCTTTCCCCCCATGCTTGCTTCATGATTGCAAGCTCACACACACATGCACATGCACGCGCACATGGATAAGCACACACATGCATACAGACATCCACACATGCACACACATGCACACAGACATCCACACATGCACACAGACATCCACACATGCACACAGACATCCACACATGCACACAGACATCCACACATGCACACAGACATCCACACATGCACACACATGCACACACATGCACACACATGCACACACATGCACACACATGCACACACATGCACACACATGCACACACATGCACACACATGCACACACATGCACACAGACATCCACACATGCACACAGACATCCACACATGCACACAGACATCCACACATGCACACTCACACACACACCCACAGTTGACCTGAAACACACGTTTATTTTGTCCTCCCTGTTTCCCCCCCACCTCCCTCTCCTCCCCTGCCACCATCCCCAGATGTCCTCTGCTGCTCCTTCCTCTCCCCTCCCCGGTGCCGCCTCACCCCCTGCCCTACCTGGCCTGCTAGCTCTCTGCAACCAGCTCCAGCAGCAACCAGGGTAGGCTGATTGAACGCCGCCTCTCTCCCTGTGTATGCCCCTCATTGGCACACCCTTGGCACCTCCTCTCCTCCTCCCCCGCCAGTCCTGCTAGCCCTTGACAACCAGCTCAGGCGGCCCAGAGTTGCTGGTTCACTGAAGGGCAACGCAGATGCGTTGAACCAGAGTTGAATCTGAAGTCCAACTCTAGTGCACTCCAGATTCACCTCTTTCAGTGAGAGTCAGCAACTGCGCAGATGTCATCACTCCAGCTCTCCCCCTTGTTCCACCACCAATGCAAATTCGGCTGTTGAATCCACTCAGGTGCTTCCACTCTCCTCGGCTCTTGCCTACTCTCTCCCGTTGTCCGCATACAGGATCGTGTCAGTGACGTTGGGCAGGCAGGCAGTGGAGCGACGGGTGGTGTCTCAGGACCTGGAGCTCTGGCTGTCCAATGTGAGTAGTGAAGGGAGCGAGGGAGAGAAGGAATGAATGTAAAGGTGAACGAAGGGTTGGGCTGGGCAGAACAAACGGGGAGATGAAGGTAGGCAGTGGGGCGATGGGTGGTGTCTCAGGACCCATTTGTTCATTTGGACGGGTGGTGTCTCAGGACCTGGAGCTCTGGCTGTCCAATGTGAGTGACGGAATAACTGGAAGGGGGGAGAGGCAGAACAAACGGGAAGGTGAAGGGAGGGAGTCATGGTTTCCTGTCTTCTCCATGTTTCACGTTTGTGTGGTACAAGCCGTTGTGGTTGACTGGTTGGCAGCTAGTGGCAGGGCGGCCGGCAGTGTTGCACGAGTTGGAGCTCTTGCTTTGCAATATGTGTCGCTGTGTCAGCTATCAGCAGTGTGAGCATATCTCACCTCCTTCCCTTCACTTCCTTCCCTTCACCTCCCTCCTGTGCCCACCGCCCGTGCACTTGCTCTTCTTACAGGCGCCAGCAGCAGAGGGGCAGTTTGCATTGCTGGCACGAGCAGGCCGATTGGTGAGCATTCTTTCTTATGCCTCTTTGCCCTGTTCCGCAAGTTTGAATGCTATGCAGTACGTCCAGAAAGTTACAAATAGTGCTGCCTGTTTTGGTGTGCCCAAGTTTTCTCTCACTCCACTTGCTTTTGTACTGCCTTGTTGCTTCCTGTGCTCACTTGGGCCAATCAACGTGCAGGTGCAAGAGGTTCAAGTTGTTGCCACTTTGGATCGGGAACAGATGAAGGAAGTCCTGAAGCAGATCTCTTAGGGTAGTGCAATGTGCAATGCGTGGTGTGTACCACTAGCTGAGTTGAGTTGTTGTAACTTTTGCACACTGATGTGTAGTGAGTTGTATAAACTGCCAGATTTCTGAAGTCTATTCAGTGCAAGTTTCTCAAAGGTATTGTTTCTGCAGCAAGTTTATGAGGCATGCACACCCCTAGTCAAAACACAAATCCTGCACCAATAACCATGCTTTTTACTCTCTTATTCTTGCATCTGGCTTTGCTTTACGTAGGTGGTAGAGAGAGTATTCTGAATTATCATGTTGCATGGTGAATACGAAATCATAGGTGCAGTTATCACTAAAAATGCACAGATATTGCCTTACATCTTTGCTGCACCATAGCCTATCATCCCACTCCAATCTAACGTACCTACCGGTATCACTAAACAGCATTGACGAAGCGTCGGCAATATACCTACTCGTGTACAGGTCAGCTCTTATGCAGAGCAATCGGTTGAGGTAAACGAACGAGGACACAGTAGCATCACTTCACAGCTTCAATCAGTCATCTGCCATTCTGCTCACCACACCGTCCTTCCAGCCTTCCAAAACAGCATTCAGATGCCTGTCTTGGAGCGCCAGACATCAAGTCAAATGGCGCCAGTGAGTGACCAGATGTCAGATCAGATGTCAGACGACTTATTTGAGTTGACGCAACAACCATCCAGCCAGCCACACTCCAGAGCATTAGTCATGAGATGCCAGACGCGGCAGCTGCCACACTCCATAGCAATCACACTGTTCCTCAACCCCACCCACCATCCCTCATCCATCACTGAACACCATGGACACGGGCGCGGCAATATCCGCGCTCATGTACGAATTCACCCCGGCAGACATCCCTAGAATTTTCCCTGGCACATGGTCGTAATCCTCCTCCTCTGCAATATCCATCTGCTCTTACCGCACCCCACCGCACTCCACTCCACCCCGCCCCTTATCTATCACTAAACACCATGGACACCGGCGCAGCAATATCCGCGCTCGTGTACGGATTCACCCCGGTGGACGTGCCAGGAATATACTCAGGCACGTGGTCATAATCCTCCTCCTCGTCCTCCGCAATATCCATCAGATTATCCTCCCGGTCCTCCAAATCGTCGTCCGGGAACAGATTCATCACCGGCTCGAGAATCCCGGACGAGGGCTTTAAGAAGTACTTGATTTCCGCGAGGCGGGTGGCGACCTCGGCCATCTCGGGGCGGTCACGGCCGAGGCGGCGCACGCACATGGCGGTGACGGCTGCGAGCATGTTGAGCGCCTGGCGCGGGTAGGCGCCTGTGAGGCGCGGGTCCAATATGCTCTCCACCTTGCCTGCTGCTATCTTGGGTGTGGCCTGGGGAACGAGGAGGGGAAGAAGGGGGGTGAGGGGGATGTGGAGTGGAGTGTGAGAGCGTGACCATGTACGACTCGTTCTCCACTGAGGGGCCCTCCATGATGGGCGGACAGCGTGGGAGTGGTGCAAGGTTCAGGGTTCAGGGTTCAGGGTTCAAGGTTCAAGGCTCAAAGTTTGCCACTCACCTGGGTACAACTCGTTCTCTACTGGGAGGTCCTCCATGATGGTATGCAATGTGGCAGTGGGGTGTTGTGTTCATGGCTCAGGGTTGAAGATTCAGAGCTTGCCACTCACCCATCGCGAGAGCGTGACCATGTATGACTCGTTCTCCACTGATGGGTCCTCCATGATGGGCGGGCGGCCTGTGATGAGCTCCAGCAGCACCACTCCGAAACTGATGCGTGGGGCGGGAAGGCAGGAGAGAAGGAGGGCGATGGGCAAAGGAGGAGAAGTAAAGGATGAGGAGTGAAGGATTGAAGAGTCCAGCAGCAGGACCATGGCCAGGGCAGGAGAGGAGAGAGGAAGGCGTAGATGAGGGAGGGAAGGGACGATGGAGAGTAGCACGAGGGGATTGAAGAAGCAAGAACATAATTGATGTTTTATTTATTTATTTAATGGCATGTTTATTGAGTCATTTCAGGAAAGTGCTTCAACTCGCACCTGTAAACGTCGCTCTTGGTGGTGACCTGACCTTGTACTTCTGGTAATACTCAGGGTCCACTTAGCCCGGAAAGCAGCATGGAGTGACATGGCACGGTGCATGGTGCATGATGCTTCAATTCTCGCCTGTAAACATCACTCTTGGTGGTGACCTTGTACGTCTGGTAGTACTCGGGGTCCACATAGCCTGGAGAGGCATGCCATGGGGTGCCCACCAGCCAGGTGTGCACGTTATACAGTGCCCCGAACCTCACCTGTACACATCGCTCTTGGTGGTGACCTTGTACGTCTGGTAATACTCGGGGTCCACATAGCCTGGAGTGCCCACCACCCGCGTGTTCATCTCGTCACCCGGCTTGTTGCTGCCGCTCTTCTTGAACACGCCAAAGTCTGCCACCTTCGCCTGGAAGGGCAGCAGGGGAAGGGAAAGGAAAGAGATGGGGGAACGGAACGAAACGGCTCTCAGGAAGACTTTTGAAACGTCTCAAAACACTACTTTCATCAGGGAGGGGAAAGAGATGGGGGAAGACGGAAGGAAACGGCTGTCACGAGGACCAGCAGAGCTCAAAGGTTGCTGCTGTTCCTCAACACTCCAAAGTCCGCAAAATTGGCATGTGAACGTGGGGAGGAGGGAAATGGGGTTCAGATTGATTGGGTGTGAAACGAGTACAAGCAACACCCAATCCTCAGCACCATGCCATCAGCTCACCATCATGCCATTATCCAGCAGGATGTTATCGCACTTGATGTCACGGTGGATGATAGCCGGCTCTGGGGTGACAGAGAGCAGCACCAATCTTTGAGTTCTAAACCTAACCCTAAAGCACCCCCTCCTCACCATCATGTCGTTATCCAGCAGGATGTTATCGCACTTGATGTCACGGTGGATGATAGCCGGCTCTGCCGCGCTGTGCAGATACTTGAGGCCCTCTGCCGCCCCCACCGCTATCTCCAGCCGCTGCTCAAATGTCAACGGCCGCTTGGTCGGGTCTGCAGGGAGGTGGGGTGTAGAGAGGTGGGGGGATAAACAGCAGCATGTTTGGCTTTAGAAGCGTCTGCAAAGGCTGTGAAGGTACTTGAGGCCCTCTGCCGCCCCCACTGCTATTTCCAGCCACTGCTCAAACGTCAACGGCCGCTTGGTCTGAAGAGAGGTGGAGGGGCAAGGTAGCGGGTAAAGTAGAGGGTCACCACCATTGCACCCCTAGCACTGCTGGGGCGGATGTGCTGCCAGAGGGTGCCCAATAGCCACAAAGCCATACACGAGAATCTGCTCCTCTCCCTTCTCATTGCAGCACACGGTCTAGCCTTAGTTGTGAAAGACGCAGGGCGCGTCATGCGTCCTGCGTCTGGACGCAGCGTCCGGACGCAGGACGCACAGCGGTTTTTTTTTCGGGCTGACCGAAAAAAAAAATCGCCAGCGCGAAGTTGACATTCGCGATTTCAACGCGACTGTCAAATTCGCGACATTTCGACCCCCCCTAACCCATTTCAACCATCAAAAACAGCCCACGCACAACATTTGTGTAACCCCCCATCACCAAAATTGTAAACCCAACCCCTCACAACCCAACTACATCTAGAAAACCAAACCATGGTGGACCACCACCAAGCCCATTTAGGAGGTCAAAATCTTCATTTGTGCTCCATCTCTGTATATGAACACAATTCTCCTTCGTAAACCCTAGAGGGTTTAGCTACCTTTCGCTCCATAGTGCTACCTTTCGCTCCATAGTGCTACCTTTTGCTCCATTGCTACCTTTTTGCCTCACATGTGTGATACGTCGTCCTCCCCCCCTTTCCCATGCCCTATAACGTGTTTTTTTGGCTGCCCGGGGGTTTTTTTTCCCTGCCCGGACATTCGTCTTTTGTAGCGTCTCCCAGGCCCACATGAAGCGTCCTGCATCTGAGACGCTGCGTCTGGACGCACCCGTCTAAGACGCAGGACGCGTCTTTCGCAACTAAGGGTCTAATCACAAGCAGACCCTCACCTGCACCCGCCCACTGCTGGGCCAGGTGTGAACATCCTGCTGCAATCCCAAAACTCACTGCTGGAACTCGTACACGAGGATGTGCTCGCTCGCCCGTCTCATCACGGCACAAGGATTAACCACCAAACCCAGACCCTCACCTGCACTCACTGCTGCGCCCCTAACACTCACTGCTGGGGCGAATGTGCTGCCTGAGGGTGCCGTTAGCCACAAACTCATCATACACGAGCATCTGCTCTCCCTTCTCATCGCAGTAGCCCAGCAGCACAAGGACTAACCACAAGCAGACCCTCTACTGCACTCACTGCTGGGCTGAACTTGAAGCACAACGACTCACCACCACCAAGCCCTCCACTGCTATCCCAACACTCACTGCTGGGGCGAATGTGCTGCCTGAGAGTGCCGTTGGCCACAAACTCGTACACGAGAATTTGCTCGCCCTTCTCATCGCAGTAGCCCAGCAAACGCACGAGGTTGCGGTGAGACATCTTGCTGATCACGTCCACCTGGAGAAAGAGGGCATGGGAAGCACCGGGGAAGGGTTGGGGGCGAAGGGGGGTTGTTTTCAGCCCTTCGCATCGCAATAGCCCAGCAGTCGCACCAAGTTGGTTTTTGAGGCGCCTCAAAAACCACCTCAATGCACAGGGGGGTTGTTTTCAGCCCTTCTCATCGCAGTAGCCCAGCAGTCGCACCAAGTTGCGGTGAGACATCTTGCTGATCACATCAACCTGCGTGCATTAAGATGGGGGGCAAGAGGGAAGAGGGGAAGGGAGGGTTGCAGTTCAGCCCTTCTCCTCGCAGTACCTCAGCCCACCCACGTACGGAAGGGAGGGAAGAGGGTTGCAGTTCACACCCATCCACGCCCTCACCTCGTTCTGGAAGTCCTCAATGCCATCTTCGCTGGCGTTCTTGGTGCCACCCTCAATCCACCCACACTTACCCACCCTGCTAAACTCACACCCACACATACAGAACACCTGCATTAACGTACCCACCTGCATTAACGTACCCACCTGCATTAACGTACGTACCCATCTGCACACCCCCAAAACCAACAAAGCCCACCTGCACACCCCCAAAACCAACAAAGCCCACCCACACCCCCACCCACGCCCTCACCTCGTTCTGAAAGTCCTCAATGCCCTCCTCATTCGCGTTCTTGGCGCGCTTCACAGCCCACAGCGTGCCGCCCGGAGCCACGCCCTTGTAGACAGTGCCGTACCCGCCCGACCCCAGCTCGTTGTCGCTCGCAAAGTTGTCCGTCGCGCGAATCACATCCTCCAAAGCCAGCGCCTTCACGAAGTTCTCCTGCACCTTCAATCCGAAGTCCGACTGGCTGCGCGCCTTGGACTGTGATGCTGACACTGGGAAAAAGGGGAAAGGAGAGGGGGTGGATTCGACTCAAGAGCCGCTGGCAAAGTTGTCCGTCGCGCGAATCACGTCCTCCACGCGCCAGCCAGCGCCTTCACAGAGTTCTCCTGCACCTTCAGCCCAAAGTCGGATTGGCTACGCGCTTTAGACGCCGACGCTGACACTGGGGGAAGATGGGGGGCGGAGGGGAAGGGGAGGGGGAGGACTGAGACCCCAGCTCGTTATCCCTCGCAAAGTTGTCCGTGGCGCGAATCACGTCCCCCAAAGCCAGCGCCTTCACGAGACTCTCCTGCACCTTCAGCCCAAAGTCGGATTGGCTGCGCGCCTTGGACTGCGACGCTGACACTGGGGGAAGGAGGGGGTGCAGGGGTAGGTAGGGGGAGGGGGGAACGTGTGTGTGTGTGTGTCAGGACAGCGCCTTGACAAAGTCCTCCTGCACCTTCAGCCCAATACCGAACCGCTCTCCCACACCCGCCCTCCCCACCCCCATCCTCCCTCCCAACACTCAAAGCTGTTGGTTTTCCGCATGGACCGGCTCTCATCCTTCCTCAGCATCCCCAGCTCCTCCCACGGTTTTGGATCCCCACCTTCCCCACCTCCCTCCCTCCCCACGGCTGTTCGTTTTCCTCATGGATCGGCTCTCATCCTTCTTGAGCGACCCCAGCTCCTCCTCAGAAATTCACGTGTATCATTTAAGCCTCAAGACACTCTTCCTAGGCCCAATAACTAACCGCTCTCCCACACCCGCCCGCCCCTCCCCTCCAACCCCCCCCCCCCCCCCCCCCCCCCCCTCAGCACTCACTGCTATTGGTTTTCCGCATGGATCGGCTCTCGTCCTTCTTGAGCGACCCAGGCTCCTCGCCATTCTCCTTCTCCTTCTCCTCCTCCTGCTTCTCCTTCTCCTTCTCCTTGCGTTGCTCCTCCTCCAGTGCCTTCTGCCGCAGCAGCAGCTCCCGTGCCAGCTTGGCCCGGTACCAAGTGAACCCAGCGGCTGCCAGCGCAGCACCGGTGAAAATGACTGCCAGCACGATGAGGAGAATGGTCCACCACTTGGGCTCGCTGCTGCTGCTGCTGCTGTCGCTGGTGCTGCTCGTGGTGCTATTGGCTGGGTTGGGGGGGGGAGGGGAGAGAAGGGGAGAGCGGGTGAAGATGATTGCCAGCACGATGAGCAGGATGGTCCACCACTTGGGCTCGCTGCTGCCGCTGCTGCTGCTGCTGCTTGTCGTGTTGCTGCCTGAGTCTGGAGAGGGAGGAGACAGCGTGGGTGGGATGGAAGGGGGAGGGAGGGGAGAGGGGTGGGAATGAGTGCACTAGCAGCAGGCGCCAGCAGCAGCAGCTCCCTCTGCAGCTTCGCCCGGTACCAAGTGAACCCAGCGGCTGCCAGCGCAGCACCGGTGAAGATGATCGCCAGCACGATGAGCAGGGTGGTCCACCACTTGGGCTCGCTGCTGCCGCTGCTGCTGCTGTTGTCGCCGCTGCTGCTCGTGGTGTTGCTGGCTGGGTTGGGGGGGGAGAGGGGACAGCGTGGGTGGGATGGAGGGGGGAAGGGGGCGGAAGGGAGGGGAAGGTGCTTGGTGGGATGTGGTGGAGGGCGTACCAGCGGAAGGTGCTTTGTAAGTGGAGAGCGTGCCTGAGGGAGGTGGGATGTGATGGAGGCCGTACCTGAGGGAGGTGGAACGTGGTGGAGGGCGTACCTGAAGGAGCTGTTGGCGAGGCGAGCAGTAGAGGCGGAATGGGCTGCCCTGGCGGGTAATCTGCCACGGACCACGTGGGAAGGCAGTGGGGATGTCAGCGGGTGCGGCAGCAGTAACGGGCGAGGCAGCAGAAACGGGTGAGACTGCAGTAACGGGCGAGGCAGCAAAACCAGCAAGGGAAGAACGCAGTCACGGTGCAGGGGGCAATTTGGGTCGACTCAGAAAGCTGTTTGCTTCGACCCAAGTGAAACTCAAGTTTGGGTTCACTCAAAACGCAACTGCCCCCCCATCACTCACACATGCTGGGAGCGGTGGCGACGTTAGAGGGCGTGCCAGCCGCAGCAGTCAAGAGAGCAGCGGAGGCGAACTCAGGGGCGGCGAAGGCAGAGTTGTTGCGCAGGCGGTTCACCATCTCTGCCACGTCAACGCCGCTCCACGCCAGCGTGTCATTGCGGAACACGAGGAACGTGGCGGTGTCAGACGTGTCGGCGCTGTTCACGCGAAACAGGGACACCTGGCAGTGGCGTGTTGGGGTTGCGAGGAAACGGGGATCTGGCCTTATCATTCTTGACACCAAGAAGGGTGTGCTACAGTTACGGGAGGCCTGTGAGACGGGACCTGGGCGCTGGAGAGTTACCTGAGAGAGATATACCTGAGCGAGAGGCACATGAACGCTGGAAAGATTTGGCTACAGTAGGAAGAATTGGCAAGTACAGAGAATTGGCTAAAGTGGGAGGATTGGCTGAAGAAGCAATACCTGACCGCTGGAGAGCCCTAGAATGGATTCGACGTGAGAATCGAGCGAGTCCGCAACGGACGGCGTGATTCGCGGATTGCCGAGTTGATCGGACGGCGAGGAGAGTTCGAGCGTGACAATAACGGGCGGGCAGCACGCGCAAGCGCTGGACGCCTTGTACACGTAAGGGTTGGGGTACGTGGTGCCATTGCAGGCCGGGACGGCCACGCACGCCGACATATACTCGTACGGCGCCTCCGGACCTGCACCCCCCCCTCTTCCGAACCCCGCCCGCGAGACTGCGGCGGATGATAGAGATGATAATGAGAGCGACGAGGAGGTGGGGGAGGAGGAGGCGATAGCATCGGCTATCGGATCGTTGCCTACTTCTGCTGCTGCCGATGACAGCCGTCGACGCCCTGTCAGTGCGGAGGCACGTACAGGAAGGGGTGGGGGTTAAGGGGGAGGGGGGGAGGGGGGGGGGGGGAGGGGGAAGGACAGGGGAGGAGGGGGGAAGGGGAAGGGGGAGAGGTGAGGTGGGTGGGGATGGGAGGGGTGCAGACGCGGGTTCAGGCGCGTCAACAGTGACAGGAGGAACAAGACGACATTGGACAGGAAAGCGGGGAGACGAGAGGAATCGGGATTGGGAATAGGGAACGGGGAATATGGATCGGAGAATGGGGAGAAACGGTAAAGGGGACTGGGAGATAGGGAAGGCGATGAAAGAAAGTATAGCAGTAGACCGACGAGCGGCGGGTCGAGGGTACAGCGGACTGTAGCGAATGTTCTTCTATCGCGATAATCTGACAAGGTCGTTAGGGTTGAAAGCCGAACATTCTGACTCTCAAGTAGGTTTCCTGCATACAGGCACACTGCAGGACGTACAGTTTCCTCCTAGGACTTGAGCGCGCAGCGGGAACGCTTCTATCGAATCGGAAGTTCCATGTGGTCGTCCTCCGGCTGCCACGTGTGCGAAGGCTAGCAGCACGATTATCAATGCCGAGCAGCTACTGCTACTGCTCCAACTGTTGCCGCTGCTGTTGCTGCTGCTGCTGCTGTTGCTGCTGCTGCTGCTGCTGCTGCTGTTGCTGCTGTTGCTCCATCGGTATGTGAACGAGCGACTGAGACTACTGCAGCGGGCCATTGTCTGACAAGATAATTGAGCCGTTGAATCGCATGATCGTTGCCTTGATGCTACCTTTGATCTTAATCTATTTCTTCGCAACCATAAATGCGACGCCATGTAAGTCTTTACAAGCTGTTTCCGTTATAGACTAATCCGAAATAAAACAGTCCCTGCCCTAATTACGAGATGAAGCGCTGACAAGAAGGTGGACCCTAAACAGCCATGATTGCGTTCATCTATTCAAAATTCTCAAAACGTCTGGCGGGCGGAGGGTCAAACAGTTGGCAAAAAAAATCTCCTGAAATCATGGCGGATCATCCATGATAACTTATGTCGATCGTATCTCTAACAATGCCTGCGTCGGTAAGTTGCTTCTTGCCAGACCACGACGACAGCCAATCTGTTGTCTCGTGTCTGCGTTGCAACAACACTAAGGACGCCGATTCTGCCCGTCGTAATGGCAGTCAGTTACGTCACGTTATGCCACCTTCCGTTATTGCGCTGTCCTCAAGAGCGTGACAGCTGTGCTTGCGACAGAGACGGGTGAAGGAGACGAGGCAAGGGAAGGCGGATACCCTCGAGTGCCTAGGGAGTTGTGGTTGAGGAAGAGAGGGGGGAAGAGAAGAGGTGTGCGGTTGGCGTGAGGAGTTGCGCGTCATTTCATAGCTTAGCGGGTGGCTCGGTTATTGCCGAAACAATCCCAGGGAATGTCGGGCGAGCATACCTCGGCTTTCAGGCTCGGGTTTGGTTTGGTTACGAGGAGGGAAAGCAGTGAGCGGCTGGGCTGTCAGGTACGGAGCGGTTGACCCACCGTGTGGCGTATTCGGGCAGCTTGTACTGGGGTGATGCCCGAAGGAGTACTCTGATTGGCTGTGATGGGGGCCAGACAACTTACATGTAACGCCTCCACAACGCCGAGGTGGGAATCGTGCATAACATGCCTGATGGTGGTCGTTTGGCTTGGAGAAAGAAGTGGTGGGGTGGGTGCTCGAAATGGACAGCGTCGATGTTTATCTCAATGCACCCCATCGCACCTACATCAATTCGACAAAAACCGATGCCAATAACGATATCGTCGACACAAGGTTGCCTCGGGGATGTAGATCAAACTGAGGGTGATACTGGGTACAAGGTTAACCTTAAACATTATCTACGATACGTGTAAGGAAAAACCCTTTTCCTTACTTCGCGTCCCTGCTCAGCGCGTACACCACTGTTCCCGCCAACAGCACCCCACAATATTCCGTTACCACTCGCGACATTCGCCTCGACTCCATTCCCGCCACTGTTCACGATGCGACCCAACCTCACGGCTCGGTTGGTAACCCGCGCTCCGGACCTCCGCCTCGACAGTTCCCCAACCTCGGCACCAGGCCCGTCGCGCACCCCATGTTTCCACGCGTTACCGTTGCCACCGTAGCTTCGCTATATATTCTTCGCTCAATCCTTCGTTCATTGTATCTTGTCTCGATAGTGCGATCCTCGCTCGCTCACTCAATTGCACTCGTAACACTTGCTTATCAAAGCCTACGATCTTCTCTCGAACCGCACCCACACCTTCGCTTCCCACCTATCTCAATTTTTTTGGGGGGGGTAGACGTCTCTCAGCGATCAAGCACCGCCGCTCATAGTGCTCTCTCGTAAGCACGCACGGCCACGACAGAGGCTCTCGCTGAGCTTGCCCGACACCCCCGCCATGGCTGAAATCACTCTCGCGATACTGACGCAAGCGCAGCTCGACCGTCTCGTACGCCAACTCGAAGAATCGGCCCTTGAAATCGCCACACTCACGGCGGAACGAGACTCTGCACGCCAGCAATCGACAGCGAATGCACCAGCACCAACAAACACACAATCAGAGCAGCCGATCGAAATCTCGTCAGGCACACCAACACAGCATGACAGTATGGGACAACGCCCAGGCGTAGCCAGTGAAGGTGTCGCTCACTCAATGCCTGGCAAGGAGAGAAACAGGACCGCACCAAGCCCGCAGGAGCCCCGCGAAGCCCGTCGGCACGTGGAATTTGCAGCGACAAGCGGCGAGTATACCGTCACGGCACCAATGCCACTCAAACCGCAGCGTCCGCCCTGTTTCGACCCGAGCCAACGTGGAGGTCCGACGGTTCAATCGTGGGTCTTCACGATAAACGTATTTTTCTACGCAAATTACGTCGAGTCGGACGCAGCGAAGATTCGCTACGCTGTTTCGCTGCTGAGGGGCCCCGCCATGGACTGGTGGCGAGTCATCGTGACGTCGCCACGCGCCTACGAGCCACCGTCGCAAGAAGAAGGGCCCATGGGCCCAGCCGTCACCTGGAGTTCATTCTGCGAGACAGCCCAGTACATCACGTGGGATGCGTGGTGCGCAGGGCTTCGGGGCGCGTTTCGAGCCGATTGCGGCTTCGATTTCGGCGCGTCAGAAGCTGCGCACTTGGCGGCAGCTCGGGTCGGTTCAAGACTACACGAGCGGTTTTCTCGCATTATGCGAGCAAGTCGGCTATATGCACGAAGCGGAGCGGGTGGACCGTTACGTCGGAGGGTTAAAGCCGGACATCTCGCATGAAATCATGCTACGCGGGCTCTCGAATTTCAACGAGATTCTCGAGCTCGCCGAGAAAATTGACATTCTACGACGACCGAGACCGGGGTCCTACTACGGACAACGTCCTCGGGGACCGATCGAGCACGCCACCGTACACGCCGTTGCGACAAATGCAGCTGCCGCACCGGCTTTGCTTGCAATAGGCCGGGCCATCGCAAGAGTGAATGCTCAGAGGAGCTGAGGCGTCGCGGAACAGAGCAAGGGCGAGAGTCTCAGAGGCCGGGAAACGCCAGCAGTCAGTAGAAGTTGGGCCAAGTACTGACGAGACTGCCTGCTCGCCCAACTTCACCGACCCTCACCGATTCACAGTACCGATTCACGCTATCGATCGGGCTCGGACGAATAAGGAGGGTACAATGACGGATTGCCCCGTACCGATTCACGGGAAAATACAGGGAGCAGCAGTGAAGATTTTTATAGACGGAGGCGCAAGTCACAGCTTAGTTAATACTGCGACTTCAAGGAAGCTGCAACTGACACTTTGTCGGTGCTTACCGGAGATGGACGCGCGCTTAGTCGACGGAACACCGCTGGCCATACGGGAAAAAGTGGAGAGGGTAAAAGTCCGCTGTGGGGGGAACTTCGGATTTACACTGGAAATGCTCGCGACGACATTGGATGGTCACAATATTTTACTAGGACGTGATTGGCTGCGGCGATACAACCCGCGAATCGACTGGACGACGGGTAGCTGCACTGTGCGAAGTAGTGGTAACTGGGTGGAACTACCTCGCTGGCAGTCGCTCGAGTCATCAACGGCCCACATCAACGCCATCACGATGAAGCGGGCTATCGCCGCTGGAGCTGAGGTGTACGCGGTAGATATCGCAATGGTGGGAGAAGCAGAGCAGCCGAGCGATTTACAGAAACTACTGGCGGCGGTACCACCCGAACTACAGGAACTGTTGAAGCAATACCCGGGGATTTTTCCCGACGACTTACCGGAGGGACTGCCACCTCAGCGAGCACATGATCACCGAATAGAATTAGAACCCGGGGCACAGCCAACCGTACAGCGACAGTTCAGACTGACACAGCCCGAGCTCGACGAGCTAAGGAAGCAGTTAGATTACCTGTTAGAGAAAAAATTCATCCGACCGAGCTCATCGCCGTTCGCCACACCGATCCTGTTCACACCGAAAAAGGATGGAGGATTTCGCATGTGCATCGACTACAGAGCACTGAACAGGGTTACAGTCAAATCGCGATACCCTATCCCTCGCGCCGACGAACTGATAGATCAACTGTGAACAGCACAGGTCTTTTCGAAAATTGATTTACGGGGAGGTTACCATCAGATTCGGGTCGAACCATCGGACTATGCCAAGACAGCATTTAGGACTAGGTACGGGTCTTTTGAGTACATAGTGATGCCTTTCGGACTGACCAACGCACCGGCGACTTTTCAGATGACCATGAACGAGGCGTTTAGACCACTCTTAAATAAATGCGTGATCATCTATCTCGACGACATCCTAGTCTACAGCCGTGACAAGCAGCAGCACTTAGCCGATTTAGAAGCAGTCTTTACAGTTTTAGACAAACACAGACTACTGACCAAGGTTCCAAGTGCGAGTTCTTCCAGGACAGGCTAGAGTTTTTGGGGCACGTTATTTCGGAGGCTGGAGTCGAAATCGACCCAAAGAAGCTAGACACGGTCAAAGCGTGGCACCCCCCGACGAACATCACGGAGCTGCATAGCTTTTTAGGGTTCGTTAATTATGTGCGTCGGTTCGTCCCCGGCATGGCACGCTTAACTGCCTCGCTGACGGACTTACTGAGGAAGGGGGTCACTTTTACGTGGGGGGAGAAAGAGCATGCTGCCTTCTCCACCCTGAAAAATGTTATCTGTTCACCGCCCGTACTGCGCATAGGCGACCCACACCGCCCATTTGAAGTGGTTACCGACGCAAGCGACATCGCCATTGGAACCGTACTGCTACAGGATTTTGGCAACAGTCTACAACCCATCGCATACGAATCACGAAAGTTGCATCTGCCCGAGAAGAATTACTCGATACACGATCGCGAAATGCTTGCGATCGTGCATGCATTCAAAGTCTGGCGTTGTTACTTGACCGGCGCCGACGTGACAGTACAGAAAGACCACAAATCTCTACAGTACCTCCCCGCACAACCCCACCTCAACCCACGACAAATCCGCTGGCTCGACTACCTCGAGTCGAATTTTCACTACTCGGTCACCTACAAAAAGGGGGCATCGAACATCGCCGACGCATTAACCCGGCCCACAGCCCAACTCCACGCCATACTACTCGCCCAGACCAGCCCCCTGCTGACAGGCCTATTTACCCACGGTTACCAGACTGACCCATTTTTTACAGACGGAAATTTGCAGCAATTTGCAACGGCAAGAGGGGTCTATTACGTAAAAGCGGGCACCGATCGCATCTGGGTACCAGGTTACACGCTCCTACGGGAATTACTGTTGCAAGAGGCACACGACGGAGTCACCTCAGGACATTTCGGAGTAGAACAAACACGGAAGCAGCTGAAGCAGTTTTATTACTGGCCCGAAATGCTGACCGACGTACAGCGACACGTGGCATCGTGTCCCACCTGCCAAGTCATGAAATCATCACGGAAGCGACCGGCAAGACAGTTGCAGCCGATACCACCCCCAGAGCGTGCTTGGCAGCAGGTGACGATAGACTTCGTCACGGGGTTACCGGCCGGAGCAAGTGGGAACGACGCGATCCTGGTCGTCGTCGATCGGCTGACGAAAATGGCACATTTCGCAGCCTGCAAAAAGTCAATCACAGCCGAAGAAACGGCTCGCCTCTTCATCTCAACCATCGTTCGATTGCACAGGATACCAGCAGCAATCATCAGCGACCGCGATACGGAATTTACCAGCAATTTCTGGCGGAACCTGTGGCAGCAGTTCCGCACGAGACTACAGTTCAGTTCTTCGTACCACCCCGAAACCGACGGACAGACAGAACAGACAAATCAGACCATGGAACAGTTAATCCGAGCCACGTGCGACGACCCGACCACCTGGGAGCAGCAATTGCCACTCATCGAATTCGCGTACAACAACTCGCCATCCGCCACGACCCAACAGTCGCCGTTTTACCTGAACTACGGACAAGACCCTACATTACCCATGACCCCGAGTCCCGACAACCCAGTACCACGTGCGCAACAATTCGCAGAACTATTACAGGCAGCACGAACCCGGGCAGCTAAGGCAATAAAAAAGGCCAACGTCATCGCTAAGCGCAACGCCGACCGACACCGCAGGCCCGTCACTTACCAGCCCGACGACTTAGTTTTACTCGACACTCAAAACCTCCGCCTGCCCATAACCCCGAAACTCCGCCCCCGATACTGCGGGCCATTTCGCATCAGCCACATGATCACACCTGTCACCGCCCACCTCCTCCTCCCTGCTGATTGGTACATCAGCTCGTCTTTCCACATCAGCCTGCTTCGCCCCTACATCCCATCCACTAGCCAACTGGCCCGAAATCGCCCAGCCAGCATGACACGACCACCGATGGAGCCAGTCATCACGCCCGAGAAAATTCTGAGCCACCGAGTTCGTGACCCACGAGGAGCACGAAGGGTCGAATTTCTAATCCGTTGGAGAGACCGCACGCCCACCGAGGACAATTGGGTTCCACTGGACAAAATCGAAGACCACCCCGTCCTCAACGAGTATCTGCGCAGCGGAAATTTCCGAGACATACACGCGCTCTCGTAAGAGAGGCCTCCTTGAGGGGGGGGGGATAGTGTAAGGAAAAACCCTTTTCCTTACTTCGCGTCCCTGCTCAGCGCGTACACCACTGTTCCCGCCAACAGCACCCCACAATATTCCGTTACCACTCGCGACATTCGCCTCGACTCCATTCCCGCCACTGTTCTGAGAAGAAACGAGGAATGAAATGACTAAGGGAAAGTTGGGTACAAAATGCAAACCCTAGGAAAACTGTACCCCATATGTGCTACCCCACTATAGCCTACAGTAGCTATGTCATATAAATCTGACACACCCCCATAGGCAAAGTGGGGGAGAACAAGGGGTCACAAGACCAGTCAAGCAAAGCAAAACAAGCTCAGGGTGGATCACAAAGTCACCACACATTCCGAGCACAAGTTCAAGGCTACAAGGCCAGTTCACATGCAGGATTACATATATATATATAAGGCTAGACAAGCAAGAGCAGGTGTATATATATATGCAACAGTACAAACAAGGTCAAGGGGTGAGCAAGTGAGGCAAGGTAGGCACAAGACCCAGCTGAGTACAGAAGCGCTGATGATCACAAGGCGCAAGTGCCTTGGTGAAGATATCAGCAGTGTTGGCCTCAGAGGCCACGTACGCAAGCCGCAGCTGACCACGCTGCTGTAGCTCACGAGCAAGGAAGTAGCGGAGAGAAATGTGCTTCGTTCTGTGCTCCAGTCTCTGCTCTCGACACAAGGCCAGCATGGCCTTGTTGTCTACGTACAGTACTGGAGGAGAACGAGGCGGCTCTTCGAGGTCAGTCAGCAGGTAGGTGAGCCAGCGAAGCTCCTGTGCAGCCATGGCCCCGGCGTAGATCTCAGCCTCACAACTAGAGCCGAGAACAGAAGACGAGCGGGTAGCCCGCCACGAAACAGAGCCGGAACCAAGGCTGAAGGTGTAACCCTGTGACGACCGCTGCGTAGCCTGGTCGTCAGCCCAAGAAGCGTCTGCGTGCCCAGTGAGGACCACTGGACTCTGCCCTCCAAGCACAAGCCCCATGCCCGACGTACTGCACAAGTAGCGCAACACCCTCTTCGCTGCAGCCATGTGCTCCGGTCTGTGTCTCCCAGGAGCAACATAGCGTGCAAGAATGCTAAGAGGGTATGCAAGGTCAGGTCGAGTGCAGGTCATCAGGTACATGAGGCAGCCAACAAGCTCTGGGTACGGGCCACTCGACTCTACGGACTCATCCGAAGGCAGAGCTGAGAGCGAGTGACGAGTAGGCAGAGGAGTGGCCTGAGGCGAGGAGTACGTGAAGCCGAAGCGCTGAAGGACCTGCTGCACCATGTGTGACTGAGTCAGGGTAATGGTGCGGCGTGCTCTGTCCCGGGTGATCTGCAAGCCAAGGTAGCTGCGCAGTTCACCCAGGTCTGTGCACGTGTGTCTCTTCTGCAGCTCGGACTTCACGTGGGCGAGTCCAGCAGTGTCAGCTGTGGCGAAGACCAAGTCGTCGACATACACGAGGATGTAGAACGGCGGCAGAGAAGTGTCGGTGCGCAGAAACAGCGACGGGTCGGCAGTAGAGGGAGCAAACCCAAGAGCCGCAAGTGTAGTCCTCAGTGTGTCGTGCCACTCACGCGGTGCCTGGCGGAGACCGTAGACTGGCCGCCGGAGGCTCCACTGGGTGCCAGGAGGAAAGGACCCAGTGAAGCCAGGTGGGCGACGCAGCCAGATCTCCTCGTGCAGGCTGCCCTGCAAGAAAGCAGTGCTGAAGTCAAGAGAGTGCAGCTCGTAGTCGCGGTGAGCAGCAATGTGCAGCAGTACCCGAAGAGTGGTCATCTTCGGGGTGGGAGAGAAGGTCTGAAAGTAGTCAACTCCCTGCCGCTGACTGAAGCCACGAGCCACGTAACGCGCCTTGAAGACAGGCGGAGAACCCGGCGGCCGCTTCACCCTGAAAATCCACATGCCACTGACGATGTTCGCCCCAGGCGGGGGAACCTCGTCAACGTAGGTGCCTGTGTGTCAGAATATTATAGCTCATGCATATTGTGTAGGCTATAGTGGGGTAGCCCATAAGGGGTACAACCCAATTAGGGTTAGTACTTGTACCCAATTCATTCATAGTTCATTCATTCCTTGTTTCTTATCATGGTAACAGAGCAGGTTCCCTCGTGGGAACTGTTCCTAGGGCCCACCGTTTTTTTCCTGCCCGGAGCGCACTCAGCCCCTGCCCGAGTCGCGCTCCCCTCTCTCGCGCCGCCCTAGCGGCCCCTTCGCGCCGCCCTCGCGGCCCCTTCGAGCCGCCCTCGCGGCTCTGTCGCCCTACCCTAGCGACCCCGCGGCCCCACCCTCGCGGCGCCGGCCGCCTCCCTTCGCGGCCCCGATCCGCCGCCCTCGCGGCCCCCCCTACTCCGCCGCCCTTCGCGGCCCCTACTCCGCCGCCCTCGCGGCCCCGATCCGCCGCCCTCGCGGCCCCGATCCGCCGCCCTCGCGGCCCCTACTCCGCCGCCCTCGCGGCCCCTACTCCGCCGCCCTCGCGGCCCCGATCCGCCGCCCTCGCGGCCCCGATCCGCCGCCCTAGCGGCCCCGGCCCCTGCTCCTACGGCCCCGGCGCCTGCTCCTACTGCCCCCACGCCTACTCCTACGAGCAGCCCAGCCGCCGAGCCGCCCAGCAACCGAGCAGCCCAGCCGCTGAGCCGCCGAGCCGCCCAGCAACCGAGCCGCCCAGCCGCCGAGCCGCCCAGCAGCCGAGCCGCCCAGCAGCCGAGCCGCCCAGCCGCCGATACGCCCAGCAGCCGAGCCGCCCAGCAGCCGAGCCGCCCAGCCGCCGAGCCGCCCAGCAGCCGAGCCGCCCAGCAGCCGAGCAGCCGAGCCGCCCAGCAGCCGAGCCGCCCAGCCGTCGAGTCGCCGAGCCGCCCTGCAGCCGAGCCGCCCGAGCCGCCCTGTCCGGTAAGAGCAGCGCCTCTCTCACAGCACTGCCCTCACCATACTATTTGCACTGCTAGTCTACTGCTGTCATGGCTACCCCTAGTGTCCTCGCTTTTGACGCTGAGGGTCGGGCCATTGACTTTGAAGTCTGGATAGATGACCTGCAGCTTTTCTTACAGTGCGATAGGGCAGACGGCCTCTCCCTCTTTGACCTCACTTCTGGTGCCTCTCCTGCCCCCGCTGCTGATGCTGACGCCACTGTTCGCTCACAGTGGGCCACGCGCGATGCTGCTGCACGTCTTGCTGTGCGTCGCCACCTACCTACCTCTGAGCGTGCGCACTTTAGCCAGTACAAGAGTGCTCAGACCTTGTACGACGCTGTAGTTGCACGCTACTCCTCCCCTGCCACTGCTGCACTGAGCCGCCTCATGCTACCGTACCTCTTCCCTGACCTTGCTGCCTTTCCCACGGTCGCTGACCTCATTACGCACCTCCGCACTAGTGACACTCGCTACCGCGCTGCGCTTCCTGCTGAGTTCTGCGCCAAGAACCCCCCCCCCCCCATGTACATCACCCTCTACTACATAGTCACCCGTCTCCCTGACTCCCTTCGCGTAGTCAGGGACCACTTCCTCTCGGTTTGCCCCACCACTCTCACCGTTGACCTCCTCGAGAAGGCTCTCCTAGCAGCAGAAAAGAGCATAGTCGCTGTAGGAGCCTCTCGTGGTGACCCTCGCACCCCCATCTTTGAGGGGTGTTCCCCCTCCCCTCTTTTGCCCTCTGTTGCCTCTGTTGCTGCGGCCGACCTCGCTGGTTTGGAGTCGGTTGGGGCAGCGTCTACCCCTAGCGGGAGACGCCGCCCTGGCAAGGGCAAGGGGGGCAGGGGCGCTGGAGGAGCTAGCGGGGGCGGTGGAGGCGGCGGTGGAGGCGGTGGAGGAGGTGGGGGTGGCGGTGGGGGTGGTGGCGGGGGTGGAGGTGTAGGTGGCGGCAGTGGAGGCGCAGGCGGCAGCGGCGGTGGCGGAGGGAGCGGAGGTGGCGGCGGTGGAGGAGGAGGCGGCGGAGGAGGTGGAGCTGGTCGGGGTGGCGTTGTGCAGAGGGTCGGCTCCGGTGGTGGTCAGCGCCAGCAGCAGCAGCAGCGCACTCGTGACGTCCCCTCCCCTCAGCAGCTCCGTGAGTGGTACACTGCACGCCAGAGGGGTGGGGGTACTGGTCCGTGCACCTACGTCCTGCGCACCGGCGACCGCGCGGGTGAGCAGTGCGGGGGTGCGCACTCCACCCAGCGCTGCTTTGGCCGCCTGACGGACGCTTGGCGTCACCAGTTCCCTGAGGCCACTGAGATCCCCCGCTGGGGTGAGCTGTCTAGGGCGGGTGTAGCTGTCTTTGACCTTGACTTTGATGCTATTCTTGCTGCCATGTATACTGTGACTATTAGTGATGAGGGTGACTGTTACCGGTGTTTTCCGCCCGACCCGGGCATTGAGACTGCTGCTCTAGGTACTGGTGAGGCTGCTGCTCTAGGTGCTAGCGAGGCTGCTGCTCTAGGTGCGTCTGCTCCCTCAGGTACTGGTGAGTCTGCTCTCTCAGGTTCTGCGTCGGCTTCGGCCTCCCACACCTTCACCCTTGACTCGGGGGCTTCTCGCTCCTTCTTTCGAGACCGCACCACACTCACGCCGCTTGGCCGGCCAGTTGCGGTCTCTCTGGCAGACCCCTCTGGGGGTCCTGTCCTTGCTCACTTCTCCACTGTCCTCCCGTGTCCGGCGGCCCCCTCTGGCACCCTGTCTGGTCTTTACCTCCCCTCGTTCTCTACGAACTTGGTGAGTGGTGCTGACCTACAGGATGCGGGGGTTCACCAGTTCACTCCTGCGAGTCAGCGGGTGACCCACTGCACGGACGCTCGGACAGGCCGACACCTGGCCACGTTTACACGTCGGCCGGGGTCGAGCCTGTACACACTGACCACTGCGTCTCCCCCAGTCCCTGCGTCTGGTCAGGTAGCTGCGTCGGGTCAGGTGTTTGCTGCAGCGTCCAGGTCTGGTCCTGAGTCTGCCCCCTGCTCGTGTCGCCTCCTGTCTCACGAGACTCTCCTCTGGCACCACCGCCTTGGTCACCCCTCCCTGCTTCGTCTCCGGAGCATGGCCTCCCGTGTCCTTGTCTCTGGTCTTCCCCGGTCCCTCCCTCCACTTCCTCCGGGGCCTGGCCCTACCTGCGTCCCCTGTGTCGAGGGACGACAGCGGGCTACCCCTCACTCCTCCCAGTTTCCTCCGACAGAGGCCCCGCTGCAGACGCTTCACATAGACGTGTGGGGCCCGGCCCGCGTCCGTGGACAGGGTCACGAGCGCTACTTCCTGCTGGTGGTTGACGACTACTCGCGTTACACCACAGTCTTCCCCTTGCGCAGCAAGGGTGATGTCACTGAGGTGTTGATCGACTGGATCCGCGCAGCTCGTCTCCAGCTCAGGCGGAGCTTCGGCTCGGACTTTCCTGTTCTGCGTCTGCACTCTGACAGAGGCGGAGAGTTCTCCTCTGGCCTTCTGCGAGCCTACTGTCGTGCACGAGGTATCCGCCAGACCTTCACGCTTCCGGACTCTCCACAGCAAAATGGGATTGCTGAGCGCCGCATTGGCATGGTCATGGACGTCGCCCGTACGTCCATGATGCATGCGGCTGCCCCCCATTTTCTGTGGCCGTTTGCGGTTCGGTACGCGGCGCATCAGATCAACCTTCACCCCAGGGTCTCCATGCCGGAGACCTCCCCAGCCTTGCTGTGGACGGGGAAGGTTGGCGATGCGTCTGCGTTCCGTGTCTGGGGATCTCGGGCGTTTGTCCGCGACTTGTCTGCGGACAAGCTGTCCCCTCGTGCTGCTCCTTGCGTCTTCCTGGGTTTCCCCCCTGACGCCCCAGGGTGGCAGTTCTACCACCCCACCTCTCGCCGTGTTCTGTCCTCCCAGGACGTCACGTTTGACGAGTCGGTCCCCTACTACCGCCTCTTCCCCTACCGCACTCCGTCCCTCCCCCCGCCACCGCTCTTCCTTGTACCAGGTCCCCCCCCGGTAGACCCCCTCCCCCCTCAGGGTCCTGCCCCTTCAGGTGTGTCCCAGGTAGACGCTGTTGAGCCTGTCGAGGTCGCTGGTGGCTTTGGTGCTGCTGAGGGTGCTGAGCCTGGGGGTGCTGACTCTGGGGGTGCTGAGCGTGTGGGTGCTGACTCTGGGGGTGCTGAGCGTGTGGGTACTACGACTGGGGGTGCTGAGCCTGGGGGTGCTGCGTCTGGGGGTGCTGAGCCTGGGGGTGCTACGCCTGGAGGTGCTGAGCCTGGGGGTGCTGCGTCTGGGGGTGCTGAGCCTGGGGGTACTACGCCTGGAGGTGCTGAGCGTGGGGGTGCTACGCCTGGTGGTGCTGTGCCTGGCGGTTCTCCGGGTGCTCCTTCTCGCCGGGAGCCACTCTCTCCCCAGGAGCTGCGTGAGTGGTTTGCCCGGCGCTGGAGGCGAGCTGCTGGAGCTGGAGGTGCTGCGGGTACTGGAGGTTCTGTTGCTGCTGAGAGAGCTGGTGCCACGGGTCCCGGAGGTGCTCGTACTGGGAGTACTGGAGCTGCTGGACCTGCGGGTACTTCTGGAGCTGGAGTTGCTGCGGGTGTTGGCGCGGAGGCTACTGCTGTCGGTCCTGGAGGCGGTCCTACTGGGGGTACTACTGGTGCTGCTGGGGGTTCTGGAGCTGGAGCTGCTACTGGTGCTGGTGCTGCCACTGGGGGTGCTGGTGCTGTCCCTCCTGTGTCTGGAGTCGCCGCGCGGCCTCGGCCGTACTTCGTTCCGCTCCTTCAGCAGGTTCTTGGTCTCCCGCCTTCTACTGGTCCTCCTCCTCCCTTAGAGTGTCCACAGCCTGTCCCGTCGCAGTTACAGTTACAGCCGGCCTCCCCACTGCCTGCTCCGTCTCCCTACACTGGTCCTACTGGAGGTCTTGCTGAGCGTCGTGAGCCTGCGTCTCGCCCTGCGTCGCCTGTCCGTGCTGCTCGCACTAGTGGTCGCGGTTCGCGTCAGCGTCCTCCTCCTGTCCTTGGCACGCACCGGATGTCTCTGCGTCCGTCCACTGCTCCTCTGCGTGCCCCTTTGCCTTCTCCTCCTGAGTCTTCTCTTCCTGCTCTTGCCGACCCGGAGTCGGACTCTCTTCGTGCTGCCAGTCCTACTGTCACGCGTCTCCTTGCTACTGTTGTCACTGACCCTTCCTGGCTGCGTCGCCCACCTGGCTTCACTGGGTCTTTTCCTCCTGGCACCCAGTGGAGCCTACGGCGGCCAGTCTACGGTCTCCGCCAGGCACCGCGTGAGTGGCACGACACACTGAGGACTACACTTGCGGCTCTTGGGTTTGCTCCCTCTACTGCCGACCCGTCGCTGTTTCTGCGCACCGACACTTCTTTGCCGCCGTTCTACATCCTCGTGTACGTCGACGACTTGGTCTTTGCCACAGCTGACACTGCTGGACTAGCCCACGTGAAGTCCGAGCTGCAGAAGAGACACACGTGCACTGACCTGGGTGAACTGCGCAGCTACCTTGGCTTGCAGATCACTCGGGACAGAGCACGCCGCACCATTACCCTGACTCAGTCACACATGGTGCAGCAGGTCCTTCAGCGCTTCGGCTTCACGTACTCCTCGCCTCAGGCCACTCCTCTGCCTACTCGCCACTCGCTCTCAGCTCTGCCTTCGGATGAGTCCGTAGAGTCGAGTGGCCCGTACCCAGAGCTTGTTGGCTGCCTCATGTACCTGATGACCTGCACACGACCTGACCTTGCATACCCTCTTAGCATTCTTGCACGCTATGTTGCTCCTGGGAGACACAGACCGGAGCACATGGCTGCAGCGAAGAGGGTGTTGCGCTACTTGTGCAGTACGTCGGGCATGGGGCTGGTGCTTGGAGGGCAGAGTCCAGTGGTCCTTACTGGGCACGCAGACGCTTCTTGGGCTGACGACCAGGCTACGCAGCGGTCGTCACAGGGTTACACCTTCAGCCTTGGTTCCGGCTCTGTTTCGTGGCGGGCTACTCGCTCGTCTTCTGTTCTCGGCTCCAGTTGTGAGGCTGAGATCTACGCAGGAGCCATGGCTGCACAGGAGCTTCGCTGGCTCACCTACCTGCTGACTGACCTCGGAGAGCTGCCTCGTTCTCCTCCAGTGCTGTACGTAGACAACAAGGCCATGCTGGCCTTGTGTCGGGAGCAGCGACTGGAGCACAGAACGAAGCACATTGCTCTCCGCTACTTTCTTGCTCGTGAGCTGCAGCAGCGTGGTCAGCTGCGTCTTGCGTACGTGGCCTCTGAGGCCAACACTGCTGATATCTTCACCAAGGCGCTTGCGCCTTGTGACCATCAGCGCTTCTGTACTCAGCTGGGCCTTGTGCCTACCTTGCCTCACTTGCTCACCTCTTGACCTTGCTAGTGCTGTTACATATATATATACCTGCTCTTGCTTGTCTAGCCTTTATATATATATGTACTCCTGCATGTGAACTGGCCTTGTGGCCTTGAACTTGTGCTCGGAATGTGTGGTGACTTTGTGATCCACCCTGAGCTTGCTTTGCTTTACTTTGCTTGACTGGTCTTGTGACCCCTTGTTCTCCCCCACTTTGCCTATGGGGGTGTGTCAGAATATTATAGCTCATGCATATTGTGTAGGCTATAGTGGGGTAGCCCATAAGGGGTACAGCCCAATTAGGGTTAGTACTTGTACCCAATTCATTCATAGTTCATTCATTCCTTGTTTCTTATCACTGTGGACTTCCAGGAAGCCATCTCTGCGTCCATAGCTGCCTGCCACTGAGAGGAGTAGGGACCCTCTATCGCCTCCGCGTAAGAGCGCGGAGTCGGGATGTCAAGTGCATCCGGGTCTCCCTCAGGGGTAAGCAGTACGGACACGAGATGAGGTGAAGCAGCAGCCAAACACTGGAACTCCTCCTGCCTGTCCTCAAGGACGTCCGTGCCAAGGGCACACTCACCCCCGACGGACGGATGACAGACAGACTCAGACTCAGCAACAAGACTAGCAGCGTAGTCTAGACGACAGCGAGCAGCAAAGTCGACGAGCTCAGTAACTAGGGCAGACGCAGCAGTGGACTCAAAGGAAGGGTCAGTCACAACAGTAGCAAGGAGACGCGTGACAGTAGGACTGGCAGCACGAAGAGAGTCCGACTCCGGGTCAGGAAGAGCAGGAAGAGAGGACTCAGGAGGAGAAGGCAAAGGGGCACGCAGAGGAGCAGTGGACGGACGCAGAGACATCCGGTGCGTGCCAGGGACAGGAGGAGGACGCTGACGCGAACCACGACCACTAGTGCGAGCAGCACGGACAGGCGACGCAGGGCGAGACGCAGGCTCACGACGCTCAGCAAGACCTCCAGTAGGACCAGTGTAGGGAGAAGGAGCGGGCAGTGGGGAGGCCGGCTGTAACTGTAACTGTGACGGGACAGGCTGTGGACACTCTAAGGGAGGAGGAGGACCAGTAGAAGGCGGGAGACCAAGAACCTGCTGAAGGAGCGGAACGAAGTACGGCCTAGGCCGCGCGGCGACTCCAGACACAGCAGGGACAGCACCAGTACCCCCAGCCAGGTACCAGCGCCAGCAGCACCTCCAGCTCCAGTACCTCCAGCAGCACCAGTAGCACCCCCAGCAGGACCGCCTCCAGGACCGACAGCAGTAGCCTCAGCGCCAACACCCTCAGCAGCTCCAGCTCCAGTCGTACCCGCAGGCCCAGCAGCTCCAGTACTCCCAGTACGAGCACCTCCGGAACCCGCGGCACCAGCACCCTCAGCAGCCGACGAACCTCCAGCTCCAGCAGCACGCCTCCAGCGCCGGGCAAACCACTCGCGCAGCTCCTGTGGAGAGAGTGGCTCCCGCCGAGACGAAGCACCCGGAGAACCTCCAGGCTCAGCACCGCCAGACGCCACACGAGCAGGCCCAGCTCCCTCAGGCTCCGCACCCCCAAGCTCAGCACCTCCAGGCGTGGCACCCCTAGGCTCAGCACCCCCAGGCGTAGCACCCCCAGGCTCAGCACCCCCAGGCTCAGCACCCCCAGTAGTAGCACCCCCAGGCTCAGCACCCCCAGGCTCAGGACCCCCAGTAGTAGCACCCTCAGGCTCAGCACCCCCAGGCGTAGCACCCACACGCTCAGCACCCCCAGAGTCAGCACCCCCAGGCTCAGCACCCTCAGCAGCACCAGAGTCACCAGTAACCTCGACAGGCTCGACTGCGTCTACCTGGGACACACCTGAAGGGGCAGGACCCTGAGGGGGGAGGGGGTCTACCGGGGGGGGACCTGGTACAAGGAAGAGCGGTGGCGGGGGGAGGGACGGAGTGCGGTAGGGGAAGAGGCGGTAGTAGGGGACCGACTCGTCAAACGTGACGTCCTGGGAGGACAGAACACGGCGAGAGGTGGGGTGGTAGAACTGCCACCCTGGCGCGTCAGGGGGGAAGCCAAGGAAGACGCAAGGAGCAGCACGAGGGGACAGCTTGTCCGCAGACAGGTCGCGGACAAACGCCCGAGATCCCCAGACACGGAACGCAGACGCATCGCCAACCTTCCCCGTCCACAGCAAGGCTGGGGAGGTCTCCGGCATGGAGACCCTGGGGTGAAGGTTGATCTGATGCGCCGCGTACCGAACCGCAAACGGCCACAGAAAATGGGGGGCAGCCGCATGCATCATGGACGTACGGGCGACGTCCATGACCATGCCAATGCGGCGCTCAGCAATCCCATTTTGCTGTGGAGAGTCCGGAAGCGTGAAGGTCTGGCGGATGCCTCGTGCACGACAGTAGGCTCGCAGAAGGCCAGAGGAGAACTCTCCACCTCTGTCAGAGTGCAGACGCAGAACAGGAAAGTCCGAGCCGAAGCTCTGCCTGAGCTGGAGACGAGCTGCGCGGATCCAGTCGATCAACACCTCAGTGACATCACCCTTGCTGCGCAAGGGGAAGACTGTGGTGTAACGCGAGTAGTCGTCAACCACCAGCAGGAAGTAGCGCTCGTGACCCTGTCCACGGACGCGGGCCGGGCCCCACACGTCCATGTGAAGCGTCTGCAGCGGGGCCTCTGTCGGAGGAAACTGGGAGGAGTGAGGGGCAGCCCACTGCCGCCCCTCGACACAGGGGACGCAGGTAGGGCCAGGCCCCGGAGGAAGGGGAGGGAGGGACCGGGGAAGACCAGAGACAAGGACACGGGAGGCCATGCCTCGGAGACGAAGCAGGGAGGGGTGACCAAGGCGGTGGTGCCAGAGGAGAGTCTCGTGAGACAGGAGGCGACACGAACAGGGGGCAGACTCAGGACCAGACCTGGACGCTGCAGCAAACACCTGACCCGACGCAGCTACCTGACCAGACGCAGTGACTGGAGGAGACGCAGTGGTCAGGGTGTACAGGCTCGACCCCGGCCGACGGGTAAACGTGGCCAGGTGTCGGCCAGTCCGAGCGTCCGTGCAGTGGGTCACCCGCTGACTCGCAGGAGTGAACTGGTGAACCCCCGCATCCTGTAGGTCAGCACCACTCACCAAGTTCGTAGAGAACGAGGGGAGGTAAAGACCAGACAGGGTGCCAGAGGGGGCCGCCGGACACGGGAGGACAGTGGAGAAGTGAGCAAGGACAGGACCCCCAGAGGGGTCTGCCAGAGAGACCGCAACTGGCCGGCCAAGCGGCGTGAGTGTGGTGCGGTCTCGAAAGAAGGAGCGAGAAGCCCCCGAGTCAAGGGTGAAGGTGTGGGAGGCCGAAGCCGACGCAGAACCTGAGAGAGCAGACTCACCAGCACCTGAGGGAGCAGACGCACCTAGAGCAGCAGCCTCGCTAGCACCTAGAGCAGCAGCCTCACCAGTACCTAGAGCAGCAGTCTCAATGCCCGGGTCGGGCGGAAAACACCGGTAACAGTCAGCCTCATCACTAATAGTCACAGTATACATGGCAGCAAGAATAGCATCAAAGTCAAGGTCAAAGACAGCGACACCCGCCCTAGACAGCTCACCCCAGCGGGGGATCTCAGTGGCCTCAGGGAACTGGTGACGCCAAGCGTCCGTCAGGCGGCCAAAGCAGCGCTGGGTGGAGTGCGCACCCCCGCACTGGTCACCCGCGCGGTCGCCGGTGCGTAGGACGTAGGTGCACAGACCAGTACCCCCACCCCGCTGGCGTGCAGCGTACCACTCACGGAGCTGCTGAGGGGGGGGGATGTCACGAGTGCGCTGCTGCTGCTGCTGCTGCTGCTGCTGCTGCTGCTGCTGCTGCTGGCGCTGACCACCACCGGAGCCGACCCTCTGCGCAGCGCCACCCCGACCAGCTCCACCTCCTCCGCCGCCGCCTCCTCCACCGCCGCCACCTCCGCTCCCACCGCCACCGCCGCCGCCGCCTCCGCCTCCACCGCCGCCACCGACACCTCCACCCCCACCACCACCCCCACTGCCACCCCCACCCCCTCCACTGCCTCCACCGCCGCCTCCACCGCCCCCGCTAGCTCCTCCAGTGCCCCTGCCCCCTTTGCCCTTGCCAGGGCGGCGTCTCCCGCTAGGGGTAGACGCCGCACCGACCGACTCAAGCCCAACGAGGTCGGCCGCAGCAGCAGAGGCAACAGAGGGCAAAAGGGGGGAGGGGGAACACCCCTCAAAGATGGGGGTGCGAGGGTCACCACGAGAGGCTCCTACAGCTACTATGCTCTTCTCTGCTGCTAGGAGGGACTTCTCGAGGAGGTCAACGGTGAGAGTGGTGGGGCAAACTGAGAGGAAGTGGTCCCTGACTACGCGAAGGGAGTCAGGGAGCCGGGTGACTATGTAGTAGAGGGTGATGTACATGGGGGGGGGGTTCTTGGCGCAGAACTCAGCAGGAAGCGCAGCGCGGTAGCGAGTGTCACTAGTGCGGAGGTGCGTAATGAGGTCAGCGACTGTGGGAAAGGCAGCAAGGTCAGGGAAGAGGTACGGTAGCATGAGGCGGCTCAGTGCAGCAGTGGCAGGGGAGGAGTAGCGCGCAACTACAGCGTCGTACAAGGTCTGAGCACTCTTGTACTGGCTAAAGTGCGCACGCTCAGAGGTAGGCAGGTGGCGACGCACAGCAAGACGTGCAGCAGCATCGCGCGTGGCCCACTGTGAGCGAACAGTGGCGTCAGCATCAGCAGTGGGGGCAGGAGAGGCACCAAAAGTGAGGTCAAAGAGGGAGAGGCCGTCTGCTCTGTCGCACTGTAAGAAAAGCTGCAGGTCATCTATCCAGACGTCAAAGTCAATGGCCCGACCCTCAGCGTCAAAAGCGAGGACACTAGGGGTAGCCATGACAGCAGTAGACTAGCAGCGCAAACAGTAGGGTGAGGGCAGTGCTGTGAAAGAGGCGCTGCTCTTACCGGACAGGGCGGCTCGGGTGGTTCGGCTGCAGGGCGGCTCGGCGGCTCGGCTGCTGGGCGGCTCGGCTGCTGGGCGGCTCGGCGGCTCGGCTGCTGGGCGGCTCGGCGGCTCGGCTGCTGGGCGGCTCGGCGGCTCGGCTGTTGGGCGGCTCGGCGGCTCGGCTTCTGGGCGGCTCGGCTGCTGGGCGGCTCGGCGGCTGGGCGGCTCGGCTGCTGGGCGGCTCGGCGGGGCCGCTGAGAGGGCGGCGTCCGGGGCCGCTGGGAGGAGGCGGCGGGGCCGCTGGGAGGAGGCGGCGGGGCTGCTGAGAGGAGGCGGCGGGGCCGCAAAGGTAGGTGGCGGGGCCGCAGGTAGGTGGCGGGGCCGCTAGTAGGTGGCGGGGCCGCAGGTAGGTGGCGGGGCCGCTGGTAGGTGGCGGGGCCGCAGGTAGGTGGCGGGGCCAGCAGGAAGGTGGCGGGGCCGCACAGGTAGGTGGCGGGGCCGCGGGTAGGTGGCGGGGCCGCTGGTAGGTGGCGGGGCCGCAGGTAGGGGGCGGGGCCGCACAGGTAGGTGGCGGGGCCGCACAGGTAGGTTGCGGGGCCGCGGAGGGCGGCGACGAGCCGTAGGGGGCCGTGAGGGGCCGCGGGAGGGGCCGTAAGGGGCGTAAGGGGCCGCGCGAGGGGCCGTAAGGGACGGCGCGAGGGGCCGTAAGGGGCGGCACGAGGGGCCGTAAGGGCGGCGCGACGGGCGCGACGGGCCGTAAGGGCGGCACGAAGGGCCGTAAGGGCGGCGCGAAGGGCCGTAGGGGCGGCGCGACGAGCCGGGAGAGGGCCGCTAAGGGCGACGCGACGGGGCCGTGAGGGGCCTAGCGAGGGCGCGACGGTAGGGAGAGCACACAGGGCGCGACTCGGGCCGGAGCGAAGCGCGCTCCGGGCAGGAAAAAAAAATTTCGTGGTGGTGGGCCCTAGGAATCGTTCCCACTAGGGAACCTGCTCGATACCATGAGAAGAAACGAGGAATGAAATGACTAAGGGAAAGTTGGGTACAAAATGCAAACCCTAGGAAAACTGTACCCCATATGTGCTACCCCACTATAGCCTACAGTAGCTATGTCATATAAATCTGACATGTTCACGATGCGACCCAACCTCACGGCTCGGTTGGTAACCCGCGCTCCGGACCTCCGCCTCGACAGTTCCCCAACCTCGGCACCAGGCCCGTCGCGCACCCCATGTTTCCACACGTTACCGTTACCATCGTAGCCTCGCTATATATTCTTCGCTCAATCCTTCGCTCATTGTATCTTGTCTCGATAGTGCAATCCTCGCTCGCTCACTCAATTGCACTCGTAACAATATGTAAAAAGTACTACACAATTTGTGCATATTGCCACTTGACTACCCATCACTCTCAAATCAAGCTGTCGTTGCCAAAATGATGTTGTATGGTCAATCAGTTTGTGAATTTTGTTGATATAACCGGGAATCGTAGTGGATAGGATAAGACTTGCTAAGTTGTGAGAAGATAATGAAGTCTTGTAATGACCTTGCTAATAATAGTTGAAAGATAACTATATGATTTTAAGATAGGAGTTCAATGATCTAAATAGCAATCATAGTTAGCCATGTACTCTGAGGGGTACATTCCCGTATTAACTGTATTACATTGTTGCAGTAACCGTGACTGTTGCTATACTCGATAGTTACCATATTGCATCGTGTAACTTCTAGGTACGGTTATTGGGCGGTCAACAGCCGCGACCGTTGACTATATGCGACTGTTGACCTTCGGGTGACTCTCGAGCTGCCGCACGCTCTATACGAGCTTAACACGATAGTGGTACAGGTGCATTGCCTCGTTATGGAGCGACGCGCTAGGTGAAGCCTTCGGGAATGTTATCATAACCATCGGTTATTCCAACGATTTTTGTCATTTTTACTTCATTGACTAATCAGAATGTCGCACTCGTGTCATTGTCTCGCTGGTCCATATTCGTACGATACGTATCATTATTGTAATGATAGAATCTCATTCTGTGGTTATGGCTACGTATACATACCAAATTAAGGGAAATAAGTAGTATGATACCCAAAACATTGTTCCTATATGTCCCATGGAGAGCGGCTTTGGCCCAGTCGGGCCCGCTGGCCCCATCCCAACCCCTTGTTTCCATCATCATGCGGCCTGTCGCGGCCAACTATGAGACGGTCGCGGCGACCAGCTCGACCAGTGCGACCGTCGCGACGAGCTACGCGCAGGTCGTCGTGGCCGCCTCTGCCAGCTCCTCGTCACGCCCTGTTGTGGCCCCTTGCGCCTGCAGTGCCAACCGCTGCTCTCCTGCCGTGTTTGCCGCTGTGGGGGAGAGGCTGAAGGGGGTGGCGGCGGTGGTGACGACCGTGGCGGATATCGCCCCAGCTCCTGCATCTGCAAACACTGTAGCGGGGGGGGGGGGGGGGTGAGGGGGTAGTGGCCGTGAGCCTACAGCACGCATACAGTGCCCCTCCTCCTCCTTCTCCTCTCCTTTATGCTCATGTCTGCTGCCCCTCATCTTGCTCCCAATCTCTCCCTCTCTCTTTCTTTCTTCTGCTGCTCCAACTGCCGCACCTCCTCCTCCTGTAGCAGCTGAGCAAATATTGCCACTGCACTTCAAGAGATGCACATGCTGCTGCCGCACCTGCTTGTCAGAATGTGATGTTTGTGTAGCCTGCAGTGGGGTACTCTATAGCGAGTACAGCCCGAATTAGGGTTTGCTATATGTACAGCACTGCATGCTAGTGAAATCCCTCTTTTTCTTGTTTCTTGTTTCTCCCTAGCATTTCAACATGCTATCAGAGCAGGTCGACCCTCCTGGGTCGATCCTGTGGGTGGGTCCCACCCGATGCTTCCGCTGCTCTACTGCTTGTAGCGCGCCCCGGGCGCGTGCTGTTTCTTGCCTGCCGCGCGCTCCGGGCGCGCAGCGATTTTTCTTCCCGAGGCACACGGCGGTTTTCTGCCCCGTCAAACCGTCGCGTCGCCCCCCGTCGCCCGACGCAGCCCGCGCTGTCAAACATATATTTACTATAGTCGGTCTAGGCTGTAGTGGGGTAGTCCTTAGAGGGTACAACACTTATGTGTTTCCTACTTGTACCCTTCTCATTTCCTAACTCAATCATTCTTTCGTCTATCATTCTCACATGGTATAGAGCTAGTTTCGAGATTTTTTTTTAAGGGCCCACCACTGAAATTTCTCCCCTGCCTACTTGCCGCGCGCTTCGCACCTTCCCTTCGAGGCCCGTCACGGCCCCTGCGCCCGCCCTTAGAGCCTGCGCCCGCCCCGTAAGGCCCCTTAAGGCCTCGTTAGGCCCCGTAAGGCCCCTTTAGGCCCCGTTTAGGGCGCGGATTAAGGCCCCGTAAGGCCCCGTTATGCCCCGTAAGGCCCCGTCAGGCCCCGTTCGGCCCCGTTTAAGGCCCTGTTAGGCCCCGACAGGCCCCGTTAGAGGCCCCGTACGGCCCCGTCAGGCCCCGTTAGAGGCCCCGTACGGCCCCGTCAGGCCCCATTTGGCCCCGTTTAGGGTGCGGATTAAGGCCCCGTAAGGCCCCGTTAGCCCCGTAAGGCCCCGTAAGGCCCCGTCAGGCCCCGTTCGGCCCCGTTTAAGGCCCCGTTAGGCCCCGACAGGCCCCGTTAGAGGCCCCGTACGGCCCCGTCAGGCCCCGTTAGAGGCCCAGTACGGCCCCGTCAGGCCCCATTTGGCCCCGTTTAAGGCCCCGTAAGGCCCGTCAGGCCCCGTTATAGGCCCCGCAAGGCCCCGTTATCGGCCCCGTACGGCCCCGTTATAGGCCCCGTCAGGCCCCGTTATAGGCCCCGTTCGGCCCCGTCAATCCCCATCTGGCCCCGTTTCAGGCCCCGTAAGGCCCGTCAGGCCCCGTTATAGGCCCCGTACGGCCCCGTACGGCCCCGTTATAGGCCCCGTCAGGCCCCGTTATAGGCCCCGCACGGCCCCGTTATAGGCCCCGTACGGCCCCGTTATAGGCCCCGTCAGGCCCCGTTATAGGCCCCGTTCGGCCTCGTTATAGGCCTCGTCAGGCCCCGTTATAGGCCCTGTTCGGCCCAGTCATGCCCCGTTAGAGGCCCCTTCAGGCCCGGCCGGCCCTGCTACGGCCCTGTCGCAGCTCTTCCCCGACGCTGCCCCGGCCCTGCTCCTGAACTGCCCCGGCCCTGCTTCTGCACTGCCCCGGCCCTGCTCCTGACCTGCCCCTGAACTGCCCCGGCCCTGGCCCGGCTCTGCCCAGGCCCTGCCCCGGCCCTGCCCCGGCTCTGCCCCGGCCCTGCCCCTGCACTGCCCCGGCCCTGCTCCTGAACTGCCCCGGCTCTGCCCCGGCCCTGCCCCGGCCCTGCCCCTGAATTGCCCCGGCCCTGGCCCGGCTCTGCCCTGGCCCTGCCCCGGCCCTGCTCCTGAACTGCCCCGGCCCTGCCCCGGCCCTGCTCCTGAACTGCCCCGGCCCTGCCCCGGCCCTGCTTCTGCACTGCCCCGGCCCTGCTCCTGAACTGCCCCGGCTCTGCCCCGGCCCTGCCCCGGCCCTGCCCTGGCCCTGCCCCTGAACTGCCCCGGCCCTGGCCCGGCTCTGCCCTGGCCCTGCCCCGGCCCTGCTCCTGAACTGCCCCGGCCCTGCCCCGGCCCTGCTCCTGAACTACCCCGGCCCTGCCCCGGCCCTGCTCCTGGACTGCCCCGGCCCTACCCCGGCCCTGCCCCAGCCTCTCCCTTGGTAAGAGCGCCGCGCTGCCGAGCCACATCGCCCTGCCGAGCTGTGCCGCCCTACCTAGCCTGCTTAGCCGAGTTCCACTGTTGCTACTGCTAGCCTGCTGCTTCTCCTGTCATGGCTAGTCTCAATGTTCTTACCTTTGATGCTGAGGGTCGGGCTGTTGACTTTGAGGTCTGGCTAGATGATCTGCAGCTTTTCCTACAGTGCGATAGCAAGGATGGTCTCTCACTGTTCGATCTCACTTCTGGCGCCTCTACTGCCCCTACTGCTGATGCTGACAGTACTGTTCGCTCGCAGTGGCACACGCGCGATGCTGCTGCTCGTCTTGCTGTGCGCAACCACCTGCCGTCTACTGAGCGCGCGCACTTTAGTCAGTACAAGAGTGCTAGGGCTCTGTACGACGCTGTAGTTGCACGCTACTCCTCCCCTGCCACTGCTGCCCTCAGCCGCCTCATGCTACCGTACCTTTTCCGTGACCTTGCTGCCTTTGCCACTGTCGCTGACCTAGTTGCTCACCTTCGCACTAGTGACGGCCGCTACCGTGCTGCCCTTCCCACTGAGTTCTGTGCCAAGAACCCCCCCCCCATGTACATCACCCTTTACTACCTAGTCACCCGCCTCCCTGACTCTCTTTCTTCAGTCAGGGACCACTTTCTCTCCCTTTGCCCCACCGAGCTGACTGTCGACTTGCTAGAGGAGCGCCTTGCTGCAGCTGAGAAGAGTATCTTAGCTGTTGGTGCTTCTCGCGGTGACCGTCGCACCCCCTTCTTTGAGGGGTGTTCCCCTGTCCCCCTTCTCCCCTCTGTTGCCTCTGCTGCTGCTGTCGACCTCGTTGGCACTGAGGAGGTCGGCGCTGCGTCTGCCCCTAGTGGGCGACGCCGCACTGGCAAGGGCAAGGGAAGCAGGGGTGGTGGTGGGGGCGGTGGAGGCAGCGGTGGAGGAGGTGGAGGAGGTGGAGGTGGTGGTGGGGGTGGTTCCGGGAGTGGGGGCGTAGGTGGCGGCAGTGGCGGCCGTGGCGGCGGTGGTGGAGGAGGTGGCGGCGGCGGCGGCGGTGGTGGAGGTAGCGGAGGAGGTGGTGCTGGTCGCGGTGCGGCCACGCAGCGTGGAGGCCTTGGTGGCAGCCAGCGTCCGCAGCAGCTGCGCACCCGTGAGACCCCGTCTGTTCAGCAGCTTCGTGAGTGGTACGCTGGACGTGGGAGGTCTGGGGGTGCAGGTCCCTGCGCGTACGTTCTTTGCACCGGCACTCGTAGTGGGGAGGTGTGTGGTCTCCCACACACCACGCAGCGCTGCTTTGGCCGCTTGACTGACGCTTGGCGTACCCAGTTTCCTGACGCTGTTGATCTTCCTCGTTGGCATGATCTGCTTCTGCAGAATGTGCCTATCTTTGATCTAGATTTTGATGCTATCCTTGCTGCCATGTATGCTCTTGCTGATATTACTGAGGGTGACTGTTACCTGCGTGTCCCGCCCGACCCGGGCACTGTGGCTGCTGCTCTAGGTGCTAGTGCGGCTGCTGCTCTAGGTGCTAGTGCGTCTGCTGCTCCAGGTGCTGGTACGTCTCCTCCCTCTGGTACTGCACCTACTGAGTCCTTTCACACCTTCACACTTGACTCTGGTGCTTCGCGCTCTTTCTTTAGAGACAGCACCACGCTCACGCCGCTCCGTCGGCCTGTTGCGGTCTCCCTTGCTGACCTCTCCGGGGGACCAGTCCTTGCACACTCCTCCACGGTTCTACCGTGTCCTGCGGCCCCGTCGGGCTTGCTGTCGGGACTCCACCTCCCCTCGTTCTCTACGAACTTGGTGAGTGGAGCTGACCTCCAGGACGCGTGGGTTGACCAGTTCACCCCTGGAGGTCAGCGTGTGACCCACTGCACTTGCTCTCGGACGGGCCGCCACCTAGCCACGTTCACCCGTCGGCCAGGGTCGAGTCTGTACACACTGACTACTGCGCCTCCTCCGGTCCCTGCGTCTGGTCAGGTAGCTGCGTCCAGGTCTAGTCCTGCGTCTGCCCCCTGCTCGTGTCGTCCTCTGGCGCACGAGACTCTCCTCTGGCACCACCGCCTTGGTCACCCCTCCCTGCCTCGTCTTCGAGGTATGGCCTCCCGTGCTCTTGTCTCTGGACTCCCCAGGTCCCTCCCTCCCCTTCCTCCGGGGCCTGCCCCACCTGTGTTCCTTGTGTCGAGGGCCGGCAGCGCGCCGCTCCTCACTCCTCCTCGTTTCCTCCGACTGAGGCCCCTCTGCAGACTCTTCACATGGACGTGTGGGGCCCAGCCCGCGTTCGTGGACAGGGTCACGAGCGTTACTTCCTGCTGGTCGTTGACGACTACTCGCGTTACACCACAGTCTTCCCCTTGCGCAGCAAGGGTGAGGTCACTGAGGTGTTGATCGACTGGATCCGCGGTGCTCGTCGCCAGCTTAGTGAGAGTTTCGGCTCCGACCTTCCTGTTTTGCGTCTGCACTTAGACAGAGGCGGGGAGTTTTCCTCCGACCTTCTGAGGGCCTTCTGTCGTTTGGAGGGCATCCGCCAGACGTTCATGCTTCCGGCCTCCCCGCAGCAAAATGGGATTGCTGAGCGCCGCATTGGCATGGTCATGGATGTCGCTCGTACGTCCATGATCCATGCGGCTGCTCCCCACTTTCTGTGGCCGTTCGCGGTTCAGTTTGCTGCGCATCAGATCAACCTTCAGCCTCGTGTCTCCTTGCCGGAGACCACACCTACTCTGCGGTGGACGGGGAAGGTTGGCGATGCGTCCGCTTTCCGTGTCTGGGGATCTTGAGCTTTTGTCCGCGATACTACAGCGGACAAGCTGTCCTCCCGTGCCGTTCCCTGTGTCTTCCTTGGCTTCCCTCCTGACGCACCCGGGTGGCAGTTCTACCACCCCAGCTCGCGTCGTGTTCTGTCCTCTCAGGACGTCACGTTTTACGAGTCGGTGTCGTACTACCGTCACTTTCCCTACCGCACTGCCTCTCCCCCTCCCCCGCCGCTCTTCCTTGCCCCAGGTACTCCTCCGGTAGACCCCCTCCCCCCCCAGGGTCCTGCCCCCTCAGGTGTGTCCCAGGTAGACCCTACCGAGCCGGTCGAGGTAGCTGTCGACTCAGGTGCTGCTAGGGGTGCTGACCCTGCGGGTGCGGGGACTGGGGGTGCTGAGACTGGGGGTGCTGAGTCTGGGGGTGCTGAGACTGGGCGTGCTGAGCCTGGGTGTGTGGCGCCTGAGGGTACTGTGTCTGGAGGTGCTGAGCCTGCGCGTGTTGAGTCTGGAGGTGCTCTGGGTGTCCCGTCGCGGCGGGAGCCCCTCTCTCCACAGCGGCTTCGTGAGTGGTACTCTCGGCGCTGTCGGGTTGCTGCTGGAGGTGCTGCTGGTGCGGGTGCTGCTGGAGTTGCTGGCGCTGCTGGAGGTGGTGCTGGTGCTGGAGCTGCTGGAGGTGCTGCTGGTGCTGGAGCTGCTGAAGGTGCTGCTGGTGCTGGAGGTGCTACTGGAGCTACTGGAGGTGCTGGCACTGCTGGAGGTGGTGCTGGTGCTGGAGCTGCTGGTGCTGCTGGAGGTGGTGCTGGTGCTGGAGCTACAGGAGGTGCTGCTGGTGCTGGAGCTGCTGGAGGTGCTGCTAGGACTGGAAACCCTGAGGCTGAGGGTACCGGTTCTGTCTCTGCTGTTTCTCGAGGCGCTGCGCGGCCGCGGCCGTACTACGTTCCGCTTCTTCAGCAGGTTCTTGGCTCCCCACCTTCTCCTGGTCCTCCTCCTCCTTCCCTGAGTCCACCGCCTGTCCCGTCTCAGTCGCAGTTACAGCCGGCCTCTCCGCTGCCTGGTCCTTCTCCTTACTCTCGTCCGACTAGAGGTCTTACGGAGCGTCGTGAGCCTGAGTCGCGTCCTGTGTCGCCTGCGTCTCGTTCTACGTCGCCTGTCCGTTCTGTTCGCGCTGGTCGTGTTTCGCGTCCGCGTCTTCCTCCTGTCCCTGGCACTCACTCTATGACTCTGCGTCCTTCCACTGCTCCACAGCGTGTCCCTCTGCCCTCTCCTCCTGCGTCCTCTCTTCCTGACGGTCCGGACCCGGAGTCTGACTCCCTTCGTGCTGCTAGTCCTACTGTCACGCGCTTTCTGGCCACTGCTGTCACTGACCCCCTGTTTGAGTTCTCTGCTGCGTCTGCTCTTGTTGCTGAGCTTGTTGACTTTGCTGCAGCCTGTCGCCTAGACTACGCCGCTAGTCTTGTTGCTGAGTCTGCGTCTGTGTCTGTCTGTCCTCCGTCCGTCGGGGGTGAGTGTGCTCTTGGCACGGACGTCCTTGAGGACAGGCAGGAGGACCTTGAGTGCTTTGCTGCTTCTTCGCCTCATCTCGTGTCCATGCTGCTTGCCCCTGAGGGAGACCCGGATGCACTAGACATCCCGACCCCGCGCTCTTACGCAGAGGCGATAGAGGGTCCCTACTCCTCCCAGTGGCAGGCAGCCATGGACGCAGAGATGGCTTCCTGGAAGTCCACAGGCACCTACGTAGACGAGGTTCCCCCACCTGGGGCGAACATCGTCAGTGGCATGTGGATCTTCAGGGTGAAGCGGCCGCCGGGTTCTCCGCCTGCCTTCAAGGCGCGTTACGTTGCACGTGGCTTCAGTCAGCGACAGGGAGTTGACTTCTTTCAGACCTTCTCCCCTACCCCGAAGATGACCACTCTTCGGGTACTGCTGCACGTTGCTGCTCAGCGTGACTACGAGCTCCACTCGCTTGACTTCAGCACAGCCTTCCTACAGGGCAGCCTGCACGAGGAGATCTGGCTGCGCCGCCCACCTGGCTTCACTGGGTCGTTTCCTGCTGGTACACAGTGGAGCCTCCGGCGGCCAGTCTACGGTCTCCGCCAGGCGCCCCGTGAGTGGCACGACACGCTCAGGACGACTCTTGCTGCTCTTGGTTTTGCTCCTTCCACTGCTGACCCTTCTCTGTTTCTACGCACCGACGCTACTCTGCCGCCGTTCTACGTTCTTGTGTACGTAGACGACCTTGTCTTTGCTACTGCTGACACGGAGGCACTCGCCCACGTGAAGTCCGAGCTGCAGAAGAGACACACGTGCACAGACCTGGGTGAGCTCACAAGCTATCTTGGCTTGCGGATCACCCGGGACAGAGCACAGCGCACCATTACCTTGACTCAGTCACACATGGTGCAGCAGGTCCTTCAGTGCTTCGGCTTCACCTACTCCTCACCACAGTCCACTCCTCTGCCTACCGGTCACTCGCTCTCAGCTCCACCTTCGGACGAGTCCGTAGAGCCGAGTGGCCCGTATCCAGAGCTTGTTGGCTGCCTCATGTACCTGATGACTTGCACACGACCTGACCTCGCATACCCTCTCAGCCTTCTGGCTCGCTACGTGGCTCCCGGCAGGCACCGAAAGGTGCACTGGGATGCTGCGAAGAGGGTGTTGCGATACTTGTGCAGTACATCGGGCATGGGGCTCGTGCTTGGAGGACGGGCTCGAGTTGTCCTCACTGGTCACGCTGACGCCTCCTGGGTTGACGACTTGGCTACGCAGCGGTCTTCACAGGGTTACACCTTCAGCCTTGGCTCCGGTTCTGTCTCCTGGCGGTCTACCCACTCTTCTTCTGTTCTCAGCTCCAGTTGTGAGGCTGAGATCTACGCTGGGGCCATGGCTGCACAGGAGCTTCGCTGGCTCACCTACCTGCTGACCGACTTGGGAGAGGCGCCTCGTTCTCCTCCAGTTCTGTACGTCGACAACAAGGCCATGCTGGCCTTGTGTCAGGAGCACAGACTGGAGCACAGAACGAAGCACATTGCTCTGCGCTACTTCCTTGCTCGAGAGTTGCAGCAGCGTGGCCAGCTTCGTCTTGCTTACGTGGCCTCTCAGGCCAACACTGCTGATGTCTTCACCAAGGCACTTCAGCCTTGTGATCATCAGCGTTTCTGTACTGTGTTAGGCCTTGTACCTACTGTGCCTCACTTGTTGACTTCTTGACTCTGCTTGTACTGTACTCTATATACTTATACCTGCATGCTTACACTTGCTAGGTTGTGTTCACTGTATTGTTTGCTTTCCTTTATATAACTCTGCATGTGAACTGGCCTTCTGGCCCTTTGCTTGTGCTCAGACTGTGTGGTGACTTTGTGATCCACCCTGAGTTTGCTTTGTCTTTCTTGACTGGTCTTGTGACCCCTTGTTCTCCCCCACTTTGCCTATGGGGGTGTGTCAAACATATATTTACTATAGTCGGTCTAGGCTGTAGTGGGGTAGTCCTTAGAGGGTACAACACTTATGTGTTTCCTACTTGTACCCTTCTCATTTCCTAAGTCAATCATTCTTTCGTCTATCATTCTCACACGCGCGACCTGCGCCAGGCCCGCGCGCGGCCGGTACGGGCTGCGCCAGGCCCGCGCGCAGCCGGTAGGGGCTGCGCCAGGCCTGTGAGCGGCCCGTACTGTCTCCCCCCTTACCGCACGCCGTCCCCCGAGCTCCTGACTGCGCCCCACCCCCGTTGCTGCCTGCGTTCCTGTGTTAGGGTTTGGGGGTGGAGAGTATGGGGGTGCCGGGTGTGTGTGCCGTCCCCTACTCCTCCTCCTCCGTCTCCCACTGCTGCAGCTGCCGCTGAGGGGGGTGGATGTGTTGGAGCCGTCGGAGTGGTACGAGGGGGGTGGTGTGTGAGCGGTGCTAGAGGTTCAATAAGGGGAGTGTGAAAGGGGTGTGGGACAGTTGGGGGAGGTTGATCGGAGGTTGCCGTTGTGACGTCTGCAGCGCCAGTAGTCCGGGGGTTGAGTACTCCGGTAGCCCAGCGAGCCTGCTGCTGCCAGTCGCCCGTGGGTCTGTTGCTCCTGCTGCTGCTTAGCGCGGAGCCAGTTACTCCTGTAGTCCGGAGGTTGAGTGCTCCGGTAGCCACCGTGCGCTCCGTTCCTGTTGCCCGTGTGTCTGCGGCTTCACCCGTCGCCTTCTATCTTCACTCCTCTCACAGTCTCTCCTCCTCCTCACTTGCCCTCTGTGACTGCCTCTAGCCTTGCTTATCATTGTAAACTGTTGCCTTTTGAACTTGTGCTCAGAATGTGTGGTGACATTGTGATCCACCCTGAGCTTGTTTTCTGCTTTGCCTGCTTGTTGTTTTGATTGTACCCCATTTTGACTATGGGGGTGTGTCAGAATGTGATGTTTGTGTAGCCTGCAGTGGGGTACTCTATAGCGAGTACAGCCCGAATTAGGGTTTGCTATATGTACAGCACTGCATGCTAGTGAAATCCCTCTTTTTCTTGTTTCTTGTTTCTCCCTAGCATTTCAACACTGCCGCCATTGATAATTCAACGCCACTGCCTGCTCCAAGCGCTGCTTCTGCTGTTGTTAAGTTCATGTTGTGCCGCTGCCTACTATAGCCGCCGCAACACACATTGCCATCGCACTTGCCGCCACCGCATCTGCTGTCGCCGAACATCGGTCGCCGCTGCATCTGCCACCGCTGCATCATCCGCCACTCTACATAATTTCCACCGCATCTTCCGATGTGCCTCTCCGTGTCCTTCTCGCTTTAGCTGTGTACCCCTGTAGGGGGAGTTCATTCATTGGTTCCTGTTGCAAGTAGTGTAGGGGGTATCTTAAAGTTAGATTTGATTTAAACAGCTTGCTATATTATGTAGTGTATATAGAGTGCATCCTACCGTAGGTGCCTTACCCCAAGTGCCTTCTCATCCTAGTGTAGATTTCTCTCAACCCTAATCCAAAGCCCCATTTGTCTATTTACCTTGCTTGCTCCTGAACCTCTCGCCAGTTATCACAACACACAATTATTTACAATGGCAATGATTTTTACTCAGGTTTTTTAACCTTTTGTTGATCATACGGTAGGAGGACCAAATACGGCAGGTGTTCCCAAACCTTTGTATCACCAAAATGTAGCAACGCTAACAAGCTATGACCCTAGTGAACCCCCACCAACTGCAAGGAAAGGCCTATCAACCGTACGTTTTGGCTAAGTACAATGCTTACAATTTGTGTCAATTCTCAGGCACTCAATTGTCTGGTCGCCACTCTGACTAAGAAACAAGACCCCCCCCACCGCACTTACCAAAGCAGCATTGATTTTGTTCACCGCCCTATCAATCCTCCCTTGATATCTCCTCTTGCTTGCCTTCCTGCCTGCCTGTGTGCCTCGTCTCCTCAAATCAGCATCTCTCGTGCTTGCCGCCAAAAGCGTGCACCTCGAGGACCCTGGCTTGAGGCCTCTACTCATCCATCCGTCCCACACCAGCCATCCACCACCCCTCTGCCTCTCCATCTCCACCCACTACTCACAACTCACGAAGCTTGTTTGCGAGACTCGTCAGTTGCACTTTCTGCTCAGGTGGAGTTCGTGTCCTACCGCATTGCCTAAATTCCTTCCTAGGGTTTTCTGTGACAGCCTTACTTGTTGAACTCTTTAAATTTCTCCAAGATCTTGGTCACATTGCGCGTTGTTCGCGACTGGATGATACCTTAGGTGTTCGATTAGGGTTTTCATGGCTGAACTTACTGACCAAGTCCTTGCTTTTAGCTAAGAGCTGGTGGAGATGGAGCGGGGCCCCGCCCCGCAGCGTCGGGCGCGCGAAGGCTCGACGCGAACCGTCCCGTTAAAAGACACATCCGAGGATCGCCCCGTCGTTCGTAAAAAAGCACCTGGCGAACGAACTACGGTTACCAAACTTCGCGGCGATGGCCCTAGCAAGGGCGGCCAAGAGAAGCAATTCAGTCGGATCAACTCCATGATCCACCGTCCATCGCAATCCAAGATGAACGACGACGATGACATGGAACCCGCCGCCGCGCCGCGATTTAATCGAACACTCTCCATGGTTGGTAAGGCCCCGGGGAAGCAGCAAAATGTCCGTGCCGCGCAGCCACGTCAGCAGAGAGCGGCGCCGCAGCAGGCGCATCCGGACGATGACGAGGATCCGACGGAATCGGATCTCGGACGGTCGATGACGATGGGGAGCAAGCCGCGGGGGAGACCCGCGGCGGGTTTTCCGCAGCAAGGGGGGGGGATGGGAGGGGGAGGGGGAGGCGGAGGAGGGGGAGATGGAAGCGGGGAGGAGCAGCTGGGACGATCGCTGACGCAAGTCGATGCGCGCAGACGGGCGGGCGGGGGACGCGGGGCAGGTGCAGCGGGCAGAAGCGGAAGCCCCGCGCAAAGCGGGATACGCAAGTCCGCAAGCGGCGCAAGCCGGTCGCGGTCCCCCATGGGCGCGGGCGCGGGCGGGGAGGATTCGATGAACATGCAGGGAATGCAGCAGGCGCTGCCGCAACAGCCGCTGCTCAAGTCCGCGCTTAAGCGCAGCAGCGCGGCGCAAACGCCCACGGGCTACGGCGGCGGCGGGTTCGGCGGGGACGATGGCGGCGCGTACGGCGGCGGTCAGATGATGGGCGGAGGGGGAGGGGGAAGGGGAGGCAGGGCGGGGGGCGCTGTGCCAAACCCGCAAGGGGGGTACGATAGGTCCGGGAGCCCGTTCCGCGCAGGCGGGGGGCAGTACCCTGGGGGGGATGGTAACGTTTACTCCCCTCAAGGCGGAATGGGATACGAGGCGGAGGGGTATCAAGACGGGATGTACGGTCAGGATCCGCAGCAGCATTACGGGCAAGAGCAGCAGTTTCAGCAGACGCCACGTCAGCAGCAGCAGTGGGCGGGCGCGCAGGGGGGTAATTCCGGGCGGATGATGGGGGGAGGCGGAAGTGGGTCGGGTATGGGGCCTGGGCGGAAGATGGGGGGAGGGGGCCAGCAACAGATGATGCAGCAGCAGCAGGGGCAGGTGCAGGCGCAGGGGCAGCAAGGGGTGGAAGACGAGTATTACGGGGCGGGCGCGGGGAACATGTCTGATGCGTCGGATACGAATTTCACGCGGCGGCTGCAGCACATGCAGGCGCAGCAGCAACAGGACGAGGCGGCCTCGCTGCCCATGCTGCCCCCGCCCAGCGCGCCGCAAGTCGTGCAGGTATGCTGTGCCCTCCCAAACCGCTCCTTCACCTTCTCCCTTTCCCTCCCCCCTCACACCCCCTCCCTCGCTCCCTGGCCTTTCCCTAGTGGCGAGTAGTGCAGTCATGGCGAGGGTTGCCGCGATTGCAATCCTCTTTGCCTCGCCTTCTCTCCTCCCTCCATCCGCTCCTCCCGATTCCCCTCCCACTCTTCTTCCTCTATTCGTTTCCCCCCTCCCGCTCCTCCCCACGTCCCGTCTCCCTCTCTCTGCCCTTGCCTCCCCCCTGTGTATTCGCAGTGCCAGCGCTGCTCCCAGCTACTGGAAGTGCCTCTGCAGCTTCCTCCCGCTAAGAAGGGCGTCCAGAAGCTACGCTGCGGCAAGTGCCTGCGAGTCTCTCGCTTCCAGGTCAACCCTGCTGACCCGCGTTTCGCCAACCAACTGCCGCCAAGTCAGCAGCCGCCGCCGCCACAGCCGCCAGCTCAGCAGCATCCCAATCAGCAGCTGCAGGGCGCCGGGGGGAGCGGGCGCTTCCCCTCCCCCTCCCCGCTTCAGCAGCAGCAGAGGGGGGGGAGTGGGACCGGATATGACAGTGATGGTAACGCGAGCATGAGCGGAGGGGGGGGCGCAGGGGGAGGGGGAGGGTTCCGCCCAGGCATGGGGCCAGGCGGAGGGGGAGGCCCCCCCCCCCCCAACCACATGCGCTCGCTTTCTAGGGAGTCTGATGATTATATGGCGGAAGGGGGCGGGGGCGGAGGGATGGGGGGCGGAATGGGCGGGCAAGGGGGAGGAGCAGTCGGGGGGAGAGGGCCCGGGGGAAGGGGGAGAGGCGGGGGGAGGATGGGGGCGGGGAGAGGCGGGGGGGTTATGGGCAGGAGGGGCCCGGGGGGGATGGGCAGGCAGGGGGGAGTGGAAGGGGGGGAAATGGCTGCGCCGTCTTATGGGCACAACCAGCAGCAGCAGGGGATGGGCGGGGGGCCGGGGGGAAGCATGGGCGGAAGCATGGGCGGAAGCATGGGCGGAAACATGGGCGGACACATGGGCGGAGGCATGGGGGGAAACATGGGGGGAGGCATGGGGGGAGGAATGGGGGAGGAGGATGGGATGATGTATAGCCGGCAGGTGATGGTGAATGGGCAGGCATTGCCGGATGAGTATGTGGCTGTGGCAGAGCAGCGGGCGGGACCCATTCACCCGGGCAACTACTGGTGAGAGAAGGGTTGTGTGTGTGGTGCATGGTGCATGCATGGCATGGTGACTCATGGTGCGTGGGGAGATGTATAGCCGACAGGTGATGGTGAATGGGCAGGCTTTGCCGGATGAGTATGTGGCTGTGGCAGAGCAGTAGGCGGGACCCATCCACCCTGGAAACTACTGGTGAGAGAAGGGATGTGTATGTGGTGGGTGGTGTGTGGTGCATGGTGAATGGTCGGTGGTGCATGCGTAGCATCATGACCTATGAGGCATGCAACATGGGCATGCAACATGGGGCATGCAACATGGGGCATGGTACATGGGGCATGGCACAGTAGACAGCATGATCTGAGTGGAGATTATTGCCTGCTGCACTATACCCTGGTGGTTTAGGTAGTAACCACGTGGCAGTACTCTGTCCCCTGTTTTGTGGCAGGTATGATGACGTGGCAGGCTTCTGGGGTGAGATGGGTGGGCCATGCCTCGGCATCATTCCGGTAAGTGCTGGGCTGGCATGCAGCATGTTGGCTCACACCCTTCTGTGTTACACATAGCAAGTTCCTCCATTTGTTTTCAACATTCCCCTTCCCTTCTCTCCTCACAACCATCACACCTCCTGTTGCCTTCACCCTTTTTACACCTTCTCCGTTCTCACCCTCTCTTTTTGCCCCATGTTAGCCTACTCTCCTTCCCCTCTCCCGTCTTTTCCCTTCCTGTGTCTCCCTTTTCTCCCCTCCCTCCCCCTGCCAGCGGGGCATCGACTTTGGCATGCCAATGCATCACTTTAGTGTGGGGTGCTCAACCTGCGTGTATGTGAACGGCAGGGAGCTGCACCACAGGGACCTCGAGTCTGGAGCCTCCCTCCCTATACTTTCCCCTCCCCCCCCACCCCAAACCTTCCCGTGCCAGCCTGGCATTGACTTTGGGGTAGTGATGCCACAATCCTGTGCCGGCAGCTCAACCCGAGTGTATGTGAACGGCAGGGAGCCGCACCACAGGGACCTGAAGGCTGCTCCTCCCACCCCCCAACCCCCACCCCCCCTTCCACCTGCCAGCCTGGCATTGACTTTGGCGTGCCGATTCCCCAGTCCTGCGCGGGGGGCGCAACCCGCGTGTATGTGAACGGCAGGGAGCTGCACCACAGGGACCTGGAGCGGCTGATGAAGAGAGGGTTACCGGGCACGCCGGACTGCGGTTACCGCATTGAGATCACGGGCAACGTGTTTGATGAGGAGACCGGGGAGTACCTGCTCTGCCTGGGGAAGCTCGCCCCCTCGTGAGTGCCTGTTGTTGTACCACCTGGTCTCTCAAGTACTTGTTGTACCTGTTGGTGGGTTACCGGGCACGCCGGACTGCGGTTACCGCATTGAGATCAACGGCAACATGCATGATGAGGAGACCGGGGAGTACCTGCTCTGCCTGGGGAAGCTCGCCCCCTCGTGAGTTGCCTTGCCAGCACTGCCGGCATTTCTTTTGCTTGCTTGCTCCCTCCCGCTCTGCCTGGGGAAGCTCGCATTCCCCCAGTAGGCTGGTCTGTCGAGTACCTGTTGGGTTACCGGGCACACCTGACTGCGGTTACCACATTGAGATTGGGGAGTACCTGCTCTGCCTGGGCAAGCTCGCCCCCTCGTGAGTTGTTCGCGCTCCCTGAGTTGGCTGGTCTTTTTGAGTGCCTGTTGTACCTGTTGGTGGGTTACCGGGCACACCCGACTGCGGTTACCGCATTGAGAAAACATGCAACTTTGTTTGACGAGGAGACTGGGGGGGAGGGGGGGAGGAGGGGAGGGGTACCTGCTCGGCCCCTCGTGAGCTGCCTTTTCTTCTTCCTCCCTGTTTTGCTTGCTTGCGTGTGATCCGCATGGTTTTTCAACCTCTCTGTCTCATTGGATTCACGCTTTCCTCCATTACCGTATCCTTCCCATGGGTTTGTTCCAGGCTGGAGAGCAGGAAGAGGGGTGGTGGCATGAAGATGCCAGAGAGAAGCTGAAAATGCCGGAGATGCGCCTTAGGTGGGTGGTGTCGGAAAGGAAATATGAAAGAGGTTGAAACCATGTTAGGCGACAGGACTTGATGACAGCTCGTGGTATTTAGCTAAGGGATGTGAGGGCAGAATTGGTTGCTCTGGGCAAGGCTGTGTAGCCTGATAAAATGCTAAAAGTTGAAATCCTTGGCTTGAGCTGCTGCTGATCAGGAGTACTGTACCGTATTTGTATTTGGCCATTCCTTTTTATCACTACTCGCTCTTGTCACCGCCCAGCTTCAAGCGGCGCGGTGGTTCAAGGATGACGACGGCCCCGCGCTTTCGGAACAGCTCGAGGCGCTCGGCTCTATAGCCAATCAGTGTCGTCGGCGGTGGTTTCGGGGTGAAAGCCCCAGCCGAGCCAGAACGTCGATTTTAGCGGTTTGGCTGTGAGTGGATGCCGTCACTCTGGTTGGGTCCCAAACCTCGCGTGACACTTCACGTTCGGCAAAGCCGAGGTCGAAGCCTGCTTTGAAAATGCCACAAAGCAGCAGATTCTTGGCTGGGCCGTTCGGCTCGGAATTAACGCACAGCCGTGCTGTTTCGAGAGACCCCAGGCAGGACTTTCGCTGATTGGCTCGTACTTGTTTTCTTTTGCTTCGGCACTCCAGGCCAGCCTGCCTCAGCAAAAAGGCACAGCTCCTAACCCTCCGTTCTGCACACGTGCTTTGATGGCGCTTGCATGCATCTGCTTGGCTCGGATGGAAACAGTAGGCTAGGCCTTCGAGCCAAGTTATGCTCCGGCATTGAAGAGCCACCCGTACTAGCTCTCGCATACCTGTTTGCAAATTCACCAAGCCCAGCGCTCAGCCACGGTAAGGAAAGTTGAGTGCGCTAGGGACCGAGCCTCGACGAATTCGGAGTGAAGGGCGAAGGTGCGGCGGACCACGAAGGTAACTCAGCCACGCTTTGCGCAGCTCGGCACACCACCGAGCTAAGCTCCCCCGCAGGCCTCTTTCACTCACCGGGCCTCCCCTCCCCTCTTCCTTTTGGTGGCCAAGCTTCCTGCTGACCAAACCAAACCAAAACAGCACGCTCCCTGATCTCACGCTCTTCTCACTGAGAGGAACCTACCCTAACCTGTTTGCTCTGCAGAGCTACAGTTTTCTGTCCTGTCTTAGCTTGATTGTCCTCCTCAGAATGGAGAGTCTGGTTTTGTTTATGGTCCTGTCACAGGCTACTGAGACGGTTTTAGACGAGCTATGCACCTCGAGGAGGTTGGGCCTCACCGAGCTCTAAGGAAGAAACGGCATTGATTTTTTCGTGTTGACAGCAGCTTAGGAGTAGTCAGCAGCAATACGTGTTTAGAGATTCTAGGTTGCATTCGAAGGTGACGATGCGTTTAGATGAGCGTAGGTTCGCTAATTTCCCACATTAGTCACTGGCGCCACACATCGCATTGTTAGTTGATTAACTTTCCGTTGATTGTTTTTGTCCGTCAAACGTAACATTTAGCCATGCATCATCTCGAGCAGGCACTATCGCGTAAGAAAAGCAGCAGCTGGCTGTCGCTTCTTAAAGACGGTCGGAAGGGAGGCAGTTCCAAGTCCACGTCAGTAGCAGCTACAGCCGAACCTACGTCAGCAGCAACCAAAGCGCATCATGTCCCGCTAGGCGAGGAGATTCCAGAGGAGGCTCGGGTCAAGCCTAGCCGAACCTCCAGCGGAGGCTCGTTATTGGACTGGAAAGGGAAGGGCAAGAAGGATAAGCCTAGGAGCTATGCATTGGGGAAGAGCGAACCGGGCGCGCCTGCCGTAACTATCGAGGTTACTAGGGCCATTGTCGACGATGATTGCCCTCCTCTTTCGTCTCCTTCCTCCACCGCTGTCTCCTCCGTTCCTTCCGGCTCCTCCCTCTCGTCCTCCTCTTCCCGTTCCACCTCAGCACGCTCCTCACTGGACCGTCCGTTTAACGGAAGCCCCGCAATAGACCGTTCTGGTAGAGACGATGAGTCGCCTATGGCTCTCCAAACGGCTGACTCCCTGCGCATCCACAGAAAGGCCAAGGAAGCTTCGTCGAAGCAGCACGACGGCACCTCGCCAGTCCCGCAGCTGAAGCTTCGGATAGAACCGCCAGTCCCTAGCCTCGAAGGGACCGACCGAACCTCGGGCGCGAGCAGCCGAGTTAGCAGCAGCGGAAGCGAGAGCGGGAGCGCGACCGCCAGCAACGGCCGGCACGGCGGGACGAACGGCGCAACCAGCGCGAGCGTAACGAGCAGCAGCAGGGGTAGCATCGGCGGCGCGAACAGAGAGCGGGACCGGAGCAGGGGTAGGGACGGCTCTCTTAGGGTTGTATCGCTCCTAGGGGCGGCGACGGAGGTGGTGGCGACGCTAGGGTTGCAGCATCTGCTCGTGGGGCGATCGCACGAGTGCAAGTTCCCGCCGTCCGTGCTCGCGCTGCCGTGCGTCACGGCGCCCGCGTCGGGATCGGTCGTGGAGGGGCCAAGCTGCGGCTCCGCGCACGACACGGTGAGTGCGCGGCGAGCCGACGTCATGTTGAGCCGTAGACGATGCCCCCCTCCCCCGACCCCGTCAACCCCCCCAACCCACCCCCCACCCTTCCTCCTTCCCCTCTTTCCCGCCCCACCTGTCCTTCGCCCCGCCCCCTTCTCTCTCCCCTCTCCACCTCACCGTCATTCCCTCTCCATTTCTACTCCTCCCACAGCTATGCCACCCTCCCCCCTGCGCCTCTCATTCCCGCGGCCGCCCCGCCCCTCGTCCAACCGCAGCTGTCGCAGCACGCGCGCAAGGGTCTCTCTGCGAGAAATTTCGAGAATTCTAGAAAATCTCTCGCGTGCCCAGTGCCCCTCGCGACACAGTGCGGACAGTCTGGGTGCAATGTGGCGTGGCGATTTCTTAGGTTGTGTTCAGAACCATTCACATTCGTCTCGTCTCCTCGTCTCGTCTCGTCTCGTCTCGTCTCGTCTCGTCCTGCCCCTCGTATAATCAATGCTCACATGCGCTCCCACTCCCTTCCCCCTCCGCCTTTCTGGCTTCCCTTTCCCGCTTCCCCCTTTCGCCTCCCCCTTACGCTTCCCCTTCCGACTCCCCTCTTCCCCAACCGCAGCTGTCGCAGCGCTTGCGGAAGAGCCTCTCCCGATACCACGTGGACGTGGAAGCAATAAAACGACTGCAGCCAGATGTGATTATAACGCAGGACGCGTGCGACGTGTGCCTCGTGACTGTAGCGGACCTCGAGGCGGCGTGCGCGGAGTACTTCAAGCAGCGCGAAGACTCGGGACACGTGTGCCACGTGGTGTCGCTCAAGCCAATCACGATCTCGGACGTGTGGGACAACATGGTTCAGGTCGCAGCGGCGGTGGGGCACAGGGAGAAAGGCTGCGTGCTCGTGCAGACTCTCAAGGCGCGCTGGTCGCTCGTGCGGAGACAGGTTCCACTCCGCGGATCGTCTCCGCGCGTGCGCGTGGTGTGCCTGCAGTGGCTGCGCCCGCTCATGGGCGCGGGATTCTGGGTTCCGGAGATCGTCGCTTGCGCGGGAGGCAAGAGCCTGTCGGGGAAGGTGAGACATGGGGGAGGTGAGATGGCGCTGTTAGCCTTTCCGTTTCCCCCTCTCGTCCTCTCAATGCCACTCACCACAACCGTTTCCTCCTTATCCCCTTTTTCCCTTCTTCTGCCCACAGCCCGGGGAGCGCACGGCCATGCTAACTTTGGAAACACTTCTATCTCTGGACCCTGACGTCATCATCGCCATGTGCTGCGGCTTGTCCATGGAAGCGGTTTTAAGAGAGTTTCTTAGCCTGGACGATTTGCCCCAGTGGAACCGGTTAAGAGCGGTTCAGACGGATTCCGTCTTCGTTGCTGACGGCGACCGTTACTTTAACAACTCGGGGCCGACTATAGTCGAGTCGGCGGAGATCATGGTGGAGATTCTACATGCGCGCCGGTTCCCAAACCACAGAACCGCAGTGAACCGCTCTGGCGCCACTGCTGGCGCTGATAATGACGCCCCGTTTTCCTCTTTCCGCAACAACCGCGTGTTGGGCTCGGGACACGTGGCAGCAGGCGCGGAATCTCCGGAGATCGAGATTAAGTACGAGGGGAGGGCGTACGCGCAGTTAACGGGCGGGTGCGTGGGCGCGTGGCGCGCGCTGCTGGGGGATGGCGGAGGGGTCGACCAGGGGGGAGGAAGCTGGGGAAAACTGGATGTGGGGAAGGGGGGGAATGTGGGGAGCGGTACTGCGGGGGAAAAGGGGAGCGGGAGCGTAGGGGAGGGGGAGGGGTGGTTTGCGCAATTGGCGTCGGAAGCAGCGGCTAAGGGGGCGAAGGAAGCGGCGCGGGAGGCGACTTTGGTGGCGAAAGCGGCGGGGAAACAGCAGGGGACGCAAGGGCAAGGGAGCAGCAAGGGAGAGTTGGCGAAGGTGGTAAACAACGACGCGTTTATTGCTCCTCTTCGCCCGCCTCCTGGTTACACGGGAAGTGTTACAACAGCCAGCAGCAGCGCCACTGCCGCCGCCGCTGCTCCTGTCGGTGCTGCCGCTGCTGCCGCAAGTGCTGCGCCCTCCGCACCGGCTCCCGAGCCCTTGGCGCCCCTCCCCTCCCCCCCCGGGCGCAGCTCCAGGCGGTCGCTGTGGGGGTTGAAGCGGGGGAAAGGGGGGAAGGACGCGGAGGAGGGGGGGATTGAGGCGGAGAGGAAGGAAGAGGAAGTGAGGACAGAGGAAGCGCAAATGCAGGCGCAAACGCAAGCGCAAGCGCAGGAGCAGACACAGAAATTGGCTCAGGAGGAGCAGGAGCAGGAGCAGGAGCAGGAGCGGGAGCGGATACAGCAGCTCTTTTTGACGCAGTTGAGGCTAGAGGAGGGGTCACAGCAACAGACGCAACCAGACGCAACGCCAGAGCTTTACCAGGAACAGCAGCAGGAGCAGCACCAGCAGCAGCAGGAGGAGGACGCTTCCCCCGCGTTCCCCCCTCCGCCCGCCATCTCCCTCACAGGCGCGGCGCTCAAGGCGGCGCAGCTGCGCGCGCTCTTCCTCGCGACCATAGAGGACTCGCTCCCCGCGGACTGCCTTCTCCTCTCGGGCGGGCTCGCCTCCACCATCATTGCGCACGCTGCCACCTCGCTCATCTGGCCAGGCAGCATCGCCGCCGCTATCACCGTCGTCGCGAGCCCCAAGGCCGCGGACAGGCTCCCCGCGGCGGCGGCCGCGCGCGGATGCCAGCTGGGCGCGGGGATGGGCGCGGGGGGGAGCGGGGGGCATGTGTTTGTGGGGGGCGGGCCGGGGTTTCAGCCGGAGCATCTGTTGGAGACGGAATTGCGGTTCGTGGTGCGGGTATTGAAGAGTTTCGACCCTGCTGAGGTGAGTGAGTGCCTCAGGTGGAAGGTTGCAGAGTGACTAGGTGTGCCCTAGATAGGGTTCCAGCCGGAGCATCTGTTGGAGACGGAATTGCAGTTCGTGGTGCGCGTGCTCAAGAGCTTCGACCCCGCTGAGGTGAGCCAGTGGCTCCGGCTTGGGTGGCTTGGGTGGCTTGGGTGGCTTGGGTGGCTCAGGTGTCTCGCACAACCTGCAGCCTGCAACCTGCAGTGTGACCCAGGCTGACCAGGCTCGGCATCAGCACCGGCTGGAGATGGAGCTGTAGTGTGCATGCTGAGAATGCTGCTGCTGGTGTTGAAATGGTCCCTGCGATCGAGGGAGTCCAAATGCCGCTATGTTTAATCGCTTCCTCTTTACCCCTCCCCTCCCTTCCCTTGTCTTCCCCATCCCGCCCTGGTGCAGATCCGCATGGGCGTGGTGCTGGCGGCGGGATTGAGGGAGGCCAAGCGGCAGGGGTTCTGCTCGGTGATGGTGGGCGATGGCGCAGACGAGCTGTTCACAGCGTGAGTGCCTTGAGGGGGACAGAGGTGGTGGGGGGGGGGGTAGGATTTAGTATGGAATCCAGACCAGAGGGTTGAGGAAGGATGGGAAGGGGTTAGACATGGGATTGGCAGCAGTATGTGTCGAGAAAGCTGTCCATCGTTCTCAAGTCAGAGCTGGCAAGCGACCAGGGATGTCTCTTGTCCCTCAACTCATTGTTCGCTTTCGGCGCCTCAACTCATGTTGTCTGTTTGTGCCCCCTCGTTCCCGCTTACACCTCTCCCCGTCCGCACGTGTCCCTTTCTGTGGCTCTCGCCTGTCGTTGCTTGGCAGGTTCGACTTCATGGTGCGAATGAGCGATGCCAAGCTACAGGAGTGTCGGCATCACATGGTGGATGTGCTGCGCTTCCCCTGCCGCGACCTCGCCCAGGCACTGGGTCTTGAGGTGAGCCTCCTTGTTACTTGGTTCCCACATACCACTGCGCACTGAGGTGGCATGCCAAGCTACAGGAGTGTTGGCACCACATGGTGGATGTGCTGCGCTTCCCCTGCCGCGACCTCGCGCAGGCTCTTGGCTTCGAGGTGAGCCGTTACCTCTCTCTGCAAGAACATTTATGCTTTGGTGACGTCTCAATACCCAGTACAGACATTCATACTGTTGTATTTAGGTCACGTGTTGGCTTTCAGGTGACCCGTTCTATTACTCCGTGTTGGCTCCCTTCCCTACTCTTTTCTCAGCTTTCCTTTGCCCTTTCCTCTCGCTCTCCCGTCCTGCCTAACCCGTTACCCCTTGTGTCCGAGCCTGCAGGTTCGGCAGCCGTTCCTGCACCCGGCCCTGCAGGAGTTCGCCTTGGGGCTGACCAAGGACGAGCTGCTGGGGGAGGGGCGCAGTGAGGAGTGGTGTGACTATAACGAGGGCAACCTGCTGCTGCGCATGGCCTTCCCAGAAGTGTTGTCCGCCCGCCGGCCCAAGGACCCCATCGAGGTGTGCAGAGTGGTGGAATGAGTTTAGGTTGGGTTGCTGTGGTTAAATGACGTTGCAAGCACGTACCCTACTGCTGCTCCTGGCCTTTTTATGAGTCGTTTATGTGTGCAAGCTAACGAATCCCCTCAAGTTGTCTGGGTGGGAGACTGTTTTAGTGAGGAGTGTGAGCCGAGTCAACTCAAGTGTTTTACCTTTGTGCTCCTTGCTACCCTCTTCTCTGCTTCCCTTTCTGACCTCTCTCCTCATCAGGTGGGAGCCGGCACAGTGGCACTAACACGCCATTTTGCCAGGAGGATGGCACGGGAGGAGTTTCAGGCAGAAAGGCAGAGGGTGAAGAGGGAGGACCAGGTTCGGATACGGGACCCCGAGCATCTGCACTACTACCAAGCCTTCCGCCAGGTACGGCGCTTCTCCCGAACCTGCATGCTGGTATAGTGCCAGATTCGCTACCGAGCCTTCAAACAGGTGCGGTGGCAGCGCTGTACCGAAACTACATGCAGGTATGGCATGTGCACTGCGTCTGTGCATGGTTAAGCTCTGTGCAATGTTATTCCTCTCTGAAGGGTTGCAATTCAAGGTCGTTTCGACAAGTTCATTGCCTGCCTTCATTGCCCGCCTATGTGTCTCCCACCTCCGATGCTGCCCCTGTATGGCAGGTGTTTGGCGGGCCTGTGCTCCCAGGGGTGCAGCGCTGGCAGCCCAACGCCTGCTCTGCCTGCGGCTTCCCGCCTCTCTTCCCAGATCAGCTCCTCTGCGCCACCTGCGGCGAATGCTCCACTCGCAAACCCTCCTCCCGCCGCCGCTCCCAACCCAACAACACCGGCCCTGGTGCTGGCGGTGCTGGGATTGGTGCTGGGGACGTTGGGGCAGGCGCAGATGGGTTCGGAGTGGTTGGATTGGGCGGATTGGAAGGGGCGCATGGGAGGGGCCAGTCAGGTGGGACTGGTAGCGGTTCTAACAGCCGGGGGAGGTTGAGTGATGTGCCACGCAGCCCCCGCCGCCCCTCCACCCCCCCTCGAGGGTCCTCTCCCAGTGGTGCTTCCCCTTCCAGTGCTGGCAACAGCGGGAGGAAGCAGCGGGGCTGTTGGGGCAACGCGGGAGCGGGAGGAGGGGTAGCGGGAGGGCGAGAGGCGTTTGGAGCGGTGGAGAGGGAGGGGTGTGGGGAGGGAGGGGAGGTGGGGGAGTGGGGGGAGCAAGTGGTGGTGGAGGTGGCAGAGGAGGTGTGTGCGGCTCTGTCAGTGGTGGATCAAGCTCTAGCGGGGGTGGCATCTCCTGATCGAACCTTGCCTGTGAAACACGCCCTAGGAACAAGCAGCAGCAGCAGGAGCAGCAACAGCAGCAGGAGTTGCACGAGCAACAGTGGCTCCATAAATAACGTGCATCCGATGAGCAACATCCACGCGTTGCTGCTCTCAACCTACTCGCACCCGCCCTCTGCGGCTTCAGCTCTCCACCATTCCGACTCACTGCTCTCCCTTGTTGCCTGTGTGGACGGCGGGTTGAGTGTCTGGGGTGATATTATCGGCTCAAGCCAGTGCAGCGACGAGCCTGAAGGCGATAGTGACTATAACGGGCGGGATAATAACGAGGAAAAGGAGAGGTGTCGGAGCGAGGGCGGGCAGAGGAGAGGCAGCCGGAGAGGGGGTAAGGGGAGGCGGATGGGAGAGCGAGGAGGGGCGATCGGTGGGGGAGGGTCGATGGACGGTTTAGATCGTGAGGATGCGGATGCGATTACCGAGGGAACGGAGATGTGGAGCGTAACGGATGCGACGACAGAAGTGGCGGGGTTTAGTGAGAGTGACGAGTGGGGCGATGGGGATGGGGATGGGGACGGGGATGGGGACGGCACACATGAAGGGCTTAGCAGCAGCGGCAGTTTCTCGGACTGTGCTAGTAGCTTTTCAGGGAGGGAAGTGGGGGCAGAGGCGCTTGGGGTTGGGGCAGGCGGGGAGAAGGGATATGTGCTGAGTGGGGATGATTGGGGGGACAGTGGCCATGGCAGTGGAAGATATTTGACAAAGGGAGTGGAGGCAGCACCGAAGTACAGGGTGAGTCGGGTTTTTTGTGCTTTCCGCTTCTATCGCTCACTTCCCTACTGACCCTTTGTACCCTTGTCTCAGTCCCTAGGGTTTGTCATTTGACTCTGCTTGCTATCTAAACCTGCGTCATTGAAGCATAGTCTTGTTCCCCTGGTACTGTGCTCCCTTTCTCTGCAGATGCTTGGTGCAGAATTGGCAGCTAAGTCATCATTGAAACACCAGCAGCTCTCCACCACCTCCCCTACATTTTACTGACAGCCCTAGGACTCGACACACTTACCGTTTTCCCATTATAGCATAGAGTGAATTCTTCCACACTCAAAACAGGAGTGCTAGTGTTTTGGTGGGTGATATTTTTATTCTGGGAATACTAGTACTCGATTTGAAATGTTATGGTGCTATAGTGAATGGTAATAGAATGGTTTAGTAACGTGGCTGTGGCTCATTATAGCATTGGTGTAGCACTTGGTTGTGGCAGCGCCATAGTCATCCATTTCTTGCTGGCTCCCGTGCAGGCTGTACCTGGTCGGAAAGGTCAATCCCAAAAAATAACAGGGAAAATTTCTTAGGAATACATGCTTTGTCCACTGAGGCTAAAAAAGAAGTTGACTGACCTGGACTAGCTAGGGTCAAACACCCTAATTCGCTGAAGCAAGAGCAAGTGGCACCAGTTTCAACCAGATCTTCGGCATCCCATCGCATCAGATATGCCGTCACTCCCTTTGCCAGCACTGACTTGGACCACGTGAAACAAAATCTCGTGAAAAGCAACAGTGCACGCGCGAATCACCATAAGGAACCAGCCGCACCACAAAGAAACACCGACTCGCCACCATCTGTCCATCCAATCGCACCACAAAGAACATCCCTCTCCACCCTACCCCAAACCTTTATCCTGCCACGGACGCCATCGCATCCCTTGATCTCAAGATCCCATCCCATTTCATTTCATCCCACCCCCGATTTCGTCCCATCTCATGTCATCCAGCTGCATCGCATATTTCCCAGCTCCTCGCATCCCATCCGTCCACCTCATTCGCGCTGCTGCCACTCCGCATCCGATCTCTAGGGCATCAAGTCCCCTGACGAATTCGTTTGGAATCCCCAGTCTCGCAAACCGCTTTGCATTGGGTTCGTTGGACTCATCTGCTATTTTGGCGGGCTGCTGCAAATGTTTCTCAGATTGTGGATACACGTAGCAGAACGGAATCAGGAAGGTCTTCCTGCTGTCACAGAGCAGATCCCTGCGGAATGGTTTGTTTCTGCGTCCATCCTGTGTTGGATGGATGCCGTGGCCCCTCCCACTCCGAAACGCCCTCTGAGCTGCTTCTACTATCAGAGGGTTGCTCCTGTCCTGGCCAACAAACCCTTTCACTGAGCATTTGTTGAGGTAATGCTTCATGCAGAGCGTTATCTCAAAGACCGGTTTAGCAACAGCTTGTTCCAATTTAGACCTTCCAGTAAAGTTATGCGTATTCGGTAGCCGTCCTTTGACATCAAAACTTTGATCTCGACGAAAATGAAATTGGTCATTACGATCAGTAGTTAAATGGGTGTATTACGACGGGTCTAGGTATATATTCCTAGAAACGAGGCTGCCGTGGCTGCATCATCTAGTAGAAATAAAAATGTCGACATTTTCGTCACTTTTACAGGACTCTTTGTTTCAAGCTGTTCCCGCTGCTCTGCTCACCATCAGCAGCGACGCAAGGGAGAACCGCATAGTGCAATGCAGGTAGGCTTTGAAGGCTGTAGATGAGCTAATAAGTGCAATTGAGCTTTCACTGTGCGTCTTGCTGAATGCAAGGGTTGGGTAAAAAGGATGATAAAGAATACATCAGCATGATGAAAGCATATGTTGTGGAGGAACGGATGACGTGATTATCATCGGATTTCTCCTATCCGCTGTCCAGGTCTTCACCCAAAAGAATACACGATTATGATTTTTTTATTTGCCAAACAAGTTGTTGCCGTTGAAGTTCCGTTCCCGCTGTGGCGCCGTGGTTCGCATGACTCATGTTTCATGGTTGTTCCGTTCCCAAAAGAATACACATGATCTTCACTCATCTGGCGTGTTTCCTGTCCACTATGTTTCATGGTTGTCAAGCAGCTCTGCGCTGCTGGACCTGCTCGGCGCGCATTGCGGACACTCGCAGATCATAGGAAAGAGCTTCCTCCCCTTGGTCCACCCAGCAGACCGAGCTTCCGCTCAGGCAAGCACCATCTCTCGCAGGTCCAAACGGGCGATCCTCGGGAGAGCCATGTGCGCACTCTGTTGGCACATCCACGCTCTATTTACTTCAATAAACAACTCGGTTCAACTGCCATGTCCATAACTCTTGTTCAGAAAATTCGCCGAATCTCAATTATTCTCTCGCCACCTTGCGAAGTTCGCAGATCTTGTTCTCCGCGTCTAATTGTTCCCAGTTCCCTGCCTTTCCCGGCACAGACTGTGCTGACTGGATGTGCTGCCTCGGACGGCAACAGGGCGCAGAGACGTGTTGGGTTGAGGCTGACCGACCTAGGAGGGGGAGGTGAACGAGAGCAGAAGGGGGATGAGAGGGGAGAAACGAGGGGAGAGAGCCAGGGAGAGGGAAATGGAGAGGAGGGAGAAGGGAGGGGAAAGGGGAGAGAGGAGGAGGACGCCTACAGCATATGCAGCAGGGAGTGGAGATGGCTTGAGATGTCCGTCTCTCTTGCCACGTGTCCTCGTGAGGGGGATGCCACGTGTACAGCTTTGCGGCGACTGCCTCCCAAAGAAACAGCCCGCGAAGGTCCAAGTGGCGGAGGCTGCGAGCCAAGGATGATTTTCTGCACTTTCCTGGACATTTCCGAGCGGAGGAAGCAAGAGGTGAGCGGGAGGAAGGGTGGATGGAGGGATGGCGGACGGAGAGGTGCCTTTGTTTGGCCAAGGCAGACCACAACACCGAGGCTGCTCACTGGGGTAGGTCGATTTTTGAGTCGACAAAAAAAGCGACTTACTACATGGCGGACGGAGAGGTGCCTTTGTTTGGCCAAGGCAGGCAACAACACCGAGGTTGCTCACTGGGGTAGTGACGCGGCCCTCTCGCCTCTCCACTGTCTCCTTTCCACTGTCTCTCCATCCACTACCTCTCCACCTCTCCACTTTTGAGGCGCCTTCGAATATGCTTCTTGCTTTTCTCCCTCTCTCTGCTCTCTTTCCTGTGGCAGGATCGCATGCTGCAGCGATTGAAGGACTCTGTTGGGCCTGTCATGACCGCACACCAGGACATGGCTGCAAACTATGACTTGCACCATCACAACTCACAGCATGAGTCACCACCCGCTAGAGTCACTCCCGCTAGAGTCAACCACTCTGCTTCGAACGAGGTGGCGCAACAGCAGCAGGCGGGAAGTGGCAGCAGAAGCAGAAGCAGAAGCAGTGGCGTTGACAGCAGTGGCGCTGACAGCGGCGGCGATGCCAGGGAGGCAGAGCCGGGTGAGGAGGGTAGAGGGAGGGAAGAGCAGGTGACAGCTGGTGGAGAGGCCAGTGGGATCGACGGGGCGAGTGAGGGTTGCAGGGGAAACGGTGGTGTGGAGAGTGGAGATACTGGCAGCATGGACGCGTTGCAGCAGATGGTGGTTATGCTGAAGGGAGTCAAGCAATCTCTGCAGTGGAGCCATGAAAGCGCCAAGTTTCAAGCGATTTTCGACATGTCCATGGTGAGACGACAAGTTGCAACTTTTGAGTCGACTCAAGAAGCATGTCCATGGTGAGACAGCAATATTTGACAAGCACCACCGTCACTCTCCACTCGTTCCCGTTCCCTGTCCCGTTTTCTTTGCCTCAACTCACCTTTACACTTTCCCCTTCCTCTCCTCCCATCTCCCCACAGGATCCCATTCTCATCAACACAGTGGATCAAATACCGCATGACCTCAATCCCGCTGCTTTTTGAGGTACCTAAACAACCCCCCTTTTCCTGTCACCCCACCCCCTGCCCGACAGGATCCCATTCTCATCAACACAGTGGATCTAATACCGCATGACCTCAATCCCGCCGCCGCCCGCATCCTCGGATTCCCCTCCACTTCTGCCGCCCTGGCAAATCTGCGCAAGGGCTACCTCCTCGAACACTCCCCCGTGCGACAGCCGTGCGGGCGGCAAAGTTTGGAGCTATTCAAGGAGCTAAAGGCAGAGCTGATGGAGAGAGGGGAGTGTGCACCTTTCGAGTGGGTGCACATCCGATTGGATGGCTCAGAGTTTCACGTGCTCGCGAAGGTCAAGGTGAGTGAGACGAGAGGAAGCTTCGAACTGTATGCGCTATAGTAAACGGATGGTGTGCCAATTGAGTGGGTGCATACCCGATTGGATGGTTCAGTGTTTAATGTCCTCGTGAAGGTGAGAGGAAGCTTTGTTGACGCAGCACCAGTACGTACTGTGCCTCACAGAGGGGAGCGTATGCCATTTGAGTGGCTGCATGTTCTTCGACTGCGTGGCACAGAGCTTCATGTGCTGTCAGACGCCTCATCCTGCAACGCTTACTCCTGCTTTCTCCTTGGATTACGGTCCCTCCCCAAACTCCTTCCCTGCGCAGCTGGCAATCATAAACAACGAGCACTTTCACATGTCGGTGTGGCACGACATCACAGAGATGAAGCGCAAGGAGGAGGAGCTGAAGGCGGCCAAGGAGGCGGCGGAGGCGGGCAACGAGGCGAAGAACCGGTTCCTGGCGAACATGAGCCATGAGCTGCGCACCCCCATGAATGGCGTCATCGGTGTCGCCGAGCTGCTCCTCCGCACCCCCCTCACCCCGCAGCAGCGCTCCTACGTCGACGTCATCTCCTCCTCCGGCAACGCGCTCATCCATATCATCTCAGATGTGCTGGATATTACCAAGATTGAGACCAACTCGCTGCTGCTGGACTGCTGCCCGTTTAACCTTCGGGAGACGGTGGCTGAGTGCGTGGAGGCAGTCAGGCCAGCTGCAGAGAACAAGAAACTCGCGGTAAGAGATAGAAATTGCTTCGGCTCAGTTCTGACTTTGGATGCGAAAGTGCGTTAAGTGGTCGTGCCTGCTTTAGTTACGAAGAACTTAACCATCTGGAATCGGTACAAAGCTGCCCCCTGTCTGCCGTCTTTTCCTGTCCCCTCGCGCAATACTTTCTCACTGCACCTCCTCTCTCACCTGATCAACCCTCTCCCTCTCTTCCCGCAGTTGCAGAGCAGCATGGGCGGGGGCGTGCCGGAGTGGGTGGAGGGCGATCAGCTGCGGGTGAGGCAGATCCTCCTCAATCTGCTCTCCAACGCCATCAAGTTCACTGACCACGGCCGCGTCCTCCTCTCCGCCGCCCTCTCTTCCAACCCCTTCGACCATGAAACTGAGAAACCCGTCGACCCTGAAAGCGCAGAACCCCTCGACTCGCCCCTTGAGTCTGGGGAACAGCCGGGTGGGGTTGTGTCTGCAGGGAGGAAGCGGCGGCATGGTGAGACAGAGAAGGGAGCAGAAGGAGCTGTTGTGTCTGCAGGAAAGAAGCGGAGGCATGGTGAGACACAACAGGTGCGAGCAGAAGTCACAGAGTGCAGGGGCAGTGGTGGGGCTTCTAAGAAACGAGCTTGCCTCTCTGCTGAACCCGAGGCAGGGGTTGGAGCAGACGCAGGGGTAGTAGCAGATGCAAGGGATTTGGCCGCAGAGGAAGCTGTGATGGGCGCAGCAGCAGCAGCAGCAGAAGCAGAGCCAGGAGCTGCAAACGCTGCATACAGTGAAGAGCAAGCTCGGCTTGGGAGAGCTCTCAACGAGGGGTATAGCGGCAGTGAGCGGAGTGGAAGTGGTGAGCGTAGTGGGAGTGGTGAGAGTGTGGAACCTGAGTTCATGGCTGTGGCTGCATCAGCCGCAGCTGATGCTGCAGCAGGCGATGGTGTGTTTTCGATCACCTCTCTGCACCCCCTCGCCCCTGCGCGTTCCCTTCCAAGGGCAATATCAGCGCCAGCCCCAGCCGATGCTGCAGCAGCAACAGCAGCAGATGCAGCTGCAGACGACGCAGTGTTCTCAACCGCTTCTCTGCGCCCAGTCAGCCCTGCTTTCCCACACTCCCTTTCCTTGGATGCATGGGGGCAGGAAAGTGACGGACACGAGGAGGACCGAGGGGATGTGGGTAGAGGCGGTGAGAGAGAGTGTGGGGCGGGTCAGACCAGGGACGTGGCAGATGATGCAGGGGCAGGGGCAGAGGCAGGGACAGCAATAGTGCAGGAAAGCCCAGATGCAAAGGGCAGTGGGCCTGGGAGGAGAAGGGGAGGAGGGGATGCTGAAGGGGATGCGCATGGGGCAGGGCACGCCCATGGGCAAGAGCATCAGGATGGGGATACACATAGGGACGGAGATGGGGGTGGGGATGCGGATGAGGGTGGGGAGGAGCGGAGGGCAGTGGTGTGGATGAGGATAGACATCAAGGACACAGGAGAGGGGATCTCTACCGATGCACTCACGCGGCTGTTCACGCCGTTCCGGCAGGTGGACGACTCGTCGTGCCGCAAGCACGGCGGCACGGGCCTGGGTCTCTCCATCTGTCGCTCGCTCGCGGCGCTCATGGGGGGCTGCATCTCCGTCGCCTCCTCCCCCCGCCACGGCTCCACCTTCTCCCTCTCCCTGCCCTTCACGCCTGCCTCCTGCCCAGACGAGAGTGTACGTGGTGGTGAGCGTATAATAAGTGGTGGTGGTGCCACTGCTCCTGCTGCTTCTGATGCTCCTGCTGCTACGGATGCTCTTGCTGCTGCTCCCGCTGCTGCGGATGTGACCGCTGCGGGGGTTGCTCTTAGGAGTAGTCAAGGGGAGGGGACGCAGGAGCAGAAAGGCAGTGAGAGGCGCCGGGGGCACAAGAGGACCCGATCTTTTCTGCTGGAAAATATGGCTGACTGTGGGGTGTTTCCTGTGCTGCCAGTGGCACCAGCGCTGCAGGACTACGATGGGAACAAGCAGGAGCTGCTGCCTAGTCATGCTGGTGAGCTGCTGCAACAGCAGCACCAGCAGCAGCAGCAGCAGCAGCAGCATGGGTCAGAGGAAAAGGGAGGTGGTGTGAAACCAGTTGGTGGAAGTATGAAGGGGAGACGGAGTGCGGAAGATGCGTGTGAGGGGTCTGAAGGGGTAGCAGCTGCATCTGAGTCAGGTCAAGCCCGAGAGGTGTTTGGGACAGACCAAGGTTGCAAGAGAGTGAGAATCGAAGGCGCTGCCGGATCAACAGAGGAAGGTCAGGAGGGGAAAGGTGGTGAGCAGATGCGAGAAAGCAGGTTATGGAGGGAGAGACATGGAGAGACAAGGATGCCTCTTGAAGAGGTTGTAGCAGGCGCAAAATTTAAGTCCTGATCTAATGGGGTATTTCCCAAGTCGCGCTCTAATGGTGGCGCATTTTCCAAGTCCCCCTCTACGGGTGGCGTATTTCCCAAATCCCCCTCTAATAACGGGAAATTCCCCAAGTCGCCCTTTAAGGGTGGCGCATTTCCCAAGTCCCCGTCTTGTGGCGGGGTGTTTGAGGGGCTGCGGTGCCTGGTGGTGGAGGACAACGCGGTGAACCGCATGGTGGTGGTGCAGCTGCTGAGGAACCTGCGAGTCTCGTGTGACGTGGCAGAGAATGGCCACAAGGCCGTGGAGGCCTGCCGCTCCACCAACTACCACATCATCTTCATGGTATGTCCGTGCATGGTCTCTCTGTTGATCCCTGATTGCTTTCCACCAACTACCACGCCATCTTCATGGTATGTCCTTGTGCTGCTTGCTTGGCGCTTATCATGGTACGTCCATGCTCTCATAAGTAGTCCTTGATTTTGTTTCCACCAGCTACCACATCATTTTCATTTGTCTTCACAATCGTTACCATGCGCTTGTATGAATTCCCCCAATATGAAGACGTTCACATTTTTTATCTCTTTCATTCTCCCAGGATTGTCACATGCCTGTCATGGATGGTTTTGAAGCCACCACTCGCATTCGGAATTTACAATCCAGCACCGGGACGGCAAAAATGAAGGATACAACCCTGCCAGACAGACAGTTGGCATCCGATGTTGCTCCGGCAGGAGAGGAAAGCCCACATGACAGGGTTGTTCAAAGGTCCGCCATCTATGCAGTTACAGCTAGTGTACTCAAGCATGAACGGGACAGATGTGCAAGTGTGGGGATGGATGGCTTCATTGCCAAACCAGTCAGGTTGAGGGACATACAATCAGTATTGCTCCAGTTAGTGAACAATGTACAACAGGACCTTGGGTAACGGGAGTGTCAGAATAATTTGGTATTGTTTTCACTAAGTGAAGTGGCTGGACTTCGTGAAGATACTCTCAAGTCCACTACGGGTGGAGGCACATCAAGCTGGCTCTTTATTGGGAGGTTGCCTAGGTTGGTTGTGTTGCAAAACTGCCAGTTCAAAGTTTGGAAATGGACGAGCATCAGTGGCGTGTACGCTTCGACCTGAAAGGCTGGCTGATCAGTCCTGTTCGCCCGCGTTCCACGCGGACAAATGGCATCTTGTGCGACCTCTTTTCGCCAACATGTGCTATGGCAGTCTGGGTCTCCATGTAGTTTAAAGTTAGAAAAGTCGGGTAGTTATGAAATAACCGCCCCCTTGGGTCTCCAGCTTCAAAAAACCCTGATGCGATATGAGATGCACAATGATGCAGACGATACGAGCACAATCACCAAGGCAGTGCAGCACAGGCAAGCAACCATGTCCATGGCAGGCGTGGCTGACGTGTCTCGATTCTGTCCTAGCCCGTGTGCGTGGACCAACCATTAATGTACTGTACAGTACATATACGTGGACCCAACCTTTGGTTCGGGCGGGCGGGATTTCTGGTTTCTGGATGTTTCCAGAACAAACGATTTTATCCTCTGTACATTTCTCCTAGACTTTCACGAGCCTCTTTGGAAACCATTTATGGGTTTCGGGTTGTATATGAAGATTCCGCCTGGAGCAAACTGGGGGGGCGAGTTTGTAATATTCAGAGAATGACCAGCTTATTACACAATTAAATTAATTTGCATTTTAACTTCGGTACCGAAAGCTACAAATTCTGTACCATGATATCGCTAGACCAGTGAGCTCTGTTCTGCTGCCAAAACCTATTTCAACTGGTGTGCCACGTGGTTGGAAAGGGAAATATGATAGCCGCGGATCAGGGCACGGATTTTGGCATGCTTCAATACGACAGAAGTCGAAGCAAGAAAATCCAGTTTCTGTCGTTTTTGGCCCAGATGCTTGTACAACTGTAGCTTCCCTCCCAGCCAGACACCGCCACTGGGAGCAGCGCATCCACCACTGGCCCCGTTACAGTATCATCTGCAGCCAACCCTGCTGGATGCCATTTTCGCACAACCTTGTAACCAGCAGCATAGCAGCAGATTTCTCTCGCTCGAGGCTGCTGAAATCACTGGTCAAACCCTTGCCAGACACTTCTAGTATCCCCCCATTCGCAGTTCTAGGCTCAGCAAAGAATAGTCAAAACAGCGCATTTTCCCCAGCGCAGACCAGCAGCAGCCATTTTTTTCACTTCGTAGGCTTCAAGTTGTCATAGAATAAAATGCTTATATTAGCTATTTTTTTGCTGACAGAGTATGTACACAGAACATGCGTCCTACTGATCGCAACACGTCCAATGCTAACACAGCTGTAAGCAGGACAGGTTATTACGAAATTAGGCAAAAACATACCCGCCATGGCTGAAAACGACTTGGACATTCTTAAGAGTTCGCTTCTCCAGACCGTTCCCGCTGTGCTGGTGGCAGTGAGCGGCGGGGGCGCGAGGGAACAGCGGTTAGCGCAATGCAGGTAAAGCGGCGGCTGAAATTGCGTGATTTGCGGCGGGGAGCTCGCTAGGCAGCAGAAACTGAATTGCAACCTAAATCAACCTCTTTCCCAAAAATATTTGAGGGGTTCCCTGCGTGTGCGTGCCTCAGACGAGGGCTGGATTGCGAATGATTGCAATAGCAACATGAATCACAACCAATTAGGAGCCGGTACCCAGCTTCCTTCATTGCGTCATTTTCGGTGCTGGATCAGCGGTTGAAATTGCGTGAACTGCGGCTCGCGCGTTCCTGTAGCCGCGGCGAAAACCTGTCACTAGTAGAGCCGGCCAGGCACACAGCCTGAGAACATTATTAGCTTTCTCCGGCCTATTGATCGAAATGCATGTTTCGACGATGAGAAACAACGGCTTAGTATCAACTCCAACATTTCACCCTTTCCCGTTCTTCTTGCAACAGCGCTGCTCTAGCCGATCTGCTCGGCCTGCCGCAATGCGACCTGGCGGGAAAGCGCGTGCAGTCGCTAGTTCACCCCTCCGACAGAGCCGCCCTGGAGGTGAGAAGAGCAAGTAAAGCTGTTAGCCGAGACCGGAGGTTCAATGAGTAAAGCTGATGGTTCTGTCTGATGAATATATTGGGTTAAAGAAAAGCAAACTATGGTCTGCCTCAAGTGCCAGAATAATATTGATGGATTTATTTGGCGTGAATTTCTCCTTGTCCCTCTTCTCCCATCAGCATCCTTCTCCCATCACCATCCTTTCCTCCCATCACCATCATTCTCCCATCACCCCTCTCACATTCCCGCTGATCCCTAGCCGGCTTGCCCCCTGGCTCGCCTCTCCCCTCCGTCCCTTGTCCCACTTGACCCCTGCCGCACCTACGTTGTCGCACCCTTCTCACGGATCCACAGGCCGCTGTGTGGGAGTGCGCAGCAGACACCAGCAGGCGGAAGCGGCAGGTGTGGGTGCGGCTATCAGTGCGAGTGCAGGGCGAGGAGGGGAAGGGTGGCGAGAGGGGCGAGGGGGAGACATTGGGAGAAGGTAAGAGTGGCGCAGAGCCGGGAGAGGAGAAGAGGGAGGGCGAGGGTGGGGGAAAAGGAGGGGAGGAGGAGGCGAGTCGGAGGGGCAGCAGCTGCAGCAACAGTAACGAGTGGCGGTGGTTTGAAGTGTCCGTGTCCCTGGCTTCGTGTGCTACAAATTTGACGAGAGCCAAGGATCACTCCTCCAAGGATCACAGGATGGTTCTCTGCACCTTCCTGGACGCCACGGAGCAGGGGCTGCGTCAGGTGAGCGGTTGCAGGAATGATAGCTGTGATATGGGGCTGCATTAGGAGCTCATTGCGTAGTCAGACTGTAAAATCGCCACGGAGCAGAGGTTGCGGCGCAGTCTCTCGCTCCCTCCCTTTATCCTTCCCTCCCTCCCTCAATCCCTCCCCTTATCCCTCCGTTCCTCCCTCGCTCCCTCCCTTTCTCCCTCCGTCCCTCCCTCGCTCCCTCCCATTATCCCTCCCTCTCTCCCTCGCTCCCTTTCTCCCTTTCTTCCCCGCTCCCTCCCTTTATCCCTCCCTCCCTTTATCCCTCCCTCCCCCCCTCGCTCCCTCCCTTTATCCCTCCCTCCCTGTCTCAATCCCTCCCCTTATCCCGCCCTCCCTCTCTCCCTCCCTCCCTCCCTCCCTCCTCGGAACAAGTGCTGCAGAAGCTGAGGGAGTGTTCCAGTCGTCACCCTCTCCTCTCTGTCTTCCCTCTCTGCTCCCCTCTGCTCGCTGAGACCAGGTGCTGATGCTGCAGCAGCTGAGGAAGCGGTTCCAGTTGTCACCCTCTCTTTCTTCCCTTCCCTCTCCCCCCCTCCTCTGTTCCCTGAGACCAGGCGCTGATGCTGCAGCAGCTGAGGGAGTGTGCGCAGCTCGCCACGCCATCCCACCCCACACCGCTTCAACCATCCCCTGGTATCCCTCAAACTGCTGCCACCAATGCTGCTGCCACCGATACTGCTCCTGCTGATGCTGCTGCCGCTGATGCTGCTCCCACCGGTGTTGCTCCCACGCATGACGCGGCCAAGCATGCTCATGGTTCTTCTGCTCATGCTGCTGCTGTGCCCAGTGGTGCTGGTGGTGATGGCGTTGGTGCTGGTGCTGGTGGTGGTGGTGGTGCTGCTGCTGGTGCTGGTGCTGGTGCTGGTGGTGTTGACAGTGGGGAGGAGGGGCGGGTGTGTATGTGGAAGGAGGCGGAGTGGCTGATAGAGCAAGTGAGGGAGGCGTTGCTCCTGGGGCACGAGAATGCCAAGTTCCGAGCCATCTTTGATCTTTCCATTGTGAGTGAAACCGCATATTCACCGTGTAACCCTACCTACAACGTTGGTTCAGCTTGCTCCCACTCTCTGCCTGCACCACTAACTGCTCCTGGGGCACGAAAATGCCAAGTTCCGAGCCATCTTTGACCTCCCCATTGTGATTCAAACAAACAGTTCATGTCCAGCTCTTCACCCTGCCTACTACTTTGCGTCAGCGCATCCCGCGCCTCGAACTGGACAGGCAAGGCAAATTTTGAGGCGCCTAAAAAATCACCTCCCTTTCCCAACCCGCCTTCCCACTCTCTCCTCCCCCCCCCACCCACACAGGACCCTATTCAGGTGTTCACAATCCCTGACTGGATCCTTCGGGATTGCAACGACGCCACAGTTCAGATCATCGGTTACCCCTCCAAAGCGGCCGCCCTCTCCAATCTCAGCATCGTAAAGCAGTCCCCCGAGTTCCAGCCGAACGGGCGGCAAAGTTTGGAGTATTTCCTGGAGATTCTGGACGGGATTATGAGAGAGGGCGGCCTGCCGCCCTTTGAGTGGGACATGTTTTCGTTGGATGGCCGCCCCTGCACGGTTCTTGTCAAGGGCAAGGTGAGAGCAAGGCAAACACTCGGGTGAGGTGCCCTGTATGTTTCAGGCCAGGGGTAAAAGTTTTTTGTTTCTCCCTCTATGTCACTCTGTTGCTATCTCACACCTTTTTTTTTTTTTTTTTTTTTTCCTCCCGTTTTCGTCTCCATATTGTCCAGGTGGTGACGGTGAACGGGATCTCATACTATGTATCGGTGTGGCACGACATAACGGAGATGAAGCGCAAGGAGGAGGAGCTGAAGGCGGCCAAGGAGGCGGCGGAGGCGGGCAACGAGGCGAAGAACCGGTTCCTGGCGAACATGAGCCATGAGCTGCGCACCCCCATGAATGGCGTCATCGGTGTCGCTGAGCTGCTCCTCCGCACCCCCCTCACCCCGCAGCAGCGCTCCTACGTAGACGTCATCTCCTCCTCCGGCAACGCGCTCATCCATATTATCTCCGACGTGCTTGACATCTCGAGGATTGAGACGAAATCCCTGGTTCTCGATCACTCCCCGTTCAACCTCCACCACACTGTGAACGAGGCCGTGGAGGCCGTGAGGATCGCGGCCGAAAGCAAGAAGCTTAAGGTGAGTAACATGCTACACAAAATATATGAAGTTCTACATTTAATATTCATGCTGTTATATATGTGTAAATATATACATATGTATATTCACATATGTGCAGATGTATACGTACACTATCATGTATTATATTTTAAATGTATACACATGCAGCAATATTACATACATGTATAATTTCTTAAATGTTTACACATGAATGCAACAATTATATTTGTAAAATCTATATACAAGCTAGTAAATATGTATACGTGTTAATATCATAGCATGTTAATTCCTCAACTTTTGCACTACTACAGATGTTGAACATGTCTATGATGTCAAATAAGCATATGATTGTGTTTTTATTCCTCTTATTCCAACTATATGACGCAGTTGCAGAGCCGGGTGGGCGTGGGCGTGCCGGAGTGGGTGGAGGGGGATCAGTTGCGGGTGAGGCAGATCCTCCTCAATCTGCTCTCCAACGCCATCAAGTTCACTGACCACGGCCAAGTCCTCCTCTCCGCCGCCCTCTCCCCCAACCCCTTTGAATCTGAAGCCTGTGGGGAAGTTCGTCACGGAGTGGCTTTACCAGGTGTGGCTTCGCCAGGTGTGGATGAGGAGGGGAGGGTGGCAGGAGAGGCAGGGAGGCCTGCAGTTGGACAGATGGAGGGGGGCGTGGAGGGAGGAGAGTGTGCTAAAGAGCAGGAGAGAGGGGAGGATCAGCTAAGGCATGACAGAATGCATTACAGCGGCCTTGCGGACATGTGAGCAGCAGGAGCAACGAGACCTGGTGTGGCAGCAGCACAAGCGGCAGCAGCAGCCGCAGGGAGAGAAAGAGGAGGAGGAGGAGGAGGAGGAGGAGGAGGAGGAGGAGGAGGAGGAGGAGGAGGAGGAGGAGGAGGAGGAGGAGGAGGAGGAGGAGGAGGAGGAGAAGAAGAAGGGGGTGGGGGAAGCGGAGGGGGAGGGGAGGACGGTATGGATGAGGAGTTGGCAAGGCAGACGGTGAGGGAGGCAGAGGGCGATGGAGGTGAGGGAGGTGAGGGAGGCATGGAGGAGGAATTAGCAAAGCAGAGGTTGAGGGAGGACCTGGATCGAATCATGAACGAGCCGTGGGTGCTCACTCCCGCCACTGCCTCCCTTGCTGCGGCTCAGGCCGGCCTCGCTGCTGCCTCACTCTCTTTCCCCTCCAGACTCTCTGACTCACCTGCTGTGCCGCCAGCTGTAGCACCAGCTGTAACTACAGCAGATGATATGGCAGCCACAGGTGGTGCAGGCACAGCAGCACCGGCTGTAGCAGGAGCAGGGGAGGCCATGGATGTAGCAGAGGCGCCACCAGCCGAGGCTGTGACAGGAGGTCTGGGAATGGATGTAGCATGTTTCTCAGGCGTGGCAGCAGCAGCAGAACTGGAGCATCCCACGACAGACGCTGCAGCTGTTGCAACACACGCAGCGGCCGGCATGAGGTGTTCAGACGACTCAGCGTTTGCTGCTGCTCCCACCTCTGCTGCAGCAGATGCCGCTGCAGTCTCCATCCCTTCCTTCCACTCCCACCCCCTGGCCAATCCGACTCAAAAAACAAGCGGAACAAAAGCGGAGCGAGCGGGAGAAGCCAACACAGAAGGCCGGAACGGCAGCAGCAGCGAGGAAGGCAGCAGGAAAACGGGCAGAGAAGGGGAGGAGGAGGCGGCCAAGGGGCGGGTGCGGGTGTGGGTGAGAGTAGACGTGAAGGACACAGGCATGGGTCTGTCAGCCAACGCGATGACGCGCCTCTTCTCCCCATTCTGGCAGGTGGACGACTCGTCGTGCCGCAAGCACGGCGGCACGGGCCTGGGTCTCTCCATCTGTCGCTCACTCGCGGCGCTCATGGGGGGCTGCATCTCCGTCGCCTCCTCCCCCCGCCACGGCTCCACCTTCTCCCTCCACCTGCCCTTCACTCCTTCCTCTGCCCCCCGCCTGGCTGGGGATTCCCAGCAGCAGCGGGAGGAGGGTGTGCGGAGTGGTTTGGAGCGGTTGGGGATTTGTAACCAAGGCGTGGCGAGCAGTTTAGCGCGTGAGATGCACGGGGTCATGGTAGGAGGTGCTGAGAGGCGGGGAGGGCGAGGATTGGGCTTTGCGGTGGAAAGGCGAGGAGAAGGGGTTGAGGAGACAAAAGAGAGGTTTGCAGGGAGGGAAGTGACCAATCTGCAGGTGCAGCAGCAGCCACAGCATCAGCAGGTTTTGCCAGAGGGCACTGTGGCTGCAGGAGGGTTGGCAGATGAAGAGAGACTAGAGCACGATAGCTCGGACGGGCAAAGGAAGCGAAAGAGAGGCTCTTGTGGAAACGAAGGGGAAGTGGAAGCACTGGAGGAGGAGGAAGAGGAGGAAGAAGAAAAGGAAGGGGAGGAGGCAGAGGGCGAGGAAAGCGAGGAGGAAGAGGAGAGAAGTATGAGAGAGGTAGAGCAGCGAGAGATGGATGACAGTAAGAGATCAGCGGAGCGGCAGCACAAGGAGGAGGGGTTACACCTTGAAAAGAGGCTTCTTGCTGCTCCCAAACGAGCAGGCATGTCCCGGACCAGGCCGTTCTTTCTCAAATACAACAGCAGCAAGACTGCCGGTAGTGGCACCGGCGGCATCAGCGGCAGCAGGGGTGGCAGCAGGAGCGGCAGCAGCGGCGACGGGAGCGGCAGTGGGAGCAGGAGTGGTGCTGCTGGTGCTGATGGTGGTGCCACGGCTGCTGCTGCTGCTGCTGCTGCTGGTGGCGGCAGCAGGGAGGGAGGCCCGTTCGCGGGGCTGCGGTGCCTGGTGGTGGAGGACAACGCGGTGAATCGCATGGTGGTGGTGCAGCTGCTGAGGAACCTGCGAGTCTCGTGTGACGTGGCAGAGAATGGCCACAAGGCCGTGGAGGCCTGCCGCTCCACCAACTACCACGTCATCTTCATGGTCAGTCCACCAACTGCCACGTCATCTTCATGGTCAGTCCACACCAGCATTTAATGCTGTTCTCACATCTGCTGATCTCTCTCTCTTTTCCACCAACTGCCACGTCATCTTCATGGCATGTCATTGCTTTCTCGTTGCTTTGTTCGATCTTTTATTGACCAACTACCACGTCGTCTTAATGGTCAGTCCACACCATCATTTAATAATGTTCTCTATCGTTCATCCACCAACTACCACGTCATCGTCATGGTGAGTGCGAGCTCTCTCATCATTATCCATTCTGCATCTCTTATCCACCAACTACCACGTCATCTTCCTGGTATGTCCTTTGCTTTCATGGTCACTTAAACACCAACTGCCATGTCATCTTCCTGGTCAGACTGTGCTCTCACTTGCTTCTATCCTGGATATCTTATCCTCGATACAGGAGTATCACATGCCAGTAATGGACGGATTTGAAGCTATCAAGCACATCTGTCGGGCTGTCTTACACTCCCATTCCATCCCACCCCACCCCGCCCCTCTCCGTTCATCCTCGATACAGGACTGCCACATGCCAGTCATGGACGGGTTTGAAGCCACCATGCGCATCCGGGAGCTTCAGTCCAGCGCCCACATCGCCCCCATCGCCCCCATTCCAGGCTCCAATGCAGTTGAACCCGTGCCCTCCCAGCCAACCCAACTCTCTGAAAATCACCACCTAACAGAAGCTCACAACTCTCGTAGTAGATTACACGCAGAGCAGGGAGAGGGGCAGCGGAAGGAGCAGCCAGAGGAGCAGCGATCGGAGCAGCGAGAGGAGGATGAGAGGGCTGATCAGGGAAGGGTACCTCAGCAGCACTCTAATGTCTCAGAGGAGGAAGAGAGAAGGGCGGGGCACAACAATGTTGTGCAGAGGTCGACAATATATGCTGTCACTGCGAGCACCATGAAGCACGAGAGGGACAAGTGTGCGCATGCAGGCATGGATGGGTTTCTGGCCAAGCCCATCCGCCTGAGGGACCTTGAGCAGGTGCTCTCCCAGATCGTGGCAAAGGATCGGCTGTAGGCTGGCTTGTACCGATAATTGCAGCATTTGCCACACGGTCTGTGCAAGGGCGATGTAGGATGAGTGGGAGAGGGACAAGTGTACACATGCGTGTGCCAGGACGGGGTTCTGGTCAAGCCCATCCGCCTGAGGGACCTTGAGCAGGTGCTCCCCAGATCGTTGCAAGGGATAGATAGGCTATAGGCTGGCGTGGAACACCTTATTTGCCACAGTCACTGCTACGGTAACACAGGCGAGCACCATGAAGCACGAGAGGGACAAGTGCACGCATGTGGGCATGGATGGGTTCCTGGCCAAGCCCATCCACCTGAGGGACCTTGAGCAGGTGCTCTCCCAGATTGTGGCAAGGGATCGGCTGTAGGCTGGCTTGGAACTGCACCATTTGCCATTAGTGTGTGCAAGCACGGTGAAGCATTAGCGGGAGAGGGACAGGTGTGCGCATGCAGGCATGGATGGGTTCCTGGCCAAGCCCATTCGTCAGATGGACCTTGAGCATATTCTTTCCCAGATCGTGGCAAGAGATCGGCTGTAGGCTGGGGTTCTGAGTCGAGTCAAAAGTCACCTTGATGCGCTCGAGGGTCCCTGACAAGATGGATATGCATATAATGCATGGATGTGCTTTTTAGGAGAGTCATGTGGTATGATCAAAACCGATGAAGGCATGAATGGGATTGGTTCCTCTAGGCTACGCCTGTATGGCTGAGCTGAGGGTCCTAGCAAGGGTAGACCACTCGCGTCTCTGAAAAAAAATGTACGCAGGCACTGTTGCCATGGATGGATCAGTTGGAGGATAGGTTTTGTCAAAGTTATATCTTATATTCTAGTTTAGCCTGTAGTGAGTTGCATGTTAGGGGGCACATGATTTCTCTCTTGTACCCCCCCTTTGACCTAATCCATCCATTCCTAGCTATGATTCTAACAGGTATTTGAACTGTAACGTGCTTTGCACAAGGAATGGAGGCTCTCCTTGTCAAATGCATATAATTGTTATAGGCTGCAGTGAGGTACTCCCTAGAGAGTACAACTCATTTAGGGTTGCTACTTGTATTGCTTCTCAATGCTAATGCAAACATTCCGTTGCTTCTACCGTACTTCTGAGATGCTATCATGAGTAGGTACGCTCCTAACCTAGCCTAGCCTAAGGCCGCTCCGTCGCTCCGCGGCGCCTCACGCCCTAGGTTCCGCCCTCCCTCCTAGCCCGTTTCCGCACGACCCTAGAGCCTGCGCCCTAACCTTGCGCGAGCCCACGCTCAGCCCGCGCCCAGCCCGCGCCCTAGCCTAGCGTGCGCCCTGCCCCAGCCGGTAGCGTCGCGTGTGCGCCCTGCCTCAGCCCGTCGCGAAGCCCGTGCGCCCTGCCCTAGCCCGCCGAGTAGCCCGTGCGCCCTGCCCCAGCCCGTCGCGTCGCCCGTGCGCCCTGCCCTAGCCTGTGTGCCCTGCCCCAGCCCGTCGCGTCGCCCATGCGCCCTGCCCCTGCCCGTCGCGTAGCCCGTGCGCCCTGCCCCAGCCCGTCGCGTCGCCCGTGCAGAGCAACGCGCGCCCCTGCAGTGCAGCGCACGCCAACGTGCAGGGCAGTGCGCGCCCTAGCAGAGCAGCGCGCACCACCTGGGCATAGCAGCGCACGCCCCTGCCCAGGAACGCGCGCCCCTGGCCAAACATGCGCGCCCCAGTCAGAAACGCGCCTCACGTACCTTCTTAGCCGCCCACACCTCGTCCTAACCACCCACACCTCCTCCTAGCCGTCCACACCTTCTCCTAGCCGCCCACACCTCCTCCTAGCCGCCCACACCTCCTCCTAGCCGCCCCCACCTCCTTCTAGCCGCCCACTGGCACCTCTTGCAGCGGCTGGCACCTCTAGCGCGCCACAGCCCGTAGCAGGCCGTTCTCGGGCTTTCTCACCGTCGGTTTTCCCGTTCCCTACCGTTCCTTCACTGGGCTCACCGTTCCGCCGCGGCTGGAGGCCGCTATTCCTAGTCCTAGATTCACCTGGCGCTCCTAGTTGTTCTCGCTCCGTGCTCTGGCCGTTCCTCGCCTAATTTCACATGGCGCTCCTTGTTGTTCACACTCCTCGCTTCAGCCGCTCCTCGAGCCCATTGTTTCTAGCCTACCGTTTCTAGCTCCGGCCGTGTCTCACTCCAGCCGTTCCTGCTCCAGTCGCTTCTAGCTCACTATGCTCCGTGCTCCGGCCGTTCCTCGCCTAGTTTCACCTGGCGCTCCTAGCTGTTCTCACTCCTCGCTCCTAGCTCCAATCGCTCTTAGCCTGCAGCTCTTGCACCCCGCTAGCCTTTACCATGGCGTCCACTAGAGTTCTCCAGCAGCAGGGACAGCAGCAGCGGCAGTTTCAGTAGTGGGAACCTCAGCAACAGTGGCAGCCTCAGCAGCAGAGGCACCCTCAGCAGCAGTGGCGCCCTCAACAGCAGTGGCGCCCTCAGCAGCAGTGGCGCCCTCAGCAGCCATGGGGGCCTGGTGGTTCGGGTAGCGTTGGCTGCAGCAGCAACCCAACCAGCTGGGGGGCTCGACGCGGTGGCCGCGACGTCGGCCCCTGCCAGTACCGGATCTTGACTGGCCCTGGTGCTGGCACTACCTGCTCGCGTCCTAACCACTCTGCACAGCGCTGCTACAGCCGCCTCGGCGACCTATACCGTGAGCGTTTTGGGTCTGAGTCGAGGCCACCGATCTGGCCCGGTCTGTCTCGTAGTGGTTACCCTGTGTTTGATATGTCTATGGATGCTGTTTATTATGTCACGTATGGATCTCTTGGCTTGTGTGTACCTAGCTTAGGACCTTTGCCTGTTGCTAGTGTAGGTACTTGTGCTTTTAGTATAGGTGCTTGTGTAGTCACTAGTCCAGCCGTGACGACTGCTGTCGCGTCGCTCTCCTTCACGCTGGACTCAGACGCGTCTCAGTGCTTCTTTCGCGACCACACCACTGTCACACCTCTTTCGGCTCCAGTCCCAGTTGCCCTGGCTGATCCTACTTCAGGACCAGCAGTCGCTCGCAGCTCAACCACTCTCCCGTGCCCGGCAGTCCCTTCTGGTTTCCTTACTGGTCTCTACATCCCCTCGTTCTCTCGGAACTTGGTGGGTGTTGGATACCTTCAGGACCGTGGGATCAAAGTCACTTTTCCTACGCACAGGAGGATGGCAATCTGTACGGATGCTTCCACCGAGGCACTTTTTGCCACGTTCACTAGGGAGCCCCACTCAGGTCTCTTCATTCTGCACACTGCATCCCACCAGGTAGCAGATTCCGGCCAGGTTACTGCGTCCCCCCAGGTAGCAGAGTCCGGTCATGTTACTGCGTCCCCTCCGGTTGCTATGTCTTAGTCAGGTTGCTGCGTCTGGTCAGGCTGCTGCGTCTTGCTCCTGTCGGTCTCTCGCCCACCCGACCGTCTTGTGGCACCACCGTCTTGGCCACCCGACGATCCCCCGCCTCCGCAGCATGGCTAGTCACCGTCTTGTCTCGGGTCTCCCTCGTGTCTTTGCGTCGCTCCCTCCCTCGCCTGCACTGACGTGCACTCCTTGCGTCGTCGGCTGCCTTCGCGCCACTCCGCACTCCTCCTCCCTTCGTCCGGCCACTGCTCCCTTCCAGACCCTCCACTTGGACGTCTGGGGCCCTGCCCCTACGTAGGGACCTGAGAGGGAGTGCTATTTTCTGGTGGTCGAAGACGACTATTCCAGGTACACCACGGTGTTTCCTCTCGCGAAGAAGTCTGAGGTGGCTTCTACGCTGATCCAGTGGCTGTTATCCACTGAGGGCACTCGTGGCAGTCGTGTCTCTTGTCTCCACTCCGACCGTAGGGCCGAGTTTCGCTCCGGCATTCTTTGCGGATTCTGCGGCGAACAGGGCATCTCATAGTCCTGGACGCTTCCGGAGTCCCCACAGCAGAATGGAGTTGCTGAGCGCCGCATTGGCTTGGTCATGGGCATCGCCCACACGTCCATGATCCAAGCCCATGCGCCCCATTTTCTGTGACCCTGGAGGTACTCGTTCTGGGGGTGTTTTTTTTAGGGGTGCTGGAGCTGGAGGTGTTGGCACTGGAGGTGCTAGTTCGGGGGGTGCTGGAGCTGGAGGTGCTGGCGCTGGAGGTGCTAGTTCTGGGGGTGCTGGAGCTGGAGGTGCTGGCGTTGGAGGTGCTAGTTCTGGGGGTGCTGGAGCAGGAGGTACTGGCACTGGAGGTGCTGGTTCCGAGGAGACTGGAGCTGGAGGCACTACTACTGTGCCTCCCTTTCACCACGACACACGTCTCCAGGCGGCTCACCGACATGAGCGTGAGGAGCAGGAGCGGTTGGAGCAGGAGAGGCAAGAGCTGCGGCAGTTGGACCTGCAGGAGCAGCAGCAGCGTTCTTTGTAGCCGCCACTTTTGCAGCAGCTGCTCCCACCAGTGAGTGGCCTTCGGGCCCTTGGTCTTCCCTCCGCTCCTCCTGTCCACTCACAGTCTCCTACCGCGTACGGCCCTACGTTTCCTCCTCCGGACTCGGCTCTGGCTGTTTTCTCTCCTCCTCAGTCACAGTCACCTCCTCTTGTTCTCCCGCACGACTGGACCACTTGTTGTCCTCCGCGTGCTCGTCCCTCGTCTCCTTTTGACGACCTCCGCACTGTCTTGTTTCGTTCTAGTCCTTGTCGTGCTCCGCCTGTGTCTGTTCTCCCGCCACCTCCTACATCGTCTCTCACTGTCTCCTCTCACCCCATCACTGACTATTACTGTGTTGCTCGTCTTGTTGTCTCACGTGTTCTCGCCTCTCTTGTCACTGAACCTCGTGCCTCTCCGTCGTCTGTCTCGGCTCTTACTGCCGCTGTCGCTGACTTTGCTTCCACCCGCCGCCTTGACTTCGCCACGCGTGTAGTGGCTACTCCGCCTGCCCATCCTCCGTCCGCCGGGGGCGAGTTTGCCCTTGGCTGTGACGTCCTAGAGGACAGGCAGTTTGAGCTGGAGTTCTTGGCAGCCGCTTCTCCCTCACTCTGTGCCATGCTGCTTTTGCCTGAGGGAGACCCCAACGCCCTTGACATTCTGACTCCTCGCACGTACCGTGAGGCAATGTCAGGGGAGTGGGTCTCTCAGTGGAAAGCGGCTATGGACTCAGAGTTAGCGTCTTGGAGATCCACATGCACCTACATCGACGCAGTTCCCCCTCCCATGGCGAACGTAGTCGACGGCTTGTGGCTCTTCGAGGTGATGCGGCCGCCTGGATCACCGCCTGTGTTCAAGGCGCGGTACGTGGCTAGGGATTTCAGTCAGCGTGAGGGAATTGACTTCTTCCAGACCTTCGCCCTGACATCGAAGATGACTACTCTTCGGGTGTTACTGCACATAGCAGCACAGCGAGACTACGAGTTGCACTCCCCCACTGCATTTCTCCAAGGCCGCCTACACGAGGAGATCTAACTTCGGCGTCCTCCTCGCTTCACTGACACCTTCCCACTTGAGACCCAGTGGAGCCTGAGGCGACCAATCTACGGTCTCCGCTAGTCGCCCCGTGAGTGCCACGACACTCTTCGCTCCACGCTTCGTGACCTTGGGTTTCGTCCCTCTTCTGCCGACCTGTCGCTGTTTGTTCGTGCTGGTTCCACTCCTTCCTTTATACTTGTCTACGTCGACGACTTGGTCTTTGCTTCAGCAGACAGGGCAGCTCTGGCTGAGGTGAAATCTGAATTGCAGAAGAGACACACGTGCATTGACCTCGGTGAACTGCAGCTCTACCTTGGCCTGCAGATCACCAGGGACAGAGCCGCTCGCACCATCACACTCTCACAGTCACACATGGTGCAGCAGGTCCTTCGGCGGTTCGAGTTTTAGTTCTCCACCACCCAGCCCACTCCTCTTGCTGTTGACCACAGATTCACTGGCCCCTTTCCCGACGAGCCCTTTGAGTCTAGTGGTCCCTACGCAGAGCTTGTGGGCTGCCTCATGTATTTGATGACTTGTACTCGGCCGGACCTCGCCTTTCCCCTCAGCGTCCTCTCTCGCATTGTTGCGACTAGGAGACACCGTCCTGTTCACTGGACAGCTGCTGTGAGGGTGGCGAAGTACCTGACGACTACATCAGGCATTGGGCTTGTGCTTGGAGGGACCCAGCCAGTTGAGCTGACGCTTCCTACGCTGACGACGCGGAAACTCAGCATTCGACTCAGGGTTACTGCTTCAGTCTGGGTGCTGGTGCTATGTCGTGGAGGTCTACACGGTCGTCGTCTGTGGTTTCGTCCAGTGCAGAGGCAGAGATCTACGCTGGTGCCATGGCGGCATAGGAGCTTCGCTGGTTGACCTTCTTGCTCGCCGACCTTGGTGAGCGGCCTCGCTCTGCACCGATCTTGTACGCTGACAACAAGGACATGATCCTCCTGTGTCGAGAGCCTCGACTGGAGAGCAGAGTGAAGCACATTGACGTGAGGTACTTTCTCCTGCGAGAGTTGCAGCGACGCGGCCAGGCACGCTTGGACTTTGTGGCCTCAGAGGCCAACACTGCCGATGTCTTCACCAAGGCTTTGGCGCCTGGTGACCACCACAGGTTCTGTATGCAGCTAGGGCTTGTTGAGGTAGGCTCTCGGCTGCTGTAGCCTTGTTGTTTGCTCTGCTTGTTTTGCTTTTCTATATATCCTAGTGAACTCTTGAACTGGCCTTGTGGCCTCATGTTTGTGCTCGGAGTATGTGGTGACTCTGAGCGCCACCCTGAGCTTTGTTGTTGCTGCTTGTTCTTGACTGGTCTTGTGACCGTTGTTTCGCTTGCTAGTCTTTGGTTACCCCTCACTTAGCCTATGGGGGTGTCAAATGCATATAATTATTACAGGCTGCAGTGAGGTACTCCCTAGAGAGTACAACTCAGTTAGGGTTGCTACTTGTATTGCTTCTCAACGCTAATGCAAACATTCCGTTGCTTCTACTTCTGAGACTCCTGTATTGTGTTGAATTGTAGTTGCTACAATGGTGCTGCTTGTGCAGAATTCAGTTATCTTTCATGAGCTTGATATCACAAGAAAAAGGGTTGCCTCAAGCGGTCGATGAACATGTGAAGCATACTTCTCTGCACTGTACACCACTGTACGCCACTGTGTACCACTGTGCACCACTGTGCACCATTGTGCACCACTGCACTACTGTTAACCACTACACCACTGTTCACCACTGAGCACCACTGTGTCGAGGCAGGGGCGAGACTCAGGAAAGACTCAGGAGGCGGCAGGGTGGAGGTCGTTGAGCACGTGGAGCATCTTGATAGCTGCTAGCGCGCTTGCCCTCGAGAGGATGGACGTTGATGAGGCGGCAGGGAGAGTCAGGAGGCAGCAGGGTGCATGTCGTTGAGCATATGGAGCATCTTGATGGCTGCTAGCGCGCTCGCCCTCGTCTCACCCAGAGGGTTCTCGCCTCTCTGCACGAAAACCTGACCGCTCTGCGTTGTCACTGTACACGTCGCGCGGAACCTGCTTGTAAAGAGGACAGAACGTGGGTGGGTGGCACAGGCAGAGGATGGCACATGGGGTTGAGGAAAAAGATGCTGATTCATGATTGTGGAAAGAAAGCGCACACAAACGACACAAACAAACAACCAACACAGACTACTTTGATTCCTTACGTTACCATGTTACATTCTCCACTCTATGTGCCACTCTCAGCCACAGCTCCAGATCACTCACCCCACCACATGGCCCACTCATTCACGCCTTACGTGCCACTCTCACTCAACCCTCCCACGTGCTACACACACTCACCCTGCTCGTGTGCGCCCCAAAGCCCAGCTACACCGCCACCGCCTCTGCCCACAGAGAGCCTGCAATCGCCCCATCGCCCACTCTTCCTCCACTCCCCCTCCCCCTCCTGACCCCGCGTTTCCACTGCCACCACCACCACCACTACTACCACCAACGGCAGCGGCAGCAACGGCAGTGTTGGCAGCAGCAGCAGCGGCAGTGGTGGCAGCGGCAGCAGCATTGGTGGCAGCAGCAGCATAAGAGGCCACAGCAGCCTGGATGGTGGCGGGAGGTCCCCTAGTGTTAGGGTTTCCACAGGTGACAAGGGAAGGTGAAGGCGAGGAGGCAGGAGGGGAAGGGGAAGAGAGTGTGAGGGAGAGTGAGGGAGACACAGCACCAGTCCCAGCAGGGGTTGATAGAGGGCTGGAACTGGCTGGTCGGTTCGTTTGGTGCTGATACGATGAGGCTCGGCGGAGGTTCGGAGGTGAGGTTCGGCTGAGGGGCGGGCTGTGCGTGTGGTCTGAGGCTCGGGGGTGGTTCGGGGAAGGGAATCGGTTTATTCGAGCCTGTGCTGGCCGCGGTTGATGTGTGGCTTCTGATTGGCTGGGAAAGGGCAGGTTCGGTGGAGAACGGAGGTTTGGCAGTGGGGCAAGGTTAGGAGAAGGGAGATTTGCTGGAGTGCGCATGATTGGAGGAGAGTTGAAGTTTGGGGAGGGAGAGAGGTTCGGAGGGGAGGGGAGGATCGGAAGAGTGGGGGGGTTTGGAGGTGAGGGGAGGATCGGAGGAGAGGGGAGGTTTGGAGGGGATGGGAGTTGCCTGGAGGGGGAGTGGGGAAAGAGGGGGAAACGAGATTGGTGCAGGGGGGAGGCTGGAAGGGAGGCACGAGAAGGATGAGATGGGTGAGAGGGGTGGTGCTGCTGCTGCTGATGCTGCTGGTACTGCTGCTGGTGCTGGTGCTGGTGCTGCTGGTGCTGCTGGTGCTGCTGTTGTTGCTGCTGCTGCTGCTGCTGCTGCTGCTGCTGCTGCTGCTGCTGCTGCTGCTGCTGCTGCTGCTGCTGCTGCTGCTGCTGCTGCTGCTGCTGCTGCTGCTGCTGCTGCTGCTGCTGCTGCTGCTGCTGCTGCTGCTGCTGCTGCTGCTGCTGCTGCTGCTGCTGTTGCTGCTGCCGTTGCTGCTGCTGCTGCTGCTGCTGTTGTTGTTGCTGCTGCTGCTGTTGTTGTTGCTGCTGCTGTAGCTGCTGCGGGTGCTGCTGCTGTTGTTGCTGCTGCTGTTGTTGTTGACGTTGCAGCTGTTGCTTCTGCTGCTGCTCTTGCTGTGGAGATGGAAGGAAAGGGGGACGGCCTGGATATGATCGCCCCTCAGGCCCCTTGAACGGCTGAGATCTCCCAAACCCGGTGCTGGTCGCATCCGAACCGTCCACAGGAGCCTGCGGTCCTCTTAAAGCCAACCCTCGGCCTGAGTCAGCATGGGGGCGTTGGGAAGGGGGGATGGGATTAGAGAGAGATGCCGGCGGATTGGAATTGGGGAGGAGAGGTTGGAGTGGGGAGTGGGAGGTGGGTGGGGGAGGAGGGCGAAGCAGGATTCCTGATTGTTGCTCCAATGCTCCCCCTGCTGCCCCTGCTCCCCCTGCCCCCCCTGCTCCCCGTGCTCCAGATCTCCCAGTACCTCTCCCTTCACTTCCCCCTCCCCTTCCCCCTCCCCCTTCCCCTCCCACTCCCCCTCCCCCTCCCCCTCCTCCTCCCCCTCCCCCTCCCCCTCCCCTTCCCCCTTCCCCTGTACCTCCCCTCCCCTCTCCCGCCCCCCCGGAAGCAGTAGCGGCGGCTGTAGCAGCAGCCATTGCAGCAGCCACAGCAGCAAGGCTCTCAGGGCTGAGACCCTGCAAGAACCTGCGCCTATGATCAGGGGAAAGGGAGGAAAGGTGGTGCAGAGGGGTGGAGATGGGTGAGAGGCGGGGCAAGGGGCGAGGGGTGTGTTGGGCTTGTGAGGCCAGGGTGGTTCCGCCTGAGTTGGGTGCTGGAGTAGGAGGAGAGTGGGAGGAGGGAGGAGTGAGAGAGGAGAGAGAAGAGAGAGAGGTGAGGGAGGAGAGAGCGGCTATAGAGCGAGGGGTTGGGAGGGTGTGTGAGAGGGTGGGGGGGTGTGGAGAGGGGTTGGTGGCATTGGAAAGGAGTTGGTGCAGGGAGGTGGGTGGGACACTGGAGCTGCTTCTTTGAGTGTTTGCAGTTGCTGCTGCGTGTGGGTTGGTTGCTGCTGCGTGCGAGGCTGTGTGATGGACTCTCTCTTGCTGCTGCAACGTGCTTGCCTGCTGCTGCTGTCCCTGCTGCCTCTGCTGCTGATGCTGAATATTCTGCTGCTGTTGAGCCTGCTGCTGCTGCTGCTGCTGCTGCTGCTCACTTCTCTCTCTCAGCCTCACACCCGCTTGCTCCCTCGGCCACCCACCATCCGTCCCTCCCGGCGGCACCACTCCCACTTCTCTCTGTTCCCTCCCTGTAGGGGCACCACCCCTGACTCGATCCCCTGCCCACTCCCTCGTCGCACCACCTGCTCCCTCTCTCTGCCTCCCACCACCTTCCCCCTGTGCCCCAGGAAATCCCACTCCCTGAAACCCCTGCTGCCTCTGCTGAATCTGCAGACCCTGCAGTCGCTGCGTCGTCTGCCCCCTCTGCCCCCCCTGCCCCCTCTGCTCCCTCTGCCCCCCCTGTTCCCACTGCCCCTGCTCGCCTCTCCCCTGTCTGAACCCACTTCCCTGCCCCAATGCCCCGTTGCTGAAGCCACCACCACCACCCCTTGTGCTCTCACCCCTGCTGCTCCCACTCTCTCCAGTCTCTGCAGGATCGGCAGCAGCCGCGTTCAGGTCTGCCAGACCGCCCCTCCTCCCTCTACCCCACTCTTCCTGCTGCCAGGCCGCAGGTTCGGACGGGCGGGGCCCCTCCCAAGCCAAAGGACCCCGCAGATGTGAATAGTTCCGAGCCAAGGGGTCTTGCCCCGGGTATTCCTGCGAGATAGGTCCGGAAGGAACTGTCACCCGAGCCGTAGGTTCGGGAGGGGGCGCCACCTGAGACATAGGTCCGGAAGCTGCTGCTACCCTCGACGTATGTCCGGGAAAGGGTGGCACATTCTGAGCGGCAGGAGCAAACAGGGGCGGGGCATTGGGCGGCGTAGGTCCACAAACGGGCGGCAAATCTCGAGGCGCAGCAGGCTCGAAAGCGGGCGGCAGGTCTCGGGACGTAGTTCCAAAAGGGGGCGGCGAGTTACAGGGTAGAGGCAGGGAGGGACGCCAGGCACCCTGTGCTCTGAACCTGGCTGCATGCGGGTGGGGAGAGCGGGCTGGAGTAGAGGAAGGATGGCCCTGCGTTGGCAGCTGATGGGGAGAAGGCAGGGGGCGTGGGGGGAGGGGAGGGGCTGGTGGGAGGGAGAGGGCGAGCTGTGACAGGGGCGGTGGGGGCAGAGGTGGCCGTGGGGGAGGAGGGAGGGTGGATGGAAGGTGGGGTGTCTGGAAGAAAGAAGGGAGGCTCGAGTTTTGCAAGCTACCAGAGGTAGCAGAGGCAGAACGAGCAGGAGCAGCGTGAGAGGCAGCAGCAGCAGCAGCAGCGGCAGCACGGGAGGAGGATGGGAAAGGAGGAGGAGGGAAGGAGCGGCTTCCTTCCCACACCAGAATCACATCATCATCCTCATCCTCCTCCTCTGCCTCCTGCTGCTTGCTCTTCTCACCACCAACACCACCCCCCTTGCCATTGCCATTGCCATTGCCATTGCCATTGCCATTGCCATTGCCATTGCCATTGCCATTGCCATTGCTCTTGCTGTTGCTCCTGCCTCCTTCTTCCCTTCGTCGCTCCTCTGAATCCCGTGCCTGCTTTCCCGCCCTTTCCGCCCAGCCTCCTAAGCATGAATCTATTACACCTCCCACAGCTGCTGCCAACCTCAAACCTCTTGCAACCTCGCTTGCTACCGCTGCCCCACTTGCCGCTGCTCCCCCTGCCGCTGCCTCCCCCCCTGCTGCCCCCGCTGACCCCCCTGCCGCTTGTGCTGTTGCTCCCCCCTCAGAGGCAGTGAGTGCCGACTCCACAGGGCCTGCCTGCCACCAGGGCTTGGGGCCATAGCTGCCAGAGAGGGGCATTGACGCTGCTGCTGCTGTCACTGCCTTTTGCGGCGCCTCAAAAGCCATTGCCGCTGATGTCGCAGGTGCTGCTGCCACCCCTTGTTCTTTCCTTGAAGCGCCCGACCCTGCAGAAGCACCAAGTGCTGTCGCGCCAGCAGCAGCAGCAGCAGCAGCAGCAGCAGCAGCAGCAGCAGCAGCAGTAGCAGCAGTAGCAGCAGCAGAGGCACCAGAGTAACTAGCCAGTGCTGCTGCTGCTGCTTCCTCACTTGCTTCTGCAGCAGCAGAAGCTGCGAGGGCTGCACGTGGTGTACCCGTCTCAGCTGCTTTGTCTCCCACCCCAGCACCCCCTGCCTCCTTCCAAGCCTCCCTAACAGCATCCTCACACTCTTCATTCAAGTCCAAGCCCCTCAACCACCCCCCACCCCCCCCAACATCCCCACCATCCCCACCAGCAGCAGCACCACCACCACTGCTCTCACACCCTCGAGCACCGTCCTTATTCAACCCACCCACACCACCAGCATCCCCTGGCGCACCAGCAGGTTCGGAACCTACAGGTCTGGAACCTGACCTGAGATCCTCAGGTTCGAAAGAAACATGTTCGGAAGAAACAGGTCCGGATCGGGGCTGTGAGGACGCGGGTGCAGGGGGGGGGGTGAGGGGACTTGTGGTGGTGGTAGGGGCGGGGGAGGGACGGCGCGATGGGGGTGGCATGCTGGGGAGGGAGAGGAGCACGGGATGGGGGGAGGAGGGCAGAGGAGGGACGGCTAATGCAGGGGCTGATGATTCAGTCTGCTGCTGCTGCTGCTGCTGACAAGGCATAGCTCCATGCTCTTCCTCTGTGCCCTCCTTCTCCTGTGGTCTTACAAATTCCATGCCCGTGCCCGTGCCCATGCCCGTGCCTGTACCCATGCCCATGCCCATGCCCGTACCCATACCCATGCCCGTGCCCGTACCCATGCCCATGCCCGTGCCCATGCCCGTGCCCATGCCCGTGCCCATGCCCGTTCCCATGCCCGTGCCCATGCCTATGCCCATTCCCATTCCCATGCCCGTGCCCATGCCTATGCGTATGCCTCTTCCCACACCCCGCCCCATGCCTCTCCCCACGCCTCTACCCCCCTGCTGCTTCTCCCATTGCTCACCCCCATCCCTACCTGGCCTTTGCCTCTTCCTGACCCTACCCCTACCCCTCCCTCCATCCCCCTGCACCGCACTGCCCACAGCACCACCGCTCTCAACCCTGCCACTCCCATCCCCACCACTCTCCACCTGCCCAGTCCCTTCCATCATCTCACCCCTCCCGCCGCTCTTCACAGTGTCCCTCTCTGGCCCAATCATCTGCTGACACCTGGCAGCTCGGGCTGTAGCAACCTCTCCCTGCTCCTGTCCCTCTTTTCCATCCTCTGCCCCCACCTCCCCCACTACCCCCACTACCCCCACTGCCCCCACTGCCCCCATTGCCCCCATTGCCCCCGTTATAGTCACCTCCCCAACCACCACCCCAACCATCTCCGACGCACTCCCCTCAAGCTCCTCACGCACCACCCTCACCCCAACCCCACCTCCCTCACTCCCCACCTGCACCTCAGAAAACACCTGGCCAGCTGGCACCTGAGGGGGCACCTGAGAAAACACCTGAGCAGCGGTCTTGGAGGCAGATGGGGACAGGGCAGAGGTGCGGGGCCCAGGGGGGTGGCGCTTCCTTACCTTGCGACTGACTGTGGAGGAGAGGACTGGGGGAGGTAGCATTGCAGAAGAGGTAACAACTGGGGAAGGCGGTTCTGATGGGGTCAAGCCCTCCTTGTCCTCCTCTTCCCTGCCTTTCTCTTTCTTATTTACTGCTGATTTCTCCATGCCTTTCCGAGCCTCGCCATCAGCTTTGGCCCCACCCTCTCCCGCAGCTTCGGCTCCAGCTTTCCCATGAGGGGACAGCGAGCTGTCCAAACTCCCCAAATTCGGGCCTGCCACCTCGCCTGCCACGCCACCACCCCCACCCGCCGCCTCCTTCCCGCCCTCCCCTCTCCGCTCATCCGCAGGGAAATTCAGCTTCGCCTGTGTGCCGTGCACGCGCAGCACTGCCACGTCATACGCCAGCGCAGCCTCCTCAGCAGTGGCATAGAATCCCACGTGGCGCTGACGTGTCCCGTCGCGTGCCAGCATGCGTGCCTGGTACTTCCCGGGGGCCTTGAGAGTGACCCCAAGGTACTCGGTGGTGGCTGGCATGCGCACTCGGCTTCGCAGCGAGGCCTTTCTGTTCAGAGCGCTGCTGGTAGGGCTGGTGGGAGGGGGCGTGGTGGCGGTGGTGGTTGTGGGGGTGGTAGTGGGTGTGGTGGTGTTGGGGATGGTGGAAAGCGGTGTAGTGGTGGTGTCAGTGGTTGGGATGGTGCCACCAGTGGTGGTGCCAGTGGTGGTGCCAGTGGTGGTGGTGGTGGTGGTGGAGGAGGGGGGAGTGATGGTGGTGGGAGTCATGGTTGCAATGCCAGCTTCAATAACCTCCACCTCCTCTTCCTCTTCTTCCCCTCCCTCTACCCCTTCCCCTTCCTCTTCCTCCCTCCTGACCCCTTCCCTTTCCCCTTCCCTTTCCTCTTCCCCTCTCCTTTTCCCTTCCCCTTCATCTTCCCCTTCCACAGAAGCCTCATCTTCCTTTCTCAGGGTAGAATTCAATGGGACTCTCAAATCCTCTCGCTCATCCTCTGCCCGTGCCCGCACCCACCGCCCCTTCACACCCCTCTGTGGCACCCTCTCTCCAAGAGGTTTCACATCAGGTGTTTTATCAGGTGTTCTTCCAGGGGGCATGCCAGGAGAACCGCCAGGAGTTTTTCCAGGTGTTTTGTTCGGTGTTTTGGCCCGTGTCTTGACAGCCTTATTGGCAGGCGTTCCACCCAGTAGTAATGCAATAGGAGCTTCTTCGGGCGTTTCGTGCGGTCCTCCGTCAGGTATTGCATGAGGTGTTGCGTCAGGTGCTTCTGCTAAACCACCTGGGGCCGCACCAGCAGAGGGACCTAACGCACGGTTCACCTGACAAGAAGCAATCTTATTATCGATGCTCTCTGCTGCCTGCGTGCTGCTCCCTCCTGCCTTTGCCCCACCCTTCTTCCCTCCCGCCCCTTTCCATCCCCCTGTCTTCCCTCCCTGCTTCCCTGTCAGCTTTCCAAGCGGCTTCCCTGGATACTTCCCAGGAAGCTTCTCTGTCAGCTTTCCCTTCCCTGCCTGCTTCGCCTCCGACTTTGTTGCGTGTGTCCACACTTCGGCTGTGGCGGCTGTTGCACAGGCGGCTGCAGCAGATGAGACTGCAGCTGGACTGGCAGCAGTCACATCAGCAGCAGCAGGAGAAGGAGGAGCGGGAGGGGATGTGGGCACAGGAGGAGAGCAAGGGGGAGAAGAGGAAGAGAGAGGGGGGGGAGGAGGAGTGGGCCAGTTAGGGTGAGCGAGAGGGGGAGGAGGAGGGACAATGGTGACGCCAGTGAGGGAGATTCTCCACCTGGAATTCACCTTGTACGATCCCTTCTCATCCCGCTCCTCTCTGCCTCTCCTCCTCCGCTTCCTCGCACCCACTCCCCCCATCCAACCAAACCCGTAACCGTAACCATACTTGTAAGTATAATTATACCCATACCCATACCCATCACCATTCTTATTACCAGAGCCTTTACCAAGACCACTACCAATAGCACGATGGCCATTCACTTCCCTCCTCTCCGAACCATCTGTCCCCACTTCATCACCCGTCCTCTGCCTCTTCCTTCCCGCCTCCCCCTCCCCTTCACCTTCCCCCTTATCCGCACGCCCCTCACCCCGCCCTTCCCATCCCCTCTCTTCCCCCTTCTCCAAACCTCCCTTTGCCTCCTCTTCCCCCGTTTCCTCTGCCTTCACCACCCCCTCGGCCTTCACTTCCTCCTCTTCCGCCTTTTCTTTCTCCTTCACTTCCGCCTCTTTTGCATTTTCTTCCTCCTGCTCCTCCTCCTCCATTGCTCGGGCCAAGGCTGCCTGGTGCTCGGCCCACACTCGCTGCACCCATAACAGTGTAGCCAGGTACGGGTCGTCCGTGCCTCTGCTCAGGTTTGGGTCGGCCGTGCCTCTGCTCAGGTACGGGTCGTCCGTGCCCCTGTCCTGCCCTCTCGGGTTTCCATCATCTGCTGCTCTTACTGCTGCTTCCGTTTTTGTTGCTGCTGCTGCTTCTGCTGCTGCTGAAGTTGCACCACCGGCAGCAGCAGGGGCAGGAGCAGCACCACCAGCAGCACCACCAGCAGCACTGCCAGCAGCACCACCAGCAGCACCACCAGCAGCACTACCAGCAGCAGCAGCAGCAGCAGCATCAGCAGCAGGGGCAGCAGCAGCAGCGGAGGGCACGGGGCGAGTGGCTCGTGTGGAGGGCACAAGGCGGGCCACCTTCCACCCCCCTGGTGGAGCCACACGCACTCTCCCTTTCGAGGGAGGCGGGTTCGCAACGCAAGCAGCAGAGGCAGCGTGAGCAGCCGCAGCAGTAGCTGCAGCAAGAGCAGCAGCAGGTGTAGCAGAGACAGGAGGTTTGGGTGGAGGGGGAAAGAGAGGAGAAGGCGAAATTCCATGGGAGGTGGTAGTAGCAGGGCGAGCAGCAGCAGTGGCTGGAGAAGTGGGAGCAGTTGCGACCAGCACCCCAGGTCCTTGCCCCTGGTAAAGTGGGAGTGCCTTTTGCCTCTTCTTTTTCACTCCCACTTTACCACTGCTCATCTTGAATCTCTTCTCCCCCTTGCCTGTCCCCTTGGCTGCTACACTCCCTGCCCGATCTCCTCCTATCCCCATTCCCTCCCTCTCATCCTCCCTCTCATCCTCCCTCTCATGCTCCCTCTCATGCTCCCTCTCATGCTCCCTCTCATGCTCCCTCTCATGCTCCCTCTCATGCTCCCTCTCATGCTCCCTCTCATGCTCCCTCTCATGCTCCCTCTCATGCTCCCTCTCATGCTCCCTCTCATCCTCCCTCTCCTTCTTCCTCTCATTCCTCCACCCATCCTTCCACCGCCCTTCCTCTCCACCTTCCTCACCCGCATCCTCCTCCTCATGCCTCTCCTTCCCCTCACTCCCCTCCTCCTCCTCTTCCTCCTCCTTGTAACCTTGTTCAACACCTCCTGTCTTCCCCAGATGCTTCCTCCTCCTCTTCTTCCCACTCACTCTCTCCTCCTTTCCCTCAACCACTGCCAAATCACCCCTCGCGTGAGCCCCCACCTCATTCACTTTGGAACCCACTTCTCCAGTCAAAAGCCCCTTGCCACTCCGTTCCCCCTTCCCACTCCCAACTGCACAATCATCCGCAGTAGCAGCAGCAGCAGCGGACGCAGCAGCAGCAGCACCACCACCGGCACCACCACCACCACCGGCCGCACCAGCAGAACCAGCAGCTTCACCGGCATTCGCCACGTCCCGCATACGTGGCACCACCATGGCACTCGTATTTAGCACCACATCTTGCCCAAACTGCACCAGATGCAGCCGCAGCAGATTCGGCTTTTCCACCTCAAAAACCAGCGCTTCCCCCTCCTGTAACTCCAGTGTCACAGCCAGCCCTCCCCACCCGTCCTTCAGCCGGTAAACCGGCACTCCCTTTGAGTACACCCCCCACCGCATATCCCACCGCCGCCCGCCCGGGCCAATCACAGCCATCCGATCGGACTCCGCCAGGTGGCGCTTCACGAACGGCCCGGGCAGATCCAGGCCCTTATCCGCGGTCGCGATGACGTGGCGGGTGACAAACTTCACAAAGGACGGCCGCGGCGTCCGCATTCGATGAATCTTGCGCACAGTCTCTCCCTGCAGAGCCAGAGGGCTGATACCCATGGACACATAGGGGACAAACCCGAGCTTCCCTCCTCCTGGTCCCACGTCCTGCTTGCCTGCGAATCCCTTGAGCTCTCGCACTGCTCTGAGCTTAATGACGTCCCGGCGGGGGAGCCCTTTCTCCCTCTCCCTGTCCCTGTCCCGCGTTCGCCTCACCTGGCTCTCTCCCTTGACAACCCTCACCTCATCATCATCCTCCTCCTCCTCATCTGTATCGTCAGTATCATCATCGTTAGCATCATGAGCATCGTCAGGAGAAGCAGAAGCAGCAGCAGAAGCAGCAGCAGCAGCGGAAGCATCACCAGCCGCAGGAGCAGCAGCAGCATCAGCAGCAGCATCAGCAGCATCAGAAACAGCATGATCCTCCTGCTCCTCTTCCTCCCGCTGCCTCTCAACCACCTGCTCTTTCATCTTCCCCTGCCCCTCCTCCTCCTCCTCCTCCTCCTCAAGCCGCCTCTTTTCCAGAAGCTTCCCCGCACTCCCTACCCTACCAGGCTCATTCGCCACCCCTTTATTCTCTTCTTCCTTATTTTCATCCTCCTCCTTCTTTTCCTCCTTGTCACCATCACCATCACAATCATCACCTCTTTTGACCTCACCCTCCCTTCCTCCTTCCTCCATAGCTTCCTCTTCCATCTCCCCACCCCCCATCTCCTTCCCTCCGTTCTCCTCCTCATTCCTGCTTCCCATTTCATCGTTCTTCTCCTCATTCCTGCTTCCCATTTCATCGTTCTTCTCCTCATTCCTGCTTCCCATTTCATCTTCCTTTCCTTCCTCCTCTTTCCGTCCCATCTGTGCCACATAATCTTCCCTCTCCTCCTCCTCCTCCTCCTTCCTTCCCATACGTTCTTCCTCCTCTTTCTTTCTCCCACTCTCCTTGTCGTCTCCTCCAGTTTCCACCCTCTTCCCCACCATTCCCTGACGCCCAACCTTCCTCTGCCTAATCTCCTCCTCATCTCCACTCTCCTCACTCGTCCTCTCACTCTCCTCCTCTTCCTCCTCCTCCCTCTCCACCGACCTTCCCCTCCCACGCCCACTCCCTCCCCCATATCGCCCTCCTCTCCCTCCTCGCCCCCTCCCCCTCCCCCTTCCCCTCCTTTCACCCACCCTCCCGCCACCACCACGACTCCCCCTCCCCTGGTCCACTTTCACACCCCTTCCTCTACTACCCCTCCCTCCCCTCCCTCCCCTCCCGCCCCTCCCTCTTCCCCCTCTTCCTGTGGGCTCAATCATAACTACATCCTCCCCTCCCTCCTCCTCATCCCCCTCTGAGACGTCTCCACTCTCTTCTCCTTGGAAGCTCCCTTTTCCTTTCTCCTGCAACTTTTCTCGGCCTACTTTCGTCGTTCTCGCTCCTTCTTCCTCCTTCCCCTTCCCCTTCTCCTTCTCCTTCTCCTTCCCCTTCCCCTTCTCCTTCTCCTTCTCCTTCTCCTTCTCCTTCTCCTTCTCCTTCTCCTTCTCCTTCTCCTTCTCCTTCTCCTTCTCCTTCTCCTTCTCCTTCTCCTTCTCCTTCTCCTTCTCCTTCTCCTTCTCCTTCTCCTTCTCCTTCTCCTTCTCCTTCTCCTTCTCCTTCTCCTTCTCCTTCTCCTTCTCCTTCTCCTTCTCCTTCTCTTTCTCCTTCTCCTTCTCCTTCTCCTTCTCCTTCTCCTCCTCCTTCCCCTTCTCCTTCCCCTTCTCCATCCCCTTCCCCTTCTCCTTCCCCTTCTCCTTCCCCTTCCCCTTCTCCTTCTCCTTCTCCTTCTCCTTCTCCTTCTCCTTCTCCTTCTCCTTCTCCTTCTCCTCCTCCTTTCCCTTCTCCTCCCCCTTCTCCACTTCCTCTTTCTCGTCCTCCTTATCCTCCTCCTTCTCCTCCTCCTCTTTGTCCTCCTCCCCTTTTCCTTTCTTCTTCTCCCCCTCCTTCTCCTCTCCCGTTCCCTCGTTCCTTCCTTCGCCCATCCCCTCTCCCCTGCCCTCGTTCCTTCCTTCACCCATCCCATCGCCCCTCCTCTCGTCCCTCTGCTCGTCCACCCCTCCGCCCCTCGCCTCTCCCTTCCCATCGTCCCGCCCTTCACACTGCATTGCACAATCCCCCTGCAAGCATCCACGATCCTTAAAGCCCATGTCACCATTCTTGCCACCACGCACTAGACCTGCCTCGCTGTTTCGTTGACCATTGGATTGAAACTTGAATTGACTGCTCTCTTTACCTTTCGCGTCCCAAACCCCAACACCATCAGCAGCACCAATTCGAGTGTAAGCACCATCAGCACAATCAGCACCATCAGCACCATGAGCAGCAGAAGAAGCAGCCACCGAGTCAGCAACAGCTGCTGTCACCTCCCTCTCCTCCCTCTCCTCCCTCTCCTCCCCCACCTCCCCCACCTCCCTCTCCTCCCCCGCCTCCCTCTCCTCCCTCTCCTCCCCCACCTCCCTCTCCTCCCTCTCCTCCCTCTCCTCCCCCTCCTCCCTCTCCTCCCCCACCGCCCTCGCCACCCTCCCCTGCACCACACATCCACCTCCGCTCTCTGCTGCCCTGCATTCCTTCCTCTCCTCCCCTTTCATCTCCTCCTCCCCATTCCTCTCCTCCCCTTTCCTCCCCTCCCCTTTCAACTCTCCCCCATCACTCCCCTCATGCACTTCTTCCCCTTCCCTTCCAACACACTCCTCCCTCCTCCCACTCTTCTCATCCATACGCCCCGTCCTCTCCCCCTCACCCTCCTCCTCCTCACCCTCTCTCCGCACCTCAAAACATCCCCTTCTTCCACCCTCCAACTCACCATGTCGTCTCGCCTCTCCCTCTTCTTCCCTCCCTCGCACACCCACGCACTCCAATCCTCCTTCCTTCTCACTCCCTTCCCCAGACGCATCCCTCTCACTTGCACCAGTTCTTTCACCGTCAATCCTGGCAACCACATCAGGCCCAGTAACCGCGTCAATCTCTAAGGCTCCTTTCCTTTCCCCGTCACTCCCTGAGGCGCCAGAGGGTCTGCTGTTGCTGCACGCGCACCTCCCGTCAATCCCTTCTCGGCATGAACCCGGTTCCTTCTCCTCCCCACCCCCTTGCGTCACATGTATGCTAGTCAACCGCTTCAGCTTCTTCCTCTTCGCCTTGGGCTCTGTGTCTGGCTCGACCCGCAACTTCCCCATTGCACCCTGTGCCTCTCCCTTCTCAATCCCGCTCTCTGGTTCGAACTGAACCTTCCCCACTCCGTCCCAAGCCCCCCCGTGCTCTCTCTGTATGTCCACATGCACTGGTTGTGCTTGTGGTGGGATGGCAGGTAGGGGAGGGGTAGAGAGTGGTGGAGAATGGCTAGGTGTGGCAGGCGGGGAACTGGCGGGGAGTTGGGGTGGCTGGTTAGGTGCGGCAGGAAATGGAGGGGGAGAGAGTGGTTGGGCCTGGTTCAGCACGGTAGGATGAGGTGGACCCATAGAGCGTTGGCTGGTGCCTGTTACCACATCCTGATTTTCTGACGTTTGCTGCACTTGCTGATTCTCTTGCTGTTTCTCTTGCTGATTCTCTTGCTGCTTCTCTTGCTGCTTCTCTTGCTCCTGCTTCTTTTTCTGCTGCTTCACTTGCTGCTGCTTCTCTTGCTGCTTCTCTTGCTCCTGCTTCTTTTTCTGCTGCTTCACTTGCTGCTGCTTCTCTTGCTGCTTCTCTTGCTCCTGCTTCTTTTTCTGCTGCTTCACTTGCTGCTGCTTCTCTTGCTGCTTCTCTTGCTGCTTCTCTTGCTGCTTCTCTTGACGCATCTCTTGCTGCTGCTTCTCCTGCTGCTGCTCCTCTTGCTTTTTCCCTTGCCGCTGCATTTCTTGCTGACGTGCAACTGACGCTGTAACTGCTGCTGCTGCGTCTGTACCTGCTACAGTTAAGCCTGCTACGGTTGAGCCTGATGCAGCTCTAACTGATGCAACAGGAGGAGCGATTGGCACGGAATAAACAGTTTCCACTGCCTCGCTTGACTCCTCACCCTCCTTCCCCCCCTTCCCACCCTCCTTCGTCTTCCTACCCTCCTTCGTCTTCCCGCCCCCCTTCGTCTTCTCACCCTTCTTCGCCTTCTCACCCTCCTTCGTCTTCTCACCCTCCTTCGTCTTCTCACCCTCCTTCGTCTTCTCACCCTCCTTCGCCTTCTCACCCTCCTTCGCCTTCTCACCCTCCTTCGCCTTCTCACCCTCCTTCGCCTTCTCACCCTCCTTCCCCTTCTCGTCCTCCTTCCCCTTCTCACCCTCCTTCCCCCTCTCACCCTCCTTCCCCTTCTCACCCACCTTCCCCTTCTCACCTTCCTTCCCCTTCTCACCCTCCTTCCCCTTCCCCCATTCCCTCCCCTTCTCGCTCTCCTTCCTCCCCTCCCACTCCTTGCCCTTTTCACCCTCCTTCCCCTTCTCACCCCCCTTCCCCTTCTCACACTCCTTCCCCTTCTCACCCTCCTTCGCCTTCTCAGTTGAATGAAGCACCACCTGCTTGCTAACCCTTTCAGTGGCGAGAATATCTCCCCTCCCCTCTGCCTTTCCCATCTTCCCCGCTACTCCTTCCTCCCCCCTCCGCTCCCCCTTCACTCCCTTCCCCCGCTCGTCCCGCCCCTCTTCCATGCTCGTCCCCCCCGCTGCTCCATCCTCCCCCGTCCGCTCCTCCCTCCTACCCTTACCCCGTTCGTCCGTCTCCCCCTCTCTCTCCTCCTCCTCCTCATCCCCACCCGCCCTAGAGTTCGTCCGCGAATCACGGCCAACTGGCCCCGCAACCCTTGCCTCCTGAGTCGACTCAAAAGTCCCCTCTCTCTCCTCCTCCTCATCCCCACCCGCCCTAGACTTCCTCCGCGAATCGCGGCCACTTGGCGCAAGAATCCCTGCCTCTGCGATCACTCTTGTCGCCTCCGCTGCTCCCGCTGCTCCCATTGCTCCCATCGCCCCTCGACACTTTTCTTCCTGCTTCCTCCTTCGCTCCTCCTCTTCCCGCATCCCCCCCTCTCTCACCTCCGCCGTGCCCTCTCCCCTCTCCTTCACTTCCTTTCCCTCCCCTTCCCTTCCCATCCCGTCCCTTCCATCCCCATTCCGTCCCATTGTATTGGTATATCAGGAATAGTATTTAATATCTTCGTTCCGTCTCATTGTACCAGGAATAGTATTTAATATCTTCGTTCCGTCTCATTGACTTACTTGAAAGTCACCAGAATATAGAGCGTGGTACTGGAACAAGACGCGCTGAGCCGCGAGTCTGCTGCTTTGCACTCGCTGCAGCTGTGAATCACACCCTAGCCAAGGTTGACAAACACCCTAAAACACTGAATTCAACACCCTTTCAGCCTTCAGTAAGCGCAATATGTTCCTAGCCTCAGTGATCCTGCTCGAGTTGTACTCTGTATCAACTTAGGATGCGTTTTTGCTTCTGACCCTGATTTACTAATTATATAATAAACCTGTATACAAGATGTAGCTAGACACAAGAAGGAAGGAGAGCTAAAGGGTGTGGTTGATGAAGAAGGAATTGTCTGATCTGATGGAATGGGATGGCACAAGAAAATGCGATATCACTACGACAAGCATACTACAATTAAATTTCCCTAACACCCTACCCTACCTCAACACCTGTATATCCACTAGGTAGCGCATCCGCCCATGGAGCGTGCCATCCAACATCCTGCTCGATATCCTTCCGCTCCACCCAAACGACCTCCAGGCTCCTCACATTGATGCAGCACATGAAATGATAGGAAATTAGACTTATAAAATATGCCAAAGCAAATAAAAAAGGTATTTCGAATACCCCAATAGTCTATTTCGAATTAGCATTCCTTCTGTGAGTGCAATTAGGTATACCGTATATTTTATTATCATGCATGTGAGCATTGATAAGGACATGTTGACCTTAGCACCATAGTATGGTTGTTTTCTATCGACATGCAGTGTGGTTATCTCCCCTGATCATGCAGGTGCGCATTGATAAAAACATGCTGACTTAAGAATATTACTGTATTTGCTTTGAACGGCTCCATGGGAGCTCAAAGATGCCAATGTTAATTTGTGTTATTCTGACTAAAAATACCTAGTCCAGACTTGAGGAATCCTCAAACGAGGAATTTGACGGCGAAGATAGGATGTTGATCGGGAATCTCACTGATGGCTCCCTCTCATGTGGAAAAGCTCAAGCCCTAACCCCCGAATTTGTGCGTAGAGCCAACACATGTTTATCGGGACACGGATTGGTTGTCTCGCAGAAAATACGAAGCAGTGCTGTCCTGTCCACGTTGATCAGGCTTCAGCTCTGAGAGAACCGAAGACCACATTGGTTCATGCGATGCGACGCGTCCATAACAATATCCCATTCTTGCACAAAGCTTGACGCGCTCAAGCCAACAAGGGGCAGGAAAAAACATCGTTTTGTGGATGCTTTGTGTTGCGACAGATGTTTACAAACTTCTCGGGCATCTCCCAACGATTTGTTGTCCCATAACGGGAAACCTATGGGTCAGTTGTCACATAAACAGAAATGTGTGAGTGCTCCTGAGAGTTGGGGTCGATCGCGATACGAGACAAAAAGGACGCTCACCCTTAATCATTTCAAACGTGAAGCAGCATTTACCTCATGATTCTGTCACGCTGGAAAGTAGGCAAATGTTAGGAAAAGGCATATGCTGGTTTTGATATGTTTTCTGCCCTGAAAGAAGAAAGCATGGAAATAATAATCGTAGGTGAAACAAACACTGCACTCTGATTTTCCTCGGTTTTAATATAACCATTTTCAACAGCCCAAGGAAAAGTTAGGCAGTGAAGGATAATAGTTTTCTACGCAGGAGAACGAAACTGCTACAGTGCAATCCAGCTTGAACATGTGAGAGGCAGGTTTGCTGTTTCACCCGTGTTCCACCAGTAAAGCAGCAGTTCTCTCTCCTCTCATTGGTGATTAGCAGATTAGAGCCTTTGGTAGATTACATCCAAGCGTCACATGCCGCTTATAAACGCTGAATCACGTGACAGTCCTGACCTCCGAGTCGTGGCTACGCACGCGTCAAGTTAATGTTGCTCTCTCCAGTGCCGAAACATATTTTGTCAGACCAGGGAGAGCTTTGTAGAGTTTTTTTCATTCGTGAATGTATGTAGACGGTTATCTCACTGACAGATTTCACGATTTTTATTTGAATACAGTTCAAAACATGTGTCAAAAGGTTTTCCCCCTTACAATCAGAAAAGGCAAAACTGTCTGGAAACTGAAATGTGCACGTCTGTCAAAGGGAGGTGGTGAGCATTGCTGCTCCAGCTGATGCGACAAGCCTACCTGGTTGAGTTGAGTGGTGCGCACATGCAGTACAACCAGCGTAATAACTCCGTGGGGCGGGGCAGGAACTCCGATCACGTCGGCCTTCTAGAATGGTCCAGTGAGAAAGCAGCTGGAAGCATGCGGGAGAACATGCATGGTGCACAGCACCAACCCACACCTCAACAATATGGTGGCCCCCACGTGAAGAGGTGGGCGGGGAACAAGGGTCACCGGCATCGCGTGCGCCAACTGGGCATGGCTCCACACAGTGGGCCGGTGGTGATTGGGGTTGGCAGACAACACGGAACTAACCAACCAACACCAAGATGAGACAGAATTACAGACGGGTGGAGAGAGACCACAAGATAAAGCTGATGAGGCATAACGATTAACTAACAACTTGTTTGCCGAGCACGATTCGCACACTCGATCCTCTCCTCGTCCTTCCTCCCTCACGAATTTCTCGTCCTACAAAGAAGTATTCTTGATTAGTTCCTCAGCAACACCGTTTGCATTACGGTAGATTTGCATTCCTTGTCCCAGCTGTCCCTGGACACATTCACGCTCGTTACTCTTTTTTTCACCTTCAGAAATATCGCTTACCATGTCAACCTCGCAGCAGGAACTCTTACTAGTGATGCAGCAGCGACAACGAGCTTTAGCGTCTCTCCTCTCGTCCGGCCTTCCCGGCACCACGACCGCTAACAACAACAACGCCTTTACGCCTCTTTTCGCCACGGGCTGGCCCTCCTCGGGACTTCAATTCCCCTTCGGCGCCGCAAATGCCGCTACTATGATGAACCTCGCCGCTAATCAGGTCGCTATGATTCCGAACGGCATCGCAGCAGCACAGAGCGGGCCGACTTCCCTCCCGCAGCTTCAGATCCTTCGCGCGCTGGCGGCGACTCAGATCGCCAACGCCTCCGTCAGCGCGGGCCCGCAGACTTCGCTTTCGAGCCGTGGATCGAAGCGTAGCGCCAAGGACGATAGCAAGACGCTGCGCCCGCGCAAGCGTGGCCGGCCTTCGTACAAGGACCGCGCCGCCGCGGCTCTTGCGGCGGAGGAGGCGGCGAAGGCGGCGAAAGCCGCTGCGCTGGCGGAACGCGATATTCTCCTGCGCCAGATCGCCTCGCAAATGGCGCCGCAAATGTCGCCGCAAGGAGCGCTTATGCTTCTGCAGCAACAGATGGCGTTGCAACAACTGGGGATGCTGGGAGCCAACCAGATCGGCGGATTCCCCGCCGCAATGTGCGCTGCACCGCCTGCGCTCGCGCATCTGAGCGCTGGAAACAACGGCGTGACCGCCGCCGCGGCCATGGATGCGGCTCGACAAATGCCGACAGGTGCCGACAAGATCGCGGATCGTGTGGCTTCCGGAGCCGCTAGCCGTCAGTTCTGCACGTCGGATGTTGATTTCGCGGGGCTGGACGGTTCCGCGTGGGACCAATCGCGGCTGTTCGCTGTGACGGCAAACGAGACCCAACGGCAGCGCACGGAGGATGTCGATACGCATCGACAGACGGACGGTCATTCGGGTGACGAAAACGAGAGCGACTTAAACGGAGATGCTTCGAGCTGGCCCCGGCGCAGTGGGAAGCAGACAAAGAGAACCGTGAATCTGACGCACAAATCTTCGCCAAAGCCTCTGGTCCGCGCGGGAGGTTCTTCAGTCACAGAAGACGGTAATCAAGCGGCCGTCGCGGCCGCTGCAACCAATCACGCTGCACCAAGTGGCATCTTCATGGCGCCGCCGACGTCCAAGGGCTCTGCTGGCCCTGGAGCCATGCTGGCTTTGGATTGGATGTTCTCCAAGGAGACGCGCTTCGTGCAGCCCGCGCCTAAGGACGACTTGGAGGAGCACGCAGATGAGCACGTGCCTGCCGCCCCTGCTGTACCTGCTCGTCTGGCTATTCCATCGGTACCTGCAGGTTCGGAAGGGCGTACAGTGCCTTCGCAAGGCCCGAACTACCCAGCAGGGGTGCAGCAGCAGCAGCCCCCTGCTGTTGTGGTGGCAGCGGCAATGCAGCTCCTAGCCCAGGCTATGCCAAGAGTGGGATCTAGGCAAGTGTTGCCTGGTGCTGGTGCTGCAGAAGGCATGGGTCCTGTTGCTGGTTTGATGGGCCTGACTCGGTCCAGGAGCAACATTGAAGCTGTGCTTGCTTATGTGGATGCTGAGATCCAGGCAAGGAAGTCTAGGATGGGTGAGGCTAAGGAAGGTGCTTCCGTGCCTGCTCATTTGGTTCCCACCTCCGTTGAAGCTAGGGAGGAGCTCAAAGCTCAAGATCAGCTAGACCTGTCACTTCATTTGTAAATTGAGATCCTTTAGAATGAGTTGGAATTTTTGCACATGATAAATACGTTGTATTTTACTGAATCATTATAGCTGTTTTACAGTGTTGCACAACGTAGTTCTTGGTCTATTATCAGGTTCCAGTTCATCTCCGTAACGGACGTTTCGGAGGCTGTGACGGATAGATTTAACGGTGACGATGCTCACGACTGTTGATTTTTTATTTTTATTTTTTATTTTAGATTATCTGATAAACATACACCGAGTGAGTAAGCATATGCTACCAAAGACGGTCGTAACCGTGCGTAAGGAACAGTAGACATGCTACTGCCCCATCTGAGACACCTAGGGCCGAGCCCTCCTATTGGACCAGATCGCCGCAAAAGTTCGTCCACTTCCAACCACTGCCATCCAGTCTTATCTTCTGTAACAGCCTTTGCTCCTCTGCCAGTCCCTTCTGCTTCTGTTTCCGCCACGTCTCGCCGAATTTCTGAATGTAAATCTTTGCATGTTGCTTGAAAGCGAACTCCATCCTGTGCAACAGCCGTTGCTTCCGGAACTTCCCGCCACAAAACACAGCATCACAGCGCTCCAACCACAGTTGGTGAAAGGTGATTGCCGTGATGGTCAGGTCCGGAAATGCTGAGCTGGTACTGGGTTTCTGGAACAGAAGGTCGCCCAGCGTGGCTGTTGCGCGGTTGGGGTTGTACATGCACAAGGCACGTCGAAGAGCTAAGGTGACGGCCTGGATACGAGGGCACTGAACGAGACAGTGCTCCATAGTTTCCGGCTCTCCACAATAAGGACACGTGGGCTTGCTGTTGAGGAAGGCAAGCCGCTCTCCCACCTGTAGGTTGAGGCCGTGGATTCGGACAAGAACGTCACGTGGACGGCTGGGAACCACCAGCGAGTCCCGTGTCTGAATCGCCCGTTTCAAGTCAATGTGCCCATCCCACCGTTCTACCCATTTCTGTTGTTTGTACGACTGAATGTTGGCCGCAGTCCAGGCCTCCTTCATCTGCCGCAGCGGAATTATCTGCTAGTCTGAAAAAATGTTCAGCTTCACACCAGAGCCAGCCGAGCAAGGGAGCACCGTCGGAAACCCCAACACCCGGAGCCACGGAGCAGGAATAGCGCCCAGTGCCCTTGTTGCTAGCCTCACAAAACCGCTCTCTCCTAGCCGCTGTGTTAGAGCCGCCATGGATGGCGATGTCAGCTCCCCATCGGCCCCCTCCTCCAGCAGGTCACCCAGCCTGAGCTTACGTAGCTGCTCCGTGTCCTTCTGCCCCCCGACTGGAGTGGTCCCGTTAAGCAGGATATTCGCATTGAAAACCACCCGTTCTTGCAACACTTCTTCTTTTGTCACCGCAACCGGCCGGACACAGAGCGGAGAGAGGAGGAAGCACTCGCACGTCTGCTTCCAGCGGATGCTCCGACCTTCCCTGTGCTTTAGCAGCTTCGCATGTGCTGTAAAGCTGTATGCCCCCAAAGGTAAATCCGCCGCTTTGGTCATGATGTCATGCTTAACCGAGTTCCCTTCCATGAAAAACAGCCCCACCCACCTGGCCGCGAGGCAAGAGAGTACGATCTCCAGGTCTCTCACTCCAATCCCCTCCGCTTTCCTGGATGTGTACAGGAGAACCTTGCTCCAGAGAATGAAACCTTTCGCCACTGAAACTCTATTGCTCGAGACAAAACCATGGAGGAGGCGGGTGACGTCATCCCACGTGTCAGCGGGCGGTGGATAAATCTGCGCCTGGAACGCCACGATCGGGATGATGTAGTAGTTGATCACCGTCGCTCTAGCTGACGTTGTAAGGTACTTCTGCTTCCATTTAATCAGTTTTTCTGTGATGTGACACAGAGCCTTCTCCCAAGTCGGCACACCGCTTCCGGATGGCGACACCCAGACCCCCAGCAGCTTCTCTGCGTCGTCTGCTCCAGCCCATTTAAAGCCTCCGCCTCTATTGTCCTGGGCTCCCAGGTTAGCCCCCAAGGGAAGCACCACTGATTTGGATTTGTTAGTCACCAGACCGGAAACACGTTCGAACCTGTCCAGAATCTTCTCCGCACTGACTATCTGATCTTTCCCATGCAGAACCAAGGTCGTGTCGTTTGCATACCCCAGATAGTTCAGCCGCTGCTCGTCCCTGCTCAGCCCCAGCTTCGCTCTCTCCACCTCTTGCACCAGAGGTTCGACCACACATAAGAAAAGGTATGGTGCAAGAGGGCACCCTTGTCTGACACCAGACACCACGTCCATGCCTTCCCCAAACCAGCCATTGACTAAGATTTTTGTTGTTGTGTTCTCGTGCAGGCCTTCAATCCACCTCACAAACCGCGGAGGGAACCCTATCCCCCTCAGCACCTGGAAGAGGAAGTCCCTGGACACAGAATCAAAGGCTTTCTAGAAATCGACAAGGAGGAGATACCAATCATCATTGTCGTTCTTTGCTGCATCAATTATATCGGCCACCAGCGCCACCGCATCAGAAAGCCGCCTCCCCGGAAGAAAACCGTATTGTTCCGGTGAGATGACATGATGCAGGACTGTTTTCATGCGATCCGCCACCACTCTCGCCAACACCTTGTAAGCGAAGTTCAATAGCGTAATGGGTCTGTAGTTGTTGAGCTGCTCACGGTCACCCTTTTTGTGCAGGAGAATCGTCACCGCTTCCTTTATCTCCGCCGGTAGAGAAGCAGATGATTCGAAATCCCTTGAAACCGCCATGAAACTCCCCCCCGGCAGATCCCGGTGCGCTTCAAAGAGCTCTTTCGGAAGACCGTCACTCCCTTGGGACTTGTTATTCGCCATCGCGACGAAGGCTTTCTTAACCTCCTGCTTCGTCCACTCTGCTATTAGTGCCGCTGTGACCTCCATTCCAGGCGCCGATTCGGGGCGATCTTGTTAGAATATTGACCGAATGAATGAATGAACTAGCAAGCAGGTGGGTACAAGTAGGAAACCTAAAAGTGTTGTACCCTATATGAACTACCCCACTACAGCCTAGATAGACTATAGCATATAAGTTTGACACATCCCCATAGGCAAAGTGGGGGAGAACAAAAGGTCACAAGACCAGTCAAGAAAGGCAAAGCAAGCTCAGGGTGGATCACAAAGTCACCACGCAGTCTGAGCACAAGCAAATGGCCACAAGGGCAGTTCACATGCAGGGTTATGTAAAGAAGAACAAACAATACAGTGAACACAACCTAGCAAGTGTAAGCATGCAGGTGTATGCATATAGAGTACAGTACAAACAGAGTCAAGAAGTAAGCAAGTGAGGCACAGTAGGTACAAGGCCTAGAACAGTACAGAAACGCTGATGATCACAAGGCTAAAGTGCCTTGGTGAAAAAATCAGCAGTGTTGGCCTGTGAGGCCACGTAAGCAAGACGAAGCTGACCACGCTGCTGCAACTCTCGAGCAAGGAAGTAGCGCAGAGCAATGTGCTTCGTTCTGTGCTCCAGTCTGTGCTCCTGACACAAGGCAAGCATGGCCTTGTTGTCGACGTACAGAACTGGAGGAGAACGAGGCGCCTCTCCCAAGTCGGTCAGCAGGTAGGTTAGCCAGCGTAACTCCTGTGCAGCCATGGCCCCAGCGTAGATCTCGGCCTCACAACTGGAGCTGAGAACAGAAGACGAGCGGGTAGACCGCCAAGAGACAGAACCGGAGCCAAGGCTGAAGGTGTAACCCTGTGACGACCGCTGCGTAGCCAAGTCGTCAACCCAGGAGGCGTCTGCGTGACCAGTGAGGACAACTCGAGCCCGTCCTCCAAGCACGAGCCCCATGCCCGACGTACTGCACAAGTAGCGCAACACCCTCTTCGCAGCATCCGAGTGCACCTTTCGGTGCCTACCGGGAGCCACATAGCGAGCCAGAAGGCTGAGAGGGTATGCGAGGTCAGGTCGTGTGCAAGTCATCAGGTACATGAGGCAGCCCACAAGCTCTGGATACGGGCCACTCGGCTCTACGGACTCGTCCGAAGGTGGAGCTGAGAGCGAGTGACCGGTAGGCAGAGGAGTGGACTGTGGCGAGGAGTACGTGAAGCCGAAGCGCTGAAGGACCTGCTGCACCATGTGTGACTGAGTCAAGGTAATGGTGCGCTGTGCTCTGTCCCGGGTGATCCGCAAGCCAAGATAGCTTGTCAGCTCACCCAGGTCTGTGCACGTGTGTCTCTTCTGCAGATCCGACTTTCACGTGGGCGAGTGCCTCAGTGTCAGCAGTAGCAAAGACCAAGTCGTCTACGTACACGAGAACGTAGAATGGCGGCAGAGTGGTGTCAGTGCGTAAAAACAGCGACGGGTCAGCAGTGGAAGGAGCAAAACCAAGAGCAGCAAGAGTCGTCCTCAGCGTGTCGTGCCACTCACGGGGTGCCTGGCGGAGACCGTAGACTGGCCGCCGGAGGCTCCACTAGGTACCAGTAGGAAACGACCCAGTGAAGCCAGGTGGGCGGCACAGCCAGATCTCCTCGTGCAGGCTGCCCTGTAGGAAGGCTGTGCTGAAGTCAAGCGAGTGGAGCTCGTAGTCACGCTGAGCGGCGACGTGCAGCAGTACCCGAAGAGTGGTCATCTTCAGGGTAGGGGAGAAGGTCCGGAAGAAGTCAACTCCCTGTCGCTGACTGAAGCCACGTGCAACGTAATGCGCCTTGAAGACAGGCGGAGAACCCGGCGGCTGCTTCACCCTGAAGATCCACATGCCACTGACGATGTTCGCCCCAGGCGGGGGAACGTCGTCGACGTAGGTGCCTGTGGACTTCCAGGAAGCCATCTCGGCGTCCATGGCTGCCTGCCACTGAGAGGAGTAGGGACCCTCTATCGCCTCTGCGTAAGAGCGCGGGGTCGGGATGTCTGGTGCATCCGGGTCTCCCTCAGGGGCAAGCAGCATGGACACGAGATGAGGTACAGCAGCGGCAAAGCACTCAAACTCCTCCTGTCTGTCCTCAAGAACGTCCGTGCCAAGAGCACACTCACCCCCGACGGACGGAGGACAGACAGACGCAGACGCAGACTCAGCAACAAGACTAGTGGCGTAGTCTAGGCGACAGGCTGCAACAAAGTCAACAAGCTCAGCAACGAGAGCAGACGCAGCAGAGGACTCAAACAGAGGGTCAGTGACAGCAGTGGCCAGAATGCGCGTGACAGTAGGACTAGCAGCACGAAGGGAGTCAGACTCCGGGTCCAGACCGTCAGGAAGAGAGGACGCAGGAGGAGACGGCAGAGGGACACGCTGTGGAGCAGTGGAAGGACGCAGAGTCATAGAGTGAGTGCCAGGGACAGGAGGAGGACGCGGACGTGAAACACAACGACCAGCGCGAAAACTGCGGACAGGCGACGCAGAACGAGACTCAGGTGACACAGGACGAGACTCAGGAGACACAGGACGAGACTCAGGCTCACGACGCTCCGTAAGACCTCTAGTCGGTCCAGAGTAAGGAGAAGGACCAGGCAGTGGAGAGGCCGGCTGTAACTGCGACTGTGACTGGACAGGAGGTGGACTCAGTAAAGGAGGAGTAGGACCAGGAGAAGGCGGGAGACCAAGAACCTGCTGAAGGAGCGGAACGTAGTACGGCCGCGGCCGCGCAGCGCCTCCAGAAACAGCAGAGACAGCACCTGTACCCTCAGCTCCAGGGTCTCCAGCTACAACTCCCGCAGCACCACCAGCTCCAGTCACTCCAACAGCTCCAGCTCCAGAAGCACCTCCAGTAGCAACAGCTCCAGCAGTTGCAGCTCCAACTCCTGCAGCACCACCAGCCCCAGCAGCTCCAGTACCTCCAGTACGAGCACCTCCAAGACCAGCTGCTCCAGCACCTTTAGCAGCTCCAACACCAGCAGGACCTCCAACAGCACCAGCACCAGCAGCACCTCTAGCAGCTCCAGAAGCACCTCCAGCAGCTCCAGCACCAGCAGCACCTCCAGTAGCTCTAGCAGCACCAGCAGCACCAGCAGCACCGCGACAGCACCGAGCGTACCAGTCACAAAGCTGCTGCGGAGAGAGGGGCTCCCGTCGCGACGGGACACCCGGAGGACCTCCAGACTCAGCACGCTCAGGCTCAGCACCCCCAGACGCAGTACCCCCAGGCTCAGTACCCCCAGGCTCCACATGCTCAGGCTCAGAACCCCCAGACTCAGCACTCCCAGACTCAGCACCCCCAGGCTCAGCACCCCCAGGCTCAGGACCCCCAGGCTCCACACGCTCAGGCTCAGCACCCCTAGCAGCACCTGTATAGACAGCTACCTCGACCGGCTCAGCAGGGTCTACCTGGGACACACCTGAGGGGGCAGGACCCTGAGGGGGGAGGGGGTCTACTGGAGGAGTACCTGGTGCTAGGAAGAGTGGCGGGGGGGGGAGAGAGGCAGTGCGGTAGGGAAAGAGACGGTAGTAAGACACCGACTCGTCAAACGTGACGTCCTGAGAGGACAGAACACGAGGCGATGTGGGGTGGTAGAACTGCCACCCGGGTGCGTCAGGGGGGAAGCCAAGGAAGACGCAAGGAACGGCACGGGAGGACAGCTTGTCCGCTGAAGCATCACGGACAAAAGCTCGAGATCCCCAGACACGGAACACTGACGCATCGCCAACCTTCCCCGTCCACCGCAGAGTAGGTGTGGTCTCCGGCAAGGAGACACGAGGCTGAAGGTTGATCTGATGCGCAGCGTACTGAACCGCGAACGGCCACAAAAAATGGGGAGCAGCCGCATGGATCATGGACGTACGAGCGACGTCCATGACCATGCCAATGCGGCGCTCAGCAATCCCATTTTGCTGTGGGGAGGCCGGAAGCGTGAACGTTTGGCGGATGCCCTCCGCACGACAGAAGGCCCTCAGAAGGTCGGAGGAAAACTCACCACCTCTGTCTGAGTGCAAACGCAGAACAGGAAGGTCCGAGCCGAAACTCTCGCTGAGCTGGCAACGGGCACCGCGGATCCAGTCGATCAACACCTCAGTGACCTCACCCTTGCTGCGCAAGGGGAAGACTGTGGTGTAACGCGAGTAGTCGTCAACGACCAGCAGGAAGTAACGCTCGTGACCCTGTCCACGGACGCGGGCTGGGCCCCACACGTCCATGTGAAGAGTCTGCAGGGGAGCCTCTGTCGGAGGGAACGTGGAGGAGTGAGGAGCGGCGCGCTGCCGGCCCTCGACACAAGGAACACAGGTAGGGGCAGGCCCCGGAGGAAGGGGAGGGAGGCACCGGGGGAGACCCGAGACAAGGGTACGGGAGGCCATACCTCGAAGACGAGGCAGGGAGGGGTGACCAAGGCGGTGGTGCCAAAGGAGAGTCTCGTGCGACAGAGGACGACACGAGCAGGGGGCAGACGCTGGACTAGACCTGGACGCGGCAGCAACCACCTGACTAGACGCGGCTACCCGACCAGACGCAGTGACCGGAGGAGTCGCAGTAGTCAGTGTGTACAGACTCGACCCAGGCCGACGGGTGAACGTGGCCAGGTGGCGGCCCGTCCGAGAGCAAGTGCAGTGGGTCACACGCTGACCTCCAGGGGTGAACTGGTCAACCCACGCGTCCTGGAGGTCAGCTCCACTCACCAGGTTCGTAGAGAACGAGGGGAGGTGGAGTCCCGACAGCAAGCCCGACGGGGCCGCAGGACACGGTAGAACCGTGGAAGAGTGCGCAAGGACTAGGCCCCCAGAGGGGTCAGCCAGGGAGACTGCGACAGGCCGACTGAGCAGCGTGAGTGTGGTGCTGTCGTGAAAGAAAGAGCGCGAAGCACCATAGTCAAGTGTGAAAGTGTGCAAGGCCTCAGTAGGTGCAGTACCAGAGAGAGCAGACTCACCAGCACCTGGAGCAGCAGACTCACTAGTACCTGGAGCAACAGACTCACTAGCACCTAGAGCAGCAGCCGCAATGCCCGGGTCGGGCGGAACACACAGGTAACAGTCACCCTCAGCACTATCAGTCGCAGCATACATGGCAGCAAGGATAGCATCGAAATCAAGATCAAAGATAGCAACGTTCTGCTTAAGCAGATCACCCCAGCGCGGGAGCTCAACAGCGTCAGGAAACTGGGCGCGCCAGGCGTCAGTCAGGCGACCAAAGCAGCGCTGCGCAGTGTGTGGCAGCCCGCACGTCTCCCCACGGCGCCCGCCGGTGCGAAGAACGTAAGTGCAGGGACCAACACCCCCAGACCTCCCACGCCCAGCGTACCACTCACGAAGCTGCTGGGCCGACGGGGTCTCACGGGAACGCGGCTGCTGCTGGCGCTGGCTGCCACCAAAGCCTCCATGCTGCGCGGCTCCACCTCGACCAGCACCACCGCCGCCGCCACCTCCACCACCGCTGCCACTGCCTCCACTGCCGCTGCCGCTGCCTCCACCACCCCCACCGCCGCCACCGAAGCCCCCACTCCTGCCACCACCCCCACCTCCACCGCCACCCCCTCCGCCTCCTCCACCGCCTCCACCGCCGCCCCCACCGTCTCCTCTACTACCCTTGTCCCCCTTGCCCTTGCTGTTGCGGCGCCTCCCACTAGGAGCAGACGCAACCCCGACCTTAGCAGTGCCAACGAGGTCGACAGCAGCAGGAGAAGCAACAGAGGGGAGAAGGGGGACAGGGGAACACCCCTCAAAGAAAGGGGTGCGACGGTCGCCGCGAGAAGCACCTACAGCTAAGATACTCTTCTCAGCTGCAGTGAGGCGCTCCTCTAGCAGGTCGACGGTGAGCTCGGTGGGGCAAAGGGAGAGAAATTGGTCCCTGACTGAAGCAAGGGAGTCAGGGAGGCGGGTGACTAGGTAGTAAAGGGTGATGTACATGGGGGGGGGGGGGGGGGGGTTCTTGGCACATAACTCAGTGGGAAGCGCAGCTCGGTAGCGGGCGTCACTAGTGCGGAGGTGAGTAATGAGGTCAGCGACTGTGGCAAAAGCGGCAATGTCAGGGAACAGGTACGGCAGCATGAGGCGGCTGAGGGCAGCAGTGGCAGGGTCGGAGTAGCGTGCTACTACAACGTCATACAAAGTCTGAGCAGTCTTGTACTGGCCAAAGTGCGCGCGCTCAGCAGACGGCAGGTGACTACGAACAGCAAGGCGAGCAACAGCGTCACGAGTGGTCTACTGCGAGCAAACCGTACAGTCAGCAGTGGTAGCAGGTGCAGTAGAGACACCGGACGTGTGATCAAACAGGGATACCCCATCCCTAGAGTCACACCGAAGAAAGAGCTGTAGGTCGTCAACCCACACGCCAAAGTCAACTGCACGTCCCTCAGCATCAAAGGTGAGAACAGTAGGGCTAGCCATTGCAGCAGTAGCAGCAGTAGCAGCAGTAGCAGCAGTAGCAGTAGTGGCAGCAGAAGGAGTGCAAGCAGAAGGGCAGCGCGGCTCGGCAGTGCGGCGCGGCTCGGTTGGGCGGCGCGGCTCGGTGGGGCGGCGCGGCTCGGCAGGGCGGCGCGGCTTGGTTCCTGGTGGCGCGGCGTGGCAGCAGGCGGCGGGCGCGGCAGGGGCAGTGCGGGTGCTTACCAGGGGCGAGTGCAGGGCCGGGCCGCAGCTGGCGGTTTAGGTCAGGGCCGCGACCGGGGCGGCAGCAGGGCAGGGCCGCGACAGGGGCGGCAGTAGGGCAGGGCCGCGACAGGGCTGCTGCAGGGCAGAGGCCGCGACGGGCGGCGAAGGCAGGGCCGCGATTGGGGCGGCAGCAGGGCCGGGCCGCGACAGGGGGCGGCTGCAGGGCAGGGCCGTGACTGGGGAGGCAGCAGTGCAGGGCGGCGACAGGGCGGCTGCAGGGCAGAGGCCGCGACAGGGCGGCTGCAGGGCAGAGGCCGCGACGGGCGGCGACGGGCCGACGACGGGCGGCAAAGGGGCCGGGACGGGCCGAGACGGGCCGGGACGGGCCGGGTCGGACCGAGACGGGTCGGGAAGGGCCGGGACGGGCCAGCGACGGGCGGCAGCAGGGCAGCACGGGGCCGCAGTGGGCGGCTAAGGCAGGGCCGCGACGCGTGGCGACGGGCCAGCGACGGGCAGCTACGGGCCGGGACGGGCCGGCTGAGGCAGGGCCGCGACGGGCCAGCTATGGAAGGGCGCGCGTCGGCGCAGGTAAGGCAGGTGCGAGGCGCGCTTCGGGCAGGGCAGGAAAAAAAATGTTCGTGGTGGGCCCTAAAAAAAACGTTCCCATGAGGGAACCTGCTCAGAATACCATGTTAGAATATTGACCGAATGAATGACTGAACTAGCAAGCAGGTGGGTACAAGTAGGAAACCTAAAAGTGTTGTACCCTATATGAACTACCCCACTACAGCCTAGATAGACTATAGCATATAAGTTTGACAGATCTCCCAGCCATCAAAGTCTGTGCGCCGATCCTTCCCGAAAATATTGTTGAAGAAGGTTGAGGCTGCGGCAAGAACTTGCTTGGGGCCCGACACCATTACTCTGCCGTCATTCAGCTCCATTATTTGTGTTCTGGCCTTCCTCGCGCGAACCTTGGCTTAGAGGTGCTTGGATGCAATCTCCCCAGTCATCTCCGCTGTCAACCCCGCTTGCAGGTGCAGTCACTCCTGTCTGGCTACTTGGTATTTCTTCAGTTGTAACTCCTTCGCTTCCAGGAGCGCCTTTTTTGCGAGACAGCCTGGGTCCCCCATCATTTCCTGCGTCAACTTTGCGACTGTCCCCGTCAAATGTGCCAGTGTTGCCTTAACCCTTTTACTTTCCTTCTTCGCACACGCTATGAGCCCTGCACCCAGGTGCGAGATAAGGAGTTTGAAGCTGCTGCCGTCATTCACCGGCGTTCTCCGCACCGTCGCTTCAATGATCTTCCGAACCCCCGCGCGATGAACCATTGAGGCATGCAATGTCCACATACCCGGGCCCGTGCAGACTTTCGCGTCCAGGCGGAAAGCGACCTTCACCGCGAAACTGTGGTCAGAAATTGGCTCGTCGGGTTTGTCATGAGAGGCTACAGATAAGAAAGGTAAAAGCGATCGAGATAAAAGGGCACCGTCTATGCGGGTACTGGCTTGCTGAGCTTTGGAATAGAAGGTGTATTCCCTACAGTGTGGGTGCAAGGTGCGGAATGCGTCTGAGAGCTGGAAGGCGGTGCATCGTGTTAGCAGCTTGTCGTTTTCAGAGGAGGAACCCTGACCTGATGTCCTATCGAGCTTCGGATCGTCGGTTATGTTCAAGTCTCCTATCAGTAGTAAATGGTCGGAGGGAGGCACACTGTCAACTATGGGACCTAAGGTGTCGTGGATAAATCTGGATCTGAGAGTGGGGTCTGAAGGGAAGTATACGGCTAAGAGGGTGAGATCCAGGCCATGGGATTTGACGGTGGTCCTAATCAGTCTACCTGAAGGGTGAATCAGGGTGTCATGAAAGGTGACATCGGGGTTTCGGCTAAGAACGGCAACCCCACCGGCTCGCGTGAGGTAAGAAGAGGCTAAGGTGGTTGTGTCAGAGACAGTTTTCCAGTAGTGGTGGCTTGGTCCTATTCTAGTGTCTGCTAAGACTGCGATGTCAGCTGTTGTTTGAAGCCATGTAGTTACTCGGGTTCGCTTAACCCGATTTCATGGGCCGTTAACATTGAGGCTCGTGATGGTAAGGTGGTTTTTGTAATTCATGGGTCCACTGCCTTGCAGCCCCTGATCATCCACAGGCTGATAAAGGATACAACACAAGCACCGCTGACTCCTAGGCTCCAACTGGTGGCTACGTCCAACCTCCACACCAGATCAGTTAAACGCCGCACTCCTTCCGAATAACGGTAAGACTTGTCTTCTCGAGCGACTGCTTGGTTGCAGAACCCGGCGTTTCCAGATGCATCATGTGAGCCGCAGTTGCAATGTGAGCTGATGCCGTCATGAAGCCCCTGCCGTGCGTTTTTCCGCAACCCTCCTGCGTGCAGATCCATTCCTCCCTGCAGCTGCCAGTTGAGATGAGAACCAGTGCAGGATCGCGGAGCAGGGGGAGGACTATCGTGGTGGTTCTCAAGGACGCCGCTTCAACAGTCAATCAGAGAGTCAGTAAGAGAAGAAAACTGCAAGAAGTCGGAGTCGTTGAAGGTAAGTAGAAACTGCAAGCTGACATCACCGTTAAGCCTGTGAATCTTTCCCAGAATCAAATTCCATTTTCCTACGTTATTCAGCCGCTCAGTGGTGAAAGCATTATGATACTTATCATAATGCTGACCCGCGCAAAGCGAGCCGGAGAGCGCAAGATAATGGACGAGCAGCTTCTTCGCGCGATCAGCTGGGTCAGGGATGGCGTGGATCCAACGTTGAAGGTCGTTCGGGTGCGGGTAAACCAGTCCCTTCACAACGTCAGTGTCCGCGCCGGTCACTGGGTGGAGGACGCGGTGAAGACAGGTGCATTGCAGAAAAGTCGAGCGGTTACAACTCGCAATCTTGTACAAGGCCAGCCGATCATGGAGCATGCTCAGCTCCACTGAAGCTGACACCCCCTTAAGGACGACTTCGATGGCGTTCGGCCTCAGCGAATTTTCACAGGTAAATGCAGCATCTTCCAGGTGTTGCCAGTGCAGCTTGTGAAGCTTGCCATTAAGCGCTTGATAAACCACCTCTTTCCTTGCCACCCAAACCGCATCTGCCTCCAGAATGAAGGAAGCCTGGAGCCGACAGTAGCGAATCTTTGCGATGTTTACTGACTAAACACCTGAAACTTCACTGTCTGCAGCACGTTTTGTGAAAGCTCTATGTACCACCCTCGCTTCATAAGCATCTTAATCGCATCAATAATGCAGGAAATTTCTTGAGCAAGAACAAAAGGGATCAGCAGGATAGCAATGGAGCGCAGCATGGACAACGCCTCCTTGTCCAGATCCACCACCATGTCATCATCAAAGTCGTCATCCAGAAAACCATCTTCGTCGGTGAGTGCTGAGCCACTAGCAATGGCAGCCATAGAAGCTTTCTCTTGCATGGAGAGGCCAGATCCGCTAGCGATGGCGTCGTTCTGTTATAATAAGCTTAGTGGTGCCTAGGGTTTGGGTGCTAGGCAACTATTGAGAGTAGAAAGGAGGAGAGGTTTGACTAAATGGCCAAAGACCCAAGTTATACAAGAGACAAGCAAGGAGGGGGTGCACCACAAGCAAGACATCAATATAACTACACTACAGCTAGAACTACATGCAGTTATACAGAAATATATTCTGACACGTTCTTGTCGTCATGCTTGTTAACCGGTGAGCTGACCTCTTCGCTTGCTATCTTCTTCCCATCAGCAGGCTTGATCGAAGATTCAGGCAGAGTGTTGACGCTGACAGAAGCTGCAGGATCAGCCGCATGCTTGGAGCGCTGAACCTTGGGGTGCGACATCGTGCGATGATGAAGAGTAGGCAGAAGAAAAGGCAGAGCACTGCAAAGTGCTGGTGATGCTTGAGCTGCCTGATGACTGAGAACGGACTCCTTAAGTAGTAATCTGAACTTGTCAGGCTCCAAAGTCTCAAGATAATAACAATGTAATCCCGATGCTGTATCCTTGGTAGCTCCATCATTGTTAAGCGAGATAAACGTAGTGTAGCCAAAGCTTGTTGTAGGAAACGAGACTGATGAAGTTCGGGATAAGCGCCTTGAGAATGCATCATCAACTTTGAAATCGGAACCCTGGTAACAAGAGAAACCAAGGTCAGCATGAATGACTGGTTTTCCGAAGTGTATATTAGCAGTGATCCCTTGTTGATGAACGGATAGTTGATTGTAGCTTCTTAGCGAGGACGCTGATTGTCTCGGTAGAATCCATGGCCGCCGTAAGGCGGAGAAGGCGGAGAGGTTCATCGTGGTCGAGCTAATCTGGTAATGTAGGACTGTTCATGATGCTCACAGGACTGTTGGCGATGGAACTTAGGGCGTAACCAGGTTCGGGTCATGGGCACTGTTCCGGGCATGCGCGATTTGCGGATGACTCAAACAACACAAAACACCACTTTGGATCCAGTGCCTCCATGCGACCCCCAAACTGGCGCGTGGATTTTCCCGCCTAAACTTCGGGTCCCACAACAGTCGCATCCAATTGAGTTGCGCCATTCCATGACACACGAACTCTTTCACCTGGTTGAGCGACACTCACCCCACCCTCATCTCTGTCAAAATTCCCGGTGGGAAAAGTTACATGCAAATCTGCGCGGCTCCAGATCCCAAGCCAACCAAACACCCCTCTTGCAACAGCCTGATGTCAAGGGTTTTCAGCACTTGGACAATCAGCACAAGCATGAGGAAACAGATCTCGCTCACAAGTGTTCCCGAGTTTCCACACCAGCCCGCTATCTACGTTTTTAGCGACTCCATCATAGAGCAATGCCTGCACGCCGAAGCGCACGCGGCAAGGGAAAGGAGAAACTTAGCGACGATGAACCGATGGAAGACCCCCCGTATGTCGCATGGATGAAGGAGTGGCAAAAGCAGGGGAAGTCGTCCCCTTCCATCAAGCGTATTGCTGAGGCAAAGCGCGACTCTGCTAGCGCCAGCACTAGCAGCGGTCCCCGGCATGACTACAATGAAACTGGGGGCGACACGGACGTCAGCGACGCCGAGCTTGAGGAGATCGTGTCAGAATCGGACAGTGATGCCGATACCGACAACTACAAGGACGGCAGTGACGACGAAGTGGAAGATTCGGACGGTGGCGAAGTAGGAAGCAGCGACGACCGCAACACACGTCGATCGAAGAAGGAGAAGCGCCCGCCGACATCGCGCAACAAGCGACAGTGGTCGGACGCAGAGCTGACATCACTCGCGGCCGCCCGTTGGAACACGAAGGACGACCTGAAGGCGATGCAAGGGAAGCAAGGGAGCCAGTACTGGAAGAAGCTGCAAGCTCATATGGTTGAGAGGGACGCCACGTGGGACCGCGATGAGGGGCAGATGTCGAATGCGTGGAAACGCCTCGAGAAAAAGTACCTGAACACGAAACGGGTGGAGACGCAGAGCGGGGGGGAAGCAATTAAGAAGAAGCTGTGGTGGGACTACGTGTATCATCTGAAGAAACACTCGGCGAAAGCCGAGGCCCACGCACTGGACGGAGGAGGCGCCGCTAACGTTGACGTCCCTGCGTACGCTACCGTGCCCGGCACCAATGTCGGGGAGACCTCGGCTCCTCCCTCGCAGGGACGTCATCGCGGTAACCGACGTGGAGCGGCATCACACAGTGAGTTGTGCCTCAGTAAGTGCACGGTTTCGGGTTTAGACATTGTTCCAATGATTCTATATTTCACTGACAAGCATACAGACAATATCAAAGCAGCCTTATTGCCATACGTCCCTACACCCACTCCTACAGATGTTGTAGTCACACCACCACCCAAACGAAGGCAGATAGACGAAACCGCCACAATGGCAGCAGCAAAGCTTGTGAGCGACGCCATTAACTCCTCCAACGCGATGGTGTTGCGCCAGCTATAAGACTCCCCGCATCTACTTGTCGCCGCCATGAACATGGCTGGCTTACGACAGCAGATGGCCAGTCCGCCTGTACCACCTGCGGCGCTCGCGACTACGCCGCCACCAGCACCGCCTGCAGACGCAAGCGACGCCAACATGGCGGGGTCGGAGGATGTGGCGGAGCAGCACGAGCCTTAGCACGCGGACTTTGACACACGGTGACGCCGGAGGTAAGCGCGATGGATGTGCTTGCCAAAGTAGTGCCGACGCACGCGCAGATAGGCAAGCGTAGGGTTGTCTAGGCTCTGCCACTCGTACTTATCCATGCCACTCCTCATCCACCAGCCGTTCGGGAGTCCAGCCCATATATAGCGGCGGGGGTTGTTCGTTTTCATCCTAGGCGTGCTAACGGTCTGCAGCATGTTGTGCAGGATGATGATGCAGACCGTCCCTGCACACACGCGCCAGAGCTTGCTCTCGTGCCTGCGCGCGAAGAGCCTCCAGTGTCCCTTCAGTGCGCCAATCGTGCGATCGACCACCATGCGCGTAGCAGACTGGACGTAGTTGTACGTCTGCTCCCACTTCTTCATCAGTCGTCGTTGTGGAGCGTGAAGGGGGGTGAGCATGTAGGACTTCAGAGGGTAGGTCGCATCCCCCACAAGCTGATAGGGGGCGATTTCCCCACTCTCTAGCCTGCCATGAAGATCTGATGTCGAGAACACGCCTTGATCATGCATTGAGCCAGGATTGCCAACCATGTAATCCCATATGACACCCTTTGAATCACACGCAACTTGAAGTTGTACGCTATAGACCGACTTCCGGTTGAAATAGTCACCACGGTGGGCCTCCATGCCCTTTAACTGAATATGTGTCCCGTCAATCGCACCGATGACATTGGGCACTCCTTTGATTGCGCGGAGGTCGAGTGCCATCTCCTCTCTCATTTCCTCCGGTGGGAACTGCACCCAGTCGCGCTTGAACTTGCGGGGGAACCACACCAAGAAGGCATCTACCAGGCGGTGGATGAGTCCTCTATGCAGCCCAAACATTATGCTCATGTCGTGATACGTCATAGCACTTGCAAAGTATTTAATCGGGATGAGACAGCAAAGCAACAATGGAATCTCATTCATTTCGACAAAGCGAGACATGGGAAACGCCATTTTGTCTGCAATGATGTCGAAGACTTCACGCGTAATGCGGAAGGTATCTTCGAACTCCTCGTCAAACATCGCCCGGATCTCCTCGGCCCATTCTGCGACCCGTGCATGGCAAGTCCGTTTCCGACTCTTGTGGCGCTCGGTTTCACGGAGCACGCGCTCCTGATCCACGGTCTGTGCCATAGGAAGGAGTGTGTATATCCACTCTATAGTGGCTAGAGAAACTACACGCTGCCACGAGTTGAGAAGGTACTCATGCCACAGGTGTAAGGCAACACAAAGTATGAGCATATGTGCTGTGAGCATGGTTTATGGCAACCCAATTAGCAACGATGAAAGATGCATGCGGCCATCTAGAGCTGAAAAGTGCTCTCAAGGCGCCCACTATGTTAGCACCGCGGTGGGAGAAAGGCGCCTTGCTGTGGTGCCGCTTGTGCTTGTAAACATGGCGTCCGGAGCGTGGGAGAGCGAGAGATGGTGTGGTGTCGGGGCTTGTATCGGTGAGCATGGTCACGTCAGTTGTACTGGATTGTGTTACACGTTATTGGTGTATATGTCAGAATAGAGAAGGAAGGAATGAAACCGAGAAGAGGGGTTTCACTAGCAGGCAGTTGAGTACATATAGCAAAACCTAACAGGGCTGTACTCACTATAGAATACCCCACCGCAGACTAGAGAAATTACACATTCTCACACACCCCCATAGTCAAAGTGGGGTATGATCAGCACAACAAGCAGCAGTTTATAGTTCACAAATATAAGCAAAGCTAGAAGCTATCACAGAGGGCAAGTGTGGAGGAGGAGGGACTATGAGAGGAGAGGAGGTAGTGGGCGGCAGCTGAAGCTGCTGGCACACGGCGCAACTGGAGCAACTGGCACACGGGCAACTGGAGCAACTGGCACACTGGCAACTGGAGCAACTGGCACACGAGCAACTAGAGTAACTAGCTCCGCGGCTAACTCTGAGCGGCAGGAGCAACGGACCCACGGGCGACTGGAGCAACGGGCTCACGGGCAACTGGAGCGATGGGCTCACGGGCGACTGGCGCAACGGTCTCACGGGCGACTGGAGCTGTTGGCTTCACGGCGACCACCCCCCTTCAACCTCCCCCAACTGTCCCACCCCCCTTTCACACACCCCCTGCTGCACCCCTAGCTCCAATCCCGTATCACCCTCCTAGCGCCACTCCCTCGGCTCCCACACATCCACCCCCCTCAGCGGCAGCTGCAGCAGTGGGAGACGGAGGAGGAGGAGGAGCAGGGGACGACTCACACACCCGCCACCCCCATACCCGCCACCCCACAGGTGCACGAGGATAGGAGGCGGCAGGGGCGGCTCGCGGGCTGCAGGGGCGGCTCGCGGGCGGCAGGGGGGGGGGGAGCGCGCGGGCCCCCGAGGGCGCCTCGACGGGCGACGGAAGGGGGGGGGGGGGTCGCGCGGGCCCCCGAGGGCGCTACAACGGGCGACGGGAGGGGGAGGGGGGGGAGGGCGCGCGCGAGCCCCTGAGGGCGCCACGACGGGCGACGGGAGGCGGGCCGCGCGCGGGCCCCCGAGGGCGCCACGACGGGCGACGGGAGGGGGCCGCGCGCGGGCCCCCGAGGGCGCCACGACGGGCGACGGGAGGGGGCGACGCGCGGGCCCCCGGGGCGCCGCGACGGGCCGTTAGGGCAGGGCCGCGACGAGCAGCGGCAGGGCAGAGGCCGCGGGTGGCGGCAGGGCAGGGCCGCGACAGGCCGAGGAGGCAGGGGGCCGCGACGGGCCGAGAAGGCAGGGGGCTGCGACGGGCCGTTAGGGCAGGGCCGCGACGGGCCGTTAGGGCAGGGCCGCGACGGGCGGCTCTAGGGCAGGGCGCGCGACGGCGCAGGTGAGGCAGGCGTGAAGCGCGCTTCGAGCAGGGCAGGAAAAAAAATGATCGTTGTGGGCCCTAAAAAAAAAAAAAAACGTTCCCACGAGGGAACCTGCTCAGAATACCATGTCAGAATAGAGAAGGAAGGAATGAAACAGAGAAGAGGGGTTTCACTAGCAGGCAGTTGAGTACATATAGCAAACCCTAACAGGGCTGTACTCACTATAGAGTACCCCACTGCAGACTAGAGAAATTACACATTCTGACAGTATATGGGACATTGACGGGCGTGAGTCGAAAGAAAACGTCCGTCTTAAAACCGGGGTGCACATTCAGCTGAATGTGCATCAAAGGTTATCCCTTGACTGAGTGGGTTACGAGGTGTGCTTTCAACCCCTTCAAGTCGAAATTCGTTTCCCCCCTCCCCCGCAATTTCGTTTCCCCACGCCCCCGCAATTTCATTTCCCCCTCCCCGTCGAAATTCGTTTCCCCCCTCCCCCGCAATTTTGTTTCCCCCCTCCCCCGCAATTTCGTTTCCCCCCCCTCCCGCCAATCTGTTTCATCCCTCCCGCCATTCGGTTTCACCCACTCCCGCCATTTCACCCCCTCCCGCCACCTACGAAATGCCCGAAGCTCTAGCGGAATCATTTTTTTGTCGCCCCTCGTGAGCCAATCACTGTTTTTCTCCAAACCCCCTTCCCAACATCTCAAGCCGAACCGCGTTGAATGTGCACCCTGGTTTTAAGAGGGAGACCCAACCTGGGGTCGCAGCTCAATCTGATTGGTAGGGAACACATTGAACACCCCAGTCGCATGCAGTTTGCTGGATGACCCGAAGTTCGGACCGCGGGCGCTTCCAGAGTCCAGTTTGGGTCATGCGCTAAATGAGTACGACCCAAACACTTGAATGAACAGTGCTCATGACCGGAACCAAAGATACGCCCTTTGAGCTGCCAATTGGTTGCTCCACTTGAGCTCCGTTCTGCGCGCACAGAATCTGGCGCGCGGAAGTGTAGGTTCTCGTGTCGGGTTGTTTGTTGTGCTCACCACCCTCCTCGGCAACACCAGTGTCTGAACTTCATGCCATCACGCCATCCATACGGTACGATCCATCACGATCGTAGGATCATACGACCCCATCCCATTCACGCAACGCGGCAATTCCACCACTATCCCAGTGTCACTTTGGTTGCTGACGCAAACCACGATATTTCCGAGTTATCGCTTTCGAACGATTCTGACCGAGCAAAAACGTGAGGCACCGGATTAAAAGCGAACTTTGTCAACGAAGTTCGGACCATCACCTGGATTGTGACACTGACGCCATGGCCCAGTATTGGTTTTGTCAGTCGTACATCTGACGCGATGATTTAGACCTAGCATCTGTAGGCCAGATGGTCCCGCGCACATCGCGACTACTTTTCTGTTTGCGTTTCTATTCAAAGTTGAGTAGCCATTCTTTCATTATTTATGATTTCTCAGCAGTGACTTCAGCGTGTCAGATTGATTAATCTTATGGCGGCTCCTATGGCACAGCGTCCTCCGTACCTCATTTTACAGTTTCCCAATGGCGAGCGCAAGGTTAGTTGGAGTTTCTCTTTCAGGAATAACGGATTGTTGTTTTCCGCTGTAAGGTTTCAAGACTCCCTGACCCTTATTCACTTCGGGTCGCTATCATCCAACGATGTAATAATATGATTTGCTCATCTCACCTCCGCCGATTTTCACCCGGGTTTTCTGGCAGGAAATACGCGACGCTGTCACGATGCTAGGTCGAGCGACGTTTCCCATTGATCCGAAATCTATTGTCTGCTGCAGTCGGAGGCAAGCGGAGATTCGCATCGCCAGTCCAGGTTCAGACCACCTTCCCACCCGTGGCGATCACTGCACTGCTGTTGCTGCTGCTGCTGCTGCTGCGGTAGCTTTCCCTGGCGATCAAGATAAGCAGCAATTTCCAGCTGTGACAGCGAGGATGACGTGTCTCGGAGTCAACCGCATTTGTTTCAAGAAATGCCGCAGGCCGGACTCTCTTCTGCCGAGAGCTACGGAAACAGCAGCAGGTGCATCAGCAACAGCAGGGAAGGTAGGATCAGTAGAAGCAGTAGGAGTGGTATCAGGACCGGGAACTGGAGCAGCAGGGGAGAGCTCACTATCACGTACTGGCCGCGTCAGGAGAAATTCCTCGTCAGTGTTGGTGCTGGCTAAGGGCGTCTCCGTCTGCCTGTCTCATGGTGACCAGTTTTTCCTAGCTGCAAGCCCTAAGTGCCTTGTCAGCGTGATTATACCTGGTTGTGGCAGTAGCGAGGCCAAGCAGACGGTTCGTGCTGCGAGGAGAGGAGAGGCAGAGGGAGAAGAGGTAGCGGGAGGAGCATCAGAAGGGGGATCTCAGGTCACAAGGGGAGAAGGTAGAAGCAGCGACGCTAGTGAGGAGAAGATGAGGGAGGGTGGGAGGTTGGCAGAGGAGCTGGGGCACGGGGAGGGGAGCGATGAGGCGGGAAGGCAAGCAGATCGAAGAGTCGTTGATATGGTGGATTCCGTGAGGGAAAGGAGAAGGGTGGGAGGTGATGTGTGTGATGATGACTGGAGAGAGGAAGCTCAGATGCTCGAAGAGAAGCTTGGTGGGGCGGGAGGGAGAGAGGAGATTGGGATGAGGGAGCAGGCGATGGGAATGGAGGGCGTTGGGGTGAAGAGACTGAGGGAGGTGGCAACGAGGAATGCGTTGTGTCTGGACGCAGTAGGTGGTATAGGGAAACGCGGAATGAGAGTTAAGAGGAGGGCCTGGAGGTTTGTGTTGGATTCGGAAGAGCAGGAAGACCAGCGGCAGGGGGAGGAGGATGAGGAAGAAGAAGAGGAAGAGGAAAGGGATGAAGAGGAGGAGGAGGAGAAGTGGGAGGCGGGAATGGAGGAGGTGGTGGTGAGTCTAACAGGGTACGAAAGACTTGCGCGATCGTCTGTGAAGCTCCTGATTCAAGCCTCAGGAGCGCGGTTCACACGAGAATTCTCCCCACTTCTCAACACACACCTGGTACGTCATGCCCCAGCCTTCAGGTCAAGTCGTGTTGGAAAGTCATTTCACGCTCCCTACATGATTTCAGCCTTTTGTGACTCTGCATCTCTCATCCCGCTGCTCCTCCCTGCCTGCAGGTGTGCAATCGGTTTGAAGGGCCCAAGTACGACCTGGCAGTCCGCAGCAACGCAGCTCTCCATGCCATGCGCTGCCATGCTGACAGCAACCAGTGCGATTGTGATAGTAACGAGGTCGTGGCATGGAGGCACAGGGGGGACAGCGAGGGCGCAGTGTGGGTGGTTAACCACCGGTGGCTCGAGGACTGTCTGCTGTACTCGCGCCGAGTTCCTGAAGCTCCTTACGCCCTCCTCCCGTACGTGCTGCATGTTTGGTGTGCATGCATCTTGTCCCGTACGTGCTGCATCCTAGTTACGCTTAATGTACCCCCGAGGCTTGTTATGCCTGACTTTTGTATATTCTGCCCCTTCAGAGTTTTTTTTAGTTTGCATTTGGAGGACTTTGGTAGGGCACATTCACTGCACTTTTTGCAGCTGAGTCGTTTTTACTCACCTGAATTAATACACACACCTCATTAATACACCAGAATTCGTTGTACACCTCATTCTGTAATTATTATCACATAATCACCTTCTCTTCTTTTCTCTTCCCTTCCCTTCCCTGCCCTTCCCTTCTCTTCAATTCCCTTCCCTTCCCTTCCCTTCCCTTCCCTTCCCTTCCCTTCCCTTCCCTTCCCTTCCCTTCCCTTCCCTTCCCTTCCCTTCCCTCACTCCTTCCCCCAGGGGCGATGCAGTGGGCCCTCCATGTCTCTTTCCCTCACCCACCGCACCCCCCTTACCACCAGCACCCCCCTTATCGTCTGCGCATCCAGTACCACCTGCACTGTCACATGACCTGCTGCTGCACGCGCTCCCGTCCGTTGCGTCACCACCACCACCACCTGCCCCTTCCCAGCCTGCCCATACGCCTCCCCGTGTCACCCTTCCAGTCACCGTCGCTCCTCCATCACCACACCACCCATCAACCATCCCAAGGCCCCCACCCCCGCCTCCTCTTCCCCCAGAGGAACCCTCTGTTCTTCCCTTGGTCGCACCGGCGGCTCTTCCCTTAATGGACGACTGCAAGGCAGGCGCAGCAGAGGAAGGGCTGTGGAATGAAGCAGGGATAATGCAGGGGGAAGATAAACCGCTTTTGATGGTACAGGCAGAACCCGGGGTTCTCGCGTCAAGAGAGAATGTTTTGGAAGATGTTGGGAGCGGGTGGGGTGGTGGTGCGGGAAGCAGCGGGCTGAGGGAAAACAGTGGGTCCGTGGCAGGCTTTGCAAACGACCGAGGCAAGGATCCGGTTGGGCGAGGTGAGGGGGCTGGAAAGGCGAGGCGCTTCACTAAGAGCAGCCCCTTTAAGAGGAGGAGAGTGCAGGGTAAGGAAAATGTCCCAGATGGGTGTTCAGAGGGGCATGGAGGGGGTAAGGGTGGTGTGGTGACGCGGATTGAAACATCCGCTTTAGCCGATGAGGTGAGAGGGCACGGCGTTGCTACTGCAACAGCGACAACACGACAGGGAGCAGCACAAGTAAGAGCAGCTGCGGTGCCTGCTGCAGGACCACCAACAGCAGCAGCAGAGGTACCGGTGGCAGCAGCACAAGCAGAAGAAGCAGCATCACCAGTTTCAGCAGCAGAAACAGTAGCAGCAGCAGCAGCACCAGTATCAGCAGCAGAAACAGTAGCAGCAGCAGCACCAGTAGCAGCAGCAGCAGCAGTTGCACCACCAGCATCAGTAGCAGCTGTAGCAGAAGCAACGGCAGTTGAAAGGCCAAGCGAGGTGCGTTCAGGAGAGATAATCCACCCCTCCACGCCCCCGCCTGCTCCCTCGTCTCCCCATCAAGCTCCCCCATCCCCCCCCCCGCCCTCCCCCAAGGCCTCCCGGTCGCCCACTCAAACCTCCTCCCCATCTAAATGCCTGTATGACAGGGTTGGGGAAGACGGCATATGGCCTTCGATCCATTTGGGGTCTCCTGTTCCTCTCTCTCTGTTGCCCTCGCAACCTGCTCCTGGTGGCTTTCAGGTTGATCCTGATTGTTCTCAGGTTGCTCCTGTTTGCTCTCAGGTTGCTCTTGATAGTTCTCAGGTGAAAACAGCAGAGGAGATAAAAGGGGGACGGGAGGAGAGGAGAGAAGGGATGGACGCGCAAGGGAGGGGTCCAGAGGGTAAGGAGACCAGAGAACCAGATTATGGAGGGAGGGAACCAGAGGGGAGGGAGAGAAGAGCAACAGATGCTGGAAGTGTGGAGGAGGAAGAAGAGGACTTTACAGATAGAATCTCGCTGTCTCCTGACATTGGGGGGGGTTCTCGCCACAAACCACTTGACTGCAGGCACAGGCACCTCGCTCAGCAACTTCTACCTGAAAATTCACCTGAAGGTGTTCCTGAATCGTCTCCTGAGCATTTACCTGATGAAGCGGCTCGTTTGAACTCGTCTCAGCCAGGTGAATGCTCAGCACCAGAGGATGGCTACCGTGAGATAGAACCAGTGGGGACAGGTGGAGAGCAAAGGGAGCTACCGGCTGTCGCTGGTGCTGAGAATTGGGGAGGAGAAGCTTATATGGAGGAGGATGACAGCTCATTTCAGCAAGCGCCAAGTCTGCTGGCGTCTCTTTGGAGACCAAGAGAAGAGGGGGAAGATCGGGGGGTGCTGGTGGATGGGCCGAGAGAGCAGCAGGAGGTGGCTTGTGAGTTGGCTGAAATGGCATGGAGAAGGGAGGGCGCAGGTGGGGGGTTGCTGGTCGGTAGGCAGAGAGGCGGCGGGAAACTAAGGGATGTGAGACAAGTGGAAGAGGATGTGGTGCGAGAGGGTGTGAGGGGAGAACGTGTGACTGAAGAGGGTGTGAGGGAAGAGGACGAATATGTGATACAAGGGGATGTGAGACTGGGGCACGTGGGGCAGGAGAAGGTGGAGGGTGTGAGGAACGAGGAGGTGGCACAAACGGGTGAGGGAAGAGGGGCAGGAGGGAGAGGCAGGGTTGGAGTGGTGCTGCAGCAAGAGCGATTAGACAGTGGTGATGTGATTGTGCTTTCAGACAGCGACAGTGGCAGGGATAGTGACAGTGAGAAGGACAGTGATAGTTGTGGCTTGCAGATGGGGAAACGTAGTAAAAGGGGAGGTGAGGGGAGTGGGCGAAGGGTGAGAGGCTTGTGGGAGGATGAAGGGGAATGTAAGGAACGGGAGGTGGGGGCAGAGGAGAAAGAAGAAGAGGAGGAAGAAGAGAAGGAGGAAGAGGAAGAGGAGGAGGATGAGATTGAGTTCACACAGCGTCTGCCTGAGAATATGGGGAGGGATGGCATGGCAGCAAGCGAGCCAGCGAGAGGACGCACAGGGGGTGCTGATGGGGTGAGAGACAGTCACGTGCATGGAAGCCAGGGGCCACACGTGAGAGCTTGTGAGGGAGGTGTGGGGCGAAGCACATGGCACGGTCGACCGAGTGTTGAGAAGGCGGATTTTGGAGGACGAGAAGGGGGGAGGGAGTGTGAGGGGCAGATGGGGCAGGAGGGAGGGATTGAAGAGACAGTGGGCCGAGGGGGAGATGAGGGCGAGAGGGGAGGGGAACGGGGAGGGGAGCAGAGATTGAAGAGACTGCGCAAGGCAACGTGGAGGAGGGATCTGTTGCAGAGAAGAACTGCTGCTGCTGCTGAGACTGGTGGGCATGGTGGTGATGGTGGAAATGGCAGAAGATCCGGTAGAGGAAATGGTGGTGGTTATGTTAGATGGAATGCGGTTGGTGGCGGTGATGAGGCAGAGGACGAGGAAGAGGATGCAGAAGGCTGTGCTGTAGGAGGGGTGCATTCAGGGGACGTGCCTCAAGAACCCATCTCGCCTAGTCACGCAGCGACAGCTGGCATGTTGGCCGATGACGAGGCGCCTCCTGGCAGTCCGGCACGTGGCGAAGGGACCAATGGTGGGCTGACACGTGGCAAGGGCGTGTGGACGTTGGAGGCGTTTCTGGGAAGGAAGGTGGAGCCGAGAAGACCGTTGAAAATAGCAGAGGTGGGAGTGGGAGAGGTGAGAGAAGCAGAGGGTAGGATACCGGAACTGTCCCTCCTGCGAGAGGGGAGTAGGGGTGTGAGCCAACAGCAGCAGCAACAGCAACAGCAACAGCACGAGCACCTTCAGCAGCAGCAGATGCGGATGAGAGAGGTGCCATCGTTGGTACCAGGACAAGCGGATGCAGCAGCAGGTGTTGCAGGTGGTGTGGCAGCAGGGGTAGCAGGGGTATCTGCAGCTGTGGGGGGGTCTGAAACTTCAGGAAGCAGAGCCACCATCCACAGATACTTTCCTCCATCATCTACCCGACCCTCTGTGCCGGCGTCTAGTTCCAGGCAAGCCAGTCGGCTCTCCCCCGTGAGGGGCCAGCAACGGAGCAGCCGCTCTCCTAGAAGCAAGCAGAACCAGCAGCAGCTGCTTCGACCAAGCCAACAGAGCAATCACCCTCGCAGCCACCAGAGCAGTCACCCAAGAAGCCACCTGTCCCCTGGGAGGATAACTATAAGGGCCTCTTGCTCTGGTGACCCCTTTCGGCTTGCCACTGCATCACATGCTGCCCCTCCCGCCGCTCATCGTCTTACCGCCATACCTGCTGCTCCTTCCTCTGTCCCCGCAGCTACAGCCACTGCTGCCGGCCCTGTCCCCACCCGCACCACCCACGCCCCTGCTCCCTCCCGCCCTCTCCCTCCCCTTGCAAGCTGTGAACTGCAAGGTTCTGCGCACACCCCCCCCAGAGCAGTGCCTGACACAAACCAGAAGGCACCTCCTCGAACACCCCCCGGAGCAGTGCTAGACGGCAGTAGGAACCAAAAGTCATCCTTTCGCACTCCCACCAAGGCGGTGTTTGATGGGAACCAGAAGGCGGTAGTTGCTCGCACGCCGCCCAGGGCAGCGTTTGCGAGTCCCAGTGGGGGGTGTGCGTGTGCCATCTGCCAGGAGGACACTCCGGCCTCGCAGATCGGCGTGCTGCCCTGCATGCACGCCTTCTGCTACAGCTGCATCCGCAAGTGGGCTGAGAGTGCGGTGAGTATCATTATTCCTGTCTTCCCGTTCCCCTGCCCCCTGCTGCCCTGCATGCATGCTCTCTGCTACTGCTGCATCCGCAAGTGGGCTGAGAGTGCGGAAAGTAGCTCTATTCCTTTCCTCGCCTCCTCTTTCTCCTCCTCTCCAAGCCGCCCCTTCTCCCCTGTCCTCGTACCCCCCTTTTTTTTTTTTTTTTTTTTTTTTTTTCGTTTCTCGGTAAATCAAAAGTTAATTGTCTCCAGTTTCCACCATGCCTGTGTGACGTGTCCCTGCGCCTTGTTTCGCCCCCTTCCCAGGCCACAGCCATTCCCGGCTGTCCTCTTTGTAAGGAGCCCTTTGAGTTCATTACAGTGCGCAACAAGACAGCCAGCAGAAGAGCAGCCGAGGCTGCTAAGCGCACCAGTCTCCCTGATGCTGCTGCTGCTGCTGCTGCGCCTGTGGATGAAGAGGGTGATATTCAGGGGGATGGGGAGGACGAGCGTATTGTGATGGTGCCAATCCGCAAGAGAAGGGCCCCCACTGATGAGTCGCCACTCGATGTAAGCCCGCCTTCACGAGAGTTCCTAGAATGATTTCTCTTTTCTCTTCTTTTTGTCTGCTTCTTTTGTTTTTTCGCTTCCCTCTCCGTTCTTCAATCTGCTTGTGCTATCCGTTTATATGATCTTTGAGGAACCTCCATTCATCTCAACACCTCCATTGTTAATGACTTTTGCGCCTCCCACAATCCCCCCCACCTCCACCCCCACCCGCTTCCCCCTGCTCTCCAGACCATGGTGTGCTGTGTGTGCCAGTCAGGCGCCATGGAGGATCTGCTGCTGCTGTGTGACGCCTGCAACCACCTGGGAGCGCAACTTCTGCTATGAACCATCGCTCCCTCCCAACCTCCCCCTCCCTCCCCTCCAGACCATGGTGTGCTGCATGTGCCAGTCGGGCACAATGGAGGATTTGCTGCTGCTGTGTGATGGCTGCAACCACCTGGGAGCGCAACTTCTGCTATGAACCATCGCTCCCTCCCAACCTCCCCCTCCCTCCCCTCCAGACCATGGTGTGCTGCGTGTGCCAGTCGGGCACAATGGAGGACTTGCTGCTGCTGTGCGACGGCTGCAACCACCTGGGAGCGCACCACACCTTCTGCCTCGACCCGCCGCTCGCTGCTGTGCCCTCTAGCCAGGAGCCCTGGTTCTGCCCTGCTTGCTCTGAGAGGAGGTAAGTTCCAGTGGTGTATTCCGGTTTTGAGGTGCCTCAAAACTATACCTTTTGCCTCGACCCGCCACTCCCTGCCGTGCCCTCGAGCCAGGAACCCTGGTTCTGCCGCGCTTGCACTGAGAGGAGGTAAGTTTTTGAGGCGCCTAAAAAACACACCTTCTGTCTTGACCCACCGCTCTCTGCCGTGCCCTCTAGCCAGGAGCCCTGGTTCTGCCCTGCTTGTTCCGAGAGGAGGTGGGTGCTGCGCGCATAGCCCCCCCACCCCATTGAAGGAATTTCAGTTCCTATAGATCAAGCGTTCTGAGTATTATTCGTTTCTTACCTTCTGGGTTGACACTCCAGACAAGCGAATGCGATTGACTGAACCTCTTTTTCTCCTCCTTTGATCCAGGACTCCTCGACGGACTCGCCGCCGCCTCCAAGTGGATAGGCAAGCATCAGCAACTGCCAGGAGGAGGCTGATAGGGAGCCGAGCAGCAACACGTGCGAGCGGACAGCAGCGGGGTGAGGTGAACACGGCCCAAGTAGATTCGCCTCAGCCTGTGGGAGGGCTTGACGCTGATTTTGCAAGTGGCATTCTTGGGAGCGCGTTTGGGGATAGGACGAGGTCAAGATTGAGAAACAGCAGGCAAACTACGCTGCCATTCTTCAGAAGTGTCAGATAGGCTGCACTGCAGTGAACCGGGGACCTGCCTTGCGACTGAGGATAGGAGTCTGTTCCTTTGGCGTGATTTAGTGTAGCCAAAGCCGCAAAGAGGTTTACGTTTGTGCGGGCTTTCATTTGTAAGCATCCTATCCACTAACCATTTGGCAAACTTGCGTCTCATCTCAATATGTTGTTTCCATATTGAGGCTGGCATAGATTCCAAGAGTGAATACGTTAAAAAATGTAATGGTGTGATGAACTGTTTGTGAAATGGCTCTGAATGAAGTTTGGCCAGGTAGAGGTAGGAAGTTGATTGTGATCTTTCTGTAGTCCTGTATTAAGTTCTAGTGTACCCTAACAATGATGAAATTGATTGAATTGCACCTGGGCCCACACCCCAACATGTGCGCCAAGCTTCCTGGCTCAATCAGCGGAGCTAGGCCCGCCACCGGGGCATTGTTTCCCTGAGAGGCGGAATGTACCTCGCTCGTGGACCTAAGGCCAGGGCATCCGCACGAAGCATGCACAGCTGACTCACGTCGATTGGATGCACGGCGCAGGCAGGCAACTGCATGCAGTGACGGAAACTTTTTGTTCTTGGCGTTTTCCGCGAGATTCGAGGCAACGTTTCGCGAAACCCCCCTCTGACAATTCCACAGCTCAAGCCTCAAGAATTTCGCAAAGCACAACGACCGCGTCTAACTTTTTTCGCAGCAGCTTTCGCAAAAAGGGGGAGAATGGATCACAATTCACCATCACAGAACGTCCGCGGAACTTCGACGGAAAAGGTTGCCGTTCCCCCGCACGTGTTTCGATTGCCTTGGTGCTGGGTCTGCTGAAGCGGATAGGCGGAGGCGAACCTGTGAAACATTGACGGGGGTTTGGGGGAAAGTCTACTGTGCTGGGATGAAGTTACTGCGCTTGGGGAAAGTCAACAGTGCTTGTACGTAGCTGTCCCCTGCAATTGGGGATAAGTCGTCTGCGCTTGAGGGGAAACCTACCGCGCGTGTTCTCAAGATGTGCTGCTAACTGGGCGTTTTGTATAAGAAACTGAAGAATCGCCTCCTAGTTATTCCACTTCACTCCCAAAGCAGCTTTCTACGACCAGTTTCTATGCTTCAAGCTGCTGAGGTCATCTGCTGTAGTCTACCAGGAAGTCCGTCGATGCTGCAATTTCACTTTGAACGGAGCTTCCTCTTTTATTAGGTAGCCCGCGTTCTACATTGAGTAGGGTTTGTAGTTATCCCTGCAGCCGTACCAACCGATTGTTGTTCTTGACTTAGAAAAGGCAGCTGGACGTGAATTTCGTGGAAATCGAGGCACGTTATGGCGTCTCAGATTGCAGGTCAAGCAGCAGGATGGCTCGACGTGAAAGTCATTTACGCCAGAATATCTGCTCAAAACATCATCAACAGCAGCTCCGATTACCTCGTCTTTTCTTGTCCTCCACGCGATATCTCTTCAGAATTGGAAGTTAACGGCGCGAGAAGAAGCCCGTTGGAAGACGTCTCGTTATCGTTAAGAAAAGACCGAGCAGACTCTGAAAGTTCCGAAGCGACATTCGTCAGCACAGACAGATTAAGAATCCGAAGAACTCTCTCTTTTGATATCTTTCATGAAGGGGAACAACTGGTCGCCTGCTCGCTCAATCTACGACCCAGACAGGCATTGGAGGAGACGGTTTTAGGCTTACCCGTATTACCTGAACGAGGGTTACCGTTGGAAGGTCAGTGGACGCTTGAATGCTCCTGCACCACTAGCAGTTCCTGGAGCGGGTTTGCCGTCAAGTCGGTTCAAGAGCTGTCGGATCACGCAGTTCAGCCGTCTATGGAGATCTGCATAGTCGGCAGGTGTGACGGTTTGCCGGTCATGCTGACGGAGACGGTGCAACTGACCGCCAGGCGGAAGAACCACTGGAAGGCAGGTCTGGACGCAATTCCCGAGGTTGAGGAACCCGACCGGATGCATGCCAGGACGGCGGCTCTCGACGAGGATCAGCGGAAAGTCGTCGTTTTTCAGGTGCGAGGCATAATCATGTTTTGGTTCTGGTTTTTTACCTGTGACCCGGCTTTCTTCCCCCTTTCCCCACTCCCCCTCCCACCCCAACCCCCCTCCCGCACCCGTCTCGCCCCCTCTTGCCTTTTACCCTCCACCTAGTGCTTCTTTCCGTCTCGTTATGTACTGTATTTCTTGTCCGCTGCGGTTTTCAGTGTGTTGTATGTTATCCGTGTTCTGGAGAGTATGAATTGTCACTCCGTCTGCCTTTAGTCAAACTTCCATCTCTCAATTGTCAATTTCTTCCTCCACTGCCCCTGATTTGTTCATACAGGAAAATTACAATGGTTCTGAGAAGCAGCCGAGCCAGTTTCCAGGATTCTACGATCTCCCTGCAGGCTATGCTGAAAATGAGGAGGGAAATGGCGAGCTTTCCTGGTTCAATGCTGGAGTGAGGGTTGGTGTGGGTCTTGGACTTGGCATGTGCATAGGAGTGGGTATAGGCGTGGGTCTTCTAATCAAGACGTACCAGACAACGGCACGGTCGTTTCGTAGAAGCCCTTTTTAGTTTGAAATGGTAGACTTCCCTTCCATATGTGTGGGCCCTACTGCATTTGCATCTGCAATAATCTGTTCATAAACGCCACTAAAGCTCATTCTGGCAGTGGCTACAGTGCTTGCTGTGAAGGTCAAAGGTACACAGAACGCTTATGAGCTCGAGGAACTATTGCCTTGCTCCCCCAGTGAAACTACAAGATGAAACTTCTTCAGAGCAGTTATTTGGTCATCATTATATTCCTTCCTCTACTGTCAACAGACATAGAAAAATGCATATATATGCGTGAGATATATATATTACAGCATAGTGTTCTGTGCTTCAAAGTCTCTCAAGACGGAAAAGCATGCCACAAGTAACCATCATGTGACTCGATAACGTCAATGGTAAAAAACAAACCGTCATCACCCGGATATAAGACAGTGTTGAATAGTAGACAGGGGTTGTCTATTATACGGGTGTCTCTTATAAACAGGCTAGCCTTTTTATACGACACCTATTTGTGTGTACGAGATAAGACATATGTGTCTTATAATAGAAATTGCAATGTATTATAGTGAAAAATGAAATACCGCGTACATTTTTACCCTTGCGACACGCGAATTCTGCCACGTGCTGACTCATGAACTACCAATTTTGCCTCTGCAAGTATTCGGGATGACGTGGCGCCCCGAACAATGGTTGCCGAAGTGGCACCTTCGCAATATCCACACTCTTAATGAGAAACTCTTTTGAAGATGCGTGAAAGTATTTCTAAGTAGTTTAAAAATGTTTCCATTTATAAGACCTATAAGACACCCAAAACCTCCCCAAATACAAGATAACCCAAGCATTTTTTTTAGTGTATGAGATAAGACATATATGTCTTATATCCGCGCGATGACGGAATGTGTACGGTAAGGTAACTGTATCGAGTATCCTGACGGGCTTGGTAAGTGGGGTCATGGATTCAGTCACTAAAAACTGTTGGAAACATATAGTTCGCGCTTCTGAAGTGTCGAACACTACAACACAAGCGAAGCGAACTACAACGAAGTAACAGCGAGTCAACCAAAACGATTGATAGAAACACAACAGCAAGAGGTTAAGTGAAGGTCAAAGGTCAGCGACCTTTGACTCGCCGAAAAGCAGCGCGACAGCAAGGACACATAACTGACTCGCTATTGAGCAGTTACCCGAGTCGTCGCTATATCGAACCGCAACAGCAGTTACGGTTAAACCTTGTCAAAACATATGTGTGCGCCCGGTTTCTTCCCTGCCCGCGCGCGTGAGCCCTGCCCCGTGCGCCTGCCCTGCCCTGCCCACATGCGCGCTACCCTGCCCTGGCCTGCTACTGCTCTACCTGCACGCACTACTCTGCCTTGCGCTGCCCACTGCTGCGCCACTCAGCAGCTGCTGCTGCCACCCTTGCCTTGCTGTAGAGGCTACTGCTGTTACAGCCGCTGCTGCCAGCCGCCGCAACAGCCCCTGCTAGTGCCTCTACCGCCCCTCCTGCTGCCGCTACAGCCCCTGCTGCTGCCGCTCCAGCCCCTGCTACTTCAGCTACAGCCCTACTGGTGCAGCTACAGCCCTTGCTGCTGCCCCCACAGCCCTTGCTGCTGCCGCTACAGCCCCTGCTGCTGCCGCCCCAGCCCCTGCTGGTGCAGCTAAAGCCCTTGCTGCTGCCGCTACAGCCCTTGCTGCTGCCGCTACAGCCCTTGCTGCTGCCACTACAGCCTTGCTGCTGCCGCTACAGCCCTTGCTGCTGCCGCTACAGCCCCTGCTGCTGCCGCTCCAGCCCCTGTTCCTGCAGCTACAGCCCTGCTGGTGCAGCTACAGCCCTTGCTACTGCCGCTACAGCTCTTGCTGCTGCCGCTACAGCCCCTGCTGCTGCCGCTACAGCCCTTGCTGCTGCCTGCTACTGCTGCTAAGTGCTGCTACTTACTGCAGCCGCTACTCCTTGCTGCTGCTGCTACTTGCTGCAGCTGTCGCTCCTTGCTACTGCTGCTCCTTGCTGCTGCTGCTACTTGCTGCTGCTGCTCTCTACTGCCACTGCTGCTGCAACTCCTCTTGCTGCTGCTGCTGCGACTACTGCACCTATGGCTAACTTCTCAGTTCTTACGTTTGACGCTGAGGGTCGTGCGATTAGCTTTGATGTTTGGCTCGATGATCTCCAGCTGTACCTGCAGAGCGAGGCTAGGGACGGAATTTCACTGTTCGTGCATACCGAAGGAACCCTCCCACCTCCAGCTGCTACAGCGGTAGAGGATCATTCGAAGTGGCTCATGCGTGACACCACTGCCCGCCTTACTGTCCGCAACCATCTACCTATAGCTGAGCGTGCGCACTTTAGCCAGCAGAAAACAGCCAAGGCCCTCTATGACGTTGTAGTAGCTCGCTACTCCTCCCCAGCTACTGCTGCCCTAGGTCGTCTCATGCTGCCGTACCTCCATCCCGAGCTAGCTGATTTCCACACTGTCTCTGACCTCTTTACCCACCTCCGCTCTAGTGAGGCTCGCTACCGTGCCGCTCTCAAGCCGGCCTTCCTCGCTGCGACCCCCCCCCCCCCCCCCCCCCCCCGCTGTATATGACACTGCACTTCTTTGTCACTCGCCTCCCGACTCCCTTTGTACTGTCCGGGACCAGTTCCTAGCCCTTGACCCCACAGAGATCACACTTGATTCGCTCGAGAAGTCCCTTCTTGAGGCCGAGAAGAGCACTGTCGCCGTCGCTACCTCTCGTGGCACTCACCGCTCCCCCTTCTTTGAAGGGTGTACTCCCTCCCCTCTCCTCCCCTCAGTTGCTACTGCTGCTGCTGTCGACCTCCTTGGTGCTGAGGAGGTTAGCGCTGCGTCTGCTCCTGGTGGAAGGCGCAACAACAGCAGGGGAAAAGGGGGCAAGGGGGGTGGGGGTGGCACCAGTGGTGGAGGTGGCGGGGGTGGAGGCGGTGGGGGTGGCTCTGGGGGTGGCAGCAGTGGAGGCGGACGGGGTGGTGGAGGCAGCGGGGGTGGTGGAGGCAGCGGGGGTGGTGGAGGCGGCGGGGGTGGTGGAGGTGGTCGGGGTGGAGCTGGCAAGGGTGGAGACCGTGGCGGATCAGCTCGTGGCGTTGGTGGCCATGTACAGCAGCTGCAGCGCCTCCCGGACAACCCCACCCCTCAGCAGCTTCGTGAGTGGGTTGTCCAGCGTGTTTCCCCTGGGGGCTCTGGTCGCTGCCCGTACGTCAGGCGCACTGGGAAGCTGAAGGGGCAGCCTTGCGGGAAGCTGCACACTAAGTACCGCTGCTTTGGCCCTCTTGAGGATGCCTGGGTGGATGAGTACGGGAATAAGGCGATTGTCCCCAACTGGCTGAAACTGCAGGGGATGGGAGTCGATGTGTATCTATACTAGGCTATCTATGCTAGGTATGTGACTGAGATTAGTGATGAGGGTGCGTGTTACTCGTGTGTACCTGGTGATGCTGGTGTCGCTGCTGCTGCTCTAGGTGCTATTGAGTCTGCTGCAGCACTAGGTGCTAGTGAGTCTTCGGTCGCAGGTGCTAGTGAGTCTACTGCCTCCGCTGAGGCCCTTCACACTTTCACACTTGACTCAGGCGCGTCTCGTTGTTTCTTTCGTGACTGTACCACACTCACACCACTAGCTGCACCAGTACCAGTCTCACTGGTCGACCCCACTGGGGGCCCAGTAGTAGCACAAGCCTCCACTGTCCTTCCGTGTCCAGCAGTCCCCTCCGGTTCTCTGTCAGGTCTCCACCTCCCCACGTTGTCCACGAACTTGGTGAGCAACGCTGCTCTTCAGGTATGGGTTGACACCTTTACTCCATGAGGGCAGCGTGTGGCAATCTGTACGAGCTCCCGGACTGGCCGTCACCTAGCTACGTTCACTCGACGGCCTTGGTATAGTCTGTGCACACTAACCACTGCGTCTGCACAGGTGGCTGAGTCAGGTTAGGTGACTGCGTCGAGTCAGGTGTCTGCGTCTGGTCAGCTTGCAGCGTCCTGCTCGTGTCGGGTACTCTCCCACCAGACTCTCCTCTGGCACCACCGCCTTGGTCACCCCTCCCTGCCGCGTCTCCGCAGCATGCACTCCCGTCTCCTTGTCTCTGGCCTTCCCAGGTCCCTGCCCTCCCTCCCGCGCTCGCCTGCATCACCCTGCCTTCCCTGCGTCGAGGGGCGGCAGCGCGCCGCTCCTCACTCCTCCGAGTTTCCTCTGACCACTGCTCCTCTACAGACTCTCCACATGGACGTTTGGGGCCCGGCCCCCGTCGGTGGAACGGACCAGGAGCTCTACTTGCTGCGTCTGCACTCTGACAGGGGCGGTGAGTTCTCTTCTGAACTCCTTGCAGAGTTTTATCGAGACGAGGGCATCAACCAGTCGTTCACGCTTCCGGCCTCTCCTCAGCAAAATGGGATTGCTGAGCGACGCATTGGCTTGATCATGGAGGTTGCTCGTACCTCCATGATCCATGCGGCTGCTCCCCATTTTTTGTGGCCGTTTGCGGTCCGATACGCTGCGCATCAGCTCAACCTCTGGCCCCGTGTCTCTTTGCCAGAGACCTTGCCCACACTCCGTTGGACGGGACAAGTTGGCGATGCGTCGGTGTTTCGGGTCTGGGGCGCGCTCTCCCCTGTTCACGATGCCAAAGCGAACAAGCTCTCCTCTCGCACTCTCCGCTGCGTCTTCCTTGGCTTCCCCACCGACGCCCCGCCGTGGCAGTTTTACCACCCGCGCTCGCGTAGAGTCTTCTCCTCCCAGGACGTCACATTTGACGAGTCTGTCTGTTACTACAGTCTACACCCGCACGCGTCCCACCCGGTCCCCCTAGCGCCTCTTTTCTTGGTACCAGTCCCCCCCCGGTAGACCCCCTCCCCCCACAGCGTCCTGCTCCCTCAGGTGTGTCTCAGGTAGACCCATCCCCCTTGGTTGAGCCTTTGGAGATCTCTTCTGACTCCTCTGGCCCAGCTGAGGGGGGTGACCCTGCCGCTGACGACACGGTGGCCACTCGCCGCTCTCCACACTTGGAGACCCCCCCTGGTTTTCCCCCTAGGCTGTCTTCGCCGCCTCCGCAGCCTGCTTCTGTGGACTCTGGAGCTGAGCCTGGAGGTGCTGAGGCGGAGGGTGAGGGTTCTGGGGGTGCTGCGACTGGGGGTGCTGGTTCCGGGGGTGCTGAGACTGGGGGTGCTGACTTTGGGGGTGCTGTGAGTCCTGGTGGCGGTGGAGGGTCCAGTCCTGCTGGTGCTGGAGCTACTAGTCCTGGAGGTGATGGAGGTACTGCTGGAGGTACTAGAGGTGCTGCTGGTGCTGGAGGCACTAGAAGTGCTACTGGTACTGGAGGTCCTGGAGGTACTACTGGTGCTGAAGGTTCTAGAGGTACTCTTGGTGCTGGAGGTACTGGAGCTGTTGGTGCTATAGGTGTTGGAGGTGCTGGAGGTGATGCAGGTGCTGGAGGCGCGAGAGCCACCACTGCTGGAGGTACTAGAGGTCCTGCTGGTGCTGGAGGTACTGGACCTGCTGGTGCGCTTAGCCACCTTCTCGCCCTTCCGCCAGCTCCTACTGAGTTCCCAGTTGCTGGTACTACTCCTCCGTTACTGTTCCCACAGCTCCTACCTCACTCCCCACTGCCTACTCCTGCTCCTTACACTACTGTGATAGAGTCCCTGACAAAGCGTCGAGAGCCTGAGACTCGTGCTTCCACTCCTGAGCGTCGAGAGCCTGAGACTATAGCTTCTGTCCGTGCTCGTGTTCCTCGTGTTCGTTGTTCTCGTGCTTCGGCTGTCCCAGGCACTCATGATATGACACTCCGTCCTTCCTCTGTTCCACTGCGTGTTGTCCTGCCTTCACCTCCTAAGTCTTCTCTTCCAGCTGGTGCTGACCCTCCGTCTGACCTTGCTCGTGCGTCCAGTCCGTCTGTTACTTGCTTTCTTGCTGCGGCTGTGACGGACTCTACGCTCTCGTCTCCTGCTGCGTCTGCCTTAGTCGCTGAGCTAGTTGACTTTGTTTCTGCGTACCGCCTAGACTACCGTGCGGGTCTTGTTTCTGACCCTGACCCTGCTTGTCCTCCGTCCGTCGGGGGTGAGGTTGCCCTTGGCTGTGACGTTCTTGAGGATAGGCAGGAGGAGCTAGAGTGTCTTGCGGCCGCTGCACCTCATCTCGAGACCATGCTGCTTGCCCCTGAGGGAGACCCGGATGCACTTGACATCCCCACCTCGCGCTCTTACAGAGAGGCGATCTCGGGTGAGTACTCCTCTCAGTGGCAGACATCCATGGACGCAGAGATGGCTTCCTGGAAGTCCACAGGCACCTACGTCGACAAGGTTCCCCCACTTGGGGCGAACATCGTAAGTGGCATGTGGATTTTCAGGGTGAAGCGGCCGCCGAGTTCTCCACCTGCCTTCAAGACGCGTTACGTTGCTCGAGGCTTCAGTCAGCGACAGGGGGTCGACTTCTTCCAGACCTTCTTCCCTACCCCGAAGATGACCACTCTTCGGGTGTTACTACACATTGCAGCTCAGCGTGACTACGAGCTGCACTCCCTTGACTTCTCCACAGCTTTCTTGCAGGGTAGCCTTCACGAGGCCATCTGGCTGCGCCGTCCACCTGGTTTCACTGGGTCATTTCCTGAGGGTACCCAGTGGAGCCTACGGCGACCAGTTTACGGCCTACGTCAGGCACCTCGTGAGTGGCACGACACACTGAGGACGACACTTGCGGCTCTTGGGTTTGCTCCTTCGACTGCTGACCCGTCGCTGTTTCTGCGCACCGACACTACCCTGCCACCGTTCTACGTTCTCGTGTACGTCGACGACTTGGTTTTTGCTACTACTGACAAAGAGGCGCTGGCCCTAGTGAAGGCAGAGCTGCAGGAGAGACACACCTGCACTGACCTGGGTGAGCTGCGCAGCTATCTTGGCCTGCAGATCATCCGGGACAGAGCACGACGCACCATCACTCTGACTCAGTCACACATGGTGCACCAGGTCCTTCAGCGCTTCGGCTTCCAGTTCTCCTCACCACAGCCCACTCCTCTGTCTACCGGCCACTCTCTCTCAGCTCCACCTTTGGACGAGTCCGTAGAGCCGAGTGGTCCGTACCCAGAGCTTGTGGGTTGCCTCAAGTACCTGATGACTTGCACGCGTCCTGACCTTGCGTACCCTCTCAGCCTTCTGGCTCGCTACGTGGCTCCCCGCCGACACCGAAAAGTGCACTGGGATGCTGCGAAGAGGTTACTGCGCTACTTGTGCAGTACATTGGGCATGGGGCTCGTCCTTGGAGGACGGGGTTCAGTGGTACTCACAGGACACTCCGACGCTTCTTGGGCCGACGACCAGGCGACTCAGCGTTTGTCATAGGGTTACACCTTCAGTCTTGGCTCTGGTTCTGTCTCATGGAGGTCCACTCGTTCTTCTTCTGTGCTTGGTTCCAGCTGTGAGGCCGAGATCTACGCTGGGGCCATGGCTGCACAGGAGCTACGCTGGCTGACCTACCTGCTGACCGACTTGGGGGAGCGGCCTCGTCCTCCTCCAGTTCTGTACGGCGACAACAAGGCAATGCTTGCCTTGTGTCACGAGCAAAGACTGGAGCACAGAACGAAGCACATTGCTCTTCGCTATTTTCTTGCACGAGAGCTGCAGCAGCGTCGTCAGCTTAGCCTTTCCTACGTGGCCTTGCAGGCCAACACTGCTGATGTCTTCACCAAGGCCCTTGGGTCTGGTGACCATATGCGTTTCTGCACTGCTCTTGGGCTTGTCCCCACTCTGCCCCATTTGCTTGTCTCTTGATCTTGCTCTTGTTGTACACTGATATATATAAGTATACCTGCATGCTTACACTTGCTAGGTTGTGAACTGGCCTTGTGGCCACTTGCTTGTGCTCGGAATGCGTGGTGATCTTGAGATCCACCCTGAGCTTTGCTTCGCTTTGCCTTTTCTCTTGATTGGTCTTGTGACCATTGATTGCTTTGGCTATCCCCCACTTTGCCTATGGGGGTGTGTCAAAACATATGTTTGAATTTTTTCTTAGGCTCTAGTGGGTTTAGCCTTAGGGGGTACACAAATCTTCTCGACATTCTTCTTGTACCCCTCCTTTGACCTAATCCCCCACTTCTTCCTACTTAGTTACTAGCACCTAGACTCTAACAAACCTTTCATATTCCTTGTAATCATATAAAGCCTTGTATCTCCTTGCTATAATCAACTTATGTTGTTCTCACATACTAGTGCAAGGTGGTTCAATTGGTTTATTATTACGCTTTCGCTAATACATCACTACTCTTAGACTTAGGTCTTGAAAACGATCCTAAGGGCTTTTTCAGCCCAACATGGTATGAGAGCCTGCTAGACAAAACTCAACTCTGTTCAACTTCCTACAACAAAAGAAGACATGGCAACACAGAAAGAAAGAAGCTCGTCTAATGGATCTCCCGGTACTACTCCTACTCCACCGCCAGCCTCTGGACTGGAGACAGAAGGAGGCACAACTCAAAGACAAGCTGCTGAGTCAACCGAGACTCCTGCGAACCAAGCAACCGGCATCGACCCAAGCATGATGGGGAAGTTCTTCTCCTTCATGTCGTTCTACGAGCAACATCAACACGCGGCACCTGCCCAGTCAAACAACAGCGACAACAACAACGGAGTCACTCCCATGAGTCTTAACGGCTCATCTTTTTCGCGCGGAAATCAACAGCCTACATTCGCACCGTATGAACCTCAACGCGGCTCCGTCAACTTCATGCCGAATCGACTCCCACATGGACAAGAGACGAAGACACTTGATGCACTTCAGTTGCAGTCACAATTCACACACGTGCTGAAACTGCAAACATCAACACCATTTGACGGAAAGAACTTCTATACCTGGTCCTTCGAATTCGAGCTGATGATGGAAGGTGCTCAAATTCTTGGCTTCTTCGACGGCTCCCTGCCATATACAACGCACGGGACACAGTACGACAAGCAGCAGTACACGTACCAGTCACTAATGGTGTACACCATACTCCTGCAAAACATAACGGCAAACGAGCAGCAGAACATCCGGTCTTATCAAGGATACGGAAACTCTGCCGAGCTCGCGTACAACCACCTGAAGAACCTGTATTAAGCAACCGACAGCGTTAATCAAAGTCTTCTCATGGCGCAATTAACAACGGTACAAGAAACATCATAAGCTGTATGAAATGAACGGACTCCTGCATCACCAGTTCACCACCGACCTACTCACCAGAAGAATTGCTCGACGAAAACACACCTCGTCGGGAATCACTGGAACCAAACGAGACATACGCAGCTATCGCACAGAGTGAACCGTCCGGTCAAGATACTTGGTTCTTGGACAGCTGCTGCAGACAACACATGTGCTCGTCAAATCGCTTTGTTCAAAGGGAACAACATCTCAACCGGGAAGTCGTGATCACCGTCGCCAACAACCAGAATATGCGCACACGATGACAAGGAGTAGTTCAACTTCAGTCCCGCGAGACTAACGTCATTTTGCAGATGTCGAAGGTTTTGATTGCAAAAGGACTGGGCTACAACTTACTTAGCGTCAGCCAGCTCATGGCAAAAGTGAGCCATCTTGAAGCCGATAGCACCGCTCAGGAATTCAAACTGTACAACGGGAGGGGCGGACTTTACATCGGGAAACCGGTCCTGAAGAACAATGTCTTCGCTCTCGACTTCGTCCCAGATCAAGGAACTGCTGACAGAGACGCGATCGTCAACTTCACCACTTGGTCGCACCCACCAGATCTTGACTCAGACTTCAGCCCCGGAGGCTTCTGGTACTCACACACTATACCTGAAGCAGAACGGACAAGGGTGTTAGCATTGATTCAACAGAAAACTGCAGCAACAACAACATCGGCAGCAGTAGAGACAACAGAAGCAGCAGTAGAGACAACAGCGGCAGCAGCAACATCGACAGAAGCAGAAGCAACAACAACAACACCAGCACCAATTGCCAACTCTTCATCAACACCAACTCCCGTCACCGATACCCCACCAACTCCTGCTCAACAGCTGACTCCCGCTCCACGAGTCATCCACAGAAGTATTAACATCACTGCAGGTTTCTACTCCAACTTCGACCTGTACAAACGTTCACCTGGACATCGCGCCGACGATTCATTGTGGCATCAAAGGCTATGACATCCCAGCAACACGGCACTGAACAACACGATAAGAGCAGAAGTTCTTGACAAAGATTCACTACTCTTACCCGACGAAAGAGAACTTCAACGAGTCCGCGGAACCTGCTTTACCTGTCCTGAAGCCGACTTACCTCATCAGCCGTTTGTATCTCATCACAACCCAAGCACGCCAGCATATGCACCGCTGGAAAAGGTCTACAGCGACATACTGTACACCCGCGAAAGCGGACAGGGAGCATACAACTACGTAATCACGCTCATCGACGCCGCCACCAGATACGTGTGGCACCTCAATCTTCCGAGTCGCGACATGGCCTTCGAAGCCTTCGTCGCTTGGCTCGTAGTAGTAGAGAGGGAATCAGGAGTGAAGGTGAAAATTTTCCACTCAGTCGGGGGGGGAGAATATCAGTCACATCGCTTCAAGCAATACCTGGCGGAGAGAGGCATCAAGAGACTCATCTCTCTTCCCTACGCTCATCAACAGCAATGCGTGGCAGAAAGGATGAACAGGACCCTCCAGAACACCATGCGCAAACTGCTACGTGGCATGCGACTACCCAACCATCAGTAGCCTGAGGCGATGGATCACACTGTGCTGCTACACAACTTGCTTTCGTCATCTTCACTTCCGAACAACGCAGCACTGCATATGCTGTGGACAGGAAAATTGGGCAACACAAAAATGTTACGAGTTTTTTGCTGCATTGTACAGTACCGACCCCACACTGCACGAGCCAGACGATTCTCACAACGCGCATAGTCGGGATTACACCTGGGCAACGAAAAACATTACAACGCGTGGAAGATTTTCGACGTCCACTCGAAGGAAAATGTAGCGGCACGTGACGTGATTTTCTACGAACGACTCACTCTCCAAACGTACCTGGACAACTTGGCAGCAGAACGAGACCTCACGGGTGGTTTTTGTGGCAATCGAGCCTTCGCCTTGCCAGCAGATGAGGCTGACTGGGATGAACAAAACGTAGACGGAGCATCGGAGGAAGCCAGACCTCATCTCTACTGTTCGGTACCCGTTTCGATGGACGACGAAAACTCTCTCGAAAGCATCAACGCCGAAATCTACTACGACTTCACCGACAATGGTTACGTTACACCCCAACCGGTCAACACGAAAGTTTCAGAACGCATAGGCCCCAACTTCTTACCTGATCCAGAAGCGGGAGACGAAGCAGTTTATCCCGAGGACCCAAATCTCCCTCGCTACACACAGAGTGGGCTGCAGATTATTGGGCTCGTCACTGCAGTCCATGGCGCACCAATGCCACAAGAGCCTGCTACGGTTCAGCAGGCTCTTGGGGGGGGAGCATGGGGAAAAATGGCGCGAAGCCATGGACAGGGAGTAGCGCTGGAAGACAGAAACACCTGGAAGATAGTACCCATCAGAGTGGCATGCAACAAAACCATTCTCACGAGAAAATGGGTCTTCCGTGTGAAAACGAAAGCTGACGGGACAATTGACAAATTCAAAGCACAATGGCTCGTGCGTGGCTTCGACCAAGAGCACGGACGAGACTTCACCGAGACTTTCACGCCAGACAGCCGACATACCTCTTAGCGAATCCTTCTTGCGATAGCCGCCATGAAGCGAAAGAAACTCCGCCAAATCGAAGAATGGCACGAAGCCATGGACATGGAATTAAAAGCGCTGGAAGACTGAAACACTTGGAAGATAGTACCCATAGGAGTGGCACGCAACAAAACCATTCTCAAAGCCGACGGCGAAGGAAGTTGTGGTCAAGGGGGTGCCAGCTGAGATCACTGCTGAGTTAATCCATCACCTGCTGGTGGTGTCGAATCTGGTTAAGCATGGCAGGAGCGCGTTCGCCAGTGGCTTCGGCTTCCACCGTATTGTTGACCCAGTCACTGGGCTGGATACTGACCGTATTCGCGGCTTGATCGTCCCCCACGCCGCTGATGAGTACCGCTGGAAGTACTTTATGGAGGATCCGTCGACAGGGAGGCATTAGCTGCTCCACTTCCCGTCACTTACCTGCGAGCTCTGCAGCGGCCAGCACATGTCCCGATACCATGATCACTACGTCACCTCCAGGCAGGAGAACTTCACCAACTGAAACCTGACGGTCAAAAAGGTTCATGAGATGAATGGTATAAGCAGAAAGACCTCTCACCTTCTACCTTCGCATTCCCTACCTTCGCATTATTTACCGCTTACCTCACATTTCTTGACCCATACTGACGACTGTCTCTCCACCTCTCCCAGCAGCGGCATCCCTGAAAGTTTCATCACTCCTGAAACGTATCATGAAAGACCCCGCAGTTGTACTCACCTCCACAGGGGGTCTGCGGGAGGAGTGGGTGTGCGTACAGACCGTGTGCGAGAAGGCACAAGGGAATTGTTTCGAACAGGCGGCGGCCCATGTTGCTTCTGCTAGGCACAAGGGAGGGCTGCGGAAAGACGGCGCTGCAACACGTGCCAACAAGCACTCCCAGAAGATGGCTGCTTTCAAAAAGGAGTTCATAAACATGCCGGCAAAGAAGTGATCAGCGGCTTAGTGGATGAGGAGTCGAAGTGGATTGTTGGAGCAGGTTGTGTAGTAGGTGCCATGCCCGCCTTCGATGTAGCTGGATGTATCGTCGCAATAAAGCTTAACCGCCCGTGGATGCTGTGGGGCTCACAGATGTGGATAAATGGATAAACGCAACAGCCTAACATTTCTCGAGCTCAACATCAACGGGCTCGGTAGCAGCGGAAAGCAAGAACGCTGCGGAAAGTGGATCAGGAAAGCGGCAAACATTGTTGTACTCACCGACATACGTGTTCCAGCTGATCACAATTTCTGGTCGCAAGTTAGATCTGAGGCCCACGCGGTGGTCGGCCCATCACAGAGAGCTGGTGGAGTGGCTGTCTTGGGTTTCCTGCCAGGCATGCAGTTCGCAGAGGTTGTTAAACACGAGTCTGGGCGCCTCATAAGTCTGATGATAGCATGGCGCGACTTGCGGTGCAGAATAGTGGCTGTATACTTACCAGCGCAAGCCCCTGCTAGGGGTGTTTTCTTCCGTGAGGTACTGACACCGTTTGTGCAGAATCTGGGCGCCTCTCCGCACACCGTCCTCTTAGGCGACTTGAACATTGTAGCGGACCCGGAACTCGATAAATCTTCAAAAATGGGAACTCCGGCGGAGAATCAGAGGCTCCTGCAGATATGCTCGAGATGGGATTTGCAAGACGCCTTCCGGAGCCTCCACCCAACAAGGAAAGAGTATACTTTCTTCTCGAGATCTGCAAAGTCGAGTAGACGGATTGACAGAGCGTTAGTTTCCCACTCCCTACTCAGCAGCGTAACAGAGGCAAAACACAGAATGGTGCCTTGCGGTTTGACTGACCATTGGTTTGCAGTGGTGGTGTCGCTTAAGTCAGCACTGTCGGACGATCATGGTCCTGGCCTATGGAGGCTTCAGGCGCCTCAGTCAGGGGGGGAAGGATTCAAGAACATCATATCGGCGGTGGTGGATGCGCAAGCGAGCCAACAGGACCGGGGTCTGGAGAGACTGGTGACAAACCTGCGTGCAAGCATGCGGGCTCATGTAGCAGAGGAGAGAAAGAGGGTAAGGGCGACCATGGAACACCTGGAAAGGAAAGTGGATGGTCTCCGATGGAGGGTGATGGCGGACTCGTCTTCGCAAGCCTTGTGCGAGGAGCTGGTTAAGAGTGAAGCGGCCTTGAAACTCTACCAGGACCACAATAAGGAGAGACTGCAGATCATGTCAAGGCTGCTGCTGGAGCTGGCAGGAGAGACCCCGTCAGGCTTCCTGTCAGGGTTGGTCAAATCGAGAAAGGCGAAAACGGAAATAATGGAGCTGAACTTCAAAGGGGTGCTGAGGAAGGGGGTAAGAGAGGTGCTGCAAGCGGCTTCAGAGCATTTCAGAGAGGCCTATGTTGCGTCACCTCTGCATCATGCCCAAGAACCGTGGCCAATAGAGGAGGGAAGGAAGTTACAGGAGAGCGACCGGTCACAGTTGGACAAGGAGTGGTCAGAGCAAGAGATGAAGGCAGCGCTCAAGGGCTTTCCAGTAGGGAAGGCCCCGGGGCAGGACGGTTTACCGAAAGAGTTCTTCGAGCGTAACTGGGAGCTGCTCGGACCGGCGGTGATGAGGGAGGTCAGAGACTTCGAGGCGTTTGGGAAACTCTCGGAGGCTTTCACAACGGCGGTCACAATCTTACTGCACAAGAAAGGGGACAGAGGAGATGTGAGCATCTACAGGCCAATCACACTATTGAGCTTCTTTTACAAACTGTTGGCGAAGGTGCTGGCGAACAGAATCAGACTGGTCTTACCGCGTGTGATCTTGGAAAACCAGTTTGGTTTTCTCCCAGGCAGGAGCCTCGCTAAAGCGGTCTCGCTGGTAGCGGACGCGATCGACACCGCGGAGCAGGAAGATGAGGATTGGCTGCTGCTGTTGGTAGACTTCCAGAAAGCCTATGATTTTGTGTAGCGCGAGTACCTGTTCACGATGCTGGGCAACATGGGGTTTTCGAGAAAATTCACGGGGTGGGTGAAAGGTCTTCACGATGGCGCGACAACCAAGGTGATGCTGAACGGCTGGATAGGGGAGCGTGTGGAGATGGTCAAAGGGGTGCGGCAGGGTTGCCCGCTCGCCCTATACCTGTTTCTCTGCGCGGTTGAGCCACTCTGCCAAGAGATTGAAAGGAGGAAGTTGGGGGTCCGGAAAAGAGGGGTGAAGGGGGAGTTAGCCTAGATCGGATACGCTGACGATACAACCCTGGTCCTAAAAGGGAAGGAGCAAGTGGAGGCAGTCGGGAAATTACTCGGGGAATTCGCGGAGATCGTGGGATTAAAGGTGAACCATGACAAAACAACACTGATGCCTCTGGGGAAGAACAGAAGGAGGCTGCAGCCGATAGCGTCGCCTTTCACATGGGCGGACAAGAACAGGTCGGAGCGGTTGCTTGGAATCTGGATCACATCAGGAGGATCCCCAGGGCCTGCGTGAGACAAAGCTTCCGAAAAGGTCAGCGCGGTGTTAAGTTGCTGGGAGACAAAACACCTTAAATCATCGGCGCGGGTCACGATTATCAACAGCTATGCGATGCCGATTCTGCTGTTCCAGGCACATATTTACACCCCGCCGCATGACATATGGACCAAGGTGAAGCGGCTGTGCCACAACTTCCTTTCTGGAGGGAAGGCGCTCCTCGACAGGCACTTCACTCTCTGGAGCCACGAGCTGTCATGTAGGGGACGGAAGGAGGGAGGCTTGGGAGTGATCGATCTGAAACATCGGATTGACAGCACGGTGATTCAAAACTTGGGGAAAGCCCTGGCGGAGCAGGAGCCTCTGCGGAACTGGATTTGGGAGAGAGCTGCCTGCTTCCCACTTGGCTTGGCCACGATATACACCCACCCCTCGGTGCTGAAACACTGGTTGGGGGGAGGGGCAAGATGGAAGGCGGCAGTGAAAGCGCTGTGGGACTCAAAAATCGTGGTCATAGGTGACCCTGCACACAGATGGGATGCGGACGAAGAGCAGCTGATTTTCAATCGTAAGATCTTCTTCCCGGGCAAATCACCATTCGGGAACCAGGCAGGGTCTCACTGTCTGAAGGGCGTCAGACTGGGGGACTTGGTGACCAAAGACAGGGACGGTAGCAGAACTCTCAAGAGCGAATCGGCCTTGGAACACGAACTGGGAGGCACGGAGCAGAGGAAATGGGCCCTTAAAGCATGGGACGCAACACCGCAAAGATGGAAGGATCTGTTACTTAGACAGCTGACAGCTGAGGAAATCTTCTGGGAGACGGGTCTGGTTCGATTGCCGTCATACCGCCCGGGGGAGTTCTTCTACTATCAATTGGAGTTCGTGAACGAAGGCGTACTATATGGGCGGAGGGTGACCGTGGATAAAAAGGGATATATATCGGCGATGCAGTATGCTAGCATGGTAACAATGGACTTTCTACGCGCTACTCCTATGGCGCTCATAGGAGGGAGGGTCCGAGGCCTACTCGGCGCCCCAAGAATGCGCCTACTTTAATCTCCAATCTGTGAGAAGGGCGAGTGAGCCGAGCTGAAACAGCTGAGAAAGGCGATGAAACCCCCTCCGACTCAACCTAAGCAGCAGCTGCAGTGGGAAGAAGTGATGGGGAGGAAGATTGATTGGGGGAAGGCCATCACAGTCCGTGACTCGACTAGTATACATAAAAAAAATCGATCAAACCGTTGTCGCGATGCGCCCAGCGGCCGGCGCGCCGCTCCGCGCATTGCGCCTATCGGGCCCGATCGTCGTGAGATGCATCAAGACCATCAGGAGCAGCCGCCGCCGCGATGCGCAATGCGGCCAGCTTTTGGCGCTCCGCGCATCGTGCCGACCAGGCCGCCGCCGTCGCAATGCGCAATGCGGCCACCCTGCTGGGCGCATCGCGACGATCCGCCACCGTGATGCGCCAAGCCGCCAGCCCGCCGCTCAGCGCGTCGCGCCTCTCTGGCCACCGCCGAGACCAGGGTGCCCATGCACTCTCGTCTTCTAGCCTCCCCTCTCGTGCTCTCTTGTCTCCTACCCATGTTTCCTCACTCCCTCGCATGCCGTGTCATCCCCGGCCAAAGCCTCGAATATGGCAATACCCTCTCTCGTGCCATGCCTTTCTTATGCTATCTCGTGCCTGACTGCTCTCTAGTCCCCTCTAGTTACGTTGAGTCCCCTCTCCATCCCTCTCTCTCACCCCCTCTCATACACACTCATCCCCTCTCCATCCCTCTCTCACCCCCTCTCATACACACTCATCCCCTCTCCATCCCTCTCACCCACTCTCATATACTCTCATTCCCTCTCATACCCTCTCATCCACTCTCATCCACTCTCATCCCCTCTCATTCACTCTCATACCCTCTGATACACTCTCATCCCCTCTCATACCCTCTCATACACTCTCATCCCCTCGCATCCAAATTTATACACTCTCATCCACTCTCATCCCCTCTCACACACTCTCATTCCCTCACATACACTCTCATACACTCTCATACACTTTCATCCCCTCTCATTCGCTTTCATCCCCTTTCATCCCCTCTCATTCCCTCTCATACACTCTGATATACTCTCATCCCCTTTCATCCCCTCACACACTCTCATTCCCTTTCATCCCCTCTCATTCACTCTCATTCACTCATATTCCCTCTCCTTCCCATTCATCCACTCTCATTCCCTCTCATTCCCTCTCATTCCCTCTCACTCCCTCGCATCCACTCTCATTCCCTCTCATCCCCTTTCATCCCCTTTCATCCCCTCTCATTCCCTCTCATGCCCTCACATACACTCTCATTCCCTCTCATACACTCTCATTCCCTCTCATACACTCTCATCCCCTCTCATTCAGTTTCATCCCCTTTCATCCCCTCTCATTCCCTCTCATACAATCTCATCCCCTTTCATCCCCTCTCATCCCTTATCAACCCCTCATCCACTCTCATACACTCTCATTCCCTCACATACACTCTCATACACTCCCAACCACTCATTCACTCTCCTACACTCTCAACCCCTATCATACACTCCCATTCACTCTCATACACTCTCATTTCCTCTCATTCCCTCTCGTACACTCGATGAGACTCTCATACCCTCTCATACCCTCTCATACACTATCATATGCACTCTCATTACCTCTCATACACTCTCATACACTCTCATTCTCCCTCATCCCCTCTCATACACTCTCATCCCCTCTCATCCCCTCACACACACTCTCATTCCCTCTCATCCCCTCTCATCCACTCTCATTCCCTCTTATACACTCTCATACACTCTCATCCCCTCACATACACTCTCATAAACTCTCATCATCCCTTATCATACACTCCCATTCACTATCATACACTCTCATCCCCCCTCATCCCCTCTCATCCCCTCACACACACTCCCATTCCCTCTCATCCCCTCTCATTCACTCTCATTCCCTCTCATACACTCTCATACACTCTCATCCCCTCACATACACTCTCATACACTCTCATCATCCCTTATGATACACTCCCATTCACTATCATACACTCTCATCCCCCCTCATCCCCTCTCATTCCCTCGCATACACTCTCATGCACTCTCATACCCTCTCATACCCACTCATACACTCTCATCCTCACTTATACACTCCCATACACACTCATACACTCTCATACACTCCCTTTCACTCTCATACACTCTCATCCCTTCTCATCCCTTCTCATCCCCTCTCATCCCCTCTCATCCCCTCTCATCCCCACTCCTCCCCTCTCATCCCCTCTCATCCCCCCTCATCCCCTCTCATCCCCTCTCATACCCTCTCATACCCACTCATACACTCTCATCCTCACTTATACACTCCCATACACACTCATACACTCTCATACACTCCCTTTCATTCTCATACACTCTCATCCCTTCTCATCCCTTCTCATCCCCTCTCATCCCCTCTCATCCCCTCTCATCCCATCTCCTCCCCTCTCATCCCCTCTCATCCCCTCTCATACACTCTCATAAACTCCCTTACACACTCTCATCCCTCCTCATCCACTCTCATACACTCTCAATCCCTCTCATCCTCTCTCATACACTCTCATACACTCTTATTCACTCTCATCCCCTCTCATCCACTATCATATACACTCTCATCCCCTCTCATCCACTATCATATACACTCTCATCCCCTCTCATACACACTCGTACGCCCTAATCCGCTCTCATCCACTCTCATACACACTCGTACGCCCTAATCGGCATTCGCGAAGCCGTCAGCAGATTTCGCGAAGCCGTCAGCAGATTTCGCGAAGCCGTCAGCAGATTTCGCGAAGCCGTCTGCGCTCACGACAATACATTACTACAAGGAGCTCGCTCGCGACGATACTACCGCGTCAACGACAGAGGTAAACGCCGACGGCCCTCTTGATCTTGCCATTTTCCCTTCATACGCGCTTGTTCATAACACTCTTTCTGTATGAATCTCTTTTCCAGTCTATCAAGGCACTAATTTTGTCTCTCATTTTGTCTTTCTCCCGATTCAAGCAGGGAAATTACGTGAGCTGAAGCTGCGGATTGAAGGGCTGAAGCTGATTATGCCGAAGCTGCGCAAGCCATGCGGATTGAGCTGCGCGGATGATGCGGCTGAGCGCGGATGATGCGGCTGAGCTGCGCGGATGATGCAGTTGAGCTGCGCGGATGATGCGGTTGACCTGCACGGATGATACGGCTGAGCTGCGCGGATTGATCGGATGGAAGATGTGGATTGAACTGTCTCTGGCTATCTTCCTGTCGACAGACGGATGCAAGTTGAACGGACGGATGCCAGTTGAACGGACGGATGCCATCCTCTTGTCATCACCGCCTGTCGCGGCGTTGGGCGAATGGCTGAGGAAGAAGGGTCAACGGGAATTACTAGTACACTGGGTAAGGTCTCACTCTTGATTAGTCCCTTATTCCGTCCCTTACTCGAACCCTAATTCCTCCTTTACTCTGTCTAGCCTTAGTTCTGCTTCCGTTGTTCCTGTTTCCCTTTACTCTTCTTTCGCGAATCTGTTTTCTTACTCTATTTCCCTTGCCCTGTGTGCCATGTCCGAGAAGAAGGTGGAGGAGAGGAGAGGAGTCAATAAAGGAGCAGCAGAGGTGGCAGCAGAGGAGAACTGGAGCGAGCACGGAAGGAGTGCTGGAGGAGCGATCACGGGCTGCTGGAGTGCTGCTGGCTGATCCTGGCGCTGCTGGAGTGCTGCTGGTTGATCCTGGCGCTGCTGGAGTGCTGCTGGCTGATCCTGGCGCTGCTGGAGTGCTGCTGGCTGATCCTGGCGCTGCTGGAGTGCTGCTGGCTGATCCTGGCGCTGCTGGAATGCTGCTGGCTGATCCTGGCGCTGCTGGAGTGCTGCTGGCTGATCCTGGCGCTGCTGGAGTGCTGCTGGCTGATCCTGGCGCTGCTGGAGTGCTGCTGGCTGATCCTGGCGCTGCTGGAATGCTGCTGGCTGATCCTGGCGCTGCTGGAGTGCTGCTGGTTGATCCTGGCCCTTCTGGAGTGCTGCTGGCTGATCCTGGCGCTGCTGGAATGCTGCTGGCTGATCCTGGCGCTGCTGGAGTGCTGCTGGTTGATCCTGGCGCTGCTGGAGTGCTGCTGGCTGATCCTGGCGCTGCTGGAGTGCTGCTGGCTGATCCTGGCGCTGCTGGAGTGCTGCTGGCTGAACCTGGCGCTGCTGGAGTGCTGCTGGCTGATCCTGGCGCTGCTGGAATGCTGGAGGTGCGCGGTGGAATGACGCACGGCCGGCAGCCACTGGCGTGTGGCTGCCTCTACCCGCCTTGCTGACCACCCTGCTGACCACCCTGCATCAAGGCATCACTGGCATCTCGTGGGTAGCAAAGCAACTGGGAAGTCTCTTTCCCCTCGCCTTCCCCTCACCCTCCATTCGTTTTGTTGTTCCGTGTTTTGCACCTCGTTCTTCACTTCACTCCATCGTCCTGCATTTTGCGTTTGTGCACGTCCCTCTGATACGTTCGGCTGCAGCTTAGTAGATGTCCTCCGCTGATTTTGGGTTGGGTAGCATAGATTTTGGGTTTGGGGTAGCATAGCTCCTCCCTCTACTAGCTGCAGCCAGCATATCATGGACGTGCATCCATCCCACCACCTCGTTACCTTGTGTTGTTCTCCGCTTTCAATTTTCGCACTTCGTTTCCGCTTTCAATACCGCATTTCGTTTCCTTGTGTTTGTATTGCTTTCTTTTCCATTTCGCAGTTCTTTTTACTGACTTCGTGCATCTATCTGTGTGTTCCCTCCCCCTGTTTTTTAGCTATCATGGGTTCGTCACTCAGAGGAGGTGTCGAGGAGCACTGGAGCGGGGGAGCACAGGAGCCTGCAGAGGACCGCAGCAACGACTCGGGAGGACGGCAGCAGTGAGAGGGAGAAGCGAGCGGTGGGATGACGCACGGCCGGCAGCCACACGGCTGCCTCCTACCGGCCCTGCTGACCACCGCTCGAGGTGGGCACTTCAGGCAAGGAGGCGCGGAGGCAAGAAGGCGGCACTTCAACAGAGGTGTAGTGTGGTGTGGAATGGTAGGATGCGGCATGAGGAGGAGGCGGACACTTCGGGCAAGGAGGCGTGGAGGCAAGGAGGCGGCACTTCAGCAGAGGTGTAGTGTGGAGTGGAGTGGTATAATGCGGCATGAGGAGGAGACGGACACTTCGGGCAAGGAGCGGGCGCGGAGGCAAGGAGGCGGCACTTCAGCAGAGGTGTGTAGTGTGGTAGGCGGACACTTCGGGCAAGGAGGCGCGGAGGAGGCGGCAGTTCAGCAAGGAGCCGGCGCGGAGGCAAGGCGGTGGCACTTCAGGTGAGGAGGCAGCACTTCACTCAAGATGGGTTTCTTCAATCAAGATGGGTTTCTTCAATCAAGATGGGTTTCTTCAATCAAGATGGGTTTCTTCAATCAAGATGGTTTTCTTCAATCAAGATGGGTTTCTTCGCTCAACATGGATTTCTTGAAATCAAGATGGGTTTCTTCAATCAAGATGGGTTTCTTCAATCAAGATGGGTTTCTTCACTCAAGATGGGTTTCTTCACTCAAGATGGGTTTCTTCAATCAAGATGGGTTTCTTCAATCAAGATGGGTTTCTTCCCTCAAGAGCAGAGGCGCCTGCGGAGGAGCAGGTGTAATGCTGTGTGGTATGGTGTGGTCTGGTATGGTGTGGTTTGTGTGGTGTGGTGGAGCGAGGAGGACGGGCGAGCGTGGTGGGATGACGCACGGCCAGCAGCCACTGGCGTGTGGCTGCCTCCTACTCGCCCTGCTGACCACCTGCTCAAGGCAAGGAGGACACTTGGGGCAAGGAGGTAAGCATGGGACACTTGGGGCTCGAGGCAAGAAGGACACTTGGGGAAAGGAGGAGGAGGCAACCAGGCGGCACTTCAGGTGAGGGGACGAGGTGGCAAGGAGGCGGCACTTGAGACGAGGAGGCGGCACGTCAGGCGAAGAGGCGGCACGTCCGGCAAATGGTGAGGCAGAGGAACGTGAGGGAGTGGTTGATGGGTTGGACGAGTGGATGCAGGGAGGGTGATGTTGTGGGAAGTGGAACGGAGAGTCAAGCTTTGGGAGAGGCGGAGAGGGAGGGGGCACTCTCTCGTAATTCCTCGCACGGCTGGCCCCGCCCATCGCTGCTCCACGTCCTCATTCTTCAGCACCGCCCTCCCTGCACCTTCTCTTCCAGCCTCTGACGCCCAACCTGACCTGCACTCCGTCCTCAACCCCTTCCCACCGTCGAGGAAGGCGCACGGGGAATCTACAGCGTCACAGACTGTAGTCTCTGGTTTTGGTGTGGAGCGGTGTGGAGTGGTGTGGTGTGGTGTTGAGTGCTTTTGGGAGGACGGAGGGGAGAGCGGCAGCATGGAGGGGAGTCAACGCACCCGCTCAAGGCGGACACTTCAGGCGAGGAGTCGAGGAGGCGGCACTTCAGGTGAGGAGTCGAGGAGGCGACACTTCAGGTGAGGATCGAGGAGGCGGCACTTCAGGTGAGGAGTCGAGGAGGCGGCACTTCAGGTGAGGAGTCGAGGAGGCGGTGCTTCAGGTGAGGAGTCGAGGAGGCGGCGCTTCAGGTGAGGAGTGGAGGAGGCGGCGCTTCAGGTGAGGAGTCGAGGAGGCGGCGATTCAGGTGAGGAGCCGAGGAGGCGGCAATTCAGGTGAGGAGTTGAGGAGGCGGCACTTCAGGCGAGGAGTCGAGGAGGCGGTATTTCAGGTGAGGAGTCGAGGAGGCGGCACTTCAGGTGAGGAGTCGAGGAGGCGCACACTTGGCTCGAGGCAAGGAGGACACTTGGGGCAAGGAACGGAGTCTGCAGAGGAGCAGGTGTAGTTGGTGTGGTATGGTGTGGTATGGAGTGGTCTGGAATGTTCTGGTTTTGTGTGGTGTGGTGGAGCGAGGAGGACGGGCGAGCGTGGTGGGATGACGCACGGCCGGCAGCCACTCGCGTGTGGCTGCCTCCTACTCGCCCTGCTGACCACCCGCTCAAGGCAAGGAGGACACTTGGGGCAAGGAGGTAAGCATGCGACTCTTGGGGCTCGAGGCAAGGGGGACACTTGGGGAAAGGAGGAGGAGGCAACCAGGCGGCACTTCAGGTGAGGGGACGAGGTGGCAAGGAGGCGGCACTTGAGACGAAGAGGCGGCACTTCAGTCGAGGAGGTGGCACTTGAGGAGAGGAGGCGGCACTTCAGGCGAGGAGGCAGCACGTCCGGCAAGGGGTGAGGCGGAGGAACGTGAGGGAGTGGTTGATGGGTTGGACGAGGGGATGCATGGAGGGGGATGCTGTGGGAAGTGGAACGGAGAGTCAAGCTTTGGGAGAGGCGGAGAGAGAGGGGCCACTCTCTCGTAAGTCCTCGCACGGTTGGCCCCGTCCATTGCTGCTCCTCGTCCTCATTCTTCAGCACCGCCCTCCCTGCACCTCCTCTTCCAGCTTTGACGCCCAACCTGACCTGCACTCCGTCCTCAACCCCTTCCCACCGTCGACACTGTAAGTCTCTGGTTTTGGAGTGGAGTGGTGTGGAGTGGTGTGGTGTGGAGTGTTGTGGTGTGGCAGCAAGGAGAGGGGAGCGGCAGCATGGACGGGAGTCAACACCGTCACCGACACTGTAAGTCTCTGCTTTGGCAGGACGGCGGGGGAGCAGCAGCAAGGAGGGGAGTCAACACCGTCACCGACACTGTAAGTCTCTGCTTTGGCAGGACGGCGGGGGAGCAGCAGCAAGGAGGGGAGTCAACACCGTCACCGACACTGTAAGTCTCTGCTTTGGCAGGACGGCGGGGGAGCAGCAGCAAGGAGGGGAGTCAACACCATCACCGACACTGTAAGTCTCTGCTTTGGCAGGACGGCGGGGGAGCAGCAGCAAGGAGGGGAGTCAACACCATCACCGACACTGTAAGTCTCTGCTATGGCAGGACGACGGGGGAGCAGCAGCAAGGAGGGGAGTCAACACCGTCACCGACACTGTAAGTCTCAGGACGGCGGGGGAGCAGCAGCAAGGAGGGGAGTCAACACCATCACCGACACTGTAAGTCTCTGCTTTGGCAGGACGGCGGGGGAGCAGCAGCAAGGAGGGGAGTCAACACCATCTCTAAGACGGCGCTCCAGTTTCCTTGGTAAGTGTCGTTTCCAGCTTTATGCATCTTTTGTTTTTTACGTGGTAATGTCGTCTTGTGCTTCTTGTTTTGTTCAGTCAGGAGCAGAGCGGAGCGGGGCGGGGCGGAGCAGCAGAGCAGAGGAGCTTCTCGGCAACCCTCGGCCAGGTGAGCTGCGAGGGGACTGTGTATGTGTTGCCGTTTTTCAGTTGCCGCGATCTCAACTATCCTACTTTCCTTCATCTGTCTGCCATAACACTGTTTCCTGAATTTTGCCTCTTCCATTAGACAGGAGATGCAGCAGAGGTGGCGAGGAGCAGCGGGAGCAGAGGAACAGGAGCAGTCGCCTCTGCTCTTCTCTGGTAAGCCTCCTCTTCTCGCCTTAATTCTTTTTGCATTGACTCTGTATGCGTTGCCGTTTTTCAGTTTTCGTGAGCTCAATTTCCCTACTTTTCGTCACCTGTCCGTCTGGACTCTGTTTCCTGAATTCTGCCTCTTCCATTACACAGGAGATGCAGCAGAGGCGGCGAGGAGCAGCGGGAGCGGAGGAACAGGAGCAGTCGTCTCTGCTCTTCTCTGGTAAGCCTCCTCTTCTCGCCTTAGTATGCGTTGCCGTTTTTCAGTTTTCGTGAGCTCAATTTCCCTGCTTTCCTTTATGTGTCTGTATTGACTCTGTTCCCTAAATTTTGCCTCTTCCATTACACAGGAGATGCAGCAGAGGCAGCGAGGAGCAGCGGGAGCGGAGGAACAGGAGCAGTCGCCTCTGCTCTTCTCTGGTAAGCCTCCTCTTCTCGCCTTAATTCATTTTGCATTGACTCTGTATGCGTTGCCGTTTTTCAGTTTTCGTGAGTTCAATTTCCCTACATTCCTTTATCTGTCTGTCTTGACTCTGTTCCCTAAATTCTGCCTCTTCCATTACACAAGAGATGCAGCAGAGGCGGCGAGGAGCAGCGGGAGTGGAGGAACAGGAGCAGTCGCCTCTGCTCTTCACTGGTAAGCCTCCTCTTCTCGCCTTAATTCTTTTTGCATTGACTCTGTATGCGTTGCCGTTTTTCAGTTTTCGTGAGCTCAATTTCCCTACTTTCCGTCACCTGTCCGTCTGGACTCTGTTTCCTGAATTCTGCCTCTTCCATTACACAGGAGATGCAGCAGAGGCGGCGAGGAGCAGCGGGAGCGGAGGAACAGGAGCAGTCGCCTCTGCTCTTCTCTGGTAAGCCTCCTCTTCTCGCCTTAATTCATGCATTGACTCTGTATGCGTTGCCGTTTTTCAGTTTTCGTGAGCTCAATTTCCCTACTTTCCGTCACCTGTCTGCCATAACACTTTTTCCTAAATTTTGCCTCTTCCATTACACAGGAGATGCAGCAGAGGCGAGGAGGAGCAGTCGCTTCTGCTCTTCTCTGGTAAGCCGAGTTTCTCGCCTTGCTTTATCGCCTTGCTTTTCTCCCCAACTGCCCCATGCTTTATGTGCTCGGGAAACTAACTGTTGTCTTTCCTATCTTTTTACAGGACGACTCAAGACTCAAGACCGGAGACTGAAGACCGAAGACCCCCTCACCCCCCCTCTCCTCCCCTCCCCTCCCCTCCCCTCCCCTCCCCTGCCTGTGCAGGTTGATTTGCACAACATGCGTGGGGAGCACTGAAGACCCCCAACTGTGGCATCAGGTGGTGTGCGGCAGGGGCTGCTGACGGCGTTAGGGCTGGCCTCCTAACGCCTGAAGCGCCCCTGTGTGTGGGTGCTCTGATGATGGATGGGGGGACGCTCCCTGAAGTCGGATGAGCCTCACCACGCCTCCACCTGGGCCAGGCTCTGCCTGGTTTGAGCGAGGCTTGAGAGACGTCTCATGTCCTCCTCGTGCCACTGCGGGGTTGCGGAGCGGAGGTGGACTGCACGGCACGCCAGCAACGGTGACGGTGGTGGGTGTTGTAAATGTAGCTGCTTTCCACGCTTTCCTTGCTTGTCTTTCTTCGCTGTTTCCTTGTTTGTTGCTTGTTTTTCTTCGCTGTTTCCTTGTTTGTTGCTGTGCTTGCTTGCTTGCTTGTTGTGTGCTACTAACCCCCCGTGGTCCCCATGCAGGTCCCACACGAAGGGTCCCCACCTCAACGGGGTGTGTGGGTGTAACACTAGGGGTTAACCCCCCTAGTGGCCAAGAGAGGCCCAGAAGACTTAAGAGAAGACCATGGCGCGCTTTATGATTGCTTTAATGATTGTAGATTTAGGTAGATAATTGCCTAAATAATTATAGATCTGATTAGGTTATAAATCACACAAATACGTCCCAGGAAGAACATTCAGAAATAGGTGGTTTAACATGCACCAGAGAAGCATATACGCAACATAGCGGATAAACAGGATCATTAATGTAAGCATACATTCAGTCCATTATTTCATGCAAATACAATATCATGCAACAGAGACATCCCTGTCATGGGACATTGCGACTGGTACCGTATTGCTACTACTTCTGGCAGACAAAACCTAGGGGCACTGTTCTCCTAAGTGCATGGATTCTTGGGATTGAGATGTGTACCACATATTCTCAACTTTGCTCACATATTCACAGGCTGATTGAATCAGCATTCTGCTCCTCGTCTTGTCAAACATATGTTTATATGTTGTAGTTTAGATAGGCTTTAGTGGGGTACTCACTGTGGGGTACAACCCCTTAGGTTTCATTTTTGTACCAACACTCTCGACATTCAATACCAACTTTGCCTAGGATTCTAACATGGCATCTAGAGCATAGGTCCTTAGGACCTAGGATTAGGGCCCACCGTACCTGCCTGCCTTGTCTAGTGCCCGCGCGCGCCTCGGCTGCCCGCGCGCGCCTCGGGCGGTCCTTTTTTTTCCCCACGTGCGCCGCATCAGCAGCCCGCGCAGCCCGTTTCGGCCCCGCCTGTGCGCCCCTTAAGCCGCCCGCGCGCAACCTGGTTAGGCCACGCCAGCGCGGCCCGTCGCCCAGCGCAGCCCGCAGCCGCACACAGCTTGCAGCCGCGCACGCTGCCTGTCGCCACGCGCAGCCCGCAGCTGCAAGCAGCCCGTCGCCGCACGCAGCCTGCGGCCACGCGCGCTGCCCGTAGCCACGCGCAGCCTGCAGCTTTGCGCAGCAAGCCGCCACACGCAGCCAGCAGCCGCCCTCAGGCCGCTCCTGCCTGCTGCCTGCTGCCGCCTGCCTGCTGCTTGCTACCTGCTGCTGCCTGCCTGCTGCCTGCCTACCTGCCTGCTGCCTGCTGTCGCCTGCCTGCTGCCGCCTGCCTGCTGCCGCCTGCCTGCTGCCTGCCTGCTGCCTGCCTGCCTGCTTGCTGCCTGCTGCCGCCTGCCTGCCGCCTACCTGCTGCCTGCCTGCTGCCTGCTGCCTGCTGCCGCCTGCCTGCTGCTTGCTGCCCCTGCCTCCTGCCTCCTGCCTCCTGCCTCCTGCCTCTGCTGCCTGCCTCCTACCTGGTGCCTACTGCCTCCTGTCTGCTGCCTGCTGCCTCTGCCTACTGCCTGCTGCCTGCTGCCTCCTGCCTTAAGCCAATATGGCGACGCCTAACGTTCTAGCGTTCGAGCCTGACGGTCGTCCCATCGAGTTCGCTGTGTGGTTAGACGATCTCCAGCTGTTCCTTCTGACTGATGCCAAAGAGGGCGTTTCCCTGTTTGATTACGTCTCTGGCACTGCCGTTACTCCTGCTGCTGATGCTCCTGCTCTAGAACGCTCCCAGTGGCAGACTCGTGATGCTGCTGCACGCCTAGCTATTAGGAACCACCTGCCGATTACTGAGCGAGCGCATTTCAGCCAGCACAGAACTGCTAAGACACTGTACGACGCTGTAGTTGCGCGCTACCGCCCCTCTGTGGGAGGGAACGAGGAGGAGTGAGGAGCGGCGCGCTGCCGCCCCTCAACGCAAGGAATGCAGGGCGGCGCAGGCGAGGGAGGGAGGGGAGGCAGAGACCTGGGAAGACCAGAAACCAGGAAGCGGGAGTGCATGCTGCGCAGGCGAGGCAGGGAGGGGTGACCAAGGCGGTGGTGCCACAGGAGAGTGTCGTGCGACAGCCGGCGACACTCACACTGTGTAGCTACCTGAGAAGACGCGTGCAACTGGGGAGACGAAGGGGCGGAGCGCGACGCAGTGGTGAGGGTGTACAGACTGGACCCTGGCGCACGAGCGAACGTGGCCAGGTGGCGACCAGTCTGGGAGCACGTGCAAATCGCCATACGCTGCCGGCCAGGGGTGAAGGTGTCAACCCCCGCATCCTGGAGGACAGCGTTACTCACCTAGTTCGTAGAGAACGAGGGGAGGTGGAGACCAGACAGCTCACCAGACGGGACCGCCGGACACGGAAGCACACTGGAAGACCGTGCAAGCACTGGGCCCCCAGAGGGGTCAGCCAGTGAGACAGGAACAGGTGCAGGGAGGGGAGTGACTGTGGTACTGTCGCGAAAGAAACAGCGGGAAGCACCAGAGTCAAGTGTAAAGGTGTGCAAGGCCTGTGCAGGCGCAGGACCAGGGGGAGCAGACTCACAAGCACCTAGTGCTGCAGGGGCTATACCAGGGGTTATACCAGGATCCGGCGGCACACACAAGTAGCAGTCACCCTCAGCACTAACAGACAATACATACATAGCAGCAAGAATTGCCTCATAGTCAAGATCAAAGATAGGTACATCACGCCTAAGCAAGTCTGCCCAGTTGGGGAACTCAGGAGCATCAAGAAACTTGGCGCGCCAGGCGTCGCTAAGCCGAGCGAAGCAGCGCTGCTCAGTGTGAAAACCTGTGCACTGGCGACCAGCGCGGGGACTTGTGCGGATGATATAGGGGCAGCGACCAGGACCCCCAGAAGCCCCACGCCCGGCATACCAGTCAAGAAGCTGCTGGGAAGTGGGGGTCTGGCGCTGCCGCTGATGCTGCTGCTGCTGCTGCTGCTGCGGCTGCTGCTGGCCCTGACCACCACTGCCACCACCGCTCCCTCCTCCCCCACTGCCGCTGCTGCCCCCTCCACCGCTCCCAGTGCCTCCGCCGCCCCCACCACCACCTCCACCGCCTCCACCCCCACGACCACCCCCACCACCTCCACCTCCCCCGCCGCTTGCACCACCGCCACCTCCACCACCACCCCCACCACCACCTCCAGACGCAGCACCTCCAGACGCAGCACCTCCAGACGCAGCACCCCCAGACGCAGCACCTCCAGGCTCCACACGCTCAGCGCCCCTAGACTCAGCACCCCAAAGCTCCGCACCCCCAGGGACAGCACCACTCCCAGCAAGACCGGAGTCACCAGTGACCTCAACAGGCGCAGGCGCGGGGGGGTCTACCTGAGAGACACCTGAAGGAGCAGGACCTGGCGCGGGGAGGGGGTCTACCTGGGGAGGACCTGGGGCGAGAAAGAGCGGCGGGGGGGGGGCGAGGAGCAGTGCGGTAGGGGAAGAGGCGGTAAAAGGGGACCGACTCGTCAAAGGTGACGTCCTGAGACGCAAAGACACGGCGCGAGGCGGGGTCGTAAAACTGCCAGCCAGGCGCGTCAGGGACAAAGCCAAGGAAGACACAGGGAATGGCGCGAGGGGAGAGCTTGTCCGCGGTGGTATCGCGGACAAAGGCACGAGCACCCCAGACCCGGAAACGCGACGCGTCGCCAACCTTCCCCGTCCACAGCAGTGTGGGCGAGGTCTCTGGCAAGGAGACACGGGGCCAAAGGTTGAGCTGATGCGCGGCGTACCGGACCGCAAACGGCCACAGAAAATGGGGGGCAGCCGCATGGATCATGGAGGTACGAGCGACCTCCATGACTAAGCCAATGCGGCGCTCAGCAACCCCATTCTGCTGCGGAGAGGTCGGAAGCGTGAAAGTCTGGCGGATGCCGTGCTCCGCACAGAAGGCTGCCAAGAGGTATGAGGAGAACTCACCACCTCTGTCAGAGTGCAGACGCAGGACAGGAAAGTCCGACTGGAACCGCTCGCGGAGCTGGAGACGAGGAGCGCGGATCCAGGGGATCAAAACATCAGGGACATCCCCCTTGCGCTGCAAGGGGAAAACCGTGGTGTAACGCGTGTAGTCGTCGACAACCAGCAGGAAGTACCGCTCGTGGCCCTGTCCACGGACGCGGGCTGGGCCCCACACGTCCAGGTGGAGAGTCTGCAGTACGCCCCTGCCGCTGCGACGCTTCCCACTAGGAGCGGAAGCAGCTCCGACCTCCTCAGCACCAAGGTAGTCGTGAGCAGCAGCTGCGGAGGCGTAGGAGGGGGTGAGAGGGGAGGGGGAGCACCCCTCAAAGAGGGGAGAGCGAGGAGTGCCATGAGCAGCACCTACAGCGAGGATGTTCTTCTTTGCTGCGAGGAGGTGCTTCTCGAAGTCGTCGACAGTGAGAGTGGTGGGGTCTAGCGCTAGGAAGTGGTCCCTGACAGAGCTAAGAGTGTCAGGGAGGCGGGTGACGAGGAAATAGAGAGTGAAGTACATCGGGGGGGGGGGGGGGGGGGGGGGGGGGGGGGGGGGGGGGGGGGGGGGTTTGCGGCGTAGAACTCGGCTGAAAGGGCGGCACGAACGCGAGAGTCAGTAGCGCGCAGGTGAGAAACTAGGTCCTCAGCAGTGGTGAACGAGGAAAGATCGGGGAACAGGTATGGTAGCATGAGTCACCTGAGGGTTCTGAGACTGCTGTTACGTGGTCTCCTTGGAGTAGCCGTCTTCGTCCGCGTGTGCCCCTCACCTCCCAGCAGCTGCACGACTGGTACGGTCGCCGTCAGCGTCGCACTTCTGCACCTCAGGGCTCTACTGCTGGGGGTTCTTCTACTGATGTCGCTGGTCCTGGAGGTGCTCGTACTCGGGGTTCTGGAGCTGCTGGGGCTGGCGGTGTTGCTGCTGGAGGTACTGGAGCTGCTGGAGGTGCTGGAGGTTCTGGCGCTGCTGAGGGTACTGGGGCTGCTGACGGTGCTGGACCTGCTGAGGGTGCTGGAGCTACTGGTGGTGCTGGTGCTGCTGAGGGTACTGGAGCTGCTGGAGGTGTTGGAGCTGCTAGAGGTGCTGGCGCTGCTGGAGGTACTGGAGCTGCTGGTGCTGGTGGCACTGCTCAGCCGCGTCTGTTCTTCACTCCTCCGTCTCCGTCGTCTCAGCCACCACCTGACTCTGCACTTCGCCAGGTTCTCAGTCTTCCCTCGTCTACTGGTCTTCCATTACAGTCTGGCTCACCGCTGCCTGCTCCTTCTCCGTACACAGAGCAGACTGGGGGCCTTGCAGAGCGTCGTGAGCCTGCGTCGCGTCCTGTCTCACCTGTCCGTTCCGGTCGTCGTGTTCCTCGTCCGAGCCAGCCGGCTGTCTCCGGCCCTCACCTTGTTGTTCGTCGTCCTTCCTCTCCTCCGTCGCGTGTTCCTCTGCCGTCTTCCCCTGCGTCCTCTCTGCCTGTCGTTGCTGACCCTGCGTCTGACCAGTTTTGTGCTGAGCACCCTACTGCCATGCGTCTGCTTGCCACTGTTGTCACTGACCCGTCGTTTGAGTCTGCTGCTGCGTCTGCCTTAGTCGCTGAGCTTGTTGACTTTGCTGCTCACTGTCGTCTAGACTACGCCGCCAGTCTTGTTGCTGAGTCTGAGTCAGTCTGTCCTCCGTCCGTCGGGGGTGAGTGTGCTCTTGGCACGGACGTCCTTGAGGACAGGCAGGAGGACCTTGAGTGTCTTGCAGCCGCTGCGCCTCATCTCGTGTCCATGCTGCTTGCCCCTGAGGGAGACCCGGATGCACCAGACATCCCTACCCCGCGCTCTTACGCTGAGGCGATCGCGGGTGAGTACTCCTCTCAGTGGCAGACAGCCATGGACGCAGAGATGGCATCCTGGAAGTCCACAGGCACCTACGTCGACGAGGTTCCCCCTCCTGGGGCGAACATTGTCAGTGGCATGTGGATTTTCAGGGTGAAGCGGCCTCCAGGTTCTCTGCCTGTCTTCAAGGCTCGTTACGTGGCTCGAGGCTTCAGTCAGCGAGAGGGAGTTGACTTCTTCCAGACCTTCTCCCCCACCCCGAAGATGACCACTCTTCGGGTGCTGCTGCATGTTGCCGCTCTGCGTGACTACGAGCTTCACTCTCTTGACTTCAGCACAGCCTTCTTACAGGGCAGCTTGCACGAGGAGATCTGGCTGCGCCGCCCTCCTGGCTTCACTGGGTCGTTCCCTCCTGGTACCCAGTGGAGCCTCCGGCGACCGGTCTACGGTCTCCGCCAGGCGCCACGTGAGTGGCACGACACACTGAGGACGACACTTGCGGCTCTTGGGTTTGCTCCGTCGACTGCTGACCCGTCACTGTTTCTGCGCACCGACACTTCGCTGCCGCCGTTCTACATCCTCGTGTACGTCGACGACTTGGTATTTGCCACTGCTGACACTGAGGCTCTCGCCCTGGTGAAGTCGGAGCTGCAGAAGAGACACACGTGCACAGACCTGGGTGAACTGCACAGCTATCTTGGCTTGCAGATCACCCGGGACAGAGCACGCCGCACCATCACACTGACTCAGTCACACATGGTGCAGCAGGTCCTTCAGCGCTTCGGCTTCACCTGGTCCTCAGCACAGGCCACTCCTCTGGCTACAGGTCACTCGCTCTCAGCTCCACCTTCGGACGAGTCCGTAGAGCCGAGTGGTCCTTACCCAGAGCTAGTGGGCTGCCTCATGTACTTGATGACTTGCACTCGTCCTGACCTTGCATACCCTCTTGGCCTTCTGGCTCGCTACGTGGCTCCTGGTCGGCACCGAAAGGTGCACATGGATGCTGCTAAGAGGGTACTACGCTACTTGTGCAGTACATCGGGCATGGGGCTCGTGCTTGGAGGACGGGGTGACGTTGTCCTCACTGGTCACTCGGACGCCTCTTGGGTTGACGACCAGGCTACGCAGCGGTCGTCACAGGGTTACACCTTCAGCCATGGTTCTGGTTCAGTTTCCTGGCGTTCTACACGTTCGTCTTCAGTTCTCGGCTCCAGCTGTGAGGCCGAGATCTACGCCACAGCCATGGCTGCGCAGGAGCTACGCTGGCTCACCTACCTGCTGACCGACTTGGGAGAGCGGCCTCGTTCTCCTCCAGTTCTGTACGTCGACAACAAGGCCGCCATTGCCTTGTGTCAGGAGCACAGACTGGAGCACAGAACAAAGCACATCGCTCTCCGTTACTTCCTTGCTCGAGAGCTGCAGCAGCGTGGCCAGCTTCGTCTTACTTACGTGGCCACTCGCGCCAACACTGCTGATATATTCACCAAGGCGCTTCCGCCTGGTGATCATCAGCGTTTCTGCACTTTGTTAGGCCTTGTGCCTACGCTTCCTCACTTGCTGTAGGCTTTGTTTGTACTGTGATCTATATATATACCTGCATGCTTGCTCTTTTAGGTAGATATCACTGTGCTGTTGTTGTTACATATATATCTCTGCATGTGAACTGGCCTTGTGGCCTTTTGCTTGTGCTCAGACTGCGTGGTGACGTTGTGATCCACCCTGAGCTTGCTTTGCACTTCCTACCTGGCCTTGTGACCCTCTGTTCTCCCCCACTTTGCCTATAGGGTGTCAAACATATGTTTATATGTTGTAGTTTAGATAGGCTTTAGTGGGGTACTCACTGTGGGGTACAACCCCTTAGGTTTCATTTTTGTACCAACACTCTCGACATTCAATACCAACTTTGCCTAGGATTCTAACACGTCTTACCATGACTTGCATGGAAGGGTGGGTGGCAAGCAATCATCTGAACTCTCTAGCCCTTAACACAAAGGGAGCAATGAGCGTCCACAGATAAACCAAAGCAGATAACCACAGCAAAGCCATCTTGACCCAGGTGCTAATCCAACCAGCATCGATGCTCCATTCAACCGGGGTTTGATTCATATTCCACCCCAGTAATATCATAGCCATGTACATTGAACCTGTAAGGAACACGAGATGGAAGAAGCCGTAACCGTAGGGCACCTCTCCGTTACCGGCGGATTCTTCGTCTTTAGGCCGGAGCGAGAAGCAACGGGAGTCGACTCCTGTGGCATAGACTGAAATGGCGATGCTTATGAGTGCCACTATAAATGCCTGTGTGTTGTGAAGACGGGGGGGAGGGGGAAAAGAAGGAGAATAAGTACAACATGTTCATGCTCGCCTCTATGAACGCCTGAGTGGCACAGGCAGAATGAAAGGAAGAATGAAGCATAAGTAGCAGTTTGTCAGTTACAAAAAATGTTTGTCGACTGCTGGATGTGTGCATGTCATTCGAATTCAAGTATGAGTAATTAGTGTGTGAAGTGGAAAAATAGCAACTTGAAATGTTCTCACCAGTATATCAAGCCACCCGCCGTATCCGGTCTGGCGAGGGCGAGTGTTGCATGCCTCAGCGGGCGGCTCACTCATGATTGCCGACCAGCAGAGGAAGACGAAATACACCGCCATGACGCCTGTGGTGAGAGGCCCTGCGTCCACCTGCACACACACACATACAGATGCAGATGCATGCAAGTGGGATAGGAGGTTACCAGGTGCTTACAGTAAAAAATCTTCATCACGTGATTGACCTAGATATGCAGCATCGGGCTATGCAGGATCAGGAAAGAACACTCTGGGTTGGACAGAGGTGGCGTGAACCATGAAAAATACAATGAGAAGGTGAGCCACAGTCTTATTAGGAGTGCTCACCTTGTGACGGGCGGCTCACTTTGGGACAGGCGGCTCACCTTGGGATGCACGGAGATGGCGGTAAGAGCCACCACAAGGACGAGGAGGAAGGTGATGAAGAAGATGTTGAGCGAGCAGGAGGAGGAGGGCGCGAAGTAGATATACATGAGGATGATGCCTGTGAGGAAGAGCAGGTAGCACACGATTGATACCACCGCCATCCATTTGTGCCTGCACACACACATGGCATGACATGCATGCATGCGTGAGTGGGTGATACTTTTACACAAGTATCCATACACTAAGTTTTCTGTGCATATCTGTGCATCTACAAGACAAATGATGAGTGAACATTCACCAGCATCGAAGCGTTTGGAACGGTCGAAAACTGAGCGAAAGTTCTCACATCTTATCGTTGTTGAGCCAAGAGTCATTCCAGACGTAGATGAAATTGATGATGCTCACGAGCTGAATCACCAGAAATACTGCTGCTCCCGCTATTGCCACCTCGCCATACACCTGAAACACCTCTGGTCAGGTGAAAACCACAGAAGGACCGAAGCGTCAGTGGGAGGGAGTGAGGGATGAAGCAGTGAACATGAACAAACGGATCCAGTCCGTAACAGGACTGAGGCAAGAAGAACACAGGAGCTGGACATGCGCAGAAGCAGGAGGAAGCACACAACAGACATACGGTATGGAGGAGAAAAGAGCGTACATACGGTAGGGGAGGAGGAAGGGGAGGAAGAGCAGCAGCAGCCAGAGGATGAGCTTGGGAGGCCACCAGCTGGAGTGCCAGAGGTCACGACAGCCGCCCTCGAGCTTGGCGGCGGCGGTGGTGGCGAGCATGAGTGCGAAGAAGAGGCACAGGCCGAAGCTCACACGCAGCACTGCCAGCGCTCCCACGCACCCGGGGTTGTTCGGCCCACACGACTGGAAGCCTGGTGGGAAGGGAGTACGGGGCGCAAAAGGGTGGGGAGAAGGAGCAGAAGGGACGGGGGGAGGGGATGACCAGGCGAAGAGGATTCGTGCTTCGTGTGAGATGAGAAGAATGGGTGGGAAAACAGGAGGAAAGGAAGGTGGGGGGAAAAAGGCCGCGCTACAAACCGTGACGGGAAGAAAAGCAACGAAGAATGAAATGTGGCTTTTCTCCGCAATGCAAACGTTGTTACCACCACAGCATTCCAATAACTGAATCACTATGATTAGTTCCGAATGTAGTGTGCGGATCGCACTCACTGTAGAGATTGTACAGCGCATCGGTGGCGTAGTCTCTAAGAACCCACGCGACAACAACGGAGGCCAGGAACATCCCTCCATATAAGAACTTCGTCGCGACGCGCGACGGGCCGAAGGAGGAGCAGGAGCAGAGGCAGTGACCCAAGGCGGTACCGGCGAAAGCACCGCAGCAGCCGGTGCAGAATCCGATGCACATCCTACCTCGCCCTCTAACTAATGCTCCTGACGCTAATCGCGGATCACTGCTGATCGCTTGATGCTGATCGTCGATCGTTGATCACTGATCTCTGATCGACGGTCTTGATCGGCTCGCTCTGGATTATCGGCTCTTTTAATTATGATGCTCTACCCGGCATAGACCGCGTCCGAAGAGTCGTCAGTCAGTTGATTGATGCATTGTTGACGCTGATCATGGTGCTGACCGTTGTCAATGAGTCGGTTGATTCAGCATTTTCGTAAATGCCTGGCGTTTGACACGCAATATCTATCGCTCTGCTTGAAGCTAATCAATGAACGCGTTAGTTTGCCTGACGACGACTAACAAGTTTTGTGACGGAAGAACACTCGAGCTATTCTAGGCCAATAAAGACATGTAAGCGCCGCAGGAATGATTCAGTGCAGACCAGAGAGACAAAGGTACAGTAAGAGGAAGGCACGCACATGCTTCAAGCTGCCGTGCTGAAATGAAGCAACTGTTCCAATCTGATCCATGGGGAATGTCGCTTTCACCAATTTCACTTTCTTTCAGCACTGCAACCGACCATTCGGTATACATGAGCGGACCGTTCTGGAACCCAAACCGCCACATTGAGCCGCACGCAAACGTGTGGGACACTGGTTCCTCTGTTTATTCTCGTTAATGGCTACTTCATTGCTTTCACGCAGCTGTTCATTCCTCTAGTATAACTTATCCTGGCTCTGATATTCCAACCTCCAAATGCTTTCTCCCTGGCTCTGGGATTTTGACATACCGTACTGTACAACTGGATTTGCCTGTCAAATCACGTGCACCCTGCAAGCACCACCTGTCAGACGCCACGCAAATGTTGGCGCGAATGTGTTGTCACCAGCATCACTTCAGGGAATTCAAGCTAGTCCCAAGGTGATGTCCAGGCATCACTTCACGCGCAACCAGCTTAGGCAGGAGCTGGAGCAGGAGCTCAGGCAGGATAACTGACCGGCCTGTTTCTTCCACTCCACTGTCGTTTAGAAGACTTACCACGGCACGAGGCGAGGCTTTCGGCCTTTATAATAACCTCTTACCTTTAACCGACGAGTCGTTGGCCCTGGAAGCTCGAGCCGCGAAGCCCGTTCATTTTTTTTATTCTACAAATTCAGGAGGCACTCGCGAGCCGTTGGCACGAAGTGAGGCTTGAGTGCTCGAAATCATGGCGCTGCTCCTCCGGTCGTCGCGCGCGGAGCGGGTCGTGCGCGCGGGACTGGCGGCGGGATTGCGACGAGCTTGGAGTCCCGCGCTCGGGAGTTCCGCCGTTCGAGATGCCACTGAAATACACGGCAGGAGCGACGCTGCTGACGTAGCCAAGCCCCGCTTGGACGTGGCGAGGGCGCGTGGTGACGTGGCAGGAAGGCGGGGTTACAGCAGCAGCAGCTTGGCAAGCCTGCTGTCCCCTCGAGCTCCTCCGCTAACCCTCGATACAATCAACCCGCTGGTACCACATTCCTTTAGACAACAGCTCTTCAACTCAGCACACTTTTTTCCGTTCTCTTTTTTCCGTACCCATCCTGCTCTTATATTACTTCCTGCTTGATTGGTTGCTGGTTTTCCTCCAAGCCTCGTCCCTCCTTACATCGCATCTCCTTCCCTCGCCTCTCTTTCCTCCGCCTATTTGTGTCCCCACTAGGTGCGCGAGTGCGAGTACGCAGTGCGAGGCGAGATAGTCGCAAGGGCGCTCATGCTCGAGTTTCAGCTGGTAGCGAAGCCGGGTTCACTGCCCTTTGATGAGGTGGGATGAGTTGTGACGAAGTGTTATGCATTGTCATCATGTGGTGGGATGCACTATCATCATGCGGGGGGGTGCATTATCATCATGCGGGGAGATGCATTATCACCATGCGGGGGGATGTATTATCATCATGCGAGGGGATGCATTATCGTCATGTGGGGGGATGCATTATCATAATGCGGGGGGATGCATTATCATCATGCGGGGGGATGCATGATCGTCATGCGGGGGGGTGTATTATCATCATGCGGGGGGATGCATTATCATCATGTGAGGGGATGCATTATCATAATGCGGGGGGGTGCATTATCATCATGCGGGGGGGTGCATGATCATCATGCGATCTTGAGATATTTTCTGCATCAGAGCTGCACCATCTGCCGTTTGGTCAGCAGCCCTGCTTCCTTCCCTTAAGGCATTTCACTGATATCACATCTGCAGCATTCTACCACATAATAGCCATCTTGCGTGGACCTTCACTTAACGCCAAATTTCTTCTGGACTGCGGACACGGTTCACCCTTGATCCTTGTTCTCTGCATCCCCCTCACCCTGTCAGATCGTCTACTGCAACATCGGCAACCCTCAAGCTCTTGGGCAGCCACCCATCACGTTCTACAGAGAGGTGAGCGTGAGCCTCGGCCTTGAACAAGGTAGGCACCATGCCATGTCACGGCCTTGTACCCTACCATACCATGCCATGGCCACGTTAAATGAAACGGTCCCATCCCACAGGTGCCTGACACCTCTGTTTCCGGGACGCCTCAAAGGCAGGCCTCCTGCTGCCTCTGCTGCCACAGTTGCCTGCAGCGGCAGCCAGGTAATGCGTCTGTGTGTGTGAGGTGAGCCATTGCTGGCACAGGATTTGGTGGAGATACTCTTTCCCGCCCCCTTCACGCCGTCAACTTCTTGCCTCCTCCGCTCCCTCATCCCTCCACTTCACCCCAACCAGGTCCTCGCTCTCTGCGACCACCCTTCTCTTATGCACGTCAAGAATCCGGACGGCTCGTCTCCTTTCAGTGCCACAGCCCGGCAGCGAGTGCAGCAGATGCTGGACTCCATTCCCTGTGCTGCCACGGGCGCGTGCAGCCACAGCCAGGGGCTGCCACTGTGCCGGCAGGTGCTAAGTCAGGGAAGCACACGGAACCCTCACTCCCATCCCAACCCCTCTCCAACCTTCTCTCCTCCCGTCCGCGCCCCCTTAACCCCACAAGGTCCTGGCTCTCTGCGACCACCCTTCTCTTATGCACGGCAAGAATCCGGACGGCTCGTCTCCTTTCAGTGCCACGGCGAGGCAGCGAGCGCAGCAGATGCTGGACTCCATTCCCTGTGCTGCCACTGGCGCGTATAGCCACAGCCAGGGGCTGCCGCTGTGCCGGCAGGTGGTGGCTGAGGGCATTGCGAGGAGAGACGGCTATGCTGCCTCGGCAGATGATATATTTCTCACTGACGGCGCCAGCCCTGCTGTATGTGTAGCTTTGTTGCTGTTACTGTTGTTGCTAGTGCTGTTATCACTGTTATCACTGTTATCACGGCTGTCAGTGCTGTCAGTGCTGTCACCGCTTTGTAGAGGAGAGACGGCCATGCTGCCTCGGTCATGATGTCTTTCTCACTGATGGCGCCAACCCTGCTGTATGTGTGTCCGTGTGTCAGTTGCTGCTGTATGTGTGTCAGATGGGGCCAGCGCTGCTGCTATTACTGCTGTCAGATGCTTCCTGGATAACTCTTCTCCTGTTGCCTGTTCCCTTGTTGCCCGCACCCCCCCGCCTTCCACCCCCCATCTGCCCCCACGTGTCACCGCCAGGTGCAAATGATCCTCAAGCTTCTAGTGCGCAGCAAGGCGGACGGCGTGCTCTGTCCCATCCCGCAGTACCCTTTATACTCAGCCTCGCTAGCACTCAACGGAGGCACCCTAGTGCCCTACTACCTAGACGAAGGGGCGCGCTGGAGGCTCGACCCCGCCCATCTGCAAACGGCGGTGGAGAAGGCAGGGGAGGAGGGCGTTTGTGTGCGGGCGCTCTGTGTGATCAACCCAGGGAACCCCACCGGACAGGTGAGAACCAAAGGAGTCCACAGGGCTTGAGGTGTTTTCAGGAGCCCACTCAGGCCAACCCGCCTACGTGCGGGTGCACTGAGTGATTAACCCGGGGAACCCCACAGGGCAGGTGAGGGTAGATCGTAGAAGCAGATCGGCAGGCACCAGTGCAGTGCAATGTAACTGTAACGAGCAGACCAACAGGGGAAGGGGAGCAACATTGGTCGGGCTCAACTCAGAAGCCTGTTTTTCTCAGCACAGAAGCGCACTATTGCCTGTCGCGATGGTACTCGCATACCCGTGTCCCGTGCTGCGTGCCCCTGCTCTGTGCCTTGGCACCCATGCCCCGTCTCCCACTCCCTGCAGGTGCTAGAGGAGGCGGATCAGCAGGCAATAGTGCGCTTCTGTGTGGACAAGGGGCTGGTGCTGATCGCAGATGAGGTGTACCAGGAGAACGTGTACGCACCCCATTCCCCGTACCATACTTCATACCCCATGCCCTGTGCCCTGTGCCTCGTACCCCACTCCTGGCAGGTGCTAGAGGAGGCGGATCAGCAGGCAATAGTGCGTTTCTGTGTGGACAAGGGGCTGGTGCTGATCGCAGACGAGGTGTACCAGGAGAATGTGTACGCACCCGACCGCAAGTTCCTGTCCTTCAAGAAGGTCGCGAGGGACATGGGCGTTGGTGCTTCTGACCTTGCTCTCATCTCCTGCCACTCCTCCTCCAAAGGTGAGCACCTAGGCGTCCAGTTGCTGGCTTCGCTGCTCAAGAGATGGTTCAGGCTGAAGCCAGTTGTTCACGAATCTGAAGTGACATAAGTTCCTTGCCTTGCCGTGCCTGTGTGTATGCAGGGTTCTATGGCGAGTGTGGCAGAAGAGGAGGCTACATGGAGGTTACAGGTAACTGGGACTATCTGTGGTAGTCTGATGTGGCAACTTGTGCGAGACAACTTGTGTCTGCTGGCACTTGCCACACCTGGCCATCACTCCCCCGTCTTGTCTTATTCCCGATGCATGCATGCTACATGGCTTTGGATCGCAATCATAAGATTAGAGCATTCACGGTGAGGTACCCTTGAACGTCCCTTGCGATATGCATCTGCATCACCAAAGCAACCCCATGCATGCGCCCATGCAGGTCTGCCCTCTGAGGTGCGCGAGGCCATGTACAAGATGGCCTCAGTGAATCTTTGCTCCAACGTGCCAGGACAGATCCTCATGTCACTCATTGCCTCGCCACCTCAGGCAAGTTTCTCTTGATTGTGTTTCTCTACTGTATTTCTCTCCACATTCTGCAATATTCCAGGCAACAGTTGATTTTGTTTCTTGCCATGCTTGGCAAGAGTGCTGTTTATGCACTTTTCAGGTTCAACTTGGGTTCATAGCATGTCTTTGCATTATGATTGCCTCTGTGCATGTGAATGCCTGTGGTCGTGTGTGTTGTGGGTGTGTGCTTATTGGTTGCTGCGGGTGTGTACGTTGCATGCTTGCAGGAGGGAGACGATGCCTTTCCTGTCTTTGCTGCAGAGAGGGATGCCATCCTCTCCTCACTTGCTCGTCGTGCCAAGGTCCGTGTCTGTGTCGCATGCCACCACGATGGTTGTACATGGTTGCACCAAGCAATTGGTACTTCGGTCACGATGCCAGCAGCACTTTGTGACCATTCAGTAGCAGCAGTTGATGTGCTCACTGCTCAACACTCGTGTAGGCATTTCCTGCAACCCTTCGAGGGTGCCATATATGCCTTCCCCAGATTGCCTTTCCCTTCACCTCTCACTCATGCGATCCTGTCCCCCCCCCCACTTACTCCCAACTCTTCCAGTTGCTGGTTGATGTGCTCAACTCACTACCAGGCATCACCTGCAACCCCTCTGAAGGCGCCATGTACGCCTTCCCCAGGCTGCACCTCCCCCCGCGAGCAGTGGAAGCAGCAGCAGCAGTGGGCATGCTAGCAGACACTTTCTACGCGCGCCGATTGCTCGACGCCACAGGGATTGTTGTGGTACCGGGATCAGGTTTCGGGCAGGATCCTGGGACATGGCACGTGCGGTTCACGATCTTGCCAAGTGAAGATAAGATCTCGGGAATGATGGAGCGGTTTGCTGAGTTCCATGATAGATTCATGCGGGAGTTCACTGTTTGAGGTGTACTGCAATTGGAAATAACGGGTTTAGTCAGTGCACTGCTGCTTGATTTCTTGATTGTTCATAGGAAAATCTCAGATATGGGTGCATGATCATCTTCACAGTTTCCGTTTTCGTGAGTCGTGCAAAGCATCGCTCTTGCACCATCACATCCCACAAATTGTTTGATGGGGGTTTACCAATAACGTAGCTGCCCACTTGCATAGTTTGTGACTGAGGAAATCTGTATCGAGGACAGATATTTCCATTCTTTGCAGCGGTCCCGCCTAGGCAGACAGACGAGAGCGAAGGCAATCGAGCATCTGGCTTTCAGTCGGGCCTGAATGCTTGTTGCAAGCATTCGCGTCTCATAAACAGCCGTGTCTTTTACGTCAGTGGAATACCCACATGCGCACGCGTTTGTCTGCTACGAACGCCATCTCTAGGGTCGCCTTGTGACGCTCTGGTAGTTCTAACATCCCCGCGACCGTCTGCCGCTTACTGCCATCATGGCATGCTGCGAAATTCGCTGGAATTCACAACCTCTTGGGCTCGGCTTGAGGGCGACGAGAAGGATGGTTCAGAAGAACATAGTAGTGTTACCCCTCGCTAATCGTTTTACAGAGGCATGTAAAGAACGTGCTTTTCTTCTGCTGCTTGCGTGCTACACCTCCGGTCGTTCATGTTTAGGTATTTTCTCTGTTGCCTCAGTCAACAGACCACTGTGAGTTGACGGTTCTCGTGCTACTTCATCCGCGGTTGCTCGTGTGTGCTCCAGAACGAGCGGATGCGAAAGTTAGCAACACGTTCTGCCTCGTCAGACGAGTGGAGTTTCACGCGACCAGACGAGGCTGACAGGTCAAGGGAATTTGCAGCAAGACTCGAGCAAGCCTGGAGCATAAGAAAGGTGCATCCTTCTGCTTTCGCTGACACATGCATGTCAACTTTATTTACTTACGTACCCCTGTCTCTTCTGCATACGCCTGTAGCAATAGCATTCTGACTGACGCTCTCCACTTTGTTGACTATCCTGGCTCTCTTCCATCTCTGGTTTTTTTTTTATGAGCAGAACCAGGGTCCTGTCGCATGCGAGGAGTGCATGGCTCAGGGCTGTATCGAGTGCAAGTGGTGCCGTGGGACTGGCTATTTTATTGTGGGAGACAGTCTGCTATGCTCGGTATCCTCACGGAGCAGTTCTTGCGTAATCTGCGGCGGGAAGGTGAGTCTACTCTTCGAAAGAGCATTGTGAGAAGGAACCTACTCATTGTCTCTTTTTTGGATGAGGAATTATCCGTTCGCTTTTCTCCACTTGTTGGGGATGGTCGTTCTAATGTGTCTTTTGTGGCACACTTATGCAGGGTACTGTCCGTTGCCTTGACTGTGCTGGTACTGGTTTCAGAGCTCGTTGGCTCAAAAGACCTACCCCAGGGAAACAACCGTCAGGTTGAACATTTTTTTTCTCTTTCTGGCTAAGTGGTTCGAGATGTTGGCCAGGTTGGCACCTAAGGGTTCTGATGCGATCAGTTGCATCAGTTTCATTGTTTAGTTTGATTTGAGGGGCCTTTTGATTTTTGTGCCCCACACCATGTACATAGATGACATGGAAATGCTAAGAACCTATGGATGGCTTGTAACATTGTTGCTCCCTATACTTTCGCCATTAGTCCTGAAATACTTGTTACCTTCGCCAAGCATTCAGGCATCCAGTAAGGTCTGCTTGGCTGGCTCAACGATTCGATTCTTTCCGCGTTCTTTCTAACGGAGTTGATTGTGACGATTGCATGCCGCTAACGTTTTCCGTCATCTTACCCCGTTCTTGGCAAGGTTGGTTGGGTTGGGTTGTCATGCTGCAACCCCTCCCCCCCTTCGTGCCTCAAAACCACTCATTTCCTTGTTACCACCCATCCCGCTCAACTCCTCTCCTACAGCCCTAAAACTGCTTCCTGCTACTTTCTAGCCTCGGAACCTAGCATGGTGCTATGAGGTTGCTCTAACAATGTTCTAGGGCTGTCCGACTGTGGTGCTGACCTGTTTAGTTTGTCGTGTCGGTAGCACAGGCCGATATTTAGATTGGTCTGGTGGTGAATAAGCTTTTTGTTTTGGCTGGCGGAACTATGGAGCGATATGAGATCCTCAAGGATATTGGGTCGGGAAATTTCGGGATTGCGAAGTTAATGCGAGATAAGAGAACTAAGGAGATGGTGGCGGTGAAGTTCATTGAGCGTGGCGACAAGGCACGTGCATATTCGTTGCGTCCATTTTTCCTCCAACCGAGCTGGAATCGCCTCTTTGTTTTGCTGGACATGTCTTTGATTTTTCCAAAAGGGTTGCTTTATGTTCGCAGATCGACGAGAATGTTCAGCGTGAAATCATTAACCATCGCTCCCTTAGGCATCCTAACATCATCCGATTCCGTGAGGTGCGTCGCTCATCTTCCATCTGCTCCTCGGCTGCTTTAGGTTCCTCGTGTTGTTGTGCAGCTAGTGACCGTTGGGTTTTGTTTTTGTTGTTATTTTCCAGGTTTGTCTCACTCCGCAGCATTTGGCCATTATAATGGAATATGCGGCCGGTGGTGAGCTATTCGAGCGAATCTGCAACGCTGGTCGTTTCAGCGAAGACGAGGTACGTGTTTCACGCATTTGTGTCATCCGTCTTCCTTCTCACTGGCGCTTGGGTTGCAGTTGTTGACGCATTCTGTTCTGTCTTTCAGGCTCGATTTTTCTTTCAACAATTGGTCGCTGGCATCAGCTATTGTCACTCCATGGTGAGAATAACCCGCGTCATCTGTCTTGCATAGGTTAACGGTCGCATACTAATTTATGAACCCTTCTCGTTTGCAGCAAATCTGCCATCGCGATCTGAAGCTTGAAAACACTCTTTTGGATGGAAGTCCTGCACCCCGTCTGAAGATTTGCGATTTCGGTTACTCAAAGGTATAGTGTGGAATAGAGGCTGGAGATGTAGCATTGTGAACCAGCGCTAAGTATCCCCTCTTTCTACTTTTCAGTCCTCCCTGCTTCATTCACAACCGAAATCCACCGTGGGCACTCCAGCCTACATTGCACCTGAAGTTCTCTCCAAGAAGGAGTATGATGGAAAGGTAAGCAATTTTTGACTGAATTTTGCAAAAGCATCACGTAATGCTTCTTTCCTCGTCTGACTTAAGTGTTTTCCATGTGGCAGACTGCTGACGTGTGGTCTTGTGGAGTCACACTATACGTCATGCTTGTAGGGGCTTATCCCTTTGAGGACCCTGATGACCCACGAAACTTCAGGAAAACCATTGGTGTATGTTTACATTGCCTCTTTACTGCTGTTTCAGCTCTTTCCCCACGCCCACAGCATTCATGACTGTCTGCTTCTTCTGTTGCCTTGCTTACAGCGCATTATGAGTGTCCAGTATCACGTTCCACCGTATGTGCGCCTCTCTCCGGAATGCAAGCATCTTTTGTCAAGAATCTTCACAGCAAACCCTACAAAGGTGAGTTTAGTATTTAGCTGGGAGGTAGTCTTGGTTGTTCACAAATAGATATAACTCTCACCATCCTGTATCCCCCCACTTCCCCCCCTTCTCCCCCCCTTCTCCCCCCCCCTTGTCCACAGCGCATCACAATGCCGGAAATCAAGAGGCACCCTTGGTTCTTGCGGAACCTGCCAGCAGATCTGATGCATGAAAATGACCCGGGTTACCAGTATGATGATCCTAACCACCCGCCTCAAAGCATCGAAGAGATCATGAGGATATTGCAGGAAGCTCGGGTTCCAGGCATTGCTCAGCCTTCCGGCGATGGTTACCTCAACGATGACAGGGATGACGAGAGGGATGATGAGGACATGGACAATGACATGGATGACTTCGAGGGCAGTGGAGAATTTGTCAATGCTCTTTAAGAGACTTGGGTCCTTTTGTTCCATTTACATGGCTGCACAGCATGAGGTGGCTGGCGTACTGCTGCTCCTCTTGTTGCAGTTCATTTGCTAGTTGTAGTACAAATTCTAGTTTGACTCTGGCCGTTAGTTTCTTGTGCCAGCTTGCAGTAAGACATTGCTGACAACAGATTGATGTACAGGTGGGTGGAATGACCTCCATTCAAGAATGGCCAAGGGTATACATTTGTGAGACACTTCGAAAGCATAATGAGCAGTGTATGAACCGTGAGCAATTATGTGCACAGTTCAGCCACCTCCACTGGTGGTTTTCAACTGAATGGCTGCTAGTTCCTCCTCCACAAACTCTCCAGCAGGCTTGGGTGGAAAGCTAGATGCCAGTTTGCTAGTGGCGAAGTGCCCAATGGGCGTGAGGATCTCATCTGATGCTATTTGTGCAAAAACCTGCGCAAAAAAGACAGCCATAATAAGAATGATCAGGCAAACCTGCTGCAAGAAAATCATTTTCTTCCCCAGCGTCTCCCTTCCAACTTTCAAACCTCCAGACCATACCTGCTGTGTAAACTTCAAATCACAATGCACTGGGTAATGGTCCTTCCTCCGACGTACCGTACTGGAGACTCGCCAGAGGCTGCGTCCCTGCTGCTGTGCTCTCTGCACCGCCACCACTGTGCCCTCATCCACCACCACCTCATGCATTCCCGCCGGCACCTCTCCTCCCGTCAGCCATTCCATCTGCCAAGTTACACATGCCACACCAGGAGGATGATGAAAGGAGGTTGTTCAACAATCTCGTCATGTTACCAGGAGAGCAGCAGAACTCATCACATACACCAAATGCAGTTGCTGGTGCTAATCGTAGTGCCACAAAAGCAGGACTTGAGGGACCAGATGTCTCAAAGCTGTCATATCACATCAGAAACAGCGCAGACCACATTCCCCTGCACCCACCTGCTTCCCTGCTTGCAGCAGCAGGCAGCCATCAGGCACCGAGACACGGCAGCAGGTGCCATCTCTCAGCCAGATGCGGAGGCCGGGAAATCTGCACCGTCCGTGGATGGTGAGGAAGTTGAGATCTGCATGATACCCCGCCAGGACTGTTCCAGGTGAGCTGTGCTCTCCCAGGTCACTGCCTGTGGGAGCCAGCAGGTGTGGGCCCTGGGGAGGGGTGGAGAAGCGGCAGCAGGTTGGAGCGACGGTGAGAAAGCAGTGGGGAGGTGGGTCGAGGGGAGTGCAGGAACTGGGGGGGCGGTGGGAAGAGAGGGATAAGTGCAACAGGACAGAAAGAAAAAGGTGAAGTGAGATGCAACGCAAAGATGGGGGTCAATAGTGGGCGGAGAGATAGACTGCGATGTGAAGAGGTTCATTTCATACCATGTGCATGCGACAGGTGAATGAGTCCTGTGGAAGATCAAATCCGATCGCCAGCATCTCCGCCACCGCCTGCCAATCAACACATGCATGCATCCCATGTCAGGACGTGGCACTTGAGATCAGATTTGATTATTACAGATCAGCATACTTCACGGGAAAATGCAGCAAGCTGCAAATTGCAAACTGCAAACCGATTCAGTTTCTTCTGGCCTGTTTTCCCTTCTCCGATCAAAATTTCTTGCCCTTTCCCCTCCCCCTTGCCCCTCTGTCAGTCTCCCAAGGCCCATCCCTCTCACCTCCACGGCAGCGGTCATCTTGCATCCCCACCCATCCATCACCGCCGCTCACTGAGAGAACCCATTTGTGAGGCGCCTCAAAAAAGACTCTCTTTGCCATCCATCCATCCCCCTCACCTCCACTGCAGCAGTCATCTTGCATCCCCACCCATCCATCATCGACGCCCACTGAGAGAACCCATTTTTTAGGCGGCTAAATTAAAATTCAGACTCTCTTTAGCCGTCTATTCCCCTCACCTCCACTGCAGCAGTCATCTTGCATCCCCACCCATCCATCACCGACGCCCACTGAGGGAACCCTTCCGGCACCACTGGACTCGCGTTCAGCTCCTGTTACACGCACATCCGATACAGGAACAACATGTATAAGCACGTCAAATGAAGGCGCATCACATTCCAGCGTTGCAAACATGGGATGTCAAATGGAAGGCGCGGAGGCAGCAGCTATCCGCGAAACTAGTATCTGGTGCGGGCAGGGCGACTTCTGAGCCGCTTCAAAAGCCAGCTCTCACCTGATATCTTGTGCGGGGGAAAGGGGAGGGAGGGGGGGAGGGGCATTAATCAGCCCTCACCTGATATCTTGTGCGGAGGAAAGGGGAGGGAGGGGGGGGGGGCATTAATCAGCCCTCACCTGATATCTTGTGCGCGCGGGGCGGGGTCCGACGCGCCACATGAAGCGCCACTTGCAGTCGGGTCCGGAGGGCGCGTGGGGACGGCTGTCCGCGGGGAGCTGCGCCATGCGCGCTTTCACCGCGTCATCCAGCGCGCTCTGCGGCATCTCCACGCCCTCGGGGGTCACTCCCACCTGCTCGGGTCCGGGGAAGGCGCGGGAGAGGGCGCGGAAGTGGGCGCGGGAGAGGGCGCGGGGGAGGGCGCGGGGGAGGGGAGGAAGGGGGGGGCGGGGCAGGGAGGTGAGGATTGGGAGCGGAGGTGCGGGTACGGCAGGCACACCGGAAACAGAGGGCGGATAGACGCGGGTGTCCGCGGGAAGCTGCGCCATGCGCGCCTTCACCGCGTCGTCCAGCGCGCTCTGCGGCATCTCCACGCCCTCGGGGGTCACTCCCATCTGCGCCGCGCATGGCGCAAGTCGGACGGCGCGGGGTGGGGGAGGGGAAGACGCGGGGGTTGGCGCGGGGGGGATGTGTGGGGGAAGGCACACGACAAACAGAGGGCGCTAGTCCAGGAAAAGACGCGGGTGACTGGAAGCGCTGACGGCGGAAGAACACCCGCTAGGGATCTCGACGAAGTGAATGGCTTGGGAAAACGACCAGGCTATTATCAGCCACCGTACCTGATGGTGCAGCTCCGGCCGTGAGTGCGCGAGCTTCGTCGCCCCGGGCTGCGCGAAGTACGCCTCCATCATGTCCAGAAACCGGTCGCTGAGACACGCTTGGGCCCAAGTGTGTCAACAAAGCACCCCCTTTTGAGGTGCCTACAAAAAAACTTGGTCGCGACAGGCAGCGCGAAGAACGCCTCCATCATGTCCAGAAACCGGTCGTTGAGACACGCTTGGACCACTTGCGCCACGGCGGAAAGCTGAAACAACCCCATGTTGGCCCACGGCAAAACACTAGCACCGCTTCGGACCGACACCAAGCATTTTCAGTCGTACCTGATAGTGGAGCTCGGGCCGCGAGTGCGCAAGCTTGGTCGTCTTGGGCTGCGCAAAGTACGACTCCATCATGTCCAGAAACCGGTCGTTGTCCGCTTGTGCGCACCGAGGGTCGCGCACGATCAGCGCGCTCGTTGCGCGCAAACACTCCGCCATCGCGCGGCAGGTTTCCGCCACGGTCACGGGGAGCGCCGCGGCGGCCGTCTGCCCTGCGGCATTTTCCGCTTGCTCGGGACGTACAGCCTCTTTCAGCTGCAGAAACTCCGTCAGATCGAACGGCTGCAGGGACGCCATCTGGGCCGTTAGACGGACAGAAGAAGCAGAAGCGGCGTGTTCGACGCGATGCTTGTTCCGTAGGATGCACTAGCTGGCGCTGCAGCTTGTGTGTGTTTTTATTCGCGGTCGAATAGACTGATTTAACTGGGTAAATCCCGCGGCTCTGTTTCGCCACGGAGAAACCGCCCGGAGGGTAGCCCACAGGTTCTAACGCGAGGAGGAATGCGGTTTTCTGGTTCTGTTAGCAAAAAGGGACGCTCAGGTGCGATGGTATAAGACAGATATTTACAGGTATAGTATAGCCCGCTTAGCCGTGAGCCAGAGTGACGGCCGACAGGGAACCTGGAACTGTCACGGAGAGCGAAAAAAGCGGCACTGGCACGCGTGCGGGAAATACGGGTGAGCCGCGGAACAAAACATCCAGACTTGTTGCGTCCATGGCAAACAGAAATCCTTTTTCCAAATGTGCTTTGGAGCTTCAGTTTGGGTTTGGCTCAGTTAGGCGAAAAAACGGGAAAATCTGCTGTGGCATATGGTTCGAACTTAGAATGCTTGAACATCTGCGTGACTCGTTAGAGAGTGCCTCGATGGGATTCGTTTGGGTTTGGTGTTTGTTAGCGTGAAGTTGACGACCATCTGCAAAAAAACTGTTATTGTGTATATGTGCCACTACTTTTTGTGAAGGTGTTGTGTGTGTCCCTGTCGCGAAAGGAATTAATTCGGAAAGACGTAACACCAGTCACGGTTTACTCTTCGCAGGTATCAATGTGCGAGAAATATTTCTTTCGTCAAGCCATGGATCTGTTTGATCGCTTAGCTCCACCATTACCAACGAAAACCAAGTCGGACATGGCTGCAGGAATGACCGTACATGGTTGACCATATTCTTCATACTCCGTTATCGTTCACTGCAGCATGCACGAATTAGATTTCCACATCTTGCGCCATTACTCATTCGCTTGAATCCCCTCGAATTCGCTCGAATCCCATTTGCATTCGCGTTAGTATTCGCCCAGTAACCAGGATTTTCCTGGATGTGATGATATTGAGGTTCGCATGTCCTTTCCTCTCGTCAAGGCGAAACGTCCTCGCATCGCCGTCAACGAAATGGCCTTTTTGGAATCCGGGTACCCCGCTCTGCTGGGCCTCGATCCTTCCGCGACTCACGCCATATCTACAGCATGGTGGAATCTGGACCGTTCATTGAGCGCTCTGATCGAGGGAATCAACGGCCGGATTAGCATCAGAGCATACAGTGCGTCGGAAGACGACGGAAGCAGCGAGAACGACGACACAATTGGAGGATTCGCGTGGAACGTGCAAGGGCGGAAGCGCAGGGCTGTGAGGTTCTGGCGGAATGGGGAGAGGCGGAAGGATCTTGCCGAGCTGTGCCGACGTGGCATGGGACCAGTGACGCTTGATTACGTTAGCGGGTGTCTGAAGGTGAGTGGGAGTGTGTGCGTCAGCCCATGCCTGCTGCTTAACTGTACTGATCGGAAGCCTTAAAAACGAGTACTTGCGCTGCAACGGCTCCTCTGTTCGCTCCTGTTACTAGGTCTTCCGATTCCAAATTCTCGTTTTTCCTCTCCCACGGCCTTTTTGTGTACAGAGAAGTTTTCAGGAAACTGCTGTGCCCCGCTTTCAGAGTGGTATCATGGAAGCTGCAAGTGTTGGGGAAGGGGGAGCAAAGGGAGGGAAGGGAGCAGGACGGGTTACTAAGAGAGGGGGTAAGCACTACTGGCAGAAGGAAGCTGCCAGGAAGTTACTCATAGCTCTGAACGAGCTCTGTTCTGTGAAGTACGCTTTCATGCTTGTGCTTGCTGACATGGCAGCTGAGGTGGCACGATGCCATGCCAAATATGGTGTTGGGAACACGTGGGGTCATCAGTGGAGTGAGGTGGACGGGGCAGAGGAGGAGGAGGAGGAGGAGGAGGGGGAGGAGCAGGGGGAAGGGGAAGGGGAGGATGAGGGAAACGAACAGGAGGAAAGTGGGGAGGACGGTGGGGAGGGAGAAGAGGAGGAGTGGGAGGAGTGGGAAGTTGAAGTGGGAGGTGCAGTGGAGGAGTTGAGGGAGAGTATGCAAGCCATGCTGGTCAACGCCACACCGCCACAGCTGTACGGTGAGTGCAGTGCTGTTTGTACGGTTGAGTGCGGTGCACTACATGCGAGAGTGGGAGGAGTGGGGAGGCGTAGAGGGAGGAGTGGTGAGGAGTTGAGTGAGAGTATGCAAGCCATGCTGGTCAACGCCACACCCCCACAGCTGTACGGTGAGTGCGGTGCAGTGCGGTGTCAGGAATGACTGGGAGCAGGTCATTAGGGACCATGGTGGGACTAGCATTGTACTCATAGACCTTGAATCACACAGTCACACCGCAGTTGCATAGCACGTGTGCGTTGCCCATATGCCCTTACATGGACGCACACCCACCTGCACACCTATTCACACCTTCCCACCTGCACGCATTCCCAGCTGCACGCGTTTTATCCACCTTCTCACGTCTAACCCAGGCGCATTCTTCCCTTGACGCACGCACATGTATGTATGGCAGGGCTACTGCAGGAGTTCCTGTCGTCCCGCTTTAAGGAGGTTTCTGCGTGCATGCGCCCACTTTACACTGAGGATGATGACGAGGAGGAGGAGGAAGAAGAGGAGGAGGATGAGGAGGAGGATGAGGAGGAGGAAGATGAAGGGAAGGAAGGAGAGGAGGAGGACGACGGGGAAGGGGAGGAGGAGGAGGCAGGGAATTTAGAAGAATCAGCAGAAAAGAGACAGTCAAATCCACTGGGAACATCTAGCACTCCTGTGGTTCCCACGACTACCGCAGGTGGGGAGAGGTATCACCAGCACCCAGGTGAAAGACTCACACCTTTACTGAACGCTGAAAGTCAGAACATGCTCAGAAGCTTCCCTGGGTATGGGGAAGAGGAGGCGGGGAGCGAGGGCAAGGGGAGAGGACCGAGGAGGCGACTGGAGGATGAAATGGCTGCACTTGAAGCGAGGGGGAGAGGGGTAGTAGAGGGGGGAGTGGGAGACAGAGGAGAGGCGTCTGAAGCGGCGGCAGTGAGCGGAGCGGAGCAGGAGATGCTTGCAGCGGTTCTGGATGGCTTGCTGGGCTCTGCTGCTGGCACGGGTGGGAGAGAGAGGGATGGGCATAGGGAGGGAAGGTTTGGAGGGCGAGAGAGTATCGAAGGCTATGGGGCCGAGGGTGAAGGGGAGGAGGGTGGGGACGGGGAGGACGGTGGGGACGGTAAGGCTTATGGGAACAGTGGGGCTTCTGGGGAGGGGGGGAAGGCAGACTCGCCTGTGTATTGGGCGGGGCGGTTGGAGGAGAGGATGGGGCGGGCATGGGTGTGGCGCGTGCAGCAAGTGATGTGTGCTCTGGGGTTCTCAGGGCTGTCGTTCCTGTCTCATGCTGTGCTGTCTGCTGTGCTGCTCTCCCGTCTCAAGGCGCATGTGCATCGATCGGCAGGAGCTGTTTTCGACCGTCGGATCCTCCCCCGCCTGCACCGGTGGCTGCAGGTCACTGCCCTGCCCTTCGTTACTATCACCACCTGTACTGTCACCTCTAAGACCAGCACCACCGGTACTAGCACCAGCAGAGGTGATTCCTCTGCCATCTCCAGCCGTAGTTCTCGCGTGTCAGATCCGATCTCAGCCGCACATCTTCGGCAGTGGCACGCGTGGTTGCGCCACGTGGCGGGCAGGGAGCTGTGTTCAGTGCGTACAGAACAGCTGTTTGACATCATAGTCGATTACCCCGACGCCACCCCTGCCCTCCTCGACCTTAAAGACTGTCTCGAGAATCGCGGTGCTGCTGCTGACTCCAATGGTTTTGGCGCTGGTGTTGCCACTGGGGCTGACGCCCGTGCTGCTGCTGGCGTCACTGCTGCCCTTGCGGCTGCTGCTCCGCCTCTCATTGCTCTCGTGGCCACACAAGGAGGGAGTGGGTTGAGAGGCCTGACAAGTCTGGATGGCGTGGGAGAAGCCATTGGAGTAGATGGGGTAGGTCTGGGAGGGGGAGGTGGTGGTGGCAGTGGCGGTGGTGGGGGAAGCGCCTATGCCAGGCTGGTTGCGTCGTTCCGGACGGCACTGGCCAATCGGCTGCTGACAGCTGGCGCGTCGACGGCGGATATCCTGCAGCAGTATGTGTCGGCGATACGGGCTCTGAGGCTGGTGGACCCGTCGGGGGTGGTGTTGGAGGCAGTCAGTGAGCCCATTCGACAGTACCTGCGAGGCAGAAAGTGAGTTGTACTTGTGTGCTGGTAGCAGGGGAGGTGAGGCCTGGAAGGGAGTCCACTAAAGGTATGCTCTGTACCTGGTGAATGGTATGCTCTGTACCTGGTGAATGGTATGCTCTGTACCTGGTGAATGGTATGCTCTGTACCTGGTGAATGGTATGCTCTGTACCTGGTTAATGGTATGCTCTGTACCTGGTGGACCCGTCGGGGGTGGTGCTGGAGGCAGTCAGTGAGCCCATCCGACAGTACCTGCGAGGGAGAAAGTGAGTTGTGCTTGTAAGGTGTGGGGGTGGTGAGTGCGTGGAAGGGAGTCTACTAGAGGTGTGCTCTGCGGCTGGTGGACCCGTCGGGGGTGGTGCTGGAGGCCGTCAGTGAGCCCATTCGCCAGTACCTGCGAGGCAGAAAGTGAGTGTTTGCAAAAATGGGAGAAAGTGAGTGCTGTGGTGGTAGGGGCGTTTTGAGACGTCTCAAAACTGGCAGAAAGTGAGTGCTGTGGTGGTAGGGGCGAGAACAGTGGTATGCTGGACACACTCCATTCGGGCTCTGCGGCTGGTGGACCCATCAGGAGTGGTGCTGGAGGCAGTCAGTGAGCCCATTCTACAGTACCTGCGAAGCAGAAAGTGAGTGTTTGTGAGGTGAGTGCCTGCCTACGTGGAGGGGAGTCCACTAACGGTATGCTCTGCGGCTGGTGGACCCTTCAGGGGCGGTGCTGGAAGCAGTCAGCGGTCCCATTCGACAGTATCTGCAAAGCAGGAGGTGAACCATCCACGCCATCCATCCTCAAACCTTGTCTCTCTCTCATCCATTCCCAAACCTTAATCCCCATTCTCCTCACTACACGCCAACACAGGGACACCATTCGCTGCATCATGACTCTGCTGACTCAGCATCCTTCTGCAGCGCCAGGTGGTGCCATCAAGGGCGCTGCTGACGTGGCAGATGACGTGGCAGGGGAGGCGGGGGACCCGGGTGACCTGTCACTGCTGGAGGAGCTAAGCCGGGCAGCAGAAGGGGGCGAGGGGGAGGCGGGGGGGAGTGGGGAGGGGGAGGAGGAAGGGGCAGGCTTGGGGGAAGATCTGTCTGCGGCTTATGCTGCTGCTGAGCGGTGAGTCGTGGTGCCAAGTGGTGAGCAGTGGTGCTGAGTGGTGAGGCTGCTTAGGGGATGATCTGTCTGCGGCCTATGCTGCTGCTGAGCGGTGAGTGGTGGGGCTGGCAGTGCTAGTGATTCTAGAGATGCCTCTAACCGCTTTGTGGGGGTGAGCTTGCCCACATGCTTTGGTCTCTCTCCTTTCCTCCCCCTCCCTCCTCCCGCAGCTGGCCGTCTGACCCCATCCATGCAGACCCATGGCAGGCAGGCGCAGAGGGCGCGAGCCATAGTGCGCGTGCAGGTGTCTGGTTGGGTTGGGTTGGGTCCAGTAAGGGTAGGCGTCATCTGATCAGGCACCCATGCTCTGCACTCTCCCTTACTCTCCCTCCCCCGCTCCCGCAGCTGGCAGCCAGACCCCATCGATGCAGACCCCTGGCAGTCGTCAGGGCAGGCGTAGAGGGCGAGGGACATAGTGCGGGCGCTGGCGGGGGTATTTGGTGTGTTTTGAGTCATCTAAAACACCCCTCCCTGCCCCTCCCCGCCCGCAGCTGGCAGCCAGACCCCATCGATGCAGACCCCTGGCAGTCCTTGGGCCAAGCGCAGAGGGCGAGGGACATAGTGCGCGTGCTGGCAGGGGTGTTTGGGTCGCGGGAGGTGCTGCTGGGGGAGTATCGAGGTATGCTGGCGGAGAGGCTGGTGGGGCGCGCTGGGTACCACACTGACCGGGACGTGCGCACTCTGGAGCTGCTTAAGGTAGGTGGACAGGTGCTCAAGGTGCGCGGGAGGGGGACAGAGGGAATGCGTGTGAGGGTGGGTGTGTTTGCTCAAGGGGTGTGCGTGATTGAAATGGGTATGTGTGTGGGGGGAGGGGTGCTGGTGGTTATGTTTGGGTCAAGGGAGGTGGTGCTAAGAGATGGAGCAACCCCTTCCCCCGCACTCCCCCTCCTCCTTTCTTGTGCTTTCCTTTCAGTTGCGTTTCGGAAAGTTCAACTTGCACGCGTGTGAGGTGATGCTGAGAGACATGGCGGACTCAAAGCGCATCAACAACCCCCTCGCCCTGTCTCCCCCCCACCCCCCCCCACTTTCTCCCCACGCATCCCCAACTCCGCATCACAGCTTCGTTTCGGCGAGTCCAACCTACATGCCTGTGAGGTGATGCTGAGAGACATGGCGGACTCAAAGCGCATCAACGGCAACGTGAAGGCAGCCATGCGGCAGGCAAGGGAGGAGGCTCGGGACTTGGCAGAGGCGCGTTCTAATATTGCTCGCTCGAAAGCCATCATGAGAAGACGAGGTGAGAGTGGTGCATGTGCAGGGAAGGGAGGAAGGGTGGGGAAGCGAGGAAAGGGTGAGGGATGGGGAGGGTAGTGAAGGCGGCCATGGGCCAGGCGCAGGAGAAGGATGCTCAGGAGCTGGCAGAGGCCCGTTCTGCTGGTGCTCGTGCTGCTATTGTTCTTATCCACCAACTTTTCCTCCTCCCCTCCCTTTCCCCCTCTTTATCGAATGGTTTCACACTCGTGTGCAGGCCTATCAGTGGTGGGGGCAGGGAGGGGAGCAGCAACGGCACAGAGAGAAAGCAGGGGCGCGGGGGGAGATGTATCTGTGGCAGGTGTATCTGGATCGGGTGTATCTGGGTCAGGCTCATCTCCATGGTCGCAGGCACACACACCAGAGCACTTGGTGGTGAGGGGCATGGCATCGTTCTCCACCCCTCCAGACCGACCTGGGAGAGGAGGAGAAGGGGGGGAGGGAGGAGGAGGGGGAGGGATTGTGGGAGGGGCGTCACAGTGGTTCACTCCAGAATCGTTTGCTTCTCCTCCTCCGCCCGCTGCTCCAGCACAGGCTCTTACTGGTGAGTTTTGAGACGACTCTCAACAGGAGGAGGGGGAGTGGGAGGGGCGTCACAGTGGTTTACACCAGACTCGTTCACCTCTCCTCCTCCTGCTGCTGCAACACAGGCACCCACTGGTGAGTTCTGTGACTTCTCTAAACAGGAGGGGAGTCTGGCGTGAACCACTGCAAATGTCATGTCCTTCCCACAGCATCAACCCAGCACTTCTCTTCCTTTACCTCTCTCCGTTTTCCCCTTGTCCCTTTACTTTTGCCTGTAACCTTTTCCCCTTTGCCACATTGTTCCCTGTCCTCTTTTTCCTTTGTCTCTCCACCCACTCCACCCTTTCATCTGCTGCCCCTGCTTCCCTTGTGGCCCCTCTCACCCGCACATTCACCTCCCCAGATTCTTCAGGGGCAGCTGCACCTCCTCCTCGGGCAGCCCGGCCAAATCTTCTGTCCCGCTGGGCCCGCCTCCGCCCAGACCTCCGCACACCGACTTTTTCCGGAGACCGTTCCGCAGATCGCGGGCAGCCCGGAAATTCTTCTCGGACTCCCGGCCAATCAGGCGACGGCAGTTCAGCCATGGGCGGCAATAGGGGCAGCGGGAGAGGCGGGCAGGGGGGGTTCTGGGATGTTATGGATGCTCTGGGGGGGGAGGGAGGGGGAGAAGAGAACGCAGAGAGAGGGGGGATTGGGGAGGAGGAGGAGGTGGAGATGGAAGGAGGGGAGGAGGAAGAGGAGGGTAAGCCGGAGGAGACGGAGGAGTTGCTAGAAGCAGAGAATCTGGACGCTACGATTGTCTCGGCACTCTTCTGGCCGGCTTTCCAGGAGGAATCGGTGCGGTTACCAGCACCGGTAACCAAGCTGATGGAGGAGTATTCAACCAACTATGCTACGCTGAAAGCGCCACGCAAGCTGCAGTGGAAGGCGAACCTGGGGTGCGTTACAATCGAGCTGGAGTTTGGTAACGGGCGTAACACGCAGCAGTACACCGTAACACCCGTTCAGGCGGCCATTATCCTTAAATTTCAAACGGCCAGAGCAGGAGAGGAGAAACGGGCGGAATCTGCAGGTGATGGTGTGGAAAACGGTGAAGGTAATAAGGAGGACGAGGCGAAACCGCAGTGGGCGGCATCTGAGCTGGCGGCAGCCGTGGGTCTGTCGGTGCCTGTGCTGCGTCGGCGAATCACATTCTGGGTGAATCACGGCGTGATAGTCGAATCGGTCGCGACCAATCGGTCACCTCCGGAACCTCTTTTCACAGCTGTGGATTACCAAGTCGACCCTGCTTCTGCTGGTGCTGCCGGTGATGCTGGTGGGGATAGAGATGGTGATGCTGATGCCGCCACTGCTGCTGGTGGTGACGGTGCTGGGCTCGGTGGGTTGCGAGGGGAAGGAGAGGGGGAGGATATGGTAGCAGGCGGAGAGTTGCTGATCGGGGATGATGGTGAGGAGGAGGAGGGGGGAGGCATGGTGGCATCGTTGGAAGCGCAGAGGAAGCAGGAGAGTGCGGTGCACGAATCGTTCATAACGGGCATGCTCACCACGTTCGACGGCCTCCCTATAGAGCGCATCCACAACATGCTCAAGATGTTTGTGTCGGACCCGCCGTATGATCGCTCGCTGGCGCAGCTGCACGCCTTTCTGGGGGTGCTGGTGGCGCAGGAGAAACTGGAGCTCAGGGATGGGTTATATCGCAAGAAGAAGTAGATATGGTTCTGTTCGGAGCGGTTCTGGCCTCCTTGGAAGCGCAGAGGAAGCAGGAGAGTGCGGTGCACAAGTCGTTCATAACAGGCATGCTCACCACGTTCGACGGCCTGCCTATAGAGCGCATCCACAACATGCTCAAGATGTTTGTGTCCGACCCGCCGTATGATCGCTCACTGGCTCAGCTGCACTCGTTTCTGGGGGTGCTGGTGGCACAGGAGAAGCTGGAGCTCAGGGATGGGCTGTATCGCAAGAAGAAGTAGGTGCGGTTCGGAAGGTACAGTGTTTTACTAGCTGCTTGGTGAGGGAGACACGTGCTGCTGGTGCACCCTGCATTACTGGCGCACCTGGAGGTGGCGGAAGAGAAGCTGGGGCCAAGAGATGGTGCTCATACACAATGCATGTGCTGCACGAGGAAATAGACGCAGCCAGCCAGGTTGACAGAGTGGTCAAAGCCCGGATTGATGGGCTGCTACACCATACACCTCCCCCCACCGCAGCTGCACGTGTCTGTGGGGGGTCGTGGCCCTGGTTCCTCCGATCCAAAGCATGCAGGAGAGATGCTGCAAGAATGCCTCTGAGGCACCTGAAGAAATGGTGGTCCAGGAGAAGCTGATGTGGACCAGGCTGTCCCGTGCCGCGGCAAGCCTGCAGTGACGGTGGATGTGCCTTAGAGCAGCCTTTTTGTTGGTACCGGTACCAACCTCGCAGAAAGGATTCTACTGTATGTGTTACAGAATTTTCATCCAAATGAATAGGATTGTTTGGTTGTGGTTCAGAAAAATCCACCAGCTCTGTTGTCTTCCAAGGCTGGAGCAGAGATTTCTCAGTTGGTCCAGCGCAGCGGCAGGTTCACATAGCACTGCACAGCAATAGAAATTGCCTCAGAGCATGGTAGACAACTCGATCAGTTATAGATTGCCACTAGCTCTAATCTTAAACGCCTAGTATATGATCTGGCTTCTAGGTCATGGGCTAGTATGACAGGAGGCTATGCACAATGCACCTTAGATAGATGCATTCTTCTCTCATCCTTCCTTCACAACTCGTACCACTTACCGTAGCTGCTGTCAACTGAACTAGAGATAACGATTTCTTTTAGTATGAACTTGGCTTCAACGCCCTACTTATTAGTACCGGTAAAAGACTGTTACTCGCCCTTCTCCCCTGCATCCCCCGCCTCCATCTCCTGCAGCACTCTCTCTGCCGCTGATGGTCGGCTGCTCACTGTGGCTGACGACGACGTGACCTGCCATGGCCATATCACAGAAGGAGATGGAGGGAGGGAGGGGTGTGTTGGGGGGTGGGGGGGAGAGATGAATTTGTTGGCAGATACATTTGATGATTCAATTACCAACTTCATCTCCTGCAGCACTCTCTCTGCTGCTGATGGCCGGCTGCTCACTGTGGCTGACGACGACGTGACCTGCCATGGCCGTATCAAGAGAGGGATAGGGGGTGGGAAACGGTGGGAACTGTAAGTAAGGCATGCCAGGAGGAAGGGGAAGACGAGGGTGAAAGATGGTGGGGAGGAGTACTGGGGTGGTGGAAATTTCAGCAGCAGACTGATGCTTCTCCCTAGTGCCAAACGCTCCCCTACCGATGTTTTTGATAGACACGAAATTTCCAGCTCCCCTAGCAGCTCTCCATTTGATGGTAGAACTAGGATTTCCAGGACATGCTTACTGAGTGCCAGTTTTAGGACTAAAAAATCAATGGAGCCCTAAATATTGGTCCAGACAGGGAGGTGTTGATTTCTCACAATGGTGCTGCACTCACCGGGGTGCCACCACTCACCGGGATGCCACCACTCACCGGGATGCCACCACTCACCGGGATGCTGGCCCATTGGTCCTTCATGCGCGCATCACTCTCCTCTGACCCGCCGACACGGCGCTGTCGATCTTATCCTCGTGCTTGTGTTGAGTTGACTTACCTTAATCAAATAAAATGCCACCACTCACCGGGATGCTGGCCCACTGGTCCTTCATGCGCATGACTCTCTTCTGACCCGCCGACACGGCGCTGTCGATCTTATCTTCATGCTTCTTGATTTGCGGATACAGGAACTTCCAGTAGATGATGCTGGCGCCCTGCCAGTACAAGGCAACGAATTAAGGACGCGAAATTGTCAGCGCGCCATTGACGATAAAGGAAGGGTTTATTTGGAAGAACTTTTGGACGGTTGTATTTGAATCAGGGGCAGACTGACCTTGGTCATCGGTAATTGGAGCCATAGAACGAAGAGGAGCTTGAGTGAGAAGAAGATGGGAAGCCTGCACGCAAATCCCAGTGGTTAGTGTCAGGAACGCAAAGAGAGACGACATTTGAGACATCTCAAAGCTCGCACATAGAGAATCAGACATAGACGACAATGCGTCATGGCCAGTTTCAGAGCTGACCGAAGCGAGGGGAGTCAGTCGTGTTTCCAGATTCCACTGAACCCCAACCGAATTTTTGAAGTCGCTTTGACAAGAAGGACGAGCGGATCGGCGAGACAGACGTGGAGGTGGATGGAACCTACCAGGCGGGGACCACGTGTAGTAAGATTGTTTCTGAGACGTCTCATCTTATTACTCGCTCTGACAGGAACGACGAGTGGATCAGTGAGACAGCGTGGAACCTACCAGGCGACGACCAAGTAGACGATGATTCGACGAAGGGAATACACGATAGGACCGAGGTGACTCTTGAGTCAACTCGGCAGGCATCTTGTGAGACGGTTGTGCGACGTACCAGACGAGGACCCAGTAGAAGATGGATTCGACAAAGTTAATGCACGCTAGGACGGTCCAATACGTGAGCCATTGCGCCTTGTTGTCCGACGATTGCGAATCCAGAGCCTTGAAGCTAGCGTAGAACGGATATGCGAAGCTGAGCAGGACCCTGAAAGGACAAAGTACGAGAATACAGGAGATCGGGAAAGACGACGGGACGGTGAAAGCTAAGGAACACAGGTGAAGGGTAGAGGCGACAAAAGGCGATGCGTAAGTTAGTCTTAGCTACACCAGTGCGTCGTACACGAGGGGCTTGACGATGAATTCAGTTGTTAGGTGAGGCGACGCTACCACGGTAGCTACAGCGGTCGAGGCCATAGCTTCGACGATGGATACGATATGTGACGAGATCAGACGGACCGCGCGTCAGCCATGGATCGGGATTGTGTCTGTTCACCTAAGATAAACCACTGAAAGCGCAGAATACCCCCAAATCTGAGAAAATCTGGGAAACGCAGACAGGAGTTTTCAGAAAGTAATTCAGTAGTATCGGAGCTGGCTTGGCAGTGGCAGGCACGAATCCAGATTCTAGGGATTGTTGGTAACTGGGTGGTGCCGGCACTTCGCGAGGCATTTCGGTTACCAGTAAATGTTTCGTGACGAGAAGTGGCATTCCACTGCTATTGCTGTGAGTGACGAAGAAGTTACAGGGTAGAAGTTGGTGGTGACGGCACTTGTCCAATTAGAAACCAGATCGCCAACAGGGACGCGGGAAAGGCACACTAGGCGAACAACCGTCAGGTTGACGAGATGTTCGCGAACGGTGAACAACATTCAGGAGACCTAAATGTCAATCACTCTCATCTGCGCCATTTGCACACTGCTACTAGTAGTAGTAGAAGCAGCACAGGCCGCCATCACCAGGGTCAGTTTGGAGATGCCGCCTCGATGAAAGCAGCAATGGCGTTCGGAACGCCCGGCCGGCTGCTTTATATAGAGAATGTTTTGAGAAGAAGGACGAGATTGGTGACACTTGTCGTTCTGTTGTTGGTTCTCTCTGGCCGCGGGCTATCAATTCCCCGCAGAAGGGCAGCGGGTGATGGGGAACCGCGCGATAGGCAGAGGCGGGAGGGAGCGGAGACCAGAGGGACACAGAGAAGAGAGCTTGCAGCGTCCCACGTGGAAGGTGATCTTGCGTCATGCGACGTACCATGAGTAGTAGCTAGGAACGTATGAGTAGTACCACTTTAATTTACCTCCTGACGAAGAATCTAGATCTCTAACCCCGTTTAAGATTCTTCACAAGATCATCTCTGGTGACAGATCCTCCACCTGCCTCTTCCCAACCCCTTTTACCCTGTGCAACGCGTCAACCGTTGCTCTTCGTCATCCCTGGTCACACACCTCCTGCCTGCCTCTCCCCGACCTTCAGCTCTCTCGCGCGCGAATTGCACTCACGAACAGCGCAGCGGCGATGGTAGCGATGGTGGTAACCAGCTGCCGCCGTGGAGTCCGCATGTGCCGCGCACCGTCCTGAGGCGAGGCATCGCGCACGAAGGGGACATGCTGCGCTTCGACCGCCTGCTGCACAAGGCGCGTTGGGTGGTTGGGCATCACGTTGGGTGTTGGGGAACAGCAGCAGATGCCTCTCCATTTCCAACCATCTCTGCCCACCTGCACCTTCTTTCCCCTCCTCCAGGTGCCCCTCCATCCTACCACCTGCCACATCCCTCCATCGCATGCAGATCCTAGTGCGTCGTGAGCCCATCACAGTGGTGGCCATCGGCAGCAGCTGCTCGTGTTCCCCCACCATACTTCCCGCCTTCCCATGCCCCATCCCTCCCCTCTTCCCTCGCCTCCCATGCAGACCATAGTGCGGCGAGAGCCCATCACAGTGGTGGCCATCGGCAGCAGCTGCACTGAACGTCTGAGTTGGGGGAGGGGCTTGGGGGGAAGGTGGAAGTGAGTTTACTCAAGCTCTGTCCATTGTACCCAACTTCCCATCCCTCCCTCCCTTTCCTCGCAGATCATAGTGCGGCGAGAGCCCATCACAGTGGTGGCCTTCGGCAGCAGCTGCTCGCGTTCCCCCACCATACTTCCCGCCTTCCCATGCCCCATCCCTCCCCCCGCCTCCCCCCCCCTCCTCGCAGATCATAGTGCGGCGAGAGCCCATCACAGTGGTGGCCATCGGCAGCAGCTGCACATCGGAGTTTGGAGGCAGGAAGGGGCCGCAGCTCAAGCTGCTCAATCTGGACGCCTTTGAGTTTGGCCGGTGAGGGGCGGGAGAGATTCACATGTGGGTTCATTTGGAGTTGAATTTGAGTGAGTCTGAGGCAGTGTTCCGTCTTGAGTCTCCGTTTGGCAGCAGGAAGGGGCCGCAGCTCAAGCTGCTCAACCTTGACGCCTTTGAGTTCGGCCGGTGAGGGGGGAGCAGACACTCGCATGTGGGTTTCTTTGGGGTTTATTTTGAGGCGCCTCAAAATACACCTCAAGCTGCTCAACCTCGACGCCTTTGAGTTCGGCCGGTGAGGGGGGAGCAGACACTCGCATGTGGTTTCTTTTTGGTTTATTTTGAGGCGCCTCAAAATACACCTCAAGCTGCTCAACCTCGACGCCTTTGAGTTCGGCCGGTGAGAGGGGAGCAGACACTCGCATGTGGGTTTCTTTGGGGTTGAATCTGAGTGAGCCTGGGTCTGAGTTTGAGTCAAGGCAGTGCTGCAGTTTGCACTTAAGTTTGGAGGCAGGAAGGGGCCGCAGCTCAGGCTGCTCAACCTCGACGCTTTTGAGTTGGGCCGGTGAGGGGCAGAATTTCATTCAAGCTACTCTTGGGTTCGATGTGAGTTGCGTCGGAGAGGGAACTTGAGGCATAGTTGGAGCTGGATAGTCAGTTTGGCGGCAGCAAGGGGCCGCAGCTCAAGCTTCTCAACCTCCACGCCTTTGAGTTCGGCCGGTGAGGGTTGGAAAGGAATTCACATATGGATTGCGTTGGGGTTGAATCTGAGCGACTCCGAGTTTGAGCGGTTTGGGGTTTGAACACTGCCCATGTGTTCAAGCTCGATCTTCAGATTTGGTGGCAGCAAGGGGCCGCAGCTCAAGCTGCTCAACCTCCACGCCTTTGAGTTCGGCCGGTGGGTGGTGGAGTGGAAGCTCCCTCTTCTTTCCCACCAGAATGGCTGCTGGCTGTTCTCCATCTTTCCATCTTCGCCCAAACCTTCCTCTTTGTCCGAAAGCCCACCCGCTTCCCTCTCCCCTTCTTTTCCCTCTGCCCCTCCTGCCCCCTCTCCACCCCCCCCTCACCAGAGTGGTGCATTCAAACGGTTGGCTCACAGCAGCGCTGGACTGGTTGCTAGCAGCCTTCCCTCCCACCCGCCCGCACGACTTCGCGACCGCCCCTCTCCCTGACGCCGTGCCACCTCTATTCCCCCTTCCCCTCTTCCCCCCTCACCAGAGTGGTGCATCCAGACGGTTGGCTCACAGCAGCCCTGGACTGGCTGCTAGCAGCGTTCCCTCCCAACCAACCACACGAATTCTCCACCGCTCCTCTACCCGACGCTGTGCCAGCGGGGGACCAAGCCCCCCAGCAGCCCTACTGGCTGCTCAACCTTGCCATCGGGGCTATTGGGCCACAGCCCTGGGGGAAGTGCCTGGGGTGAGTGCGGTTCTCATGTGTTGGCCGGGGTGAATGGCTGGTGGTTCACTGCATGGGCTGCCTGTTGCAGGGGACCAGCCCCCCCCCAGCAGCCCTACTGGCTGCTCAACCTCGTCATTGGGGCCATTCGGCTGTCAGCCCTGGGGGAAGTGCCTGGGGTGAGTGCCTGCTGCGGCGCCTGCTGAAGCTCTGGCCCATGTCTGCTCAGTGCTAGCACACGCCACGCCATCCCTCTCCCCGTCTCGTCTCATGGCTCCCCTCATCCACCTGCTTATCATCCCCCCCTTTCAGGAGCACGTAACTGGCAAAGCTTCTCAAGGAGGTTGACCTGGTGGTGGTGGAGTGGGCTTTAGCAGCGAGCTATCCTGAGATAGCCAAGGACATGGGCGTGCAGCGCCTGCTCGGGCTCTCGCCGACAACTAATCAATTTGAACACACCCCATCCCTCTCCCCGTCTCGCTCATCAGGAGCACGTACCTGGCAAAGCTCCCCAAGGAGGTAGACCTGGTGGTGGTGGAGTGGGCATTAGCAGCCAGCTACCCCGAGATAGCCAAGGACATGGACGTTGTATTGCAGCGCCTGCTCAAGCTCTGGCCCACTCCGCCCGCCTTCCTCTTTGTGCATTTCTTCTTCTGGTGCCGGGGGAACCTCTGGTGCCGCACATGGCTGGTACGTGTCGTGTCATGCCTGGTTCTGCTGTCTCTTTGTCCTGGGCCACTCAGCACTTTTGAGTCGACTCAAAAGTCAACTCCTGGGCCACTCAACACTTTTGAGTCGACTCAAAAGTCAACTCCTGGGCCACTCAGCACTTTTGAGTCGACTCAAAAGTCAACTCCTGGGCCACTCAGCACTTTTGAGTCGACTCAAAAGTCAACTCCTGGGCCACTCAGCACTTTTGAGTCGACTCAAAAGTCAACTCCTGGGCCACTCAGCACTACCATGGTCCTCGTAACATCCTCTTTCTGCATTTCTTCTTCCGGTGCCGCGGTAACCTCTAGTGCCGCACATGGCAGGTAAGGCAACCCCTAGTCCCGCACATGGCAGGTAAGGCAACCTCTAGTGCCGCACATGGCAGGTAAGGCAACCTCTGGCGACGCACATGGCTGGTAAGCAAGCATTCCCTCGGTTGTACCGTGCTCTTTGTCCCTCGGTAAGGCAGCTTCTTCTCATGCTGTACCGTTCTTGCTCCACCTACCCCCATCAGTTTTCCCCATCATTTTCTCCCATTCACCTCGTTAGCAGACGGATCAAGACAGGGGTGGAGCTGGTGGAGGAGGGTTCCCACAGCCGTTGATTGGGAGAACATCTCGTTGGCATTGGCATCAGTGCATGCTGTATCAAACTCTCTCCCTGCTCCATTCTCTGTCAATTCCTGCCCCATCAGACCGATCCCAAGACGGGGGTGGAGCTGGTGGAGGAGGGCCCACAGCATCCTCTGACTCGGGCAGCATTGCATGCTTTGCTTATACCTCTCCCTCTCCCATCTCTCTCCTTCTCCCATCCTTGCCCCAGTCCCTTTCCATCGTGGAGCTGGTGGAGGAGGGCCCACAGCAGCCATTGACCCGTGAAAGGAGATCCGCAAATTTGTCGTGTTTTCGTTCTCAAGCTGTCCATTCCTCTCTCTCCCATCAGACCGACCCCAAGACAGGGGTGGAGCTCGTGGAGGAGGGCCCACAGCAGCCGCTCACACGGGAGAACATCGGAGTGTTCTCGTTTGACTCGTTTGACTGCCGCGGCACCGGCCGAGTGACAGAGGACGATTTCCTGGTGCTCGCACGCTACTATGGCTTTCCTGCCATCTCCATGCGGAATGCGTTTTGGAACCTCGCAACACAGCAGGTGGGTCGTTGATGCCGCAGCATAACAGGTGGGTGCGTTAGCAGCAGCTGGGTCTTTGCTTATGAGTCAACTCAAAGGCATGGGGCGTGTGACAGAGGACGATTTTCTGGTTCTCGCACGCTACTATGGATTCCCTGCCATCTCCATGCGCAACGCCTTTTGAGGCGCCTCAAAAGTCATCTCCATGCGCAACGCCTTTTCGAACCTCGCAGCACAGCAGGTGGGTCGTTGATGCAGCAGTGCAGCAGGTGGGTATGTTGAGTGGACTCACGTGTCATTCCATGGGGCTAACCTCGCACTGCATTTTCCCTCCCTCGTCATTCGTCGCATTGGCGGCTGCACTTGGGAGGGGCAGGAGCAGCAGCAGCAGCAACAGCACCCAAGCACCATCATTATATGCCTGACCACATGAAGCTTTTCCCTCCATTCCCAACCACCATCCCCACCAGGCGCCACACTTCGGCCTGCACGACCTGATAGCCATGGACGACATGGGTCTGCACCCAGGCTTGCCTCTCGCTCGCACGCGATACGCCGATGTGCTCATCAACTTCTTCCGCACCGCCATTCAAGGTACTACTACTGATGCCATACCATGCCATGCCAGGCATGCCATGTCATGCCCTCCTCATGTGCTCGTCAACTTCTTCCGCACCGCCATTCAAGGTATCCAAGCCATGCCATGCCATGCCATGCCATGCCATGCCCTCCTCGTGAGGGCACTGCTTTTACACAGAGCGGAAAACTAACTTCTGTTTTCTCCTTTGCTTTAAGCCTACTGCACGCACGCAGCTCACTGAGCTATGTCTGGAGCTCTGCTTCTACTACCGTGACGCATTGCGCAGCCACCACCGCCACCGCTGCGCCCGCCACTGCTGCTGCTCAAGCATGGGAGCGGTGCCCCATGCCAGGCTTCTTTGAGCGCCAGAGGGCAGCCGTGAAAGCCTCGATGGCGGAGAGAGCAGCAGAGCTGGCGTTGCTCAAGGTGGTGCCATGCCAACCCCCCTCTCTCCTCCTCTCGTTCCACCCCTCTCTCCCCTCCCTCGTTCCCTCCTGCTCCATCCCCAAATGCCAGGCTTCTTCGAGCGGCAGAGGGCAGGCATGAAAGCGTCCATGGAGGAGAGAGCAGCAGAGCTGGCGCTGCTCAAGGTGTATCTTTCGCTTCCACCCTCCGCCCTCTTGCACTCTGTTTTCATGCCAGGCTTCTTTGAGCGGCAGAGGGCAGCTACGAAAGCGTCCATGGAGGAGAGAGCAGCAGAGCTGGCACTGCTCAAGGTGCCGCCGCCGCTCTTTGCCCGCTGGTTCCCCGGGGAGTTTGGGGGCCAAGGCGAGCAGGTGCGTGACCGCACCAACTACAGTAGCTGTTGTTTTGAGAAACCACTTTATGTTTTTTTCATTGCTTGTCGACTTACCAATCACCTGGTGTGGGGAGCGGGTGGGGTGGGTTGCGGGCAGGTGGCGCTGTGCTATTCATACGAGCTGCTAGAGGCAACTGTGCCTCCTGTGCGGGTGTCACCCTTTTGTGAATTAAACATGTTCTTGAGAGTGGGTGCTGGGTGTGGACTGGATGGGGTGCGCAGGTGGCGCTGTGCTACTCGTACGAGCTGCTAGAGGCAACTGTGCCGCCCGTGCGGGCGGTGAAGGGGTTCAACTTCACGAAAGACCCCGACTCCAAGATCCCCAAGCCGGGCTTTGCTACCTGGCATGCAGGTGAGGAGAGAGCAGTGAGCGGGCGTGTGTCTCTGTTAGTCTGTTCTTGAGGCGCCTTAAAAGCAGCCGCCAGTGCGGGCAGTGAGAGGGTTCAACTTCACGAAAGACCCCGACTCCAAGGTCCCCAAGCCGGGCTTTGCGACCTGGCAAGCAGGTGAGGGCGAGCGCACATGGGCATGGGTATGTGCCATGTGCTTGAGTGCGTGTTGCAAGCATGTTTGTTTTGAGACGTCTCAAAACACTTCTTCAATCACGTTTTTGCATGGCGGGCAGGAGTGCACACGCTTTCTCTCTCTTTCTTTTCTCCTCAACCCTGCTTCTCCCCTCCCTCGCTCACCTTCCCTTCACTCTCTCCTTCCAGGAAGCTTCGCAGAGTTCATCTTTGACACATCAGCACAGAACAAGCCCGCCCTCCAGCTGGACAACCCCTCCACCGCACAGGCCCAGCTGGAGATCCGGTACCTGGTCAGCTACGAGCGAATGGGGGTGGGACACGTGGCATGCGTGGAGGGGTGTGAGTGCGAGGGCGGGGATATAGACGCTACGATCTCGCAGCAGTGGTCGGTGCCGGAGAAACGCGTGTTTGATCTGAGTCAGAGCGAGCGGTGTGTTGTGAGGATTGATGTGCAGCGGGGGAAAGGGGAGAAATTCAAGATTCTGAGCTTCACTGTCATGTTCAAGCCTATGTAGGGAGGGGTGAAGGGTGCGAGGGCAAGGTGGGGATATAGATGCAACGATCTTGCAGCAGTGGTTGGTGCCGGATAAGCGTGTGTTTGATGTGAGTCAGAACGAGAAGTGTGTCGTGAGGATTGACGTGTGGCGCGGCAAGGGGGAGAAGTTTAAGATTCTGAGCTTCACTGTCATGTTCAAACCCATGTAGGGCGACTGTGGTGCACATGGTGGTGGTGCTCTGCTGCTCACTACCAGAGTCATGTTAAGGGCCTCAGTAAAGGGGTGGAAGGGTGTAAGTGCGAGGCCGGGGATATAGATGCCACCAGATCGCAGTTTCACAGTCATGTTCAGGATTATGTAGGGGTGCTGTGCTGTACAAACTGTGTACCCATGATGGTGATGTTCTTTTGTGTCCTTCTGTACACATGATTTGCGCTTTAATTTGCCATACTGTGGTGGCAACAAGTTCCGTCCAACTCAAGCCAGCGTGCAAATGACGCAACACACGAGCAAAATGGTGCAACCCCGAGGTGGGGTGACGGACCTTCTTTGCTACTGATCCCTCTTGACATGCCATGCCATGGTCCTCTTGCGTTATCAGTGATGGCCACCCATGCACATGCCAGACACATGTCAAGCATGCGCGGTAGGAACCAGAGAATCTGCTGGAAACTGTGGAAACTGCACACTCTATGCTTGCTAGGACATCATATGTACGCCTTTTCAAACGCCAGCTCATGCAGCAGCTCTGCCCTCCTCTGCTGCCTCTGCTGCTGCACCATCAGCACCAACCCCATCAGCACCATCCTCGGTACCAGCATCATCAGCATCACCGTCATCAGCACCACCACCCCCATCCCCAGCAGCATCTTCATTCTCAGCAGTGCACACGTTGCAGGACTTCCTGCAAGCACCTGGTGCCCCCGGTGTGCCGATCATGTACTCCTTGTTGCGCTCACACTCTCCCGTCTCTGCCCACGCCTCACAGCTGTAATGATGCGTGAGAGGTAAAGGGGGGAAGCAAGAGAGTATGAGCCATTCTTTGTCAAAACCCGATCATGTACTCTTTGTTGCGCTCACACTCGCCAGTTTCAGCCCACGCCTCACAGCTGGACAACGAGGGAAAATACAGACCAGCGAGGGACAGTGGGAGAGAACGAGTGGGGGTACACGAGAGAGAGCGCTGAGACATGGCAGTTCCCCGGGTGTGCCTATCATGTACTCCTTGTTGCACTCCTTGTTGCACTCCTTGTTGCACTCACACTCTCCAGTCTCTGCCCACACCTCACACCTGTAGAGGGAGAGATATTACGAATGGGAAATATGGGATGGAAGTGCGCGTGAGTCGCCTCTCTGTCAAGACCCACTCATGTACTCCTTTTGTTGCGCTCACACTGTCTCTCCCGTCTCTACGCCTCACAGTTGGAATGATGGGTGAGCAAGTAAGTCGCACAATGGGAGGAGGCAGAGAGTTTTTGAGAATTGACTTTTGAGTCGACTCAAAAGTCGGAGGCAGAGAGTTTTTGAGAATTCTCAAAAACACCCATGAGCAAGTAAGTGGCACAATGGAAGGCAGAGAAGGATGGAGGATTACGGAAGAGGGCATGAGCCTTCACTCCCTGACAACCCCAATCATGAACTCCTTGTTAGCACTTGCACTCAGCACAAGCAGCTTCTCGCTACAAGCAGTCACGGGGATACTCACAAGGCGTTGCTGTCCACACAGCCTGAGGCTGTAACAGGAGTCTCATCGAAGCTCCCCACGTGGATCCACTTGGGAGCGAACCACTTCTCCCCCTCCATCACGGGGCACGCGTGGTGCAGACTGCTCTCATCTGGTGTATCATGCAGCCAGCCAAACCCCCTCACAGCCTTGTTGATGCCAGCAGTCAGCGGAGGGGGTTTGACAAGGGGACTTTTGAGGCGCCTCAAGAGGTTACTTACAAGGCGTTGCTGTCCATGCAGCCCGCAGCGGGCTCTTCATCGAAGCTCCCCACATGGATCCACTTGGGAGCGGACCACTTCTCCCCCTCCACCACGGGACAAGCATGGTGCAGACTGCTCTCATCCGGCGTCCCATCCGGCAGCATGTTGAAGAAGAGCAGAGCATCGCCCTTGATGGGTTTCACCCCCAGCACGCCTTTAGCGCAGTCAGACCACGAGTCGTCCTTGGGAGTAGGGTCCTTGCTCATTGGGAATGTCGTCTCCCCGCCCTTGATGACGTTGTTAAGGTACATAAGGACTGTAGCGTAGCGGTGGCCGCCCCTCTGGGAGCAGGGAGGGAGGGCAGGGGGGGGAAGGGTAGGGAAGGGAGGAAGCAGGTTGAAGAAGAGCAGAGCATCGCCTTTAGCACAGTCAGACCACGAGTCGTCCTTGGGCGAGGGGTCCTTGCTCATTGGGAAGGTGGTCTCTCCTCCCTTGGTCACGTTGTTGAGATACATGAGCACCGTCGCGTAGCGGTGACCGCCCCTCTGGGAGCAGGGGGGAAGGGCAGTGGGGAAGAGGGAGAGAGAAAGGGGGCACCAGGTTGAAGAAGAGGAGAGTGTCTCCTCCCCTTGATGGGCTTCACCCGCAGCATTCCCTTGGCACAGTCAGATCATGAATCGTCCTTGGGCAAGGGGTCCTTGCTCATTGGGAAGGTGGTTTCCCCGCCCTTGGTCACGTTGTTTAAATACATGAGGACTGTTGCATAGCCGTGACCGCCCCTCTATATAAAAACCGCGTGAATTGAGACGATTTTTGAGGCGCCTCAAAAATCGTCTCAGTTCACGCGGTTTTTACTGTTGCATAGCGGTGACCGCCCCTCTAGAAGAGGGAGGGGGAATGGGGCAGGAATGGGCAAGGGAGAATCGGGGGAGAGGGAGGGGAGGAAGGCGGTTTAATAAAGCCGTCTCGCCACCCTTTGTCACGTTGTTAAGATACATGATGACCGTTGCGTAGCGGTGACCGCCCCTCTGGAAGAAGGGGGAATGGGCAGGGGAGAAGCGGGGAGAGAAGGGGTTTGAGGAGTGTAATGCTGGGGGTCGTGGATCGGAGCTGCTAGAGAGTAATTTTTCTTCAGTTTGTTCGTTTGTTCGTTTGTTCGTTTTCGAGGTGTGGAAGCGCCATGGTATCTGTTGGTGCAGGGTGCAGGGGGGCGTCACAGAGTGTTTCTTTATCGTTTGTTTGATGGCTTCTTTCTTCTCCTGGTGCGGGAGTGATGTGATAGCTGTGCTACATACCTGCTGATGCAGCGGGTCGTCGAAGTAGTCATGGTGTGGGTCACGGAGCTGCTACAGCCAAGGACTGTCTGCATGCTCGTTTCGTTTGTTCCTTTTCTGGGCGCGGGGGTGCCGTGCCATGGTGCCTACCTGTACCTGTTTGTGCAGGGGGTCGTCGAAGTAGTCGTGGTGAGAGTCGTACTTCTGCCCCACGCCGTACCGCAGCACCTATAGGGGTGGAGGTGTGGGCGGGAGGAGAGAGGGAGGAAGCAGCAAAGGATTGATGCGAGGGTGTGTGGGGGACACGTGCGCAAGCGCACAAGTGGCCCCCCACATGCTTACACCCTCTCACGCTCGCACTCCCCCATGCCCTCACATTCGCACACCCTCACACCCTCACCCCACACACCTGCAGCGACTCCTGGTTGGCGAGTGGCTGGAAGGGAAGGTTCAGACGAATAGCCCAGCAGGCACAGCCGCTTATGCACGGCCTCACATGCTTCAGACGAAGATTTTGACCTTCACATGCCTCACATGCACGACCTCACATGCGCACAAGCCCTCACACACCCCCCTCCCCCACCCCCTCCCGCCCCCCGCATCCCCGTTTCCCCACCTGCAGCGAATCCTGGTGGGCGAGCGGCAGGAAGGTCAGAAGCATACCCCTGCCGTCCCACCCCTGCCGTCCCACCCCCCCCACACCTGCGCACACCCCACACGCCCTCATCTCACCCTCTTTCCACCCCCTCCCCCCCCTCACCACACCTGCAGCGACTCCTGGTTGGCGAGCGGCTGGAAGGTCCAGATGGCGATGCGCTGCTCGATGTTCAGATCAGACGCATGCCCCGCACGCACAGCATGCACCCCCCCACACCTGCGCACTTCCCCGCGCAACCTCCCCTCCCCCTCCCCCCCCTCACCACACCTGCAGCGACTCCTGGTTGGCGAGCGGCAGGAAGGTCCAGACGGCGATGCGCTGCTCGATGCGCGCGATGACGTCATCCTCGCCCTTCTCCATGAACATGCCGCTGCTCGTGCGCACCGTCGATACCGACACGTGCCCATCCACACCGTCCACCACCGACGATCTGACGGCGGGGAGTGAGGGGAAGAGGAAATGGGGGGTTAAGGGAGGAGGGGGAAGGGGAAGGGGAGTTGGCCATTCATTTATGTCTGCTCGGTTTTGAGACGCTCAAGACAAGACCGTTTTTACTTTGTTGACTGCGCTGACCGTGTTGACTGTATTGTACATTGACTGAGCTCTTGGGTCGGCTAGACTCACTGCTCCGTGACTCACCGCGCCTCGACTCACCGCTTTAAGCGAGGCGTGGCCTGTGCGACTTACCGCTGTAGGCGAGGTGTCGCCTGTGCGACGATGTGGTCGCACTCCTCCTCCGACAGGAGCCGTTTGAACAGATACGCGCGCGGCCGCCACGACGACAGCTGGATCACGCGCCGCTCGCCTTCATCGCCACCGCCGCCGCTTGCCGTGTCGAGGCGCAGCGTCAGCGACGGGTTCCCGCCATCCTCAACAGCAGAATCTGCGGAAGCGTTAGAAGCGGTTGAATCGTCGCTTTCTGCGGCAGCGACAGAAGCGGTTGAATCGTCGCTTTCTGCGGCAGCGACATTGGCGCATGTTTTGGCCTCCGCTCCTGCCGTGTCGGCAGCTGCCGTGCATGTCTCGAGATTGCCGCGATCTGCCGCTTCGGCTGCGGCGACAAGAGAGATGTGAAATGCGAACGCGGCGCCGAGTAGCAATACAAGGGCCGTTGAGAGTGAGCGGCGAACGGCCATTTACGCCCAGGTTATTTAGCCTATGAGAGAACTGTACAGAGAGAATGAGCAAGAAACGGTCGGCAACGGTTAGAGCCGAGAAAATACGCGAGGCAGGTCCAAATGGGGGTGATCCTAATGTGAGAGTGGGGGTTCCTGATCTAAAAAAAAGCCAGGTAAAGCGCGTAGTCAAAATCCGTTGGAAGTGCAACAACGTCGCGGACTTGCTTCGCGACGCGGCGGAAGAGAAGCAGAGTAGTTGAAGTACTTAACAGTTGAGTTCAGCAAAATGGTGCTTTGAAGAGAGGGCATGGTGTTTCGGGGGGGTCGGGCGGGAAAGCAACCAAAGCAGAAACAAGAAATGGTCCGATGCCATGGCATGTCGTGTTCGTTGCAAGGACGTGCGAAACTTTCAGTGATGCACTTTCCGTTGCAAGCGAGATTGACAATCCGGTTGAATATGCCGTAACATTGATCGCCGACGAATGAATGCTCGCCGGCGCGAATTGACCGTGACAGTTTGCTGGCGTGGCATGCCTCTGGGAATTGCGCTTGGCCGGAGGGGACCCTCAAAAGTGCTGGAAGGATGCTGAGTTGTCGAGCTTGCCAGCCTGTATTTGCACTTCGCCATCGGGGGAGCGCTAACTTGGCAGTGCAACCAGGCGAATTCAGCGCCACAGCCAATTCAGGCTCATATGTTTTCCAAGCTGTCACGCCAGCAGCCCGTAGATCTGGGAAGGGGCTTCGGCGAGAGCGATTGATTCTTTGATAGTTTGTTACAGGGTTAGTATAGTACATACCCGTATTAGTGTAAAAAAAACACCCCATACTTAGAGGAATTGAATAATATACAAAACATTCAAATCAAAGTGAATCCTCTTGGGTCTCTCCACCATCATCACCTTCTTCACCTTCTTCTTGAGACGGCAACGGTATGCGAGTGTTCATCATTCTCCTACTAGAATGGCCAGATGGATCCCGAATCGGCATGCTTAGGTGCTTCTCTAAAGAATTTGCGACTATCTCGGGGGAATCTTGAAGCGATCTTGTTGGAAGGAGCTCACCATATGCATTAGGTATAGCCTTGAGCATGTATTGCATGACAGACTCGGGAACTGTAGGCTCTCCGGAGAAAAACAACATGTGAACCTGAACCATCACCTGCAAACAACCCAGCAAGCGAACACCAATGTAAGCACAGACTAAAACCTCCAACAACGAGATTGCCCACTTCACGCAAAAAGCAGCAGCTAGGACCAGGCAACACTGACCATTATGGGAATGTGTCATAATAATGTCACACTCACCCTTGGCAGGATGTCGCGCACGTCACACGCGAAGGCGGTTTTGAGGAAGCTGAAGGCGATGTCTGGGCGAAGCAGGAAGAGCGGGCGCACAAACTCCCTCACGTGCGCCGCCTTGATGTCATCTGCTGTCAGCACCGGCGCACAATTGCGCACCCACAGCTGCAGGCAGGGCAGGGGAGGGTCGGGAGAACAAATGTGGCTGGTTTGGTTTCATCGCGAAGCGTGAGCATTTAGAATGAGTCCACAACCTCTTTCACGTGCCCCGCCTTGATGTCGTCTGCTGTCAGCACCGGCACACAGTTGTGCACCCACAGCTGGCAGGACAAACACGGCAGGGCAAGAGAATGTGGCTGATTATTTTTCAAGGAGAAGCAGGTTGAGCCTGGGATCTCTTTCACACGCGCACTGCCTTGATGTCGTCTGCTGTCAGCACTAGTGCACAGTTGCGTACCCACAGCTGCACGGGCCGGGCAGGGCAGGGCAGGGCCGGGAGAGGAGATGTGGTTGACTTTTGGAAACAGGCCAGGAAGACTCTTTCCCACACCCCTCCTTGATGTCGTCCATACAGCATCTGCACCGGCACACAGTTGTGCATCCACAATGACAAGGATGCAAGCAACCAGGCCAACACATGAGAGAGTAGAACGCGAGTGTGCATTTGTAGAGTCGAACCATTTGCTAACAGAAGGAAAAAAAAAAAAAAAAAAAGGAACACTACAGAGGCACTGCCCTGACCTTGAAGTTGCCCTGCATGATGCCGAACACTTGATCCAGATCCTCTAGTGCGTAGCTCCCCTCGTACCCCTCTGCTCCCAGTAGCCTGCTCACTCATCGAGGGCACGAGGGAACGTGGGAACGAGGGAACGAGGGCACGAGGGAACGAGGTAACGAGGGAGCGTGAGGGAGTGTGAGAGGAAGAGAGTGGAAGGATGATTGTGGACGGATGAGTGCAGGAATGCGAGGGGTGAGGGAGGGTGGGACTGTGTGTGAGAGAGTGCAGAAATGTGAGGGAGTGAGGGAGGATGAAGGGTGTTCCACCATGCCCGCCTGCTGCTTTTCAGGTGCCTCAAAAGTCTCCTCTTGTTTTGAGGCAGCTCAAAAGTCACGACTCACCGAGGCGAGGAGCTGAGCAGCACGATGCGCTTGAAGAGAGTGGGGCGCTCCAAAGACGCCAGCAGCGCCACCATGCCCGCCTGCTGCTGGCCCACCACTGTGCACTGCTGCCCCCGCTCCCTCCCCTGCATTCGCCAGCACAAGCACAGAATTCAGAGGGATTCAGAGGGATGATGGGGTGGATGGGCTTAGCGGGCCATATGGGGTCCAGAAAAACCGCAGTTGAAACAGCAGCAGGTGGTGAGCAGGGGAGCAGGGGGGCAACGGCACGGACCCAGGCACCCAACTCGTGCATCATCATCAGCAGCAGCAGCAGCAGCAGGAGGTCGCCCGAGTGTTTCTGAAAATTCGCAAGGCGTTTTAAGATTTCTCAAAAGCACCCTGCAAAGTCAAGGGGCACTGACCTCGACGCCCAGCTCGTGCAGCAGCAGCAGCAGGTCGTCCGTGAATCCGTGCAGTGTGCTGTAGCGCTGGTAGTCAAATGCGTCATAGTCCGTGCTGTGAGGGGAGACGGTGGGGGAAGAGACGGCACAGAGGAGGGAGGTGAGGCGAGCAGCGTGCAGCAAGCAGTGTGCTATAGCGCTGGTAGTAGCAGCAGCAGGTCGTCCGTGAAGCCATGCAGCGTGCTGTAGCGCTGGTAGTCAAAAGGCATCATAGTCCGTGCTGTGATGGGGGACATGGGGGGGGGATGGAGAGGGAGGAAGTGGGCAGGGGGGAAGGGGTTGTGGTAGGATGAGAGGGAATGTTGTCCATGAAGCCATGCAGCGTGCTGTAGCGCTGATAGTCAAACGCATCATAGTCCGTGCTGTGATGGGGGGAGGGGAGGCGGGGGAGGAGGGAAAGAGATGGCATGGGGTGTGAAAGGATCCCCTCAAAAGTTATGCTAGAGAGGATTTAAGTGGCTCTCAAAAGGTCAAAATGCTACTAGAGTGGACTGCCAAAGCGGACTGCACCTCACCCCAGAGCGGACTGGGCTTACCCCAGAGCGCCTGTGACGTTGTAGAGAACAATCTTATATCGCGTCTTGTCCAGTGCCTTGATCACGCCGCTCCACACCTGCACCACGTGAACCCGGAGAGGAAACGGGGGATGAAACGTTAGATGTGAAACGGCCGTTACAAGGCGGATGGATACCAAGCTATCCATGGCTGTTGCACGGTCGACAGTGCAGGTTCGGTTTAAGCATGTGGGGACCAACGCATCACCACGGGTAATGGGGTTACCATAGAGACGGTTACCAGTGAGGTAGTTACCAGTGGGGTGGTTACCAGGGGGTGGCTACCAGTGACGTGGTTACCGGAGGGGTGGTTACCACGCATGCCACCCACGTTCTTGTTGAACCCGAAGCCGTGTGAGAAGATCAGCAGCTCCGGTCCCGAGCCTATGATCTCCACGTCGTGTCGTTCCAAGGCTGTCTTGGAGGCTCGGAGCTTGGCTGCTTGCATCGCTCTGGGAGGGATGGGCCAGCCGGGGGGGGAGAGGAGGGGAGATGGACGGGAATGGGGGACGGAAATGGGGAGATGGAATGAGGGAAAACAATGGGGGAACATAATGAATGCAGGAACTGGATTTGGGAACGGGATGGGGGAATGGAACGGGGGAGCGGAATGCGGGAACGAAATGGGGGAACGGAATGGGGGAACGAAATGGGGGAACGGAAAGGGGGAACGAAATGGGGGAACAAGCCCACACTCGAACGAGCCTCCGCACTCACCTCATGGCCGCCGCGTTCTGCGCCTTGTTCCCCCCAGCTCCGCCGCCCCCCCCGCCGTGTTCCGAGCCCGTGGCCAGCATCCCCGCGTACGTGCTCCCCGTCAGCCCCCCCAGCCCCTCCAATCCCGCCAACCCCGCGTACATCGACGCTGCGCGCGCCGATCCGTTCCCCCCGCCGCCCCCCGCTCCCCCTCCCCTTCCCGCGCCCATCCCGTGCATGCTCCCGCTTCCATACATCCCCTCGCCGCCGTTCCCCCCGCCTAACAACCCCCCATTTCCGCCGTTCCCGCCGCGGTTGCTCCAGTCTCCTCCGCCGGTTCTCGAGTCGTCCCAGCCGCACCGCGAATCTCTCGCCGCCGCTTCTCGGGAAATTACAAAGCCGTTGGACGGAGAACCAGGTACATCGCCTCGCTGGCCTAAACTACCGAAGGGTAACCCGTTTCTTCGCCCGCTTTCGCCACCGGAGCGTTCGGAGCTGCTGTCATGCGATTTGATGCTGCTGGCGGAAATGTAATGCGCGGATCCTAACCGTTGATCTGCGCCGTTAGTAGCGGCGAGCTCGCCTGAAAAAGACGTGGGTGTGACTCTAGCGGGGTTACGTTCGTCAATGTCGTCTCCCCTTATAGCGGGTCTGCTAACACAGCCACCCATGATAAATACAATTCGAGCTAGGAGTTGAAGGGTCACGGGTTAAGTAAAGAAATTTGACGCGGCGCGGTCGGAATTCAGGGAAATTCACCCACGAGTCGCCTTAAAGTCGGAGGAAAATGAGGAGATTCACCCCGGCAGTGCCTCTGCTGAAGTGTCCGCAAGAATTTTGCGGGAATTACGCACAGATGCACGTTGACCCGCGGATATCTACTACGATGGAAGTTCGGACGTTGAATCACAGTAGGAGCCAAACAAGTCGAATGATAGCCCGCTGACTTACTGAATGCTGTACATTACTGATCAATAAGATATTTCGAGGTGCTCGAAAGGGGAGAAACAGAAGAGTTGGCGGACATGGGGACACGGTGGTGGTTTCCACAATTCTGATATCTGTCAGTGTTCAGGCAGTGTATATAGCTAGTTGGAGGGAGGCGCAATCGCGTTGAAGGAACTGTGAGGACGAGGAGCTAGGATAAAGCAGGAGGAGTTGGAGACAGCGGATGCTGGAATGCCGGAATGAATTCCCTCTCCACAAAGAATGGTGAGGAACGGAGCTCTGTTATCTTCCTGTCGTTCAGTACAACTCGTCTACATAAAGACACACTGAACAAACTGCAGTGCTTCCACTGTAACTGTAAGAAGAACAAGCAAGGCGAATTTTTTACAGTGCGACGGATCACACGAGTTACACCCTCTTTCGCGCTAGTAGAGCACCTGGTTGGAGAACGTACATGGATTGTAGAACGTCACCACGTTCAGAATGGTCTTGTCACCTACTGTACAAGCACAATGCGAAGAATGCGGTTAGGTAAGGTTATGCACTTTACAAAAAGCGTTGTCAACGTTTTCATCTGTTTGGGAAAGTTGAGAAGCGATTACGGAGATTTTACGTCCTTGAGCCAGTTTGTCACGTGGTCCGGCTTTCCCCCCAGGCTGCCTAGGAACTTTTATTGGCACCAGATCGCATGATACAAGTACTGTAGCGAAACGAAGAAATATACACTGTCCTTTTTTGAAACATGTCTGCTTTGGAAATCTTATCCCTCCGGCATCCCACCCACCCACGTGCTTCAAAAGTTTTGCCACACCTTGTCCTCCACCCCATCATTGAATTACCGCACCAAAAAAAATTGCTGCCGATGTGGCCCGCGTACCCCCAATACCCGCCATCCCCCTTGTGACAAGGGCCTTGTCTCTGTGTCCCGTGGGGAATAAGAAATCTCTGTACAGTAATCCCAATCTTACAACAGACGCGACTCGACAGCGAGGCGCAATGAGGGGTCAGCAGGTGAGGAAAACACAAGCGGTAAGGATGTGATTGTCTTTATCCACCCCTCTTTAGCTGCCAAGTGGAACTGTGGAACGACTTTAGTGATTTGGCGGCTGCTAGTGGCAGGATGGCCATTCATCTGCACGCAATGTGAGAAGAGCCTGTACGCAACTTACCCTGTGAATCTAGTTACGCTTCGAGTTCCACCCTCATAGGAACGAGTCAATGCTTTGTACGTTAATTCAACCCTTCATGATTTGGTCATTAAGAGTTATGCAGAGTTTCAAGGAATCCCACAACCTTCCGTTAACATAATCTACGGTGGTGGAACATGAAACCAGCACTCTGCGAGCGCTAAAGGTCTATCAAAAGCACTGTCAATCGTTGACTAGGTAGCCAAACGCCAATATTGCACCATTATTGTGGTGGGTCCAAGGCTCATCCAATTCAAAGGATATGCTGGCAGGTTCAAAATATCGTGCGAGAAAGAGTCATCCCCAAAAGACATCGATTGTACATCATGGTTTCTCTGAGCAATCACCTCTTACCAATGCAGGGTGCCCGAATCAGAGGAGACGCCTGGAACTCCAACCCACAATCGTTCCACTTGCACTCTCGTCAAAGTCAGCAGTCCCCAAAACGGTTTTATTCGGTGGAGCCTTGTCGTGTTGAACTTCGCTAGAAATGCCTGGTGCCACAGTATCTTCAATACTGGTAGTAGCACGGTTCCATCTTCATGCTAACCGCAGCTTACAGAAAACAATTGGTGTGCATCTATTATCTGAAGTCAAAAGAAGCTTCACTAATAAGTTTCACCTATAAGACGATACCGTATTAGCAGTCATACCAGTTCAGCGCCAAGGAACAAAATATGACATAGATCCACATCAGCAGCATCAAACCTCAGCAACAAACCCAGTCGTGACAAACATCCAAGCCACACTCCATTCCACTCCTCGGCTGATCCGAATACCCCCTCGACTTGAGAACCGACTCAAAGAAGCTTCTGAACGTGTCAGAGCAGTCCGGCGGCGTGAGAAACACCACATCCCGCAACGTGCGGCTTCTCAGAAGCTTCACCATCGCCGGCTCCTGCACCACACCCCCTAGAGTCACCCACCGGAGACACGGCGACAGCGACAGCAGCCGAGCAGCATCGGGGGAAAGCAGGTCTAGGCACAGCGGAGCAGACACCACCGGGCAGGGCGCGGGGCGGAATTCAATCTCCTGGATCGCGAGCGAAGGGCAGGAGGCTAGCAGCGCGAGCTCGAGCGAGGCTAGGGCAGGAGCAGTGGCACACTGGACTCCTTCGAGAGAGAGGAAGAGGTAGGTGAGCGCGGGGGGCTGGGAGAGGAACGCGAGGGAGTAGTGGTGTGGTGGGAGCGGAAGGGTGTCTTGCTCCAGAGCGCCGTAGAGAGAGAGGAAGAAGAACTTGAGGTTGGGGCAAGAGGCCAAGCCAGCACTGCAAAGGAGAGGGAAGGGTGGGGGGAGGGAGGCAGCAGGATCGAACATGAGAGCAGAGGGGAGCGGAAGGGTGTCTTGCTCCAGAGCACCGTAGAGAGAGAGAAAGAAGAACTTGAGATTGGGGCAGGAGGCCAAACCAGCACTGCAACAGCGAGAGAAAAAAGGGGGAACTGGTAGGGTCGAACCTAGGAGCACGGAGGAGGAGGGTGGCATCACAGAAGGGGAGTTAGGTGGGGCAAAAGAAGATGGCAGGAAAGGGATGAAACACGTTGGGCATTCCGTGCCCATCTAAGACAGTCTCACCCAGCAGTAATTCTTTATATGAAATAACAAAACTCATCTGGGCCCAACTATGTCACATGATCAAAGGAGAAGCAGATGAGAAGGGATGATAGACATGAGCAGGGAGGATACCTGAGCAGGGGAGAAAGCGAGGCGTCGACAGAGACTTCAAGGCAGAGTGACTCAAGAGCGGAGAAGCAGGCGAGGGGCAGCGGGGGGCTGGTGTGGGTCCAGCACGCGGTCATCTGAATGCCCTTGAGGGTCGTGCGTGCTGGCATGAGTGCATGCAGCAGTGCGTGCGAATCCACATTGTCACACTGCAGGGGCGGGGCGATGGGGATGGGGCGATGGGGTGACAAAGAGGTCAATATGAGAATTTGGTCAAGGTACAAAATAAAGGGGAGGAACAAGGGGACTGGGAGGGGTTGGAGGGGCTGGTGTGGGACCAGGACGCGGTCATCTGAATGCCCTTGAGGGTTGTGCGCACTGGCATGAGCGCGTGCAGCAGGGCGTGCGAATCCACATTGTCACACTGCAGGGGCGGGGCGATGGGATAATGGGTGATGGAATGAGTGGCGTGATGGGGTAATGGGGTAATTGAGTGCATGCAGCAGAGCGTGTGAATCCACATTGTCACACTGCAGGGGTGGGGGGATGTGGATGGGGCGATAGAGGTGAGGAATCAGAAAGGAGAACAAGGCGAGTGGGGGAGGGTGGGGAGGCTGGTGTGGGTCCAGGACGCGGTCATCTGAATGCCCTCGAGGGTTGTGCGCGCTGGCATGAGAGCCTGCAGCAGGGCATGCGAACCCACATTGTCACACTGCAGAGGTGGGGCAATGGGGCGACAGGATGGCATAGGGACGGGGTGAGAATGGACATTCCTTCATGGTCTGAAATGGTACGGTGTGCACACACAAAGAAAAGTTTTAGAAGGGGGAGAACAAGAGGACAGACGACTGGGAGAGTGTGGGTGGGCGAGGGTGGGAGAGGCATTTAGCATAGCATACAGCACACACCATACCCCACACCCACCCAGTCCACGCACCACGACCCCGCCTTTCTCACCTGCATCACTCGCACACTCTCCAGCGCTCGTCCGCGCGCCCTGCAGCTCCCACCAGCCGCAGCCACTGCACACTGCCGCACCCCACTCGCGCACACCGCACAGCCCAGCGCAAACGCACGGGCCGACAGCCGGTGGTTAGCCACCACCTCTAGCCTCCGCAGCTTAGGGCACCCCTCTAGTACGGCCTGCACGTCCCTGTCTGTCATGTCAGAGCACATCTGCAACTCCAGCTCCTCCAGTGCTGTGAACTGAGCAAGGGGTGGGAGGATAGGTGGCTGCGCGAGGGGAGAAGGTGGAGAGACGGGAGAGCGAGAGGAGCCAGTGGTGCTGATGCTGGTGTTGGTGTTGGTGCTGGTGCTGGTGCTGGTGAAAGTGCTGGTGCAGCCACTAGCGCAAGGGAGGGCGTTGGGGCAGGCAGCGATGCTGGTGGTAGTGCTACCAGTGCTTGTGGTCTCGTTGCTGCCAGCTGCAATGAGAGGGCACGGGCACCCCTGCTGCTGCTGCTCCGCCTCCTCCCCTGGCTGCTGCTGCTGCTCCTGCAGCTGCTGCCACTGCTGCAGGTCCGCAAGCAGAGAATCGTCCACCTCCCAGCCGCTGCTGAAGCCGTCTAAGGTGGGAGGCAGCAACGAAGGGGCGCTATCCCACATAATCCACTCCTGCAGGTTACCACCATCCAAATTACTACCTTCCGGGTTACCACCATTGTCTGCCGCCAAGGGGAAGCTCAAAGGTTCATCGACGAATGGAGCGCAAGGGGAGGCTGAACCGAACTGCCGATCCCATTGCTGCGCCTGGTGCTGCTGCTGCATCTCCTGCTGCTGAAACTGCTGCGACTGCTCTTCCTGCTTAACTGCCTCTTGCTCCTCCTGCTTCTCCTGCTCCTCCTCCTCCTCCTCCTGCCCACCTTCCCTCTGCGCCACATTCTCTCCTGCATCGCCACCAGCCAGCACCCCTCGACCGAGGCCCAGGAACCGAGTGAGTCGCAGCACACGCAGAGACTTACATCCCGCAGCTAGCGCCTCTACTGCAGGCCCGCTGCGGTGCACACAGAAGGACGGCACCAGGCACAGCTCCTCCAGCCTCGGGCAGTGCCGAGCCAGACTCTCCAGCGCGGCAGCTGTGATTGGGTAGGTTGGGCAGGCTGTGGAGACTGGGTTCGGCGGTGGTGCTGGTGCAAGAGCGGCGAATTGAGCAAGTGAAGTGGCAGCAGCAGCTGCAGCAACACCGGCCACACCAGCCGACGCAGCAGCAGCAGCAGCAGCAGCAGCAGCAAGAAACGCGGTGGAGGTAGGAGAGGGGGAGGACTGGGGGAGGGGAGATGGGCCGAGAGTAGAGGCAAGGGCTACAGCAGATATGCTTGCAGAAGCAGCAGCAGGTGGAAGAGGCACATTCTCATCTAAACCCTCCATATCCACTTGCTCAACCTCTGCTGCGTCCGCTGCTGCTGCAGCTGCTGCTTCTGAGGCTACTGCTGCTGCTGCTGCTACTGAGCCACCAAAAGCTCCCCAAGGGCCATCCACAGCCGCGTCCTCAGTGTCTCCAATGCCATCCCCATCAGCAACCCCATCAGCAACCCCCCCATCCGCTACCCCATCCGCGTCCCCCTCGTCGCTGTCGTTGAGGTCGTGCGCCACGTCTTCAATGCGCAGCACGCGCAGAGCCGGGCACCCACGCGCCACACTCGCGATCCTGCACGCCGAACGGCGGGAGGGGTAGGGAGGAGTGGGATGGTGTGGGATGGGATCGGATGGGATGGCACAGGGCAAGCGATGCGGCAGAGGGTGAGACAGAAATTTTGAATAATGGATTCAAGGGAGCGTGACAGGAACAATGGGAGCGGAGCAAGTCGTTGGAGTGGGTGAGGCACGGGTGGAGAGGAGTGATGGATGGGAGTGGTGGAGACCAAGGCAGTGAAGGTGAGTTGAGGACAACCAGCAGCACTCCCCCCACAGGCTTTAATCCATCGCCACCCCTGTCACTGACCCAATCCCAATCCCCCGAATCCCAACCCCAATCCCCACAACCACGCCCATCATCACCCACATGCACCCAAACCATCTCCTTCCCAACCCATCCGCCTTCCCAAACCAAGCGAGCGGCATGGCTCTTGGCCGGCAGCTGTGCAGCTGCCCACAGGCAAGCCCAGTCCGCTGCCAGGCCTATTCCGTTGGAATGGGGACGCCGCAGCTGCTGCTGCGGGCAGTGTTCGTAGGGGGCCGACCCACAGGCCCGATAGAGGCAGCATCACCAGCCGCCCACGACGGGCGAAGCAGAAGAATCGATTTAGAACGGGCAGCGCTAGTCATTTCAGGGTGCAAGTAGCTGAGGGAGCAGCTGGCAGCCTGAATGGCATCATTGCGACGGCCATAGCTCTTTCAGGCGCCAGCTGCAGTGTGCCAAGGGACACGCAGTGCGCACACGGACAGTCTTGTTGTTGAGGCGCAAACAACGATGACCACAAAACAGTTGATAAACAGCGGGCGGTTGCCACGCAACAGCACCCCTCTGACGCCAATCTAATTTTGGTTCAATTTTGACAAATAGATCAAGCTCAATGACCGTACGCATGTGCATAGCGAGAGGAAGCGAGGGGTTTGAAAATCATTGGCACAATGTCATACTACTCTGAGCTAAGGGATTAGCGACACTACGTACCCCATATCAGTGACGCCACCATCCGCCATCGCGAAACTCAGCTCCTCAAGCCCCGGAAAGGCACCCCGTCCAAACACCTCTAACGCGTCATCCCTTAGCGCAGCAGGGCCGCCCAGCAGGTTCAGCACGCGAATCCTCCCCAGCTTGTAATCGCTCAGCTGCTTCGGCAACTCGTTGAAATCACAGTGCCTGCTCCAGGAGAGGTCGATGGAATCGACTTTAGGGCAACGGGACACCAAACTGCTGACGTGGCGCGCCTCCAAGCCCTCATCCAGACCATCCCAGTGGCCAATCACAACGCTCTCCAGCTTCGGCCAGCACTGGCGCACGTACTCCATGCCAGACGGGCTCACGTTGGCTCGGACGCGGCGGAGGTTCGGGAACGACGTTCGGAAGACCTGCCGAAGTTCTTCTTCCGAACCTGGCCAATCAGGGTGGACATCAGCCAGGTCCAGGTCCGTCACCGAGCCGAAGAGCGTCCCCAGGCTCGGAAGGTCGCTGAGGCTTCCGCGCAAGTGCAGCTGGGTACGCGTGGCACGCTCCCATTGGCGCCAGGCCCGGCAGACGAGCGCGCAACAACCGCGGTCTCTTGGTGCATCAACGAGGGAGACTATAACGCGGACAAGCTCGGAAGGAAGAGAGGCGAGAGAGGGCTTGGGCGAGGACCCTCGAGCGTGGCAAGGCTCAGCGTCAAGAAGAAGATGCGACGAATCAGCGCGATCGCGGGAGAAAGCAGGCGCGGAAGAGCGTAACTGGTGCAGCAAAAGTCCCTTCTCTTCCACTCCCTCCTCCTCCGTCGATCCTTCTGTCTCCTTGGGATTTTCGAGGGGCGAAAAATGACCTTCCAGTCGGCGAACCTTGCTCGGTGGGGCAAAAGGTTCGGAACTCAGGGAACGGAAGTGGCTGCTACATGCCGAGGATGATGCGGGAGAGTCGATTGACACTGAAGTGCTGATGTTGCTCTGTAAAGCAGCATTCTGTAACGGGGATGAAGACACGATCGAGGAAGAGATCATGATGGTTCAACGAGTCGGGTGGAAAACTAAATCTGCGTATTTCTCTGCGTAGTAACACTCTGCGTAAGTGTTTCTTTCAGCAGCTGAGGCCCCTCTCGAGAACAAGGCTTCCACCAATAACGCCACCAAGAACGCCTGCTACCAGCACGTCTGACTTAACCACACGCCATGCGTCGCACCCATTGTATCCCAGACGAGAGGCGAGGCGAGCGCGAGGCGATAGGCAGCTCATCCTGTCCGTTCGAAGAGAGAGCCGTGTGAATGTAAGAAATCAAGCGCGGTTGCGGTTCCCAGAATTCAACGCAATCGCAGAATCCATGAATGGCACTGAAAGCCGGAAGTTTAGGGAAGTCTTAAAAGATACGGGAAGCCGGGGAACTACTCTAGTGCGAACGTGTTCTAAGGTAGTCTAGAGAAGAGGCACGAGCGATTTCTAAAGCGAATACAGTGCGAGGGTAGCAGCAACGGTACTCCCTAGAGGAAGACTCGGAAACGAAACCATGACTGGAGACATGACGTGACCCTAAACGACCCGTCCTACCGTCGTCGGCACGCGGAAAAGGTGAACTAGCTGCTGCTAAGGGAGCTATCGCGGGCTATTTGGTAGACATGGAAAAAAAGGAAAACGCGGCAGATTTGTACGCGCGATCCATTGGGAAAAGTGGTGGTAAGAGGGATGCGGGGTGGATGTGAAGGAAAGAGGCGACGAAGAGCGAAGCAGAAGAAGTGTAAGCCCAATTCAAGGAGAGAACGAGGACGGGGAAGAACGAGAAGAGGGTCTACGGCAGGCCCAGACACACGCAAGAGGGTGACAGCGGGTGAACACGATACGAGCTGAGGACGTGAGTAGCTGAGGATGTGGGTCAGAGCACGCCGAAACCTGAGTGTCTCAGCCGAGACTCGGGTATATCTCTTTACGCAACGTGACGGTGGTTGCTTGAGTCAGACGAAAGCGAATCCAAGGTTTTGGCTGGCTCCAAATTTTAAGAGTTGGACTTCCAAACGGCAATAGCCACGAGTTGAATTCTTCAAGCGTAAAATACTCGGCACCAATTAGTAGGTTGTGGACAAGAGGGCGGCCTTCCGTGAGGTTAGCTAACAAGCAAGCAAACTCAAGACAGGCAGGAAAAGAAGTATGCAGCAGCCTCGAGTAAAATCACTTCGCCTCAAACGTATGTTGAGAGGGGCATTTCATCTGAAAACCGTTCCTAACCGTTCTGATATTGAAACAACCGCTTTGTCCCTTGATCCCGACTCCCAGCCTGAGCCACCACCGCCACCCACTCCGCTTGCTTCCGCACACACGCAAGCGGCACAATTCAGGCCCAGAGGGGGAAGGGCGGAATGGAAGCTGTTTGAAGAGGGTTTGGTTTGGGGACGACGTGGGCCAATAAAAAGCTGAGATGAAGTGATTGCGCGGGTTGTACGTAGCGTGTGAAGGGGGTAATGCGCTTGGTACGGTTTTGCTTGCCCCTGACGGGCATCCACAGTGGTTTTCGCCGATAGGTTCTGATTCGTCAGCGAGGTTTTACGCGGTTTGCTTAGACGGCCAAATCCTTGCCGAATGGACAGGGTTTGGTGAGCTTCTGGTTTGAATTGCCGGTTTCGTCAATTCTCAACGGTTGGTTCAAGCAAGTCATGACGTAGACATCGGAGCTCCATTCCAACTACAAGAAAAAAACTAATGATTCGCTTTTAGCTGATGATAAGCATTTGGGTGTACCATATGTTACAGAAACCCCATTACCGGATCGATATTGTAGATGTGATCTTCGACAACATCCAGGGCTTCAGCTTCAACCTCATCCTTCTGTTCCCCTCTCCGCCCACGTCAAGCCACCCACTGGGACTTCAGTCCAATTCCTCAGAGCCAACCTCCTCTCCCACCCAACTGCTTCACCAGGCTTCACTGCTTTCACGGACCTATATTTGTATCCGTACCGCTCTGTTTCTGATTTTTCTTCAGCCTTCTTTAGTAGGGAAACGAGAGGATTGACCGAGAACTAACTCGCCAGATCCTCTGTTAATTGGCCATTACTTACCTTCAGGGTCGTGTTATATTTTAGGGTTGACGTCACATTTTTCCACATGGCCACAAATATGGCCGTCGTGGAGGAGCCATTGTACCCGATAGCCATTCTAATCGACGAGCTTAAAAATGACGACATTCAGCTGCGCTTAAACTCGATAAGGCGGCTGAGCACGATCGCGAGGGCTCTCGGCGAGGACAGGACGCGGAAGGAGCTCATTCCGTTTCTTAACGAGAACAACGACGATGACGACGAAGTGCTGCTGGCCATGGCGGAAGAGCTCGGCTCCTTCATTCCGTGCGTCGGTGGGATCGATTTCGCCTACGTCATTCTCCCGCCTTTGGAGACGCTCTGCACCGTCGAGGAGACGGTTGTACGCGATAAGGCGGTGGAATCGCTGTGCAAGATCGGACAGCAGATGAAACCGAGAGACATTGTCGAGTACTTCGTCCCGCTTGTTCAGGTGCGTGTCCATTTTAGTTTTACCACCATTTCAGATGCGCGTCCATTTTAGGTTTACCTCCATTTCAGGTGCGCGTCCATTTTATGTTTACCTCCATTTCATGTTCGCGTCCATTTTAGGTACCTCCTTTTCAGGTTCGCGTCCATTTTAGGTTTACCTCCATCTCATGTTCGCTTCCATTTCAGGTTTACCTCCATTTCAGGTTCGCGTCCAGGTTCAGTCATGACTTTAATCTCCCATTGTTGAGTACAATGTGGAACAAAGTTTATGTCTCTCGACCGGACTGAATCGAGCATTTTATCAGAGTCGATATTAATAATGTCAAGGTCGCTTCTGAGAACTCTCAGAAGTTACTTGTTTGTGTCGCTCGACCGGACTGTATCGAGCATTTTATCGGAGTCGATGCTGATAATGTCAGGGGTCCATGCCTTTCTCGTCAACTCAGCCGTCAGTATCGCAAACCGGAAAACTCTCTACTCGTGTCCCGCGGTCACAGTGCTTACTCTCCTGGCCTACTTTTCTCGCAGTTGATTACATTGCCTACCGGTTCCCCACCGTTCCCATCGGCAGCTGTTGCTGGCGTGGTATTGTCATTTTCGCACCAGCGATTGCCGCGTCGCCGGATGCTGGGAAGCACGTAAAATTAAAATTGTCATATTTTTTCGCAACTCGCAACAGACAGACTGGCTGTCCACGAGCGCGTCCTCCCGAGCGGTTTTGAGCCTGAGTGCGACGGAGCAACTGACAGCTGCGCGCCGAGCTGCGCTTGACCGTACGAAGCCCGCAGGGTTGCGTTTTCATCTCTCCAGATCCCACTCCGTTCGTCCGACCTCTTCCTCCTAATCACACTCCCCACTTTTCCAACATCCCCTCCCCACCCCCTCCTTTGCCCCCTCTATTTTCCCCTCCCTTCATCCCCCTTCTCCGCTCTTTTCGACCTTCCTCAACCCCTTCCGCTGCCCTTCCCCATCCGCATCAGCGTCTGGCGGCGGGCGACTGGTTCACGGCGCGCGTGTCGGCGTGCGGGCTGTTCCACATCGCGTACCCCGCGGCGACGGAGCAGCAGCGCGCCGAGCTGCGCACGCTGTACGGGCAGCTGAGCCACGACGACATGCCCATGGTGCGCCGCTCCGCCGCGCTCAACATGGGCAAGTTCGCTGCCACCGTCGAGCCGCAGTTCCTCAAAACCGACATCCTCGCCTTCTTTAAAGACCTCACTAACGACGGTGCGTGTAGGGTAGGGCGCGTGCAGGGGAGGAAGGGAAGGTTGTAGCGAAGAAATGGGGTTAAAGGGAGGTTGTAGCGAAGGGGTGGTGGAAAAGGGACGGCTTTAGCGAAGGAGTGGGTATGGTAAAGGAGGTCTATTGCGAAGGAGTGGGTATGATAAAGGAGGTCTGTTGCGAAGGGAGCGGGAGTGGGTGGAAACGGTGAGGCGCCTTCAGAGTCTGTTTTCCTCACGTCCCACTCCGTGCCATGTCGCCTCGTCACCCCTTTGTTGTGTGCGTCCCTCGTTCCTTGCAGACCAGGATTCGGTGCGGTTGTTGGCGGTGGAGGGGTGTGCGGCGGTGGGCAAGCTGCTGGAGAAGGAGGAGTGCATATCCACCATCCTCCCCATCATCCTCTCCTTCGCCCAGGTAAAAGAAATGCCTCATGCTTACCGCTCCCCGCTCCCTGCTCTCTGTTCCCCGCCCCCTGGTCCCTGTTCCCGGCTTCCCACTCCCCGTCCCCCCCACTCCCCATTCCCTATTCCCTGCTCCCTGCTCACCTCTTCTTCACCTGTGCATTGTATCGATAAGGGTCGCTAGGTTAGAACCCTCGTTGTCTGATTACCCTGTAACTTGCTGGCTCTTCCCGCTCGCACCTGCACTTGCATTTTCCCGCTTCTCAACTCTCACTTTCCTTGGCCTATGCATCTGCGTGTAGTTAGACCTTTCTTTGTGCCCAACTCTGCCGTCTTCCGAGGCCAATGCTTGTGCTGAGATATTCCTCTGCTGACGTGGCATGTGGCATCTGGTGTGTCGCAACAGGACAAGTCGTGGCGTGTGCGCTACATGGTGGCCAATCAGCTGCACGAGCTCTGCGAGGCAGTGGGCCCTGACGTCGCACGGTACGTAGACGTCGCACGCATGTCCTGATGTCCTGATGTCGCACAATACCTCCCTGTGCAAACCCTCCCCGCTCTTCCCCCTCTCTCAACCGGCACTACTGTGGAGCTGCTGTGGTCTTCATTGCGCTACTGTGCAACAACGAGGCGGATCACACGGAATCTCACGAGCCGTATGCAACCGTGAAACCCCTCCCCCGCCTTTCCCCCTTCTCCCTGTGCCTGCGTGCATTGCGCTGCTGCGTGACATCGAGGCGGGTGGCATGGAGAGTCTCACGAGCCCTACATAAAGGCGTCATTCTTTCCGTCCCTCCAACCCCTTCCCCCCCCAGTGCGGAGCTGGTGCCAGCATTTATCGCGCTACTGCGGGACAACGAGGCGGAGGTGCGGATTGCAGCGGCGGGCAAGGTGACCAAGATCTGCGCCATTGTGAAGCGCGAAGACGCATTTAACGCCATCCTGCCCTGCGTCAAGGTGAGAGTCAGGGGATACTGGTGGGTGGGGTGGCCCTGTCAAGGTGGGAGGGAGGGCGATCGCCCTGCGTCCTGACTGCTTGTTCCGCCACCCACCAGCCAAGATCTGCGCCATTGTGAAGCGCGAAGACGCATTCAATGCCATCCTGCCCTGCGTCAAGGTGAGCGAGAAGCGATTCCGGGCCATCCTGCCCTGCGTCAGGGCATACTGGTGGCTCGTGCTCTCAGGACATGACCGTGGATGCGTATCAGCATACACAGTTTTCGTCAGCTCTGCTTCCTCCTCCCTCCTCTCCGTTTCCTCCTACCCGTCCGCCATATTCCCCCTTCTTTTTCTCCCCTCTCTCAACCATCCTCAGGATCTGTCCACAGACGCGTCTCAGCACGTGCGGTCGGCGCTGGCGGCGGTGATAATGGGCATGGCGCCGCTGATGGGGCAAGGAGATGACCATCGAGCACCTGCTGCCGCTCTTCCTCGCCCCCTCCTCTCACCTCCCTCTTGCCTCAGGACCTGTCCACTGATGCACCTTCCCCATCCCTGCTCCCTCCTCCCGCATCTCCCTTTCCTTTCTCCTCCACTTCCTCCCACCCCTCCCCCACTTGCTCCTTTTTTCCTCAGGATCTGTCCACAGACGCGTCTCAGCACGTGCGGTCGGCGCTGGCGTCGGTGATAATGGGCATGGCGCCGCTGATGGGCAAGGAGATGACCATCGAGCACCTGCTGCCGCTCTTCCTCGCCCTGCTCAAGGACGAGTTCCCTGACGTGCGCCTCAACATCATCAGCAAGCTCGACCAAGTCAACCAGGTGGGTGAGAGTTGACTCTGTTTAACTTGAGTTGACTTGAAGGGCTCTCAAGGACGAGTTTCCTGACGTGCGCCTCAACATCATCAGCAAGCTCGTCCAAGTCAACTAGGTGAGATCACAGTTGACTCTGTTTGACTTGTTCACTCGAGTTGACTTGAAGGGCTCAAGGATGAGTTCCCTGACGACCAGGTGAGAGTTCAGACCATCAGGATTGACTCTGTTTGACTTGAATCGACTTAATAGTCGTTAGGGCTTGCTTTCCGACGTGCGCTGCCGCATCATCTGCAAGCTCGACCAATTCAAGCAGGTGAGGGCAGAACGTCATGGCAGACTTGACTCTGTTTGACTTGAGTAGACTTGGTAATTATCGAGTACATTTCGCTGCTGGCGCCACTCACTTGCTCCTTTCTTCCCGCCTTCTCCAATCCCTTCCACACAGGTGATGGGCACCCAGTCGCTCTTCCCGGCCATAGTGGAGCTGTCAAAGGACTGGCACTGGCGGGTGCTGCTGGCCATCATCGAGTACATCCCGCTGCTGCCGCCACTCATTTTCTCCTTATTTCTCTCTCTTTTCCCCAATCTCCGCCCCTTGCCATGCAGGTGATGGGCATGGACCTGCTCTCCCAGTCGCTCTTCCCAGCCATAGTGGAGCTGTCCGAGGACCGGCACTGGCGGGTGCGGCTGGCGATCATCGAGTACATTCCGCTGCTGGCGGGGCAGCTGGGCATGGAGTTCTTCGATGAGAAGCTCAAGGACCTCTGCATGAAGTGGCTCGAGGACCAGGTGGGTGGGGATGGGTGGGGATAGGTGGGAATGGGTGGGAGTGGATGGGCGTGGGTGGGAGTGGGTTGGAGTGGGTAGGGGTGGGTTGGAGCGAGGTGTTACTGGGCAAGATAACAGAGGGGCAGCTGGGCATGGAGTTCTTCGATAAGAAGCTCAAGGACCTCTGCATGAAGTGGCTCGAGGACCAGGTGGGTTGATATGGATGCGAGGGGGTACCGGTGGGTAGGGTTGGGTGGGAGTGGGTAGGAGTGCAGGTGGGTGGGTGGGAGTGAGGTGGTACTGAGAAATCTTACAGAGGGGCAGCTGGGCATGGAGTTCTTCGACGAGAAGCTCAAGGACCTCTGCATGAAGTGGCTCGAGGACCAGGTGGGTGGGGATGGGTGGGAGTGGGTGGGAGTGGGTAGGGGTGGGTGGGAGTGAGGTGTTACTGGGCAAGGTTACAGAGGGGCAGCTGGGCATGGAGTTCTTTGACGAGAAGCTCAATGGTTTATCTCCTCATAAATCTCAAGGACATCTGCATGAAGTGGCTTGAGGACCAGGTGCATGCTTGGATGTGTTAGTGTGAGAGGATGTGTGAAGAGAGGGAGGTGTTACTGCAGAGCTACAGAGACACTGTGCTCCACCATTCTCTCTCACCGTGTCATCTTATACCATCCCATTCCACACCACACCACACCACACCACACCACACCGCACCACACCACTCCATCCACGCCATCCACCAGGTGTACTCCATCCGTGAGGCAGCAGCCACGAACCTGAAGCGGTTGGCAGAGGAGTTTGGCCCAGAGTGGGCTCAAGCGCACATCGTGCCCATGGTATGGAGCTAGTGAATTACCCATTTGTAGTCATGAAGTTATTTTTTGAAGATTTTTCACCAGTGACACACATACATGAAGCGGTTGGCAGCGGAGTTTGGCCCATAGTATGCCTCAAGCGCACGCTTTGCTCATGGTACTGCGTACAAAAATCAATTTTTACATGCTGTTGCACTTCTGAGAATTCTCTAAAGCGGTAAGCGCAATTTCTTCCGCCCTTCTATCGACCTTCTCTCACCCTTATCTCTCGCCTTTCTCCCTGCAACCCTCCCTCCCCTCTCCCCACACACACTTTTGTCCCCTTGAGACCCTGTCATGCAGGTGGTGAGCAAGGTGAACAACCCGCACTACCTGTACCGCTTCTCTCCATCTCCATGCTCACCGCTCCCCGCCTTACTGTCCCCGACTCACCCTCCTTTCACCTTCCTCTTGCCCCTCTCTCGCCCATTAGGTGGTGAGCAAGGTGAACAACCCGCACTACCTGTACCGCATGACAGTGCTGCTCTCCATCTCCATGCTCGCGCCTGTGCTCGGCTCTGAAGCCACCTGCAGCACCATGCTGCCCATCGTGCTCAACGCCGCCAAGGACAGGTGAGAGCACAGGTGGGAGTGAGCTGCGGGCAGGTGAGTCCCAGGAGAGCGCAGGTGGGAAGGGTGATTTTGTAGTTGTCTCTGAAGCCACCTGCAGCATCATGCTGCCCATCGTTCTCAGTGCGGCCAAGGACAGGTGAGAACGAGATGGGTGCTGACTCCTGAGAGTGACAGGAGGACTAGTTGTGGCACGTGAGCTGGGGAAAGGTGATCACTGAGTTGGCTCAAGAGTCATCTCTGAAGCCACCTGCAGCACCATGCTGCCCGTCGTGCTCAACGCTGCCAAGGACAGGTGAGAGCGAGATGGGCGCTGAGAGTGACAGGAGGACACCGTTCTTGTCCCATGCCTCCTCTCTAGCTCTCTCACTCGCACTAGCTCTCACCGTTCTTGTCCCATGCCTCCTCTCTAGCTCTCTCACTCGCACTAGCTCTCACCGTTCTTGTCCCATGCCTCCTCTCTAGCTCTCTCACTCGCACTAGCTCTCACCGTTGTTGTCCCATGCCTCCTCTCTAGCTCTCTCACTCGCACTAGCTCTCACCGTTCTTGTCCCATGCCTCCTCTCTAGCTCTCTCACTCGCACTAGCTCTCACCGTTCTTGTCCCATGCCTCCTCTCTAGCTCTCTCACTCGCACTAGCTCTCACCGTTCTTGTCCCATGCCTCCTCTCTAGCTCTCTCACTCGCACTAGCTCTCACCGTTCTTGTCCCATGCCTCCTCTCTAGCTCTCTCACTCGCACTAGCTCTCACCGTTCTTGTCCCATGCCTCCTCTCTAGCTCTCTCACTCGCACTAGCTCTCACCGTTCTTGTCCCATGCCTCCTCTCTAGCTCTCTCACTCGCACTAGCTCTCACCGTTCTTGTCCCATGCCTCCTCTCTAGCTCTCTCACTCGCACTAGCTCTCACCGTTCTTGTCCCATGCCTCCTCTCTAGCTCTCTCACTCGCACTAGCTCTCACCGTTCTTGTCCCATGCCTCCTCTCTAGCTCTCTCACTCGCACTAGCTCTCACCGTTCTTGTCCCATGCCTTGCAAAATCTCTCACTCACTCCTCTCATACCTCTCTCACCCCTCATACCTCCTTCCATTTTCCCTCCATTCCTCCCGTTCCTCCTCCTCATCAGGGTGCCCAACATTCGGTTCAATGTGGCCAAGATGCTTCAATCCTTCATCACCATCGTCGAACCATCGGTAAGCTCCAAGGACAGCCATGCCATGTCAATCCATACCTTCTTTATCCTCACCAACTTCCCCTACCCCCATCCCCACCCACCTACCACCAAAATTTCGTTCTCCCCTCACATCCGTAATTTTCTCAGTTACACCTCAAATTCTTCCTATCTCAGTTTCTTCCTACCGGAATTTGGTCTAATTCCTCCAATGTCCTCCATGTCTTCCTGTTTTTCACCTGCCCACATAGTGGAGCAGAGCATTCGACCTGCGCTTCATTGTCTTCTTATCTCCTCACTTTCCTCTTGGCCTGACATGCCTATCGCCCTGTCTTCCTGTCCCCCAGATTGTGGAGCAGAGCATTCGGCCAGCCTTGTTTGAGCTGAACGAGGACCCAGACCCAGATGTGCGCTTCTTTGCCAACCAAGCACTGCAGGCATGCGATCAGCTCATGGTCGGCTGAACGACTGTTGATGCGGTTGAGTGGGGTGAGGAGGTTAAATGATGTGCTCTTCGTTGCCAACCAAGCACTGCAGGCATGTGATCAGCTCATGTCGGGCGGGCTGAAGGGACCGTGCAACGTTTCATCTGACATCAGGCATTGCTTGCATTGCTTAGGGAGGGATACTGTGATGGAATGGGAGATCATTTGCAGGAAAAGTAAGCCCACATTCCATGGGCTGAGGCTGTGCCTCCATTTGCTCGTTAGAGGAGCTGCGTGTGTTGCAAGTTTGGAACTCACTGCAAAGTTAGGTATAGGCTTGTCCCGAGTAGTGACACCTGTAAGTACAATGATGCATGTGCTCTTTTATTCCTGATTCTGATTTTAAACATGACAGCAGACAGGACAGCGATTCCTTAGCATCTCAGCATATGGATCAGTGCAGCACAACAGAAAGCAATCCTGCACACTTCAGCATGCTGTTACCATGTCGGTAGGTAGGGACTTCCCATGAGTCTCTGTTGGTGATGCCTCAACAGCACCCAGCATTGCCAGAAGTAGCAACACAAGTACTAGCATTGTCCAGTTTTGTCTCTGTTGCATGTTGTTGCTTTATTTGCATGAAATGAATGTATCAGATGTCCTTGTGCATACACTAATGATGCTGTTGATCAGCTATGTTGCACCATATGCTTCTCTGGAGCGCGTTAAACTACCTAGTTTCAAATGTCCATGCTGAGACGTTTTTGTTTGATCCTTAACCTAAGCAGATCTATCATTACAGTATTCATGCAATTATCTAATTCCAAAATCATGAATGCGCCATGGTCTTCTCTTCTGTCTTCTGGGCCCCTCTTGGCCACTAGGGGGTTTAACCCCTAGTGTTACACCCACACACCACGTTGAGGTGGGGACCCTTCGTGTGGGACCTGCATGGGGACCACGGGGGGTTAGTAGCAACAGCAAGCAAGCAAGCAAGCACAGCAACAAACAAGGAAACAAACAAAGAAACATAGAAGGAAAACAAGCAACAAACAAGGAAACCGAAAGGAAACAAACAAGGAAACAGCAAAGAAACAAGCAACAAACAAGGAAACAGTGAAGAAAAACAAGCAAGGAAAGCGTGGAAAGCAGCTACTTACAACGCCGTTGCTGGCGTGCCGTGCAGTCCACCTCCACTCCGCAACCCCGCAGTGGCACGAGGAGGACATGAGACGTCTCTCAAGCCTCGCTCAAACCAGGCAGAGCCCGGCCCAGGTGGAGGCGAGGTGAGGCTCATCCGACTTCAGGGAGCGTCCCCCCATCCATCATCAGAGCACTCACACACAGGGGCGCTTCAGGCATTAGGTGGCCGACCCAAACGCCGTCAGCAGCCCCTGCCGCACACCACCTGATGCCACAGTTGGGGGTCTTCAGTGCTCCCCACGCATGTTGAGCATATGAACCTGCACAGGGAGGGGAGGAAGGTGGGGGGGTCTTCGACTCCCCGCGCATGTTGAGCATATGAACCTGCACAGGGAGGGGAGGAAGGTGGGGGGGTCTTCGACTCCCCGCGCATGTTGAGCATATGAACCTGCACAGGGAGGGGAGGAAGGTGGGGGGGTCTTCGACTCCCCGCGCATGTTGAGCATATGAACCTGCACAGGGAGGGGAGGAAGGTGGGGGGGTCTTCGACTCCCCGCGCATGTTGAGCATATGAACCTGCACAGGGAGGGGAGGAAGGTGGGGGGGTCTTCGACTCCCCGCGCATGTTGGGCATATGAACCTGCACAGGGAGGGGAGGAAGGTGGGGGGGTCTTCGACTCCCCGCGCATGTTGAGCATATGAACCTGCACAGGGAGGGGAGGAAGAGAACAAGATATAAAGCAAGCAAGTGGCAGAGTACAAGATAGGAAGCAAGCAAGTGGCAGAGCTCATGGAAACAGAAACATGGCAAGCGAAGAGGGTTACCAGAAAAGAGAAGAGACGAGTGCTTCTGTTCCTCCGCTCCTCCGCTCCTCCTCGCCCTCCGCTTCTCCTCTGAACAAACCAGGCAAACAGAACAAGGGAAACAGAACCAGGGCAGGCCGTTTAAAGGCAAACAGAATACAGAAAACAGAGTCAAGGCAGGAAGATAGGCAAACCGAGCTCATGGAAACAGAAACATGGCAAGCGAAGAGGGTTACCAGAGAAGAGAAGAGACGAGTGCTTCTGTTCCTCCGCTCCTCCGCTCCTCCTCGCCCTCCGCTTCTCCTCTGAACAAACCAGGCAAACAGAACGAGACAAACAGAACAAGGGAAACAGAATCAGGGCAAGCCGTTTAAAGGCAAACAGAATACAGAAAACAGAGTCAAGGCAGGAAGAGAGGCAAAGCGAGCTCATGGAAACAGAAATATGGCACGCGAAGAGGGTTACCAGAGAAGTGAAGAGACGAGTGCTTCTGTTCCTCCGCTCCTCCGCTCCTCCTCGCCCTCCGCTTCTCCTCTGAACAAACCAGGCAAACAGAACGAGACAAACAGAACAAGGGAAACAGAATCAGGGCAGGCCGTTCAAGGCTAACAGAATACAGAAAACAGAATCAAGGCAGGAAGAGAGGCAAAGCGAGCTCATGGAAACAGAAATATGGCACGCGAAGAGGGTTACCAGAGAAGAGAAGAGACGAGTGCTTCTGTTCCTCCGCTCCTCCGCTCCTCCTCGCCCTCTGCTTCTCCTCTGAACAAACCAGGCAAACAGAACGAGGCAAACACAACAAGGGAAACAGAGTCGGGGCAGGCCGTTTAAAGGCAAACAAAATTCAGAAAACAGAGTCAAGGCAGGAAGATAGGCAAACCGAGCTCATGGAAACAGAAACATGGCAAGCGAAGAGGGTTACCAGAGAAGAGAAGAGACGAGTGCTTCTGTTCCTCCGCTCCTCCGCTCCTCCTCGCCCTCCGCTTCTCCTCTGAACAAATCAGGCAAACAGAACGAGGCAAACAGAACAAGGGAAACAGAATCAGGGCAGGCCGTTTAAAGGCAAACAGAATACAGAAAACAGAGTCAAGGCAGGAAGATAGGCAAACCGAGCTCATGGAAACAGAAACATGGCAAGTGAAGAGGGTTACCAGAGAAGAGAAGAGACGAGTGCGTCTGTTCCTCCGCTCCTCCGCTCCTCCTAGCCCTCCGCTTCTCCTCTGAACAAACCAGGCAAACAGAACGAGGCAAACAGAACAAGGGAAACAGAATCAGGGCAGGCCGTTTAAAGGCAAACAAAATTCAGAAAACAGAGTCAAGGCAGGAAGATAGGCAAACCGAGCTCATGGAAACAGAAACATGGCAAGCGAAGAGGGTTACCAGAGAAGAGAAGAGACGAGTGCTTCTGTTCCTCCGCTCCTCCGCTCCTCCTCGCCCTCCGCTTCTCCTCTGAACAAACCAGGCAAACAGAACGAGGCAAACAGAACAAGGGAAACAGAATCAGGGCAAGCCGTTTAAAGCCAAACAGAATACAGAAAACAGAGTCAAGGCAGGAAGATAGGCAAACCGAGCTCATGGAAACAGAAACATGGCAAGCGAAGAGGGTTACCAGAGAAAGCAAGCGAGTGGCAGTGAACAAGATAGGAGTGCGAACGGTGAGCAGAGTGGAACGACAAGTGAGTGAGCACGTTTGCATGCAACAAGAAACGTTAGATGCAGAAGGTCGCAGCGACAACGGCCCGTGGCGGGAAGCGGGGAGTGCAAGGGTAGAGGAGGGAACTAACCTTGTGTGACCGCTCGTTGCTTTCGCTTGTCACTTCCCGATTCGCCGGACGCCTCCTCGCGTTGCCTCGCCTCCAGATTCAGGATTAACACTCGCAAGTCCGCAGCGTCGCCTCCTCGCCCGCAACGTCCGCCTCCTCTGCACAAGTCAAACCACACAGCATCAGTGAATAAATACTCGGTTTCCAATATTGAAAGCGCTGAAAATATTCAGATATTCAGATTCAGATCACTCCAATATTCAAATTTCAATTCAGCTTACCATGGCAGAGCAGAAGTTTCTCCGGTGGGGGGCAGCGCCCTTCTCAACTGCAGCAGCACCCGATACCTCCGTTCTTCATCAGTGCAGCGGAGAAGTGCAGGTCCAAGGGGCCTGCTGCTCTCCACTGCACCTTGTGGGAGCAGCAGCAAACCGTTTGAGGCTCAGGAAACGAATGCAAAAAACGAATGCGATTTACAATGTCGGTGACGGTGTTGACTCCCGTCCATGCTGCCGCTCCCCCGCCGACCTGCCAAAGCAGAGACTTACATGTCGGTGACGGTGTTGACTCCCCTTCATGCTGCTGCTCTCCCCTCCGCCCTACCAAAGAAGAGACTTACATGTCGGTGACGGTGTTGAATACCCTCCAAGCTGCCGCTCCCCCCTCCTTGCTGCCACGCCACACCACACCACACCACACCACTCCACACCACTCCACACCAAAACCAGAGACTTACAGTGTCGACGGTGGGAAGGGGTTGAGGACGGAGTGCAGGTCAGGTTGGGCGTCAGAGGTGGGAAGAGGAGGTGCGTGGAGGGCAGTGCTGACGAATGAGGACGTGGAGCAGCGATGGGCGGGGCCACCCGTGAAGAGGACTTACGAGAGGTGGCACCACCCTCTCTGCCTCAACACGGTTCCCACCGCTACTCTCCGTTTTTCATTCCCACAGCATCCCAGTCATGCATCCACTCGTCCAACCCATCAACAACTCCCTCACGTTCCTCCGCCTCACCCCTTGCCGGACCTGCCGCCTCCTCGCCTGAAGTGCCGCCTCCTCTCCGCAAGTGCCGCATCCTCACCTGAAGTGCCGCATCCTCGTCTCAAGTGCCGCCTCCTTGCCACGTCGTCCCCTCACCTGAAGTGCCGCCTGGTTGCCTCCTCCTCCTTTCCCCAAGTCTCCTCCTTGCCTCGAGCCCCAAGAGTCGCATGCTTACCTCCTTGCTCCAAGTGTCCTCCTTGCCTTGAGCGGGTGGTCAGCAGGGCGAGTAGGAGGCAGCCACACGCCAGTGGCTGCCGGCCGTGCGTCATCCCACCACGCTCGCCCGTCCTCCTCGCTCCACCACACCACACAAAACCACAACATTCCAGACCACTCCATACCACACAGCACTACACCTGCTTCTCTGCAGGCGCCTCCGCTCTTGAGTGAAGAAGCCCATTTTGAGTGAAGAAGCCATGTTGAGTGAAGTGCTGCCTCTCCTTGCCTCTTCACCTGAAGTGCTACCTCCTCAACTGAAGTGATGCCGCCTTGCCTCCTCTGCGCCTCCTTGCCCGAAGTGTCAGCCTACCACACTACACACCTCTGCTGAAGTGCCGCCTCCTCCGTGCCTCCTTGCCCGAAGTGTCAGCCTACCACACGACACACCTCTGCTGAAGTGCCGCCTCCTCCGCGCCTCCTTGCCCAAAGCAAAAGCCTACCATACTACACACCTCTGCTGAATTTCCGCCTCCTTGCCTCCGCGCTTCCTTGCCCGAAGTGTCCGCCTCCTCCTCATACCACACCATACCATTCCACACCACACTGCACCTGCTCCTCGCCTCCTCGCCTGAAGGGACGCCTCAATGCCTCCTTGCCTCCTCGCCAGAAGTGCCGTCTCTTTGCCGCCTCCTCCTCATACCACACCATACCATTCCACACCACACTAGACCTCTGCTGAAGTGCCGTCTCCTTGCCTCCGCACCTCCTTGCCTGAAGCGCCCGCCTCGAGCAGAGCGGGTGGTCAGCAGGGCGGGTAGGAGGCAGCCGTGTGGCTGCCGGCCGTGCGTCATCCCACCGCTCGCTTCTCCCTCTCACTGCTGTTGCCTCCCGAGTCACTGCTGCCGTCCTCTGCAGGCTCCCGTGCTTGGCGCATCCTTGAGTGGAGAACCGATCTGGAGTGAAGAACCCATGATTGCTGAAAAACAGGGAGAGGGAACACACAGACAGATGCACGAAGTCAGTAAACAGAACTGCGAAATGGAAAAGAAAGCAAAACAAACACAAGGAAATGAAATGCGGAATCGAAAGTGGAAACAAAGTGCAAAAATTGAGAGCGGAGAACAACACGTGGAAACGAGGTGGTGGGATGGATGCACGTCCATGAAACGTCGGCTGCAGCTAGCAGAGGGAGGAGCTATGCTACCCAAAACCCAAAGTCTATGCTACCCAACCCAAAATCTATGCTACCCAAAACCCGCGGAGGACATCTACTAAACTGCAGCCGAACGTATCAGAGGGGCGTGCACAAACGCGAAGTGCATAGACGATGGAGTGAAGAACGAACGAGGTGCGGAAATCACAGAATGACAAAACGAAACGAATGGAGGGTGGGGTGACGAGAACGGAAGGCGAGGGGAAAGAGGCTTCCCAGTTGCTTTGCTGCCCACGAGATGCCAGTGATGCCTTGATGCTGCACGGCTCCCATGCTCCAATGCTCCTCGAGCGGGTGGTCAGCAAGGTCAGGACGTCCACCTCAGGGCGGGTAGAGGCAGCCACACGCCAGTGGCTGCTGGCCGTGCATTATCCCACCGCGCGTGTCCACATCAGCCATGTGCCCATCCACCTCAGCCACGCGCCCGTCCACCTCAGCTGCTCCTCTGCTCCTCCTCTCCTCCACATTCTGCTCCGACAAGGCACACAGGAAAAGGCAAAGAGAATAAGGAAAACAGAATTGCGAAAAAACAGCATCAAGCAGACGAAGGAAAGGAAATCCGAAATGATGCAAACAGAACTAAGGCAAACAAAACATAATCAGGAAAGGATATTACCAGCAAAGAGCAGAGGCGGTGCTTGTGTTCCTCTCTGGAGTCGCTGCAGCAAGTGCTGGCATGATCCCTCCAGTAGAGCAGAGGTGACACTTTTGCTCCTCTTCTCCTCAGCTTCTTCTCGGCTCCTCCTCTCCTCCACGTTTCTGGACGGACAAGGCACACAGGACATGGTACACAGAATAAGGGAAATAGACTTACGGAAGACAGAAATACAGCAGACAGAGTAAAGGAAAGGAAAATTGAAATGACGAAAGTAGAATGAAGGAAAACAGAAAACGATTCAAGAAAGAAGATTACCAGCAAAGAGAAGAGGCGACGCTCTTGCTCCTCTGCTCTACGCTTGTGCTCCGTACCCCCTCAGGCATCGCCTCTGCTCTGCCGCACGCAACAGCCAGGACCTCCGCACCTCCAACACTCCGAACATCCGCACCTCCGCACCTCCAGCAGCGTCAGGAGTGAGAAGGAATCTGAAGGTGGAGGGAGGTGGAGGGAGGTGGAGAATGTTAGAGGGCCCTACGACAACAAGGGCCCTCGCAAAGCGTTTGACTTGGCAGGTCGGCGACTGAGGACCTAATGCCTCGGCACCGATCTCCGTGATGGTTGGAGAAGTGGTGGATTCGGTGTGAGGAGGCATGAGTCTTTGGGAGTTAGGTGTGCTTCTTTGAGAGTCACGCCACTCCTTGCAGTGTTGGCTAGAGTGGTGTGCACGGAGTACATTTTGCTGCTGAGTTAGATGGAAGTTTGGCGGGGCGCGTTCACCCACCCGCACACCACTTTCGTGGGGTTGGGTTACATTAAAGCGCCACGCAACATTTGTGCAACTCTTGCTTGCCTATATTTGCATGTATGTTTGCTTTTGTATTCATGGATCATATTACTTTTCTTGTGAAGTCCAATTGCTACTTGAATTCTCACAAAGTCCTTGGAGACGAACGCTACTTAAACGCTACTGAGTTGCTGGTGCAACACCATTCTCATATCAGAAACTCTCTCGCTATCGCTACGCTCTCCATAGTATTCCTTCATGGTGCGGTGAGCGTGGAACGAACACGCATAGCTTTCCGTCGACGTTCGTTAGAATACTCGCCTTGGCGTGCGGCGTTAGTGAAGGGCGCTCATTAATTTAAGTTGAACCTCTCTTAATTTCCCTCCAGTTACGCTCTCGGACCCAAGGATAGGGCGTTTGGTAATTCATTACCACTCGTCTGAGGACCCTTGTGAGGTGACCCCGAGACGAGGGATTTAAGGAAGGGACAATTTTTTTTTTAAATTTGTGGTACCTTATAGAGACGTCGTAGAGGATGAGTACGGAGGAGGCGAACGTTGAGGACGGCCATATTCGCGCATTAGAGGAGGATCTCGTAGCCCGCCATTCTCGTGGTGAGCTTAGTGATATCGAGTACGAGCTCATGCAGGAGGGATTACGCGCTCGTCGGCGTCGCGATCATCCCTCGCCACGTGTAGAGAATGTTGAGCAAGCTGCGGGAGGTACTAGTACGTGGGATATGGCTGTCGATGGCGGAAATAGCGACGACGAGGAGATTGATGGGTTGATGTCACGTGGGGTCCTGCGAGGACCGAATCGGTTTAGTACGGCTAGCATCGGCGGTCTACAGGAGCGTGTTCATCGAGCGGCGGCGTCACGAGAGCGTGCGAATGTAGGATGGCGGAGCGCTGTTGGAGGAGGGAATGCGGAGGCGTACGATAGTGAGGCTATGCCGGGCGTTACCCCAATTGGATCGATGACGAGGGACGAGGGAATAGCCCCCAACTATGGTTTCTTCAAATTCACTCCAGACAAGATCGTCGTACCTAGGCCATTAGAAGGACGTCACGACCTGTCGACGTGGGTAGAATCTATCAGCTTAAGCGATTCATCGACAGTACCACACCTGCTCCCCCAGCGCATGCAGTTGCGCTTGTCACACAATTTCGCGCAATGCAGTTACTGCCATTCACCACGATTTCCCGATGCTGCTCCCCAACCGTACAGATCGCCCTTAAGGCGTGTCGCATGAAGGTAGATGTCGGCTTTCAGGCATGGCAGTTTATTATGCGCACGTATATGGCGAAGGACGACCTGTACATAGGTCAGTTAGAGCAGGCGCTCACTAACCTCGAGATGGGAGAGCACGAGTCCGCCACGTCCTATTGCAACCGTGCGCAGCAGATCCTAGTGAACCTGAGGATGGCCGCCGTAGATTACTCGCAGGCGTCGTACGTTACTCACGTCGTGAAGGGGTTGCCGCAGCAGTACAACCTCTTACGTAGGATGCTGAAATTGCCGCAGGTGCGCAAGGAGCTGGACGAGGACACCCTCGCTAGCTACATTATCGAGGAAGAGTGTGCGTTGGCGGCGGAGGGACGGAAGGACCAATTTCTTCCCCAGGCGAACCAAGTGTTTACCAAGAAGGGTAAGCCCTATTTTCAGCAGACTGCATCCCCTTCCCCTCCCACTACGGCACAGCAGTAGCAGCCTAAGCATGGGGGTGGGGTTAGTGAGGGAGGGGAGAAGTGGAAAGGGGCTTAGGATGGCCAGTCAAAGGGGGGGAAAGGAGGGTTCAAGGGGAATTGCTACGTGTGTGGGCAGCCGGGGCATATCGCTAAGTACTGTCAGCAGCGGGCGGATAAAGAGGCAGACAAGGGTGGAGAGGGTTCTGGAGGCAGCAGCGCGAGTGGCAAGGGGGGAGATGGCTCTAAGGGGAGCGGGCAGTCATCCATTGCGATGGTGAAGCCCGTTATAGAGCATCCTCCTCCCGTCATGCTGGAGCCTGAGGCCGGGGAGGGCTTACAGGCTGTTGCAGCTGCCGTAAAGGCGAACCCGAGCGTCGTGCTACTTGATAGCGGATGCTCCCACCATCTTATGGGAGATCGCTCTGCCTTTGTGGAGTTGAGCAGTGGCGGCGGTATAAAACATGTTATTGGCTTCAATGGCGCTCCTCAGGAGGTGCAGGGGCGAGGCACAGCCGCTCTCCTTGGAGACAGGGGCAGGTGTGTCTTGGTGCCGGACGTGCTGTACGTACCTGGAGTGCGGGCGAGTCTTCTTTCTGCTGGGCAGCTGCGTGATAGTGGCGTGCAGCTGCTGGATGTCGGGGACGTGACTCTGCTGCGCGCGCCAGATGGGTCGCTCCTTGGTCATGCGGAGTTCAAGGGACGTGTCCTCTGCACGAACTTCCAGCCATGCTCGACGCAGTAGCGGGAGGGTGAATCGGTGGCCCTGCGCACTTTGGTGACGGGCGTGCGATCTAAGGTGGACACGTGGCATGCGCGCCTCGCACACGTCGGTGTTGACGCCATAGAGCGTACTGCGGCTCACGGGTCAGTGAAGGGCTTGGAGTTGGAGAAGGGGGGCAAGTCAAGCATGCCATGCGTCTCTTGTGTTGGGGGAAAGATCACCCGTCATACCTTTCCTTCTGTGGGAGAGGAGGAGGATGAGCTGCTTGGAGTGGTGCATACTGACCTGTGTGGCCCTTTTCGTGAAGCATCTAAGGACGGCAGCCGCTACTTTTTGGTGCTGAAGGATCGCAAGACGCGGTACGTCTGGGCCTACCCTTTGGCCAAGAAGATGATGCACTGGCGGCATTCCAGAAGTGGCTCCCGATGGCAGAGCGGCAGTGTAAGACCAAAGTGAAGGCGCTGCGCACTGATCGGGGTGGCGAGTTCCTGGGACATGACTTCACGCTCTTCCTTGACGAGAAGGGGATCATCCACGACCTCACGTGCCCGGAGCAGAACGGGATGGTTGAGAGGGAGATGCGCAGCATTGTGGAGGCAGTGCGGACGATGTTGCTACACATGGGTGTGCAGCATCACTGGTGGCACCTGGCGCTGTCACAGGCTGTTTGGGTGCACAACCGCGTGGAGCACGCCTCGCTGCCCTCTACTGTGACGCCAGACTGTGCGGAGTGATCAGCAATGGAAGGAGTTGGACCGGTGCTTGGCGTACTTGGTGGGGAGCAGGGATGTGGCGCTGGAGTTTGGTGGTGGGCCGGAGTCCTTGGAGCTGGTGGGCTACGCCGATGCTGATGATGCAGGGGACAAGCAGAACAGGACCAACACTGGTGGCTATGTCTTCGTGCTTGGAGGTGCTGATGTATCTTGGGCGAGCCAGAGGATTCGTTGCGCCACCCTCTCCTCCACTGAGTCTGAGTACGTTGGTGCTGTGGAGGCTGGGAAGGAGGCGCGCAGGTTGCGCTTCTTGCTGGCAGAGTTTCAACTACTGAGGAGTGAGGAGCCCACTACCCTCTTCGTGGACAACTCCTCCGCCATTTCAATGGCAGGTGGATTGGGGCTCAAGGGGAGCCTCAAGCACATGGAGCGTCGCCACATGTGGCTGCAGCACATGGTCAAGCGCAGGATGCTGCAGCTGCAGTACATCCCTACGAGCGAGCAGCCGGCTGACTACCTTACCAAGGCGTTGCATTTCCCCGCCTTCAGCCATTGCTTCGAGGCTGTGGGGCAGGTGAGGCTCTCGAGCGAGGGGAGTGAGACCTAGACACTCCATGATGGGGATGGTGCCATGGCCTATCCATGGCTGGTGCGGTGCGTGTATGCACTTTGAGAGTGCTTCGTTTGTATGTGTGTCCCTTTCTTTTGGTATGTATGCGTGTATGCATGCCCTGTGACTATAAAGGGCCTTGCTGTAGTATGGCAGGGGAGTGTTAGAGGGCCCTACGACAGCAAGGGCCCTCGTGAAGCGTTTGACTTGGCAAGTCGGCGACTGAGGACATAATGCCTCGGCACCGATCTCCGTGATGGTTGGAGAAGTGGTGGATTCGGTGTGAGGAGGCATGAGTCTTTGGGAGTTAGGTGTGCTTCTTTGAGAGTCACGCCACTCCTTGCAGTGCTGGCTGGAGTGGCGTGCACGGAGTACATTTTGCTGCTGAGTTGGATGGAAGTTTGGCGGGGCACGTTCACCCACCCGCACACCACTTTCGTGGGGTTGGGTTACACCGAAGCGCCACGCAACATTTGTGCAACTCTTGCTTGCCTATATTTGCATGTATGTTTGCTTTTGTATTCATGGATCATATTACTTTTCTTGTGAAGTCCAATTGCTACTTGAATTCTCACGAAGTCCTTGGAGACGAACGCTACTTAAACGCTACTGAGTTGCTAGTGCAACACCATTCTCATATCAGAAACTCTCTTGCTATCGCTACGCTCTCCATAGTATTCCTTCAGAGAAAGGAGGAGGAGGAGGAGGAGGAGGAGGAGGAGGAGGAGGAGGAGGAGGAGGAGGAGGAGGAGGAGGAGGAGGAGGAGTAGCACGCTGCACAACGTTGCTCCACCCGGCTCCAAAACGCTCGATGGTTCTCCGCCCAGTTCTTGGCATGATACATGTCACGGAAGACCAGGAAGCCAACTTCTGCACGGACCAGGACAGAGCAGATTGCAGTGCAATGGAAACGAATCTGAAATGGTCAGACAGAAAGGGAAACGAATCTGAAATGTCTAGATAGCAACGGAAACGAATCTGAAATGAGAAATGAAATGTCCAGGTAGCAACGGAAACGAATTTGAAATGAGAAGCTGAAATTTCCAGATAGCAACGGAAACGAATCCATTTCTGTCGTATGACCGGCGGCGTCGTAGGAAGAAGTATCGATTCAGATTCCGGATCAACTGCTGTACACTTCGTAGGAAGCCGGCGACACTAGCGTAGGAAGGAAGCTTCGGGTTGAAGATCTGACGAAAGAGATGGTGCGCGTTCGACTCGAAGAAGAGCGTGACGATCAGTAATAAGATTTGATGAACTGAAATGTCAGTCGAGCGAGCATATGGATTCGACGAACATCAGGAGCTGATGCTTGGAGGAGATCCACCGATATTCTTAATCTAACGAATCTAATCTGCATAAGGTCCGATGTTGTAACTCTGATGGTAACAACCGACCGACCGTCGTAACTCTTGAAGGTTGAATCATCAGGCTGATGGTCTGTTTGGATAACTGAGCGTTCGGAATCCTGAACTTTAACCAATCTATAGCTCGATTAATTTCTAGTTTTTAGCTACCATCATGGTAGCGAATAAGGCTGTAGTCACAACGGAGGAAGCCATGAATAAGGCTGTAGTCACAACAGAGGAAGCCATGGACTCGGAGAAACCGAGTCACCAAGACTAACTTGAGTCACACCAGAAGATTATGCTGCCTAGGGAATGTCGAGAAACTTGTGAAGTGCTCATGGAGAACAAGGTGAGAGTGGATGGCAGATTGGGAGGGAAGGGGAGGAGGCTCGAGGGTTAGGGGTGGGTTAAGAGACATTGAGAGGATTTCAGAAGGGTTTCGTGGTGGAATGCATGAGATACAGTGAAAGGGAAGCGAAGGCAGCGACAAGCAGAGTCGCTCGCCTCGCCATGCGAAGCCACTGCAAGCCGAGGGGGAAGCCGCTGGAAAGTGAATGGGCAGGATCCGCTGACAGGCGGAGAGCGGGAAAAATTCGGCCAATGAAAGTGAACGAAGGTGGGAACAGTGTTGCGTTAGCCGCGCAGTGTCGGAGAGTGTTGCACTGGCGCGTGCTGTCCGACAGTTCGCGGGAAAGGGCAACCATCTGCGAAACATCTTCATGAATGCGAAAGTGTTACAATGTCATCCGCAGAATGCTAAGGGCTGCGGGTTGAGCACAGTAATGAGGGGCTTTTGGCTAAGCGCCGGAAAATGGATGAACTAGTGGTGGTGAGGGTGGCTGTTTTGGCAAAGCATGATGTGGATGGTATGGTCTGGCACCAATCAGGTGATGCTACGGAAGCCATCGCTCGAGCCGCCGTCAACGTCCTGCTGACTCGTTTCAGACCCTGGTTCAAAATTTGCCGTCATCTCGTCAACCATTCTGGCGGGACGGCGAGATCCCCGTTTTGAATGTTCTTCTCGGGGTTGTCTATACATAGCCCACGAACCTTGTAGAGATTAGGGTGCATATAATGCAATGTTTGCAGTTTTGACAATAAAAAGGTCATTACCTTATTCCACTTGAAAACTTTTGCAAACATTATATTCTCTAGGTCCAGATTAGGGAATCCAGAGCGCACAGTTTCCAAAAAATGGCAGCTAGATTCAAATCAGTTCCCAACAGATGTATAACATTAGATGGTGAATGGGCAAACCACCCTTACAGCGTGATGCATAATCACACCAACACATTACATCAGAAGATCAGAAGGTTACTGTCAATGCAAGTCAGTTGCACTGTCAGTATAAATACAGGCCTTGTGCTGTCAGTTTTGTCATCATCATCCAGGAGCCATGTCGGCTGTTGTCCCTCCTGTTCAGCTGCAAACTGCAGTATTCTTAACTCCCTTCTTTGGTATAACCCATTGCATGTGCATTGGCCTCTCTGGCCTTCTCCACACTCCACTCCAGAAAAACCTCTGGCCCCACCTCTCCAAGCCCGTCCTCATCCCCTTCCAAGCCCATAATTCCATTCATTTCTGTTTTACCAGCTCCACCATACCATCCCTTCTCCATCATCTCAATCATTCTGCCCGCCTGCTCTGCCCCTACACCAATACTGTTTCCACTAGCAACCCCCTTTCCCACTACTCTCGCCTCCCCTGTGTTCTCTGTGTCCTTCACCAATGCCTTACTCCTCTCAAGTACCACCATGCATTCCTCTCCTTCTACCACCTCTGCCACCGCCTCGGCCACAACATTGCGGATTTCGGCCATCACGTTTCGGCGCGGGCCCATTTTATCTTGTAACGGGGCAAATGGTAGAGGATCCTTCCCATTCGCCTTGGCCATTCTCATCTTGAGCCGCAGAGCAGCTCCCTCCATGCCAGACCGTTTGACCTCTCGTTTCTGCAGGTCTAGGTAGTTCTTGAGAGCCCTTTTCGAAAACTCTAGCCGTTTCTCGTCCTTCACACGCTGGAGCAACTCCTGCTCGTTCATTCTTCCCACGTTCTGCTCACTTCCCTCCCCCTGCTGCTCCTTCTCCTGCTCCTGCTGCTGCTGTCTTTGGTCGTGTTGCTTCTGCGAGAAACCCTGCAGCTGCAGCAGCAAGGCGGCACGGACCAGATCATGCAATCCCGAGCGCACAGCAAGAGCTCCCGCAGCGACAGTGTTAGCGACTCCGAGGCCAATCAACGGCAGCGATTGCTGCACCTCACCCCCTCTTACAGGAACTAACGCCTGAGTCACCGACGCCACCACACCCTGTCTTGAACCGTCACTCCCTGTGTGGGCACCCCCAGGTCCTTTTCTCCATCCTTCAAGGTGCATGGTCCGACTGAGGTGCTTTCTTGCAGCGAAGAAGTTAGCAAACCCGCTCAGCTCGTACTCGGCAGCGGCAGACGTGGCTGAGGCAGTGTCCGCAGCAGATGCAGCCTGGGAGTGAGCATCAGGAGCGTCCACGACATGAGTAGAGCCTCCAGCAGAAGCATCAGCAACAGCAGCAGCAAGAACAGCAGGAGCAGCAGCAGGAGCAGCAGGGGCGGATGTTATCAGCAGAGCAGGCGAAGTTCCCTCACAAGGAGCAGCGGGTGACACATTGACACGAGTATCAGGACTCGCACTGACAGCACCGGAGGAATTCTTTAGCCATCCCCTCACCCTCATCCGCATTCCCGCTTCCCTGCCAGTGGGAGCGGTCCGGCAGCTAGTGAGGCACACGCGCCCCGCGGTAGCGACAGGCGCAGATGCTGCAGCAGCGGCGCTAGCTCCCCGGGCATCACTGAAGCCGCTGCTGCTGCTGCTGCTGCTGCTGCTGCTGGTGGTACTGGTGGTGGTGGTCCCGGTGGAGATGGAAGTTGCGTCAGCGATGGTAGCGCTGCTGTCCGTGCACAAACGGACGCATTCTTGCGAGCCGGTTGGGAGGGTCGACTGCCTGGAGCTAGTTCCGTGGTTCTCACGAATGTGCAGAGACACAAATTGTGAGTGTCCTGCCTGCGACCCCGAGTGCGCCTTCGACTGCGACGATGCGACGGAAGATGCCGAAGAGGACGGGAGATAAAGCACCTCACCGACGCGAATGCTTGGTGACGATTTGCCGTTAGCCGCGAGAAGAGCGTCCACAGGAATGGAGTAGCTGGATGCGATGGAAGAAACGGTTTCTCCGGCGGATACGGAGTGGATTCGCACTGAGACCATTATTTTCTCGCCATGAGATGAAGCGCTGTTCGTGCGGAGGTTACTGTCACCGCGAAATCCGTTATCGAATGTGACGTTGTCGAAGTCATTCTCGTGTTTTACAACGGCCGGACCGCGTGCTGCTCGTCCGTGGTCGTGACCGCTAGACAAATGCCCGTAGTGATGCTCCTGGGAAAGGCCGAGAGGGACGGAATAAAGGCAGAAACAAGTTCAGGAATTCAAGCTCTTCTCACAGAGAAGTACACATGTATAAGAAACATTTACGTCAAATCGACGCCATGGCATGGAGAAATTTACACCAGATTTCGGAGAAAAATAACTTCAGTAAGCAGCAGAAAAGCTATTTAAGTTTATGACCTTTTGTGGAATAGGGGCCCGAGTAGTTGCAGAAGAAACTTTCGCCCGAAATTGAGACGCTCCGCGATTATTTCGCAAGCCTACCAGGCTGAGACGAGGCGAATCCAACAAAGGCACTTCGGACAGAAGCCGAAAGCCCCCTTGCGGAGGAACGATAACAGGGAGCATCATGGTCACCCTAAATACGAGGATTTCGGCACTGACAAGCAACAGTGAATAAGTAGAGTGCACATTTGACGTAGCCTAGTCTGGTGGAGAGATTAGACGGCAAATAACTGGCGGGTTCTAGAAAAGAGCAAATCTCAAGCAAGACCTGAAATCTGGAGCTCTCTGGATAGGGGGAAACAGATGAAGGGGAAGAGCGCGATAAGAAGGGACGAGGGGGAAAAAGGGGGAGGGAGCGGATGAATGCGGAGCAGAAGGAACGAAGTCCAGCTGGCTGCTCGGGGGGAAGGAGACACTAGTGTCGGGGGCATTGAGGGGACGTGTGTGAGGTGTGGGAGAGGCTGGGGAAATTTTGCAGGGTGGAGGGAAGTGAGTGGGGAAGGTTGCTGTGATATGTGGCTAGAACGCGCTTGACGGAGCAGGATTCAGCTGGATGGCATGCTCCGCCTTTCGAGCGGAAAAAACGCGGGGGCAGGCGGAGATGCTCAGCCCCTTGGTAGGCAATCCAAATTCCTCTGTTTTCGCCCTACCTGACCTGATCACTGGCCTTGGTTGGGTTTTACCCAATGATTGGGCAAGCCAAACCTGACCTGAGGATGATAAATTACCATAAAATGATAGTTCTTTTGTGCCTATACAGCATGTGAGTGCTCTACACGGCGTCTGATTTGCATAACCTGAACTTTTGCCTTAGCTCCCTTTACTAGTTGGGGTTAAATAAAATTTACATCGCTCCACGAAGCAGATTCAATGTAGGGTCCCACCAACCCGAGGCTGCGATGGGTTGGCACGGGGGTCAATCACGTGAATCTCATTGCGCACAATAGTCCAGGTCCAGGCGCAACCCCCCCTCCTTCCGCCCCCCCCGCTTTATACAATTCACGTTCCCCCTCGCAAATTCACGTCTAGGCGCACAACTCTACAGTTCTCCACAGCTAGCCTCTGTTCCCTCACCTCCAGAAGCTGGCAAATTCACGAGATCTCCATTTCATGTTGCTCAGGTTACCACTCTTGTGTTCCGGGATAGACTGTTCGTAGGCAATGGAGTCCTCCACGTTACAGCTGTTGGATAGCACCGACGCCGTCGTGCGGCTGCGCCACGTGCTCGCCACGCAGCTGCAGCATGGCTGGATGGACCTCGCCGCCGCTCGTTACAGTCACGCATCGTCGCCTCTGGGCGACGGAGGGCTGATGCATCTCGTCGGGTGTGCGACGGCGCACAGGACGTCGCCAGGTGACTCAAATGAAGCGAGCGACGACGGAGAGGAAAGTGGATTCGATCCTAGGCTTGTCAGAGTTTATGTTGATGGCGAAAAGCTCGCGAAAGGCGCCAGGGAAGACCAGGACGGGCAGCAGGAGCGTGAAGGAGAGTGCATCACGTGTCCAGGTTTCCAGATTCGCTGGCCGTGCGCTCTTTCTTGCAAAGGCGACTCATCCAGCAGCAGCAGCGCCGGCAGCAGTGGTGGCGCCGGCAACAGCAGAGGCTGCATCGGTTGCTGGATCCGCCACGAGACAGATTCCGCTCTTCCAGAACCATGTGGGGATCATCAAATTGCAACCAGCGGGAATTCTCATGATTCCGGTCACCCAGGAACGAGATCTGCGGCGGGTGTGAGTCACGGGAAGCCGTTACCCCTTGCGGGATTGGCGCATCCCACCCTGCGATCGGCGCAGAGCAGATTCGCACTTGCGCTCGCCGTGGCTGTGGAGGTGGCGTCCTTGCAGCAACAGGTGGCTCGACTTGGGAAGCAGGTTCGATCAGGGGTCGAAGCAGTGGAGGGTGGCGCAGCGGAGGAGTGAAGGGATGGGGTAAGAGACGGAATTGGATTGCAGATAGAAGGCAGTTTTGAGAATGGAGTATGGGGAGGTGATTGAGGAATGGGAATGAGAGGAGAGTGGGGGAAGGTGGGAGTGACAAGATGGAGAATGCTGGTGAGTGGGAATGGGGGTGAGGATATGGTGGGGTGGGAGGCTTAGCCAAGGTTTATATGGTTTTCAAGCTCAAGACGTCACCTCCACTCATTGGATATTATTGATTGGACATGATGTACATACAGGTCTGACTCTCTTGTGCCTTTGTTGAAACTTGTGCATTTGGTGTAGAGAAGTTGCTAAGGCAATGTAACAATTGAGTGTGCAAGTCATTAACTCTCTTGTTGATGGACATACCGTAATCCCCCGTATATAAGACCCCCCCCAGTTGTAGACCCCCGGGTCTATAATACGGACCCGGGTACTCTATTCGAGTACATCTGAGTTATACCCCCCTAAATGGCTCCTAACATTATAAGACCCCCCCACATACTAGAGAAGTGCGATTTTTTCAAACAATTGCAATTGAAAATGGTAACGAATTTCGAATTTCAAATGAGTCAACACCCATTTTCAATGTGTTGGCTTCACTTGTTGCGCGTCCAGTCAGGATGAGCTGGCACGCGGACAAAGTGACGTGCCAAATCTCTGTGCACAGTCAGGGAAACGTCATCGCGCGATTCTGATTCAGGACGCTGTAAAAGTTCGATTCGATTGAACTTACGAGACTGAAATGTACAACATCGTGCATTCTTATAAATGCCAATGTTAAAAGACCCGGGTCTTCTAAAAAATATACCATTTAATTATACCCCCCAGCCTTTTTAGGGGTGATTATCATAATACCCTAGGGTCTTATATACGGGGGATTACGGTACCTTCGTCATTTGTGTAATATCGGAACGCACAAGAACTCCTCCTTGTTCGCGATTCGTCAGAAGCCTCCTCGACTCGACATCTCCCTTTTCCCGAAACCTGTGTGGAGGGGAACGTGATATAATGTGGCACGGATTTGCCCACAAATGTTTGACACACATTGCAATTTTCTCCACTTCTCTCCAGTCTTCTTAAGGCTTGTCTCACATTTCCCATCAGGGCTCTCCTCTCCACGGCAGGTCACGAAGTGCAGCCTACTTCAGAAGTGACAGTTTACAGAACACGTGGTTTCTTTGCCCCTGAATGCAATTTTTGCTCGTCCTTTCTCATCCAGCACAACTCTTGCGAACGTAGCGCTAGAAAGCAGCGACTATGGCGGCTAGTTTCCTGAAAAACGTCTGTCCACGGCAGGGCTGACTATTCAAAAAAATCCAGTCTGATGTTCTGGGGGCTCTGAAATTTTTTAGTCTGAGGCATATTTCCCAGAGAATGGCCACTCTGATTTTTCAGGTTCCGCAAAAACACAAGTCTGAAGTACTCAGAACACACTACAACCACTGCAGTACAGCACTGCCACAAATGTAGCACGTGGGGCGCAACGCTAACCAGTTTCCCTCGCTGACACCGCGTAGCTGCAGTGATGGTCCCGCGTGAGTGGAAGAGTGAGCCAAGTTGGCAGATTTCTAAGGGAAAAGGGTGGCAAAAGTTGCCAAGGACAGATTCTGCGCGTGACAGCGCCATGAAGTGTGTTCGTACACTGGCAACATATGACGTAGCGGAATGTACGTAGAAATCACAGATCCGCATTTCAGGATCCGTACTCCCTGTAGTATGAAGACCCATTATCGGCTAAGTCAGTACTCTGAAAATCTCAGGATCCAAAACCAAGTAAGTCTGAGGCACTCATGTTTGAAAATCTTACAAGTCTGAAAAATCAGGATCCGTAGGAAAATACCCTGAGATTTCAGACAATCAGACTATTTTAGTCTGATAAAGTCAGCCCTGGTCCGCGGCAGCTTCCCTGTTCCGAGAGCATGATTAAGGCGCACGCCCCGTTCACGATCTTATGCTACTGTTCTGATAGCCCACGGAAACGCTGCTCTGCCGGAACGTGTAATTCAGTCGGGATTCGAAGTGGGGTGCACGTGTTAATCAAACGGATTCCGTCAATGAGTTCGTCAGTTTCCGTCAGTCGACGGAAACTGTTTCGATCGGGACCCACTCGTGCGTCTTCCCCCAGCTCCCCGCAGTCCCCGACGCCGTCTGCTTCAGAACCGCAGGATCAGCAGGAACCAAAGGAATTGCAGCAGCAGCAGCAGAAGCCAGATGTGATTAAGAGCACAGGGGCACTGCCAGATGCGGAAGAAGGTGAGTCGGGGCGGTGAATGAGAGCGGTGTGAGGTGAGTGAGAGCGGGGTGAGGTAAGTAAGAGCAGTGTGAGGTGAGTGAAAGCAGTGAGATTTGAACAGATGCTAACAGCAATTGGATAGTGGATCAGCGCGAGTCTAATTGTCTATCACACCTTTTTAGCTCCCGATCCCCACATTCTCCCCACATGCTCCTCACCTGCTCATGTCGACCTGTCTTTCCCCGTCCGTGCTGCGTACATTTCCCTGCCAGCCGCCCATTTCAGCTGGCCCACTGTGCTGGCTTGCCTCTTTGTGGCTGGGTTCGCCTTGGGGCCACCTCTGGATGGCATTCACTCCGTCGTGGGCCTGCAGGTGCGCTTCTTTCCCTGCAGGTGCGCCCCTCACTCTGCTCTCTCCCTCTCCCCGCTCTCGCCCTCTCTCTTCTCTCTCCCTCTCCCTGCTCTCTCCCTCTCCCTGCTCTCGCCCTCTCCATGCTCTTGCACTCTCTTACCCCCCTCCTCACTTCCGCAAGGTAGACAGTGTTCTGAGTCCACTCAAAGCACGTCCTGTGGCCGCCTCTGGACAGCATTCACTCCCTCTCCCTGTTCCCACCTCCATCAGGTGTATGACGTGAAGGGGGGCTCATAATAGGGGGACCAGACGGCCTGTACACGAGTGTGTGGGTCTTCCCTTTGCAGGCCAGCAGCACCATGCCACACACACACTTACATCGCCTCTCTCCCTCTACGGTCCACCACTTGTCCTTCATCCCCATCAGGTGTACGACGTGAATGGGGGGATCATAATAGGAGGTCCAGACGGGCTGTACACGAGCGTGTGGGTCTTCCCTCTGCTGGGAGCCATGTACGCTGTCGTTGGCGCCCTGCAGCTACTCATCGACCAATCCGCCTTCAATTAAGGGTCTCAACGTCTGGATAGCTCTCCTGCTCTGGGAGTGTCGTCCTCTCATACTGCTGCCTCACCTCGGGAAGACCGACAGCCAGTATCGGCATCTTCTACCTCCTCTTCCTCCTCCTCCTCCTCCTCCTCCTCGTCGTGGTTCTCCCTCGCCTCCTCCCCTCCCAGGGGCTCCTGGTTGCGCCTGCTCAGCTGCATGGGGTAAGATCTTTGCTTGTTTGTTTGTTTGCTTGTTTTTTTTTTTGTTTCCTTCCTTCGAGTCAAAAAGTTATGTTCTACCGTCATACTGCCATCCCCTCTAATCCCGCTTCTTCCTCCTCAACCCCCCTACCCCTGAGCTCATCAGCCTCCTCCACTTCAGCTCCCAGCTCTTCGAAGCGCATGCCATCCCCTCTACAAGCATCTTTGCTACCCTGTCACTGCGTGTATCACGAATTCCCCACTCCCTTTCCCTCCCATATCCCTCTTCCCCACATCTCCTCTCTCCAACCAACCCTGCACTCCACCCCGCCGCTCCCCCTCCTCCCAGCATACTCATCAGCCTCCTCCACATCAGCTCGAAGCTATTTGAGGCCCATGCCATGTCATCCACAACCATTGACTCTGTCTTTCAGTGCGCCTGTCACATCTTCCCCACTCCCTTCCCCACCCATTTCCCCCCTAGCCACCTTTCATCCCTCCCAGGGCACTCATCAGCCTCCTCCACTTCAGCCTCACAGACTCATGCCATCCCCTCTACATTCATTGCACTCGCATTCCCCATGTTTATCGCGTTTTCCCTGCTCCCTTTCCCTCCCATATCCCCCTTCTCCTCCCCTCCCCACCTCTCAGCGTGCTCATCAGCCTCCTCCACTTCAACTCCCAGATCTTCAAGGCTAATGCCATCCCCTCTACAGTCATCTTGCTGTCCATTCACTCTGCTTATCACTCCTTCCCTGCTCCCTTTCCCTCCCATATCCCCCTTCTCCTCCCCTCCCCACCTCTCAGCGTGCTCATCAGCCTCCTCCACTTCAACTCCCAGATCTTCAAGGCTAATGCCATCCCCTCTACAGTCATTTTGCTGTCCATTCACTCTGCTTATCACTCCTTCCCTGCTCCCTTTCCCTCCCATATCCCTCTTCTCCTCCCCTCCCCACCTCTCAGCGTGCTCATCAGCCTCCTCCACTTCAACTCCCAGATCTTCAAGGCTAATGCCATCCCCTCTACAGTCATTTTGCTGTCCATTCACTCTGCTTATCACTCCTTCCCTGCTCCCTTTCCCTCCCATATCCCCCTTCCCCTCCTCTCCCCACCTCTCAGCGTGCTCATCAGCCTCCTCCACTTCAGCTCCCAGCTCTTTGAGTCTCATGACATCCCCTCTACAGGCATCTTCGCTATTCTCGCCCTGTGCGCCCATGCCAACTGGTTTGCCTTTGATCGCACCCTCCCTGGGTACCTCCTCGCCCTCTTTGTCGCCGTGGGTGCACCAGCCTCAGAAGTGCTCATTATGAAGTGAGTATGGGGTGGGGAGTGAAGTAAGTCTAATCACGACTGGTGCATGCCAACTTGTTCACCTTTGATCGCACCCTCCCTGGGTACCTCCTCGCCCTCTTTGTCGCCGTGGGTGCACCAGCCTCAGAAGTGCTCATTATGAAGTGAGTATGGGGTGGGGAGTGAAGTAAGTCTAATCACGACTGGTGCATGCCAACTTGTTCACCTTTGACCGCACCCTCCCTGGGTACCTCCTCGCCCTCTTTGTCGCCGTGGGTGCACCAGCCTCAGAAGTGCTCATTATGAAGTGAGTATGGGGTGGGGAGTGAAGTAAGTCTAATCACGACTGGTGCATGGGTCTTCGCTCATAGTGGAAGAGCAGCAATTCTAAAGAGTGACGCTTAAAGCAACAAAAGGAAACGAAACAGAAATTCTTTCCTGGAAAAACGATCAGTAGAAACCTTAGAAACCCTTTACTAACGAGAATCTTTACAGCTCAAACTAGTTTCGGCTCACGGGTCTCCAACCCGCTAAGCCTTCATCAGTAAGCTACCAGATCCACAAAAGAAAGAGTTCGGACAGAAGCAGGCTAAGTAGCTAGCAACTGCCCTCGAGATCTACAAATGTACAACCAACTACCCAGAGTGACAAGTCACTCGGCCAGCTAAGCAAATGGGGTACACCCAGGGTGCAAAGGCAGCCCTCGAGAAGATCTTCGTCAACCAATTCGTTGATGTAACCGCGCGCGCACCAGTAACTTTTGCAAGTTACACGAACATTTCCAAGCTGTAATAATCCTCTCCGTATGAAATCCGCGTGCATTGAGGTGTATGTTGAGGCGCCTCAAAAGGACCCCCAGCCTGAGACGGGCTGTCACCGGGGTGAACAGAGTCTTCAAGACTAGGGGTCCGCGTTGGGGGAGAGAGTTGAGCTTGAGAGCTTGGCGCGCAGCAGTGGTCTCCAAAAGGAGAGGGCGGTTTCGAAAAAACACACTCCGAAAGATGGGTAGAAGGAAGTCTCCAGGATATCCGCGACTTCTAAGCCGTTGGAAAAACGCGTGCTTAGAGGCTAGGAAAGCTTTGGCAGAGGTCGAACGTAGTAAGTAACGCTTCAGTTCTGCACGGATGAAGCTGACCTTGCAGTGTCGCGGGTGGTATGAAGAAAACGGCAGGTACAAGTAACTGTTCATGGGTTTCTGAAAAGTCTTCAGATCCAAGTTACCCTTCTCGGCAAAACGTGGTCCTTTGAAGATGACCATGTCAAGAAAGTCTGCCGAGGAGTCCGAGATGTGCCACGTCAACTTGATGTTGGGATCCAATTCGTTGAAGGTACTGAGGTAACACTCCAACTCGTTCCGAGAACCTGGCCAAACAATGAAGCCATCGTCGATGTATCTCACGTGGCACAACGGCTGCGTCCCGGACCACCTGCGTCTCAACACCTCGTCCAAACGGCTCATGAACAGCACCGCGAAACATACTGCTGCAGGAGTTCCCATAGCAGTCCCTTGTCGCTGCAGGTACAATTGGCCGTCGAACTCAACAATCGAGTTCATCATCACCCACTCCAGCAGGGCAATGACCGGGAGGTGATTATGATATTTCCCACTCTGAAGAATGCTACTCACTGCGTCGATACCTCTCCTTAATGGGATACTGGGGTAGAGAGCAGTAACGTCGTAGGTGGCTAAGAAGATCCCTTTCGGGAAGGCGGTCTCTTCCAGCTTCAAGAGTAGCGAGAGGGAATCGCGGAGGTATGTCTGCTGCTGCAAAACCCACGGTCGTAATTCAGCATCGAGCCAACGGCTAACGTTAGAAGTCACCCATGAGTGTGAGGCGGCGATCGGGCGTCCCACGAGATCCTTCTTATGCAGCTTCGGCAAAATGTAGAAAGCCGCGGGTTTCCATCCTCCAGGCGGCTGATTGAAAAAGTACTTCCACAAAGTTTCGGGAAAAGCAGGGCCTCAAACGCTATGCAGTTCACGCAGCTTCCGGTAGACTTCAGCGGTAGGATTGTGAGAGACCAGGGAGTAAGTCGTGCTGTCACCTAGGTGCTCCATGCACAACCGAATGTAATGTCCCCAGTCCATCACCGTAATCCCAACATTCTTGTCAGCCGGTTTAATCACCACGTCTCGATCCGCAGCGATGGTGCGCAAAGCCTTCCTAACGCCAGCTGAAAGATTCCGACGTCGGTCAGGCCGAGATGCCTTCAACAAGACGGACAAGTCAGAGGACGAGTCCTTGAAGACCTGCTCCGGAATCACCATCCGATCGGGCAGCCACGTCGGGTTACGCACACGAAACCGTGAATCCCTAGGTGGACCGTCCGCATCCTTGAAGAAAAAATGTAACGAGATCTGCCGGAAAAGCTGATCAAGCTCAATTCCGGCCGAAAGGGAAACGGTGGGCGTGGGGATGAACTTCAATCCCAACCCCAACGCTGTCTTCTCATCCGAAGATAAGATTTTGGCGCTGAGGTTGTGAACTCCGCGGTTACGGACGCGCAACGCAGCTTGTCGAGGCGTCAGCCGTCCAAACCAACGGAGGGCTAGCTCATGGCTGGTTAGTTCTTCTTGCGCGGCCCTTTTTCGGGGCCGCCTCCGCCGTTTTTTGGTCCCTTGGCCGTATCAGATTTGACTTGGCCTCCCGCCTGCTTGCCTTTGTCGGTGCTGGAATTCTGCTTCTGATTCTTTTTCTTCCCACCACGCTTCCTCCTCGGCTTGGATCCAGCAGGTGCAGCGTTGCCATTCTCCTGACTTTTCTGCTTTCCCGCCGTACTCCTCTGCTTCGGATTAGCAGCAGCGGCCTGCGCAGGGTCTTGCTCCTTAAGAGAGAGATTCTTCTGCAGCTTCTTCGTAAGACTGGCCTCAACCTTCGCAGTGATTTCCTTGCGAAGTTTGTCTTCAATCTTCTTAACCTGCTTCGCGAGAATCTCCTCTAACGCAGGTTCTAACTCCATCTCTTGCACCTCCTCAGACGCAGCAGCTTTCTTCAAATCCTCAGCAGCTATCTTACGCTGTCTTTCCAACTCCCGGATGGTAAGATCATCCTTGGCAGCAGCGATGTCGGATTGGGCTTTCTCGATGCAGCGTCCCTTGAGTAAACGAAATTTCTCCTTGGCAGCGTCAGACACCACCAAATCAGGATCCGCGTTCAGCCCCTGTATGTAATCCTCCATCCTTGTAGCCAGAGTCGTGACACGCGAGTTAGCCATCTTCGCGATCTCCTCAACCTCCAGTGCTTTCGAGGCGATAAACTCTGCCTGAATCCGCTTCTGATTCGCCAAATGGATCTCAGCAACGGACGCCTTGGATTTCTCCTTGACAGAGTCAATCTTCGTCTGGAAATCGACCGCTTTGGTACGGATGCTGTGCAGAATCGTTCCTTCAGCGTCGAGTTCCTTCATCTTCTTCAGCTTAGATTTCGCCTTAAGCAGAGTCCTGAAATCGTCCCGGAAATCCTTCACTGCAGTCGCAAGCCATCCCTTGAAAGGTTCTTGGATGGGGGTCACGTCAGTGGGTTCCGCCATGACGGTAGGACGAATTCGCGACGGTCCAGCGGGAGGATCACGTGGTTGCTCACTTCGTAGAATCGGTTCGTAGGTTAACGCCAGTTGCGGAAATTTGTTGCCGGTCTGCCGCTGCCCGGAAGCCTTTCGAGCAGAACGCGACTTGTTTCCACTCCTACGCTGCCTTTTCAACGAGTTGCGTTCTTCAGAATCGGCGTCTTCCTCTTCAGTTGGAAACCATTCAATGTCCAAAGGGTCTTCGCTCATAGTGGAAGAGCAGCAATTCTAAAGAGTGACGCTTAAAGCAACAAAAGGAAACGAAACAGAAATTCTTTCCTGGAAAAACGATCAGTAGAAACCTTAGAAACCCTTTACTAACGAGGATCTTTACAGCTCAAACTAGTTTCGGCTCACGGGTCTCCAACCCGCTAAGCCTTCATCAGTAAGCTACCAGATCCACAAAAGAAAGAGTTCGGACAGAAGCAGGCTAAGTAGCTAGCAACTGCCCTCGAGATCTACAAATGTACAACCAACTACCCAGAGTGACAAGTCACTCGGCCAGCTAAGCAAATGGGGTACACCCAGGGTGCAAAGTCAGCCCTCGAGAAGATCTTCGTCAACCAATTCGTTGATGTAACCGCGCGCGCACCAGTAACTTTTGCAAGTTACACGAACATTTCCAAGCTGTAATAATCCTCTCCGTATGAAATCCGCGTGCATTGAGGTGTATTTTGAGGCGCCTCAAAATGCACCTGCCTCAAAAGTGCTCATTATGAAGTGAGTATGGGGTGGGGAGTGAAGTAAGTCTAATCACGACTGGTGCATGCCAACTTGTTCACCTTTGACCGCACCCTCCCTGGGTACCTCCTCGCCCTCTTTGTCGCCGTGGGTGCACCAGCCTCAGAAGTGCTCATTATGAAGTAAGTGAGAGGAAGTGCTTATAATAGTATTGGGAAGAAATGTGCTTCTAGTGAAGGTGAGTGTGCTATCTGCCAACTGTTTTGCCTTTTACCTCTTTGCCCTCTTCTGCCGCCTTCAGCCCTCCAACCATAGAGAAATGCCTATAATGAAGTGAGCTTGAAAAGTAGTTACTGAGACGTCTCAAAAACACACTCATTTCACGTGCCTATAATCAAGTGAGCTTGAGAAGTAGTTACAAATGCGGTTTCGATGCTGGAGTCGCTTTCATTCCTGAAAAAAGTCCTGTTTCGGTTTGTGGCATCTTCACAAACTACCCATCCCGACCCTGCTCCACCCCGTACCATCCTTCCCCTCCTTTCCCCACCCACCCCATTCCGCCCCACCCTGCCCCACCCTGTCCCACCCCATCTGACCCTGGCCCACCCTGTCCCACCCCATCTGACCCTGCCCCACCCTGTCCCACCCCATCTGACCCTGCCCCACCCTGTCCCACCCCAGGTACTGGGGCTCTGGCACTACATCGAACCAGACATGTTCATTGCAAGAGAGGCATCTTAGGAACTCACCTGATTCCACCCTGTTCCACCCCACCCCACCGCATCCCACCCCACCACACTGTGCCCCACCCTTCCCCACCCTTCCCCACCCTTCCCCACCCCAGGTACGTTGGCCTCTGGCACTACACTGAACCAGACATTTTCATTGCTGGAGAGGTGAGACCACTGTCTCCACTCCACCCGCTCTGCCTGGTGCCTTGGACTGACTGTTGCCTTGGACTGCCTGGTGCCTTGGACTGCCTGGTGCCTTGGACTGACTGTTGCCTTGGACTGCCTGGTGCCTTGAACTGCCTGGTGCCTTGGACTGCCTGGTGCCTTGGACTGCCTGGTGCCTTGGACTGCCTGGTGCCTTGGACTGCCTGGTGCCTTGGACTGCCTGGTGCCTTGGACTGCCTGGTGCCTTGGACTGCCTGGTGCCTTGGACTGCCTGGTGCCTTGGACTGCCTGGTGCCTTGGACTGCCTGGTGCCTTGGACTGACTGTTGCCTTGGACTGCCTGTTGCCTTGGACTGCCTGGTGCCTTGGACTGCCTGGTGCCTTGGACTGACTGTTGCCTTGGACTGCCTGGTGCCTTGAACTGCCTGGTGCCTTGGACTGACTGTTGCCTTGGACTGCGTGGTGCCTTGAACTGCCTGGTGCCTTGGACTGCCTGGTGCCTTGGACTGCCTGGTGCCTTGGACTGCCTGGTGCCTTGGACTGCCTGGTGCCTTGGACTGCCTGGTGCCTTGGACTGCCTGGTGCCTTGGACTGCCTGGTGCCTTGGACTGCCTGGTGCCTTGGACTGACTGTTGCCTTGGACTGCCTGTTGCCTTGGACTGCCTGGTGCCTTGGACTGCCTGGTGCCTTGGACTGACTGTTGCCTTGGACTGCCTGGTGCCTTGAACTGCCTGGTGCCTTGGACTGCCTGGTGCCTTGGACTGCCTGGTGCCTTGGACTGCCTGGTGCCTTGGACTGCCTGGTGCCTTGGACTGCCTGGTGCCTTGGACTACCTGGTGCCTTGGACTGCCTGGTGCCTTGGACTACCTGGTGCCTTGGACTGCCTGGTGCCTTGGACTGACTGTTGCCTTGGACTGCCTATTGCCTTGGACTGCCTGGTGCCTTGGACTGCCTGGTGCCTTGGACTGACTGTTGCCTTGGACAGCCTGGTGCCTTGAACTGCCTGGTGCCTTGGACTGCCTGGTGCCTTGGACTGCCTGGTGCCTTGGACTGCCTGGTGCCTTGGACTGCCTGGTGCCTTGGACTGCCTGGTGCCTTGGACTGCCTGGTGCCTTGGACTGCCTGGTGCCTTGGACTGCCTGGTACCTTGGACTGCCTGGTGCCTTGGACTGACTGTTGCCTTGGACTGCCTGTTGCCTTGGACTGCCTGGTGCCTTGGACTGCCTGGTGCCTTGGACTGACTGTTGCCTTGGACTCCCTGGTGCCTTGAACTGCCTGGTGCCTTGGACTGACTGTTGCCTTGGACTGCGTGGTGCCTTGAACTGCCTGGTGCCTTGGACTGCCTGGTGCCTTGGACTGCCTGGTGCCTTGGACTGCCTGGTGCCTTGGACTGCCTGGTGCCTTGGACTGCCTGGTGCCTTGGACTGCCTGGTGCCTTGGACTGCCTGGTGCCTTGGACTGCCTGGTGCCTTGGACTGACTGTTGCCTTGGACTGCCTGTTGCCTTGGACTGCCTGGTGCCTTGGACTGCCTGGTGCCTTGGACTGACTGTTGCCTTGGACTGCCTGGTGCCTTGAACTGCCTGGTGCCTTGGACTGCCTGGTGCCTTGGACTGCCTGGTGCCTTGGACTGCCTGGTGCCTTGGACTGCCTGGTGCCTTGGACTGCCTGGTGCCTTGGACTGCCTGGTGCCTTGGACTGCCTGGTGCCTTGGACTGCCTGGTGCCTTGGACTGCCTGGTGCCTTGGACTGCCTGGTGCCTTGGACTGCCTGTTGCCTTGGACTGCCTGGTGCCTTGGACTGACTGTTGCCTTGGACTGCCTGTTGCCTTGGACTGCCTGGTGCCTTGGACTGCCTGGTGCCTTGAACTGCCTGGTGCCTTGGACTGCCTGGTGCCTTGGACTGCCTGGTGCCTTGGACTGACTGTTGCCTTGGACTGCCTGGTGCCTTGAACTGCCTGGTGCCTTGGACTGCCTGGTGCCTTGGACTGCCTGGTGCCTTGGACTGCCTGGTGCCTTGGACTGCCTGGTGCCTTGGACTGCCTGGTGCCTTGGACTGCCTGGTGCCTTGGACTGCCTGGTGCCTTGGACTGCCTGGTGCCTTGGACTGCCTGGTGCCTTGGACTGACTGGTGCCTTGGACTGCCTGGTGCCTTGGACTGCCTGGTGCCTTGGACTGCCTGGTGCCTTGGACTGCTTGGTGCCTTGGACTGACTGTTGCCTTGGACTGCCTGTTGCCTTGGACTGCCTGGTGCCTTGGACTGCCTGGTGCCTTGGACTGCCTGGTGCCTTGGACTGACTGTTGCCTTGGACTGCCTGGTGCCTTGAACTGCCTGGTGCCTTGGACTGCCTGGTGCCTTGGACTGCCTGGTGCCTTGGACTGACTGTTGCCTTGGACTGCCTGTTGCCTTGGACTGCCTGGTGCCTTGGACTGCCTGTTGCCTTGGACTGACTGGTGCCTTGGACTGCCTGGTGCCTTGGACTGCCTGGTGCCTTGGACTGCCTGGTGCCTTGGACTAACTGTTGCCTTGGACTGCCTGTTGCCTTGGACTGCCTGGTGCCTTGGACTGCCTGGTGCCTTGGACTGCCTGGTGCCTTGGACTGACTGTTGCCTTGGACTGCCTGTTGCCTTGGACTGCCTGGTGCCTTGGACTGCCTGGTGCCTTGGACTGACTGTTGCCTTGGACTGCCTGGTGCCTTGAACTGCCTGGTGCCTTGGACTGCCTGGTGCCTTGGACTGCCTGGTGCCTTGGACTGCCTGGTGCCTTGGACTGCCTGGTGCCTTGGACTGCCTGGTGCCTTGGACTGCCTGGTGCCTTGGACTGCCTGGTGCCTTGGACTGCCTGGTGCCTTGGACTGCCTGGTGCCTTGGACTGCCTGGTGCCTTGGACTGCCTGTTGCCTTGGACTGCCTGGTGCCTTGGACTGACTGTTGCCTTGGACTGCCTGTTGCCTTGGACTGCCTGGTGCCTTGGACTGCCTGGTGCCTTGAACTGCCTGGTGCCTTGGACTGCCTGGTGCCTTGGACTGCCTGGTGCCTTGGACTGACTGTTGCCTTGGACTGCCTGGTGCCTTGAACTGCCTGGTGCCTTGGACTGCCTGGTGCCTTGGACTGCCTGGTGCCTTGGACTGCCTGGTGCCTTGGACTGCCTGGTGCCTTGGACTGCCTGGTGCCTTGGACTGCCTGGTGCCTTGGACTGCCTGGTGCCTTGGACTGCCTGGTGCCTTGGACTGCCTGGTGCCTTGGACTGCCTGGTGCCTTGGACTGACTGGTGCCTTGGACTGCCTGGTGCCTTGGACTGCCTGGTGCCTTGGACTGCCTGGTGCCTTGGACTGCTTGGTGCCTTGGACTGACTGTTGCCTTGGACTGCCTGTTGCCTTGGACTGCCTGGTGCCTTGGACTGCCTGGTGCCTTGGACTGCCTGGTGCCTTGGACTGACTGTTGCCTTGGACTGCCTGGTGCCTTGAACTGCCTGGTGCCTTGGACTGCCTGGTGCCTTGGACTGCCTGGTGCCTTGGACTGACTGTTGCCTTGGACTGCCTGTTGCCTTGGACTGCCTGGTGCCTTGGACTGCCTGTTGCCTTGGACTGACTGGTGCCTTGGACTGACTGGTGCCTTGGACTGCCTGGTGCCTTGGACTGCCTGGTGCCTTGGACTGCCTGGTGCCTTGGACTGCCTGGTGCCTTGGATTGCCTGTTGCCTTGGATTGCCTGGTGCCTTGGACTGCCTGGTGCCTTGGACTGACTGTTGCCTTGGACTGCCTGGTGCCTTGAACTGCCTGGTGCCTTGGACTGCCTGGTGCCTTGGACTGCCTGGTGCCTTGGACTGACTGTTGCCTTGGACTGCCTGTTGCCTTGGACTGCCT